>OW386292.2:50637351-51880227 GCA_936432065.2 Rutpela maculata
AAAAATCAAAATTGAAAGTCAAATAGGTCAAAGATGCAGACGAAATAATTTTTTTAAATTCTTCGTCAAGTATCAAGAAGGCATCGTGCCTTACTTTTTTTTTTTCGATTGTAGGTTACTTGAATTTAATCGATGAATACACAATCATGAAATACTACTAGAGAGATTTGAAAACGGCGTACTAGAGATACAATTTCAAACAGAAAATCTAGCGGGAGACTCAAAATACTTACACTCCTGAATTTATTTATTTAGCGTATGGCTACAAGCAGTACACAGGTAATATAAATACGTATATATAAATTATAAGTTTCTGTCACAGAAGTCCACGACGTTCAATTGCACAGTTGCACACCTAGATAATTTAAACTTAAAGAAGATCAATATTCACAGAACTACGTGGCAAATATTATGACTATTAAGATCATATTTGTTTAATAGAAAGCACTATTTGGTGGTTTTAACTACTTTGGTGAAAATTCTGAAGATCTGGCAGTTGGCATTGGTTTACCACAAGGGAGCGTTCTGGGCCCTTTGTTGTTTAGAATTTCCTACAATGAAATAAACGCATAAAGTGGTTCCAATATACCAAGCGGTACAGGTCACTCTCAAACTGACGTCACAGTTTTACTTTGTTTACGTGATCTCAAAGTAGTTACATACATTATTTACGATAATATTATTATTGAAAAACAACTTTACCTAATTATAAAACTTTGATCAATTAAATCAAAAAACTAAAACAATATCGCAATGGTGCTTTGCACCGTGGATGTCTGGCTAGCTTCGACACGAGTGTCTGTACTTATAATTTGTAATAAATTGATGAATTGTTTTGATTGATTAATTTAATTCGACAACAAGGAGTCGCGAATTCAAGACACACATAGGTAGGATGTAGTCACCTTTACTTTATTTTATACCGACAAGTGTTTCACCAGTATAAAATTAAAAATGCTTAAAAGTAACATTATTTATAAAAATATGCGAAAGGTATTTTATAGGATGTGCAACAATTATTTAAAAAGTTCAATAAATTGACCTAAGAATACCTATAGTGTTTATCCTAGCTATTTATATGTATTAGTAAGACGCCTCTGAAATTAATACTAGAAATCTGGTCACTAAAAATAGCTTCTAGTCCCATGACGAGTTATTACTATATCCCTCTACAATCTCTCCATAAGAAACAGACTATAGCGCGCAGTTTTGATATTCACAATATTTTTTGATAATCAAACCTTTTATCCAATTTCATCAAGCCATCCTGTTCCCGACACAAACATGTTTTCCGAAGGAAATTGGTTAAAACATCGTAGGATGTGGGTTTTAGTTATCACGAGAGAGTACTTTACTTTGTTGAAAATGTCCGTAGATAAAAGCTTAATTACTTCCCCGCCATTTCCTATTACTAACACGTTTTATGTCGGTTGTATTACTCAAAACAGGATACCAATACGAAAATGTCTTAATGAGCCATAACAATTGTTATAAAATTGATAAGATGTATTATTTATGTTTATCCGGCGACGATAACAAAATAAATTTTGAACGCTTAAACTAAACACGGAGGTATTGATAAGGAAGATACATTTAAATAGATTAGCATACGGGTAAACGATACTTATGCTTTGTTTTTCCTGCATTGACAATGTCAGCTACATAAAACTATTATTTTTCTTGCATATGAGTGTATGCATTTTTCTCTGAATGGTATACTGTATTTAAAGATGTAATAAAGTTTTTATATCTGCAAATTGTCGAGCAAATACATCTAGTGTTCTGGTAAAAATATTTGTATGCCCTGGCAGAATAACCGAATTGATCACTACATTCTTTTAAATAAATTAGATGGCTACGGATTTAGTAACTCACTGGTTCTCCTTTTTAGGCCCTAGTTAAATGATAGTTACAATATGTGGCATATAACGGATTTAAATCCGATTTGTACATTGCAACTTGTGGGGTCTCACAAGGGTTCAATCTAGGACCAATACTTTTCACTATCTCCATCAACGACCTTTCACACATTTTAAATTGTAGTAATCTTCTATTTGCTGATAACTTGAAGTTAAAACTCTTGATGACTGTGCTGAACTACAGTAAAATCAAATCAAATGTAAAGTATGCTCGAATCTGAACCAAATTTTGCCGTTTTGGTCGACTGTTTGCTGCAGCGACGAAACCTACTTATGCCCCCCCTCCCCCCTGTTTCGAGGGTGCTAAATCCAAAAAAAAAAGTGGAAGAAGTTTTGTCCAAAAACTACCTCTTTTTGTCGTTTTTCCGTAGTGGGATGATTCGTGTTTGTGAAGGAAATCATTGAAATTTTTATGAAAGTTTGTTGACAAGGGAAGGTCTGAGGCAGGGGGAAGTGCGGTAGCAGCTCCTGGGGGTTACTACAACCCTTCCAAGGGGCGCCTTTGACCATCAAACACGCCGCACCGCACAGCCAAAGTGGCTGAAAACATAAAGTCAATAAAAAAGTAATATAAAATAAGACACTTTTCAAAAAACTCACTTTACCGTAGCCCAAATATTATTTATTTAACGAAAATATCACAAACTCCGCAAAAGCTACTCCAAAAGACTGCCGTGCCGTATGTATCCCGGTCAAAATTTAGGTAAAATAGAGTAAATGAAAAAAATGTCGCTAAAAATTATGAAGAAAAAACATACAGTGTGATCTACCATGACATGTGGAAAATTTATCAGTAGGTTGTCCCCTCACACTACAAAAATAGCGAAATGAATCGAAAAGACATTAACCCTATGCTAGTGAATTCGACAACAAGTAGATATAAGAGATATTTACTTAAACCTGTCAATAACACCAACTTCAGCGGTGCTTTGTACATATGCCGATGTCCTGATTGTTCGACCGAAAGCAAAAAACGCGGCACTTTCACCGCACCCGCCGGCTTCACTTTGTATGCCAATTAGGAAATTTAAACATCTCCAATATATTCTTTCAGAAGTAAGTTCGTCGCCCTATTACTGACCTAGACAATAACAGTAGTGTGTCTTCGTAAGTTTTAACCATTTTTAATATACTAAATTACTTCGGAGCACTCTAAAATTTTGCAGAGGCTTTCCCACATTGAAGACTAAAGCACCATTTTATTTTCCGCATATCATAGTAAATGACATTGTATATATGGGTCAAATTGAGAACCTCCTCCTTTTTAATTTTTTTAAAGACTTAAAAAGGGGATACCTACCTTTGGGCAAATTATCTTCCTCAAAGCTCTGTGTATTCCTATAGCTCGAAAATCTTTCCCATTCTGAAGCAGGTCCATATCTAACAGGCGATTCAGCAGCTTGAAGGGCCATTTTAATTCTTTCACTGTAGAAGCCTATTTTGAAAACGTCTAGGAAAACCTGAAAGAAATATAAATACACGTAAATAACGAAACTCAAGTAGTAGTAAAAAATGAGAAATGCCGAATGAGATCAGGCCATTTTTTGCATTGTATTGCTAGACCAATACTAAAATGTTTACTAGTTGGAACAGGTCCCTTGCATGTACCACATATTTTAAATTAATTTATATATATTAATATAGTGTTACTAAACATTAGCAATTATCAAATCTGTTTTCATAATTTCTAACTGGAAAATATTTAAATCACCAACGAAGAGACGTGTCTGAGAACACACTCATATTCAACTCATCTAATGTCATCTAACAGTATATCTCTGCGAGTGCAATGATTCGGACATATAATTCGTGCAGTCTGCGGTTATTTTCTAAAATTATTTATTTGTATTCGGTCTGTGATATTAAATTATAGTGTGTATTTAAGTGTACCATATTTAAAAAGGTTTAAATTGTTTTAACCTTACTGAAAAAGGCTATTTCATAGGTCAATCGCATACTTTACGTCTGCCGGGTGTATGCCATAATCTACTGCGTCACAAAAATATTCATAAATAAGAAACTATAAGTCTTAGATGAAAAATGTTTTTGTTCAAAAACTTCTCCTGTATCTTGGCTTCAATTGCTTCGTTCAATGTATATGAAAATTTGCAAAAATAAAAAGTTTGTTGCTTAGTCAAAATATGAGTACATTCTTAGCAAAGTAATAAGTTCATTGTTATTTAAAGAATCTGTACCAGAAAAAATCGTAAATAGCCATTTCTTATGTTCACTTTATAAAAACTACAAGGTCTGGTCTGGTTCTACGCTGATTTTTTTCTCGAGAACGGAGAGACTCTCATGGTCTATTTCACTCCACCATCAAGCTATTACAAGGGCAACATCCATAAATGGAATTAATTTAAAATGTATGCTAGCACTGTGGCGTCTCCTGTTACATTACGTCACGTGTTGTTTGCGCGCCTAACGGCTTTATTCAAACTTTAATGTTGAATACCGTTTGTAAAAGAAAAAATAAGGAAAAATTATTTACACACTGTGTTTCGTATTAAGTAAAGATTCTAAAAATACATCAGAAAATTGAGGAAATAATTGTAAATGAATGATTAATCCAAAGAATGAGCAATATAATTATTGTTAATTCATGAGCTTTAAATTATTATTTTTTAAATTGCTATGTTTTTTTTTTAATATACCGTACTTCCTTTACGTTCAAATTATTGCAATTTTTTATCGGGACTATAACATAAATGAAATTTGCTTTGAAAAATACCTTTTTTCAAAGGTTTCCTAAAAAAAGAACCGTACATTCATTTAGTTTTTTAAAATTTACTTTAAGACAGTGCATTTTACGACAACATTTCATAGATCTTATTGAAGCTTATGAAATTTCCTAAGAGATTCAAATTATTCAAATAATTTTTTTGTGTATTTCCAATATCATTATCGATAGGGGGGTGGTAATGGGGGTGAATGAAGTAAAAAAAATATTTTGAGGTTTCTGGTTCTTGTACACACACTAAAGCACATTTTTTTTCATGCCCTTTAATAATGGGGTGGAGGGGGTGGGTAGTAATGGGGGTGGCTAATGCCAAAAATTTTTTTGAGACCTTAGCTTCTCCTGTATATACTAAATACCAATTTTGTGGGCTCTTACCTGCTTGATTTAACTGTTTACCCTAAATTTACCCCAATTTACCCCCAACCCTTCGACGGAACCAGATGAAAATATAATCTAGTACCAGATCTCGTTAAAGTACATATGTGTACCAAATTTCAAGTCAATGTCTTAAACGGTTCCAGAGTAAACGTGCGCGGAAAAAAAGTTACAGACCGACAGAAATTTTTTTTTCGCTCAAACTTAAAATCTCGACGTTTCACGATATTCTAAGCCTATTTGAACAATAAAAATTTTTAAAATTTTTTTGTCGTTACTAAACTTCCACTGGATGTGGAAGTAAAAGTGTGTTAGCCAATTTTACCGAATTTTTTTTTTCACTTGTTATTTTTATATAAAATTCCCGGCGCCTTCGCCAATATTTCTCAAACTAAAATTTTTTTCTACGCTATTTTTATTTAAACAACAAATGTTTTTAGTGCAAAATAGGCCTGTTAGACTGTATCACAATATAAAATGTATGAAAAAAATCATGAATTCGAAAAATACAACATATTAAAAATTCAGTCAATTTAACCGAGGGCCAATTTTCATAAGATCCATGCGGGGTCCTTTCAAGTCAACCATGCGATTGAAGAACGGTTTTACCAATGAGTTTGCGGTGTAACAAGCAGATTTTCAGCACTAACTTTTAATTTGCGAGTTGGCCGGAAAATTCAATAAACGATTTTTAAAGAGAATAAAGTAATGAGCAATTTGTCATAGTAAAAAAATTGTTATTCTTGTATTATTTAAGGATGTTTAATTTTTTTAACTTTACAGTTAAAAATACATATGCAAAAATTGATGCTTATTTATTTAAAATATTAAAAAATTAAAAATAAAGAAAAATAAATATTTTAGTATGTAGTATAGAAAACACATTTCAAAAGTTATAACAATTTGATCACTGGCAAATTCGATCGGGGTCTAAATCTGACGACTCTCCACTAAAGCTATTAATATGTAAACGATCGAAATGGAAGACCGGAAATGCATATACTAGTTTAAAAAAATGACAATGCTTTGTTACCTTATGTTCACCAACAACAGAGGAAAGAAAGTTTACTTTTTGTAAGTAGGCCAATCTCACAGTAGACCTACGCGAACTGCTTAAATTCAGCACGTACTATTTTACTTATTAATTTGTACTACTACGTTTTAAGAATATACTGTTAATGACTTCCGGACTTTACAATCAAAGGATGTAAAAAATTTGCATTAAATATGCAACAGAGTATAAGAACAAATCATTAAAATTTTATACGGTTTTAATTTTATTAAAATATTTTGTTCAGCCTATTTGGTTGCATTAATGACATCTCAAGTAGAAGCAATAACTCGAAAAAGATATACAGTACCCAAAAGTTGTAGAGGCAATGTAAGAAAATAGGGAATATTAATCGAAAGCAATAGAGGCAAAATAAATAACGCTTTTAAAATGTCTAATAGTGTAGACTGTTTTTATGTTTTTATAGACGGGAAGCTAAATCCTTGAAACATTTCGACAACAATGATTCCCACAAGATAGAAGAATTGTTATTGTGGGAATGTTAGTTCACTAATTACTGCTTAGAACATTAGAAATTTCTCAAAATTATATTCATCAATAAATAACACAGCCCCAATAAAAAAAAAGTATATTATACCGGAAACAAGACCAACATACCCCCCTGAGGTTCAAATTAACTTCTACCATGTCATCTTTTTGTAAATCGTGAAAATCGCCTGATTTTTTCACATTTTATTAGAACAGTCGGAATAGCTTTTTTGTGCGAAAAATGTCGTTTACCCGCATTTTTTTTATATAGTTTGAGATGTCCAGAAACATATGCTAACTATCCGCACGCGTTACAGGTGGGGCAACACACTTTAAAATTCAAAAATCGTCAATTTTTTGACATTTTTTGCAATATAACTTGTAAATGAAGCATTGTTCGAAAATATATCAAGAGATAGAAAAGTTGAGAACATTGATTTTGAACATTTTATTATTCTTTATATTTTCCCAGAAAATCTTCGTTTAAGAGCTACAGACGAAAGAACAATGCTATTTTTCTGTTTTTCATATTTAAAAAAAATGAATATAATGATTCAACTTAAAAAGCAGTATCTCCACCTTTACTAGTTTTGAGATAACGTCTTTTTTAGTTTATTTAGTTGGGCCACCACAAAAAACTTAATGAAAATCTTTGAAATTTGTTCTAAGCATTTCAATTGTTTCAAATTTGTATCACAGTAACAATGTCAATATTTAGAAATGTAAGTAGAAATTGGCGGTTACTGCTTTTTAGTCCAGCGTATTATTTAGATTAAAGAGGAACATGCAACTCTGACTTGCATATATTAGGATTTACTGCTTTTTAGTGTAGACTAGAAAAGCTTAATTTGGAGATGCCGCAATATTTTATAAGAGATGTTCGTAAAAATAAAACGGAATATTACTTAAAAAATTACATTTCTTGGAACATAACTAAAAAAAGTACAAACAATACTTCCTATTACAATTTTTATTAACCACTGTATTCAAATCTAAGGTCAACCGCATCGTCATTCACTGGAATCTTCTTTTTTCTTTCCGGATACACATTCCTGCCACAGGCAAGGAGAAGGGTTAGTAGGTTGTTTTTTACCTACCGGTACTAAACTCTCGTTAAACCACTATTCTTCGAAGCGTTTCTCGGGAAATTAAATTTGAAATTCTTATCGTCTTGCCATTGGAAAGATTGTCTGAAGGTATCAAAACATGTTTTTGCATGTTTTCAAAATCCCAAAAAAAAATTTTTACACAAATTGGCTGAAATTTTCAGTCGTGACGGCAAAAATCAATACTCGGAATTTTTTTTTACCGGCTTAGTTCACCTAAGTTTTTAGTTTTTCTCTAAATTGTTAGTTATTCAAATATTCAAGATCAAGACTTTGGTAGCCCAAAAGATATAAATACAACGTTACTGACTTTTATTTGCAAGCATAAGTTACCTATTATTGGTACCTAATCGGTATTATAAATGCAGTTTAAGGAAAAACAGAAACAAAACAGAATAAAATCACAACTCGTAATTGGTTAACGTGTCAAGCCATAGTATTATCTCTGATATAATTACAGAGATATTAAAAAAAATTTAAGAGCTACAAGTTCTTAAACTAAACATAAATTTTTACTGGTTTTTAATGGTTCAATATTGTTGTTATGATATTGATGAAGATGAAGAAAATAGAGAAATTGAATGTATTATTGCTTCGCCTCCAACAAAAAGGGCTAAATTATATTAAATTATATATTAAATCAACTAATTGACTGGTTTAACTCTAAACTTTTAACGATAAATTTTAATAAAACTTTATTTATTCCCTTTTTCTGTTATAAGTCTACATTACCAAATTACAACAAACTGAATATACTACTGGACGAAAATCAATCAATATCGATATTATCTAACACTCATGTGAAATATCTTGGCATTTATATAGATTCTCATTTCAAGTGAGATATTCATATAAATAAATTGGTTAGTAAATAAAGAAGTACGCGTTATCTCTTTAATAACACAGTCACTCAAAATAAAAAAAGTCGAAACCCAGAGGGTGAAACCCCCACCCCCCACCCCCATGTTTGTTGAAACCAGTTTTTATCATTATATTCGGTTTCAGCGCACCAAGAAACCTGCTTTTCAAATTTTTAGAACAAGTGTAATTTCAGTCCCCCAGGAGGGTTGTAAGGGGGTGCTAAGGGAAAATTGGATAATTAAAACCTTTTTATTGTCATATTCAGTGGGTTAAGATTAATTCAAAAATTGAACAATACACAGAAGGCGTTCCATTAAAAAATATATTATTGCTTCTTGTACCTCTTAATTTCTACACGCCACTGTGCTTCCATTAACTTATTAAAGGGGTTATGTAAGGGGTTCAGTTATAGACCAACAACTTTCGTCTGAAACTTTTTTCTATTTCCAATAATAACGATAATAAAGGGTGGCCTAAATATAATGAATAACCCTGTACATATATAAGCAGGGTTGGCATGATTTAATGCTAATGCAATGCTAATACTTGCTGGAATCCTTTACCAATTTTAGAAATAAATGATGTAGAAGACGAAGAGTTTTGGGAAATTAAAATTGAAAGAGAATCAAATTTTGAGAAGAAACGGTTCTGTGCAATTTTTTATATAAATTGATAGTCTTTAAGTTACAACGACTTGAAAATTGCCATTTTGAGCTTGAGAAAACAGATATCTTAAAACTGTTTTCGTCGAATAACTCGAAAAATGTCCCGTAGCGAAGAAATGCTAGAGACCAATGAGAAACTGAAGATGAATTTCGTTTTTTCTAATTTACGTAGAATTAACAGTTTCGGAGATATGTAAATTTAAACGGGGTATCCGAAAGTGCATAAGACGAAGTATTTAGTTTAAATGCTATATATCTCAGAAGCTTATATCAAAAATGCTATCAACCAAAATAAAAGATTTTTAATGAATCATTCAAATGACGTTTTTGCCAGTTTCTGTAACATAAGAAATAAAGAAGTTACGATAGAAACAAATACTGTTTTTCGTTAGCATATAGCGTGACCTAGACACTCAATTTTACTTCCACATTCACATGTGGAAGTATAGTAACGTCAAATAAAAATTAATTATTTTTTTGTTCAAATAGTCTTAAAATTAGAGAATATTATTTAGGTATTAAGCAAATCACAACTTACATACTTTTTTATTCATTATAAAATTACCTACTTTCTGTATATTTTTAATATATTTTTTAATTTAATATGCTAAGAATCATCAGTATCAACTAGAAGAGTAGTTGTTTTAATTGGTTTTCCAATAATGAGTGTTTTAAAGTATTTACCTAACTAGTATATTAGCGTGCCCAGATTAGGGCAACAGTATACAGAAAGTAGGTAATTTAATAAGCAAATAAATAAAAAATAATTAATTGTAAAAATAAATCAAGGCTTATAAATGGCGAATGAATGTTTCTATTCTCTACTGATGAGAACCAACTAATTCGAAAAAACTTGTACAACATTTCTAGAGTTGAAAGAGAATGTAAGGTTCAATAATTGTTGTGAATGACTCAATTTCAATATATTTTTTTGCCTCAAAATGCTAGGAATCCTATCATGTAATTCAATACTGCGTCAGTATTAGCTAGAAGAGTAGTTGTTTTGATTGGTTCTCCAATGATGAGTATTTTAAAGTGTTTTCCTAAGTAGTATATTAGCGTGACCAGATTAAGTTACCAATATACAGAAAGTAGATAATTTCATATTAAATAAAAAAATGTGAATGACTGAATTTTAAATAAATGATTTAAATATTTTTAATATATTTTTTTGCTTCAATATGCTAAGAATCATGTTATGTAATTCAATACTTCGTCAGTATTAGCTAGGAGAGTAGTTGTTTTGATTAGTTCTCCAATTAATGAGTGTTTTAAAGTATTTACCTAACTAGTATATTAGCGTGCCCAGATTAGGGCAACAATATACAGAAAGTAGTTAATTTCATAATAAATAAAAAAGTATGTATGTTATAATTTGCTTAATACCTAAATAATATTCTCTAATCATGATGAAAACAAATAAAGAAAAAATAATTAATTGTAAAAGTCTTAAAATGTCATGAAACGTCGAGATTTTAAAGTTGAGCAAAAAAAAATAATTTCTGTCTGTCGGTCTGTAACTTTTTTGTGCGCACATTTACTCAGGAACTGTTTAAGATATTGACTTGAAATTTGGTACGTATTATAACGAGATCAGGAGTTTAATTATATTTTGATCTTATTGCCTTGAAAGGGTTGGAGGATAAATGGGGGGTAAGTAGGTAAAGCAAGCAGATAAGAGTCCATAAAATTGGGAATTTATATATGCACGAGATCACTACCCTCACCCTATTGTTAAATGGGGTAAAAAATAAAATTATGATTTACTGTTTGTACAAGAACCAACGGCTCAAAATTTTTATCAGACACCCCACTGCCACCCCCTAGCTCCACCCCACCCCCATTACTGATATGACATCCTTTTGTAGGAGGAGACAATTTCAAATGTCGTATTAAAGTTCTATGGCACTTATTTCCACACAGTGGAGTGCAAATATAGTATCAGTTTTTTCGTTGCAAGAGACTTGGATAGGAAGTCTGGATGTGGAAGTAGTGATTCCTTAGGCAACGGGTTTTTTGTCCATTTGAAGTACTTACCTTAAAAAAATGCGCTTTAAACTGTAAAGGTATTTTCGGAAAATTATGAAAAAATGATAAGAGACCAAAAATAAAATTTATAAACTAAGGATTTTTTCTTTAAATGTAGGTACAATTAATAGTTTCGGAGATATGGAAGTAGAAAAACAGCGTCCGAATGTTTATAAGAAGTATTTAGTTCAAATGTTGTATATCTTAGAAACTTATAACACTTGCTTCAGAAAAAAATTTCATCCGCCATATTGGAGCCGCTATTTTAATTTCTTGAAGGTATTTTATATTTCTGCCGTTAACACGTTATTAGTGAAAATTCACAAGCATACAAGCATGTTTATTAATTAAGTATTATAGTCGATAGGTTTGCAATAATCAAAGTAAGAGGCCGTGTAAAGCTTTGTTTTAAACATTGCCAGATGATGTCAACTTTAATAGCAAAATCTGCGATGGTATAGTAACTATTCAATTTTTCGAAACGTATATCTTCGTCTATAAAACGAACTGTACTTCCTAAAATAACGCTTAAAATATTCATAATATTTATGATAATTTTGTGACGAATAAATATGTAATGAACTGTATATTTTGTCTTTAAAACTGTGTCATTTTAACTGCTTTTAAAACAAACAAAATATTAAAAATTCGTCAAAACCGATTTGTTTACATAAAGAGGAAAAGCAAACTCGCACATTTTTTCCTAACTTATTTATCCTGCTTTTTGTTTGGATATAAAACATATGGACCTGTGTAGTTTGTAAGGAAACACCTCCGGGATATTTTAAATACATCCTTATCGATATTAACGGTTTTAGCACACTCTAAAACTATTTTAAGTTTACCGCTACCCCTTGTCGAAGACGGAAAGATCAGACCGCAGGCATAAAAATGGATTTCCAGCTGCATTTTCGACAGCTGGCTAAGATTTTACCTCTTTTAATTTAATTTTAGAAGTTTATCATTTTTCTTCGAGATAAAGTAATTTGAGGAGCATCCGTAAATAGCGCGTTGTTTCTTGAAAGGTTCACCTTCATCCTGCTCGTTAATTTATTTTTTATCGAACATATTTAAGGTTGCCATATCCAAGAGATACGGTAATAATTAGTTTTTCCTTTATAACTTTAACTTTTATTTTTAAGAGATTTTAATTTGACTGATTATTCTAATTATTTACTTTCGTTAACGCCTACAAATCGTATTTTAATCATTTCTTAAATTTAGAATAATATAATCATATGTCATTTAAAAAACAGAAACGATAACATTTTAGACTTAGTATTATCAAATATGAATTGTAAAGTAGACAAAGCTCCCGACATATTAGTTAAAAGATATTCATCACCCTTCGCACCTGATACTATATGATAAATAAAAAAAACATAAAAATAATGAGAACACAGTTACAGTTTAGAGTTTACAAGATTTGTTAAATACAATCTTCATCAGATAGTTTCTCAACCCACACGTGTAATAGATACATCTAATAAAATCATTGACCTTATAATTACATCTAGTAGTGAGCTTATTGCTGATACTAATGTTATTGGTATGGAAAATATTTCAGATCATTCTCTAGTAACTTGTACTCTAAAGATTACTAAAGTAAAAAAATATAAACAAAATTTTCATACTTATAGAGATTTTTCTAACTTCAACTATGACTCTTTTTTGGTGGATCTAAGATCAATCAACTGGAATTACATTTATTCTCTTCGTGATGTTAATCAAATAATTGAGTTTTGGAATGCCGATGTAATTTATCTGTACGATTTACATGCTCCATATAAAACAGTTAGGATAACAAAACCTCTGGCTCCTTGGTTAACCGATAACTTAAAACTAATGATAAAACTCAAAAAGAAGGCACTTGCTAAATATAAAAAACTGAACACCTCAATGTCTTTTAATGAATATAAACAGCTCAGAAATTTTGTAAATTATTCTATAAGAATGGAGAAAAAGGCTTATTTACAGCACAAATTTAAATCAAATCCTAAAGATTTTTTGGAAAATACTTAAATATTAATAATAGTAATAGTAGTCCTATTTATTTTGAGTTATTTGAACCAACAGTTTTTAACGATTTTTTCATTAATACACATATCGATAAATACCATGAAACCTATGTGAACAATGAGGATAAATTTTCGTTCACAGAAGTTTCACCTGAAGAAGTTGAAAGGGGTTTCCGTTCTATAAAATTTAATGCTATAGGATTTGATGATATCGGTTGTAAAATGCTGGAATTACTACTTCCACAACTTAGTGAGGTTTTAACTTTTATAATTAATAAATGCCTTGCTACCTCCGTTTTTCCAAATGTTTGGAAGTTTGCTAATATTTTACCTATTCCCAAAAACAGTACACTCAAAGAAAATGATAGGTAAATTCAACCAAAAAGAGCATATGAAATCGCGCCTATCTAGTTTCATAGTTAAATCAATCAGAAAATAATAGTCATACAACCTTATTTGTTTTCGTAAACAAATAGTAGTTTAATAATCATATTTTCTTGTAACAAATTAAATAGTATAATGACATTTTTTATGTTCACTAACCATTTTCAATTTGGTCTACAATTAAATAGTACAACGACTTTGTTTTTTGTTCACCAACTAATTTTTAGGTTGATCTACACTTTATTGTATGATGAAGTTTTTTTTTGGTTAGCCAAAATCTCAGTATAGAGACATCAGACCACCCAAACGAAAGATTAGAGATCGTTTATAAGATCCATCCAAATATATCGATGATCAGTGAGAGAATTTGAACATTGCAATCATGTTATTAATTTTCTATAAATTCATAAGAGTATAAGATAATGCATGATTGATTATTGTCAGTGATTTGTATGTGGCGTCATCTGGGAATAATTTCTGTAATAGACTACGTGGTAAGCAAGCAAATTTTATGGTAATTCTTTTAGAACTTCTAGAAGACGACAATAATATTGGTTTGTCTACCAAGTACAATAATACACTAATACTGGGTTAGAATTACAATTCGATAATAGTTAAAAATAAAATATACTATTATCTAGTTTAATTTGACAGAATTCAACAAAATAATAGTCAGACGAACAAAATAATAGTCTTATTCATCTATTTTTTAAGTTAATGTTTGTTTTGTTGTACGATAACTTTTTATTAATTAAAATAACAATCACCTCTTGTTTAAAAATACCATCAATATAGTTTGGTTTAACAAAATTAACAATATTGTTAGTTAACCATTTTTTTTGTTGAATTTACCCATACTATTTCTTTGAGTGTAGTAATCCAACTGCTCTAAATCACTTCAGACCAATTAGCATTTTACCAACAATATCTAAAATTTTAGAGAGAAAATAGTAGAAGACCATATTAATACATTTTTAATGATAAAAAAATATTGCCTCCAAATTAGTCGGGATTTAGATCTCACCACAGCACTACAACTGCATTGCTTCATGTTCCTGACGAGATCTTCAAAGCTTCGGATTCTAATTTAAATACATGTTTACTTTTACTGGATTTTAGTGAAGCTTTCGACATCCTTAACCATGATATCGTATGGAACAAACTGAATTATTTTGGATTCGGTGAATCCTCCGTCGCATTTTTTAGTAATTACCTGCGAGACAGAAATATCAGAGGGTCGGGTTAAAATGCAATTTTTCCAATTTTGAGCTACTTAAGCAAGGTGTTCCACAAGGGAACATTTTAGGACCTTTATTATTCTCATATATACTGCTGATTTTTATACTTGCCTTAACTATTATAATAGTGGTGCTGATGACTGCTATTTTCGGATTGATAATCTCAGAGATTCCGTTGATCAAATTAATGCTGACCTAAAAAGTATATCCGAAATATCTGAGACGCATAACTTAATACTTAACGAATCCAAAACTGTAATGCTGCTCTTTGGGCCTCAAAACAAAACTATAATAAACAACTGTGATTTTCAAATTAACCTTAATAAGGTAACTTTAAACTCTACTGAATTTACTAAAAATCTTGGATTATTCTTAGATATTAACTTGAAATTCTCTAAATATGTCAGCTATATAGTACAAAAGTCCTCCATAAAATTAAAATTATTATACACGCATAAAAACTATCCAAGTGTAGATGTGAAATTGAAATTATGTGAGTCCTTAATTATATCCTATATATTAATTACTGCGATGTAGTTTACTGGCCTGCCTTGACAACGGGACACAAGCTTAGTTTACAAAAAATACAAAATGCTTGTGTAAGATTCTGTTACAATTTACGCAAATTTGACCACATATCCACAACAAATTTCGGGAAACTAGATGGTTAAATCTCAATGAAAGATATCAAGTACATATGGCATGCCTTACATATAACATTATTAAAACACAATGAATATTTATTTACAAAGCTTGTAACTCGCAATTATATCCACTAATGTTCCACTCACTTCTGTAATTTATTCAGAGTGCCCAAACACAGAACTGCCCTATTTAAAAGAAGTTTTTCCTACAATGCTGTTTGCATATATAATAAGACACCCCAAAATATCAGGGATTGCCAACATATTGCCACTTTTAGAGGACATGTCAAAGCTCTAACTCTGGACAACAGGGAAAATTAACTGGTAGTTTAATTTTTTGTTCGTTTAGTTTTGTTTCTGTGTTTTTTATTAAGTTTGTTTTATTTTGTTTTATAAATATATATTTGTTATACTTATAGATTAGCTTAAGCGGTCTCTATTAAATCTTCTCTTCTTGTAAGGTATGGCCCAGCGGTGGTCCCATATTGATTTCATCAAGCTACGTCTAGTATAAGGTGAGCAAAATTTTTTTTTTTAGTAGAGAATATTCGAGAATATGGCGAAGTTGCTAGTCATAATTTAATTTTGAAATTCAAATTCCATCAGAATTGCATTACAATGTTAAAGCTTAAAAATCATAACGATGGATATTTTAATGTGTAGAAGATAAATAAAGAGACCACTAAAAATGGTGAAAAAGAATTTTTGAAAAAATATTGAAGCGAAATTTGTCGAGTCCCTCTAGAGACGTTACGGTGAATAGACGCCTATTAGATAACGTCCCTTTAAATCGGAAGAAAAACCGGTAATAAGCTGGCCCAAATAGGTCAAAAGTACATTCGTTGTGAAGTGAAAAATTATGCATGCGGTGGTAGTGTCCGAATAGCAACAATTAAGTGATAAGTGCTAATATTTAATTAATACGAGTGATTAAATCTTTCAGTGCAACGTAAAAATGTGAAAACGACAAATATCGATTAGGTACCCGACCCGAAGAAAGGAAAGGCCATAAATCAATCAAGATAAGTCCACTTTACCCTTAAAATATTTATGTTTTAAGTACTTGTAGACAACTTAAAGAATTTCATCAACAGATCTGAAATGCAATAAATTAGAAATAAGTTAATAAACAATTCTCTTCCAGCAAATACTACCAGGGGCGTACCAGTAGAGTAACAGTACACCGCGCCAAATTAAATCAATTCAAAAATAATAAAAACTTGGATAAAATTGTTGCCCATTATTAGCTTGGTTTCAGTGCCATTAAAATTTAAAAAATCTCATGAATGCTATAAGAACATACTGACTGTCTACACTTCACATCTGGTACGGCTCTGGCAAGGTTACGGAATTTTATTAAAAAAGTTTAGGTCCGTAAGAATACGCAAAAAGTAAGCAAGAAATAATAACTCTCCAGATAACACAAAAATAATGGATCCACTACAAAACGTAACAATGAAGACACATCAGCTACTGGTACAAAAATCGACGGCGACGGGAACTGCCTATATGGAGCACTAAGCCATCAGTTAGAAGGAGAAAACATAACAACCCCGGTACACGCCAACATTATGAAAAGGCCAGTAGAGGAGTTGCATAGGTAACCAGACGAGAGAGCTCCATCGAAATAAGGACGGAAAATATAAACGAAAACATAGCCACGGCAATCATACAAAATGATCAAGATCATTGATCATTGATCAATCAGACAAGACAGCAGGAAGAGTATTCATGCAACTGACTCAAGAAACCAGAAGAAACGAAAAAAGAAAAAAATGGGGAAACCGGGTTACACGTGGAAAACAACAACTAAGAGGATCATGAACAAACTGAGAAGCGACCAAACATACTGGAAAAGAAAGAGAGTGGGAAAAATGAATTCCACAAAGAAATCGCAGCGATATACCCTACCGGAACCAGAAACCGAGGCATCAGAAATCTCAGAAGGAGAAGAAGAAAATTTGTAGAAACAGAAACACAAAAAGAGGAGCATAAACATTAAATAACGAACACAATGCGACAACACATTGGACTTGTCATCTTGCTGTCAAGGTGACCAGACCTGCTTTATAATGCTCTGTCACCAATGGAAACCCATAAAAGTTTATAAAAGTTAAAGTGACAACGTGTAAAAAATATAGTTAAAAAAAGTATAAGTGGATGTGTTTGTAAAATAATACATATCTCGGAACATTTTCAGTAATTGATAAGAAATATTAGATAGTGTTTAATTAGGTATACAAACCAAAACTTTACACAGTGCTTCCCCTCTAACGCAGTAAATAATGGTATATATAGTGCAATGAAATCGTGCCAGGCGCCAAAGAGGAGAAAGAAATCAGTAATAACCGAAGAGAAGACTGTCTATATGGAGCACTAAGCCATCAATTAGAAAAAGAAAACCGGCACACACCAACGCTATGAAAAATCAAGAAAAATGTCTATTATACTATTAGGAGACTTCAATGCACATATACTCCACACATGGCCTAACGAAAATGGAAACGCGCTGAAAAACCTAGCACACATGTTTGACTTAACAATAAGAAATACATGGAGCAAAAGTCAAACCTGCATTGACACCT
The DNA here is from genome assembly GCA_936432065.2 of Rutpela maculata. NCBI lineage: Eukaryota > Metazoa > Arthropoda > Insecta > Coleoptera > Cerambycidae > Rutpela > Rutpela maculata. Next base: position 50,655,455 of record OW386292.2, read on the forward strand.
GGAGTAATGGAAGCTCAATCACACAAATAGACCATATCCTGGTAAGCAGAGAGATAAGGGCAAGGATCAAGAAGGTTAAAGCAAAAAGGACAGCAGAAGAAAGCGCTAACACTGAACAGCAGCAAATTAAAAATAGGGAGACCATGTTACACGTGGAAAACCACAATCGAGAGGATAAAAAAAAAACTAGGAAAGAAAAGCGAGGAAAAAACATGCGTCATATGGCTATCGCTGCTGACAACAAGCATGACCCAAATCCAACCCAGCATCAGAAACCGAGGAATCAGAAGACTCAGCAAAAGAAGATTTGAAGAAGCAGAAACACAAAAAGAGGAGCATAAACACTCCATATCAAGACACAGCACATATTTCACACGAAGATTCAGAAGAGGCAGATGCCCAGAACCAAAAACACAAAAAGGGAGCTTAAACGCTCCCTCACGACACAATGCGGTAACGCATCTCATAAATACCTACACCTCCCATCCCATGTTCCTTTACCATGCGCCATGTGGCTCTCGCTGCTGGCAACAAGCATGACCTTAGTCCAACCCAGCGTGGACGTAGCAGGCCCAGCTGTATAACCCTGGGAGTGGCAGCAATGCCTACCGCACGCTGGTAAATCAATTAATCAATCAATCAAAAATTGAAGCGAAATTTGTCATCCCCCCCCCCCCCCCCAACTTTGAATCCGATTCGGCAAATCGGTCACCATTCGGCACTTTCGGCATTTGGCAATTATGTACATTGGCCTAATCTGCTTGTTCTAGCCTAAAGCGCTGTATGTATATGAGTATATGTATATCTACAGGCCCTGTCATAATTCCTGGAAATGTAAACAAGACACTTCGATTCACCAAAAGTCTTCAATCAGATTGACATTTTTTGTGTACCTATACCAAAAATTAAGTGACCATCTAGTCGCGTCAATATAGAAAAGTTAAAAAGTTTTCTGACAAAGGACCAATCGGAATAATTTTTTTTTTTGCAAATTGTTTATTGAGGTCTAAGGAACATTGGTAAAAAGAAAAAAACAGGCCGCTGGGCCTTTTCTATTAATAAACTAGCAATTTCAAACACTAAACAAATTAAGTAAATTTGTTAATTTGCTATCTCGGAAAGTATTTGAGAAAACTTACTGAAAATGTATACTCGGAAGTTTTCGAGGTCGCTGATTACGATTTTGAAGCGAAAATTGGAAAATTCAAGATTGGCAGCTATACAGTATAAAAATGCGATATATTTTTTAATATACTTATTATTATTTAATATTTTTTTAATTATTGTTATAATGTAATAGGTAAATTTTAAAATTGAAAATAATGATCTTAAAATAGTATAAATTTAGTAGGTATCCAATTTAAACCTTGTTTACGTGCATTTTACGTGGAAATTACAGAAGTAAAAAGTGTTTTGATATTGTAAGAAGAGAATTGTTAAAAAATTAAGTACAATTTTTATTTCTACACAATTATAAAATTTGTTTACTTAAAAAATATATAAAAATATAAATTTAATTAAATACCATTCTTTCAAATATTTTTTTTCAATTTCATTTGAGTTGTTTATAAATGAAAATATTTCTCCTCTTGTTCTTCATCTTCATTTCTTTCCTCTTCTTGAACATCGTCGATTTCATTATCGTAAAATAAAGTATTCAACATATTATTGAGATAAATCTTCAATCTTCGTATTGAAAAGTTTGGTACTAATATTAAGGAGGTGCTAAGGAGGGTGTCTTTACCGTTTGTAAATCCCGTTATCAACAAAGTGCGCTGTATTTAAAATTTGTATGTCCTTTGAACTAATTAACAGTAAAATTAATTCAGTAACGGGTAATTGAATTACATCTATTCAAAATATTTTTATTAAAAAAATTTTGAGTGATTTATTTACCCGAATATTTTAAAATATGGTTACTTTATTTGAATAAACTAAGGTTAACCCCAAATTGGGGTGAAGGAGAGTTACTCATAAATCATATATTTAGGTGCAAAATGGTATTCTAACACTTTTTTATTCTTCTCATTTTTCTCAAAAATGTAAACTTAAGCAAAAAAATCTAATTTTGTGTCAGAAATCTTGAATTTTCCAATTATCAAAATTGTAATCAGCGACCTCAAAATCCCCAGAGTATACATTTTCAGTCGGTTTTCTCAAGATAGAGATAGCAAATTAACAAATTTTTTATGAATAACAAAATAAAAGAAGTCCCAGCGGCCTTGTTTTTTCTTTTTACCAATGTTCCTTAGACTGCAATAAACAATTTGCAAAAAAATTAGACCGATTAATCCTTTGCCAGAGAACTTCTCAGAAAATATCTATCTTGACGCAACTAATCATATATAAAGAAAATAAAGGAGCAAAGGAGAAGAAGTCATTCGGCATTATATCAATTTCGCACCTCCCCATAAAAACTTCTTAAAACCGGCTCTGATTAGGTGGGCAAATAGGAATAAATTTTTTGAAACACACCATTTAATTAATGTACTGACCGGTTAATACGATTGAGAATTGGTTAAAAAAGCGTCTAAAATATGACAAGGCAATTCCAAAAAAAGGGAATTTTGCAACTCTAATTTATCATACTAGAATTGTTCCAGAAAGAAACGGTCAATAGGCATTTATTTCAACAATCAGGTCCTAAGACGCTTATCAACAAATCTGGACCATTTTTAAAACATGACATCGTTGAATAAATATTTAAAGGTGAAGCACTATGTATAGCTGACAGATCGAGTAACATTAAAAATAGTCTGAAAAAATGCTAGGCATTTTATAAAGATTGATTTATTGCAAGCCTCGTTACAAGCCGAAGCTATCTGTATCTATATTTATATATATTTTGATATATGTGGACGCATTCTTGCTCCTTACAACTCTACACCATGTAACAAGATATTTTATAGCTCTATAGATAACCATTTATTTATAATAACTTCCGTTACACATAATCGGCTATTTACGTTTGTAAAATGAGAAACGACAGGATTTTTTCCACTCCGACACCAAAAGGGGCGTAAAGGCCACATAATGTGGTGCTTTGTCCGTCAATTTGAAAATAGTTTTATTTGCGGATGTGCGTATGCGCCCGAGGACTGGCGGAAACGGCACGGCGAATAGGAAACACCCCTTCCTGTGTCTAAAACTACCCCCTGACTACCCCTAGTTATGGACCAGACGCACCGACGTTTGAAAATACAGATATCCTGCTGTTAAGTGATACTTTATTTATGGGACCAATTTATTTCACTTGCATACGCATGGCCCTGTCGCATTATTATATACAGAGTGGTCGAAGTTGATACACCGCGTTGGACTTAAAATATCACGGGCAGGTTGGAGTTCGACACATTTGTATTTTTTGTGAGAATCTACAAGGATTTATTTTATAGATTTCAAAATAAGTCATTAAAAATGGTGAAATAAAGGACCACGCAGAATCCTTATGGAAAATGGCTTTCGATCAAACTCTTTGAAACTCTGGATTCTGGTAGTTTCTGATGTGTAGAACAAAAATTCTCAAGGGCACTAAGTCTTTTATTGCTTTAAACAATTGCTGAAATATGAAATACTCTCTGCGCTTTCCTATTTGCGAATAGTAAAATAATTTGACCAATGAACTAATATTATACGCATAGCATTTGTTAGATAAAACAAGTCATGAGGTGTACACTTTTGTTTTTTCCAACGATTATATTTATTTTCTAAAGAATAAAAATATATATTCGTTTTTCAGGCCTACCCGTCTACTTTGTGGACGTAATGATATAACCTATTGTATTTTCCAGTTGTTACTTCACATTCAGTATTAACAGTCTATTACAATTGTAATAGATCTATTTCCCTTTTTCAGGAATCTGTTACGTTACTCACTAAATCTATTAGTATTTTGTTATTTAGATCGTATTGTTTTAGGCATTACGAACAAAAATTCAGTCTAAATATTTCCAGCTGTTCTTACTTTCGATGTAAATCTAGTCAACTGAAGGTATAGGTTTATTTCTCATTATCTAACTATGTCACTGGATCTTACCGAACATGTAAAATAGAAATCTTCTGCAACTTGAGAAAGCAGTTATTTCAATGCATTTGTCGTAAAAAAAATAAAAAGAAATTGAAAGCAAATTTTATCAGTTTTCATTTCTCGTTTAGCATTTTTCTGTCGAGCATATAGTTGTGGACATATTGTCAAAAAACAGAAAAATTACCAGTTTTCCTAGGAAATTGTTAAAAATACGTAGTTTTTACAAACGTATATAATATTTCAACAAATAAAGCGTATAATCTTACCATTTTAAGATTGCTCAGCTAAAAAGATATGTACTTTAAGGTACTATAGATAACACAGGCCCACAAAGACAAAAAAGTATCCTGGAATAGTGACCAGACCCACATATTTCCTTGTATTTTCACTCGCTGAACACGAATCTGGCATAAGAATGGGCCTTCCTGGACGAATTTATAAGTTATGATGGCAAAAAGCGCGAAATTCATTAATTCGTCGTATTAACCTTACATATTTCAAGATCATTGGCAGTAGCGTTGGTGTGAATTGAAGACAGCTCTAATACATACTTGGAGGTGATAATGATATAGCAGATAACAATAAGACATAACCCAGCAATAACCCAACGGCCCAATAACTCATAACCCAATAAATCAGCAATTCATATTACCAAAGTAATAATAGAAAATTTCCTCGTTCAGTGATACATTCGTACTCTTTTATCTTCAAAATATGTACGTAATGACCCATAAACCAACAATAACCCAGCGGCTCAACAAATCAGTGACCTAATAAATCAGCAATTCATATTAATAAAGTTCGTAAACTTAAAGGAAGAATTTCTTACATTCGGAGATGCTTTCTTACTCTTTTATCTTCAAATGACCTGCGTAATGGTTTCTTTTCCTCTTTTCTTCTTTCTTCTTTCTTTTTTTCTTCATTGTCTAGCAAAAGTCAGCCATCATATTGATGTCCCATCTACCTTGACACCGTCTTTCCATTGCATTAATATCTTGATGAAATCAAGTATGCCTTGTCCTTCACTGATATTCAGGGAAGTAGTCACTGTGTGAATGAACATACTTTTCATCATCATCGTTCGATATGGTTTTATCATCATCATCGTCATCATCATTACTAGGTATGTGATTCGCCTCTGTCATTGATTTTACGTTCCCAGATTGCATATCAATTTTTACTTTGTACTTTTCAAAAAATGTGAATGTTTTAAGAGTCGTTTTTTATAATCCAAGTTCTTTCATTGCCATGATCTATTTTGTTTTCGTAAATAGTATTATGATAAACGCGATTTCGGTGGTTTCGTAGACAATTCCATTATTTCATTTGAATCGGTTTAGTAACAAAGAAGGACAATGTTGAAGGATGAAAATTTCAATTATCAAATGACCGACATCGAAAAAGCTGCACAGGTTAGTTTCAAAAAAGTTGTAGAACAATTTTTAGGTAACAAAAAAAGTGAAAAGTACAAAAATATAACAGCCAATATGACACAGAATGACTGGCATCGAAAAAGCTGCACAGGTTAGTTTCAAAGAAGTTGTAGAACACAATTTTTAGGTAACAATAAAAGTAAAAAGTACAAAAATATAACAGCCAATATGATACAGAATTACCACAAAATGGACTGTCTAATGAATTTGAAATTATATTTCTTTCATTCACACATTGACTACTTCGCTGAATACTTTCAGTGAAGTATACAGGGTGAGTCATGAGGAACTGTACATACTTTTACCGTAAGTAGAGGCTCCTAAGACAAATACCAAGTGATCATTAAAAAGTGTTTGTTCCATTTCTTTACTACCATACACAGTGATTTATGAATTTTATCCAAAAATTGTTATGGTCATAACATTTTAACGGTTAATCCGATTTGCCTCATTTTTTACAACAATGTACACTGTTGCCTAGCAACCATCATACGTATCCAAAATTTAAAAAATCCAGGGACGGTTCCAAAAAAATTTGTTGGATTGCTTCGTATACGATAGTTCACCCTGTATATGATTTATCTAAAACTTGATATGAAATTTATATAGGACACAAATAGGTAGTAAAACCTGAGTATTTGAAATTTTTGTCACAGTCTCAAAAAATTTTTTATTAACGATCAATTTTCAAGTCAAATGAAAAGTTTGGCAAAATGGAATATTTTAATGTATACTAATATTTCTTAATGCAAAAATTTAGCTTAAAAAAATGATATCTACATATCTCGTACCTAGGTTTAATAAGTGCCATCATTTTAATCAATTTCCAGGCCCGGTCTTAAAAATGTGGCTGATGTGGTTCATCTAAAAAGTTGCCTTTGTATGTGATTTCTCCAATTAGTCAAATTGCTTCCAAAAAGGACAGAAATAAGTAGTCAAATTTGTGTTACCTAACTTTCCCCTATTTAAAAATGATTTTATGGTCAATTTTAACGAAAACTGTAAATTTTTCGAAATATCTTTAAAAGCCATCATATTCAAATGCAAGAATTGAATTTAAAATAAATACAACATACGGATCTACGTCCTTTAGTGCTTGTTATTACGTAGGTACTTCAATTTTATTTAATTTTCAGACATTATGCATCCATCATTGTTGAATTTATAGAGATCATAGAGATCTGTGACAATTTCACAGGATTATTAACTGCTGTAACATTATCAGAAATGACTCCCTAACAATTAGGAAGTCTATCAGACATTTAATGTATTGAGGCAGATGGATTTCACTTTGAAAATCTTTTACAATTATGATATTTATCTTTTTTTTTGTTGAATTTCTTCTGCAATGTTTAAAATGTTTTGATATTTTCGTTATTCCTTTTCTTTTCTTATAATTCTTAAATACATACATATTGTAAATAAACATGTAAGACCTGGTCTGGAAATTGATTAAATTGATGGTACTTATTAAACCTAGGCATGAGGTATGTTTTATTATTGTATTATTTTTTTTAGCAAAATTTTTGTATTAATAAATATTAGTACACATTAAAATACTCCATTTTGCCAAACTTTTCTTTTGACTTGAAAATTGATCGTTAATAAAAAATTTGTTGAGAGTGTGACAAAAATTTCAAGTTTTATATCAAGTTTTAGATAAATCATATACAGGGTGAACTATCGTATACGAAGCAATCCAACAAATTTTTTTGAAACCGTCCCTGGATTTTTTAAATTTTGGATATGTATGATGGTTGTTAGGCAACAGTGTACATTGTTGTAAAAAATGAGGCAAGCCGAATTAACCGTTAAAATGTTATGACCAAAACAATTTTTGGACAAAATTCATAAATCACCCTGTATGATAGTAAAGAAAGGGAACAAATACTTTTTAATGGTCACTTGGTATTCGTCTTAGGTGCCTCTACTTACGGTAGAAGTATGTAGAGTTCCTTATAACTCACCCTGTATAAGGAGAACGATCTCAACAAGATACTAATGAAATGGAACGACGGACGGTATCAAGGTAGAAGGAACATCAATATAATGGGCGAATTTTGCTGGACAATGAAGAAGAATTCGTTGTCAAAGAAAAAAAGAGGAAAATAAACCAATAATTTGAAGATAAAAGACTACGAAAGATCACTGAACCGAAGGAATTCTTGTTTTAAGTTTACGAAATTTCTGTAATATGAATTGAAAAATCTTTAAATTCCGGTACACGTTCTAATATATCTCCTTCTGAACAAATTTCGTTTGTGAGAAAATGATATAATCCCATCCTTGATAACATCTTTCTATTCTTTAACCGTCTAATCACATCCCCAATTTTCATACTATATTTCGGATCCGGTACACGTTATTAATGGTAAGACTATAAATACCAATAAACTATAGTTCTAGTACATTGAAAAAGAAAGCGATTTAATTTCATATTTTCATATGTATACTAGGGATTTTACTCACTCGAGGGTGATTTTACCACTTTTGAGGAGTAGTTCTACACTTGGTTTGGTGTCAAAAATAAGTAGCAACTAAAATTCATTAGTACTACTTACTGTTTGGCATAGTTTTTTCCTACCTAAATTTTATTAAGCTGTAATTTTGTTCCATGTCTGGTCCATTTTTCGACTATAAATAGACTATAAAATTATTGTGACGTCTAAGCCCAATTTGAATGCCATATTCGGATTTTGTGGCTTTTTTTTGGTTTTACTTAAACTTGATAATATGAATTGCTGATTTATTGGGTCATTAGGTTGTTGGGCCGTTGGGTTTATTATTGGTTTATGGGTCATTACGTATAACTTTTGAAGATAAAAGGTTACGAAGGCATCACTAAACAAGGAATTTTTCTATTAAATTTACTCTGTTAATATGATTAGAACTTTAAATCCACTGATAATTTTCTGTAAAAAACATTATTTTCAATATGCCTAGAATATGCCTTGTCAGAACTTGTGGTTAAGGAAATAAATATAACGGATCTACCAGATTTGTTTATTATATTCACTCTAACTGAAGTTTAAAATATGTTCATTTAAGATATATGATGTCATTTATATATCACAAGATCAAACATCAAAGAGGAATGAAGATTTTTAGCTCACCGGAAACTGATAGGAGGACATATCTGAGATTTGTAAATTATTCGGGTATTCAAAATTATACAGTTATACTTGCTTATTTCAGACAAATAAATGACAAAATAATGATTATATGAAAAGTTACAATAATTACTAATATCTATTTCCTTTATTTTTTGTATGTGGTAACAATAATATTTCTCTGGTTAGCGTCGAGCAATTAATATACTATGGATTTAATTATAATTTTCAATTAACGCCCTTTTGAGGTCTGACAGAGATGATAGAAGAGGTGGTGGTGTCGCAATATACATAAAAAGTGGGATTAGTAATTTTTCTTTAATGGAGTATATCCCGGTTGGGCTTAGACAAGAAATTGAGCAGATTTGGGTGAAAGTCATAGTTAATAAAAGATCTTTCACGATAGGTGTGGTTTATAAACCACCTAATATTTCATACCAATCATTAACAGCGCTAGACGACAATGTGTCTATCTTATATCCGACATCTGACAACTTAATTTGTATGGGAGATATGAATATCAATTTTTTAAATAAAAATTCTGCAGATTGTAGTTTTATTACTGGCATTTTTGATAACTATAATTTAAGACAAATTGTGGAACATGAGACAAGAATAAGTGGAAACAGTAGATCGCTCATAGACATTGCAGCAGTAAGCGAATAAATTCAGATTTGTAAAACCGGCGTTGTTACGCTTCCTTCCGTGTCCGACCATTTACTTGTTTATTTTTGCATTGAATGCCTGCCAGCTAAAAAAACCACCACAATACATATGGTGTAGAAATATCAATAATATTGACCGCAATTTATTTAACAGCGTTGCTTACTCACTGGATTGGGCAATGGTAAAAGAACACTTTGATATCCTCGACTCAAAAATGAGCTGATAACATATATTTTTGATGTTTGCGCACCATACCGGAAAATTAAAATAAGTAAAAAACCTGCTCCGTGGATAACTCATAATATTAAATTTATGATGAGATTTCGTAACCTCGCTTTTTTTAACTATAAAAATATATAAGACATGAGAATTTTAACTCGGATCTTGCAAATAATAAATGGATCTATTATAAGCAGCTAAGGAACTTAGTAACAGCATCAATAAGATGTGAAAAAAAGGCATATACAGATTTTAAACTTAGAACTAATGCAAGTTCTCGTGATTGGTGGAAAACAATAAACCAGTTAGGTGTACATGATTCTAATTTAAATAGTGATGCTCTACATAATTTTGGTACTTCAAACATGTTTAACAACCATTTCATTAATTCTATGCCGAGTACATCAGGTAGCAATGAGGACATTGTTTTTTATGAAAATAATAGACTCCCAACTATATTAGAAGAAATGTCTTGTGACCTCCGAAAATATTTTGAATGCAGTTAATAAAATTAAATCTAATGCTGCTGGAGGAGACGGTTTCTCTTTAAATATGATTAAAATGATATTACCTGTTTGTTTGGATGCAGTTACACATATAATTAATTCCTCGCTAGAATCTAAAACAGTTCCCTCTCAATGGAAAACGGCATGTGTTATACCTCTACCGAAAAAAATGAACCCGAAACTTTAAATGATTTCAGGCCTATTAGTATTTTGCCAGTTTTTTCGAAAATATTAGAGAGGATTATTTATGATCAGCTAAAACAACATGTACAAACTAACGACCTGCTTCCTCATACCCAATCTGGTTTTCGTCATGGTCATAGTACTGTTACAGCTCTGTTGGATATAAATGACGACTACTTAGCAGCTATAGATAAATCAATGGTAACTACAGCCGTTATGCTTAATCTTACAAAGGCCTTTGATTGTCTCAACCATGAGATGCTTTTAGCAAAACTACACTATTTAAGCTTGGCATCAAACACTATAGCATGGTTTCGTAGCTACTTGTCACAGAGAATGCAAAAAGTTAAAGTACGTAACTTGCAAATTTCGGATAGTTTAGTTGTCAATTCGGGAGTTCCTCAAGGCTCAATACTTGGACCAATACTGTTTTCCTTATACCTGTCAGATTTTCCGAAAGTTGTAAAACACTGCAAAGTGCATTCGTACGCGGATGACACACAAATATATTTTTCATATCGTCCTACATTCGTTGAAGAATCCATGGCAAAAATTAACGAAGATCTCTTCAATATATCCATATGGTTAGATAGACAGGGTTTAAAACTTAACTGCAGTAAAGCAGTTGCTATAACTTTCAGATCTGTCAGGAATACTTTTGAAGATAATCTTGTGCAACTATCTATAGACGGTGAGCAAATTGATAATAAAAATACCGTGCGAAATCTTGGAGTTATTTTCGATAGCCAATTAACTTTCAAAGAACATGTAACCAAAATTGTGCAATCCTCTTTCACTAAACTTAAATCTATTTATCAATTTAAACACGTACTATCTACATCCACAAAGTTAAGACTTTCAAATTCGTTAATTTTGTCCAAAATTGAATATGCTAATGTCATTTATGGCCCTTGTCTAACAGAAAGGGAGACCTATCGATTACAAAAAGTTCAAAACTCATGTGTTCGTTTCTCGGTTGGTGTGCCCAGGCGTGAGCATATAACTCCTTATCTCTCCATCAGAGATGGGAGCCCCATCTCATTTGCCATGTTTACTGTGTTTTAAAAAATGATGCACCCTTATACCTTAGAGATAAACTTAATTTCCGAAATCAACATCACAATGCTCATTTCAGATTCGTGGCAAATACTTTGCATATTCCTAGACATGTAACTACTCTCTTTAAATCATCTTTCTCATACTTAGCAGCGGATTTGTATAATAAAGTTGCCCAGTCTTTTGTGTCATTATCCTACTCTACTTTTAAGAAAAAAGTACAAATGTATTATCTTCAGAATTAAGATTAAGCTTGTTATCTTTCACTGACTTCATTATATTTACGTATGTACTAGTGACAACTTCCTTTGTAATGTTCTTTCTTATCTTCTTTATCTTATAAGGAATTTTTTTTAGGTATTCTTTATAATAGTTAGGTTAGGTTAGGTTATAGTCGGATATAAATATCATTTTATCCGTATTATAATTTTTCTGGATTTTATTGCGATTGTGTTAATCAATTGAGTATCTGTTAGGTAAGATAATGTACTGGTCCTGGTTGGTATTTATAGCAGCTATGTAAGCTGACACCCCGCCAGGTTAAATAAATGCATTTTTATTTATTTATTATTTTATTTTATAATAATTATCGTAAAAATAGTTTCGTCGACCTTTCAGGAGATCTCCTGTGTAGAATGTTTTGTCCTGTTAAGAAAAACACAGGATATCAACCAACATATACACTGTTCTGGCCGGTCGTTAAATAACATAGGCACATAAAATTAAAAAAGTGGTCTTTTTCTGGTACTCCATTGGGTAACCCATATCTATTTCGACGTGCTGAACACGAATCAGATGTCCGTTTAGCTCCATTGGCCACCATTTTTTTGTAAATCGCGAAAATAACGATCGCGATTTACTAAAAACTGGTGTGTAACGGAGCTAAACGGATACCTAATTCGTATTTAGCATGTCGAAATACATAAGAGTTCCCCAATGGAGTCCCCGAAACAGATCACTTTTTACTTTTTTTTTCTGTCTGTGTAATATATTTGCATACGCCATTTTCCAGAAAATGGCGGAGGATCCGGTGATATTCATACATTACCCAAACACACACATACACAAAAAGGTCTGTTTCTGGGACTCCATTGGGTAACCCCTATGTACTTCGACATGCTGAATACGAATCAGGTATTCGTTTAGCTCCGTTACCCACCAATTTGTAGTAAATAGCGAAAATAACCTAAATCATGAGGTTTTTTTAGGTTTAACTTTGACGATATACAAAAAAAATGGTGGCCAATGGAGCTAAACGGACACCTGATTCGTGTTCAGCACGTCGAAATACATATGGATTACCCAATGGAGTACCAGAAAAACATCACTTCTTTTATTTTGTGTGCTTGTGTAATCAATTCCAACGGACCTGAGCCATAACTAAGTGCCACGGAAAATGTTTTTGAGTTTGAAAAAATGCCACCCTGTCACTCTTCTTCTTCCATTTCAAACGAAGATTCCTTTGCATACTATTGTACTACTGGTATATAATGAAACAGGCACGTCTAATACATTTAATCACGACCCATTGCTTCTACTTTCTACTTTCTCCGACAAAACGAATTATTAAGCGATGAATATGAATACAAAACATCGGAACTTTAATCACTACAAATGAATATATAAATATGTAGATATAAATGGGTGCAAAATTTACAAACCTAACTAAAAAATACAGTTTCCATTTTGTAATATAAATTGTAAAATGCAATGTGATTTTCTGTGTTCTTTCTTAAAATTGTAGATATGTTTTGTATTATTTATTTTAACTTATTAGTCATTTCGATGAGAATAGTACGAAATGCATCCATGAACTAAAACAAGAATTTTAACAAATATTAATGCTCAGTGGTCATTTTGCCGTAATTCAGTCGTAAGAAATGACTATAAAATAATGGTGATATTGTTTTTCTTTATATATAAAAATTATAAATGGTTTCAATCGGTCACAAAATCTCAAATGTATTCTCATATACTGTCTTTCGTTAATATGTGGTGTAACCTAGATGTTTTCGTCCGTTTACAACACTTGCTTCAGAAAAAATTGCATTTTAAACTATAAATGGATTTTCGAAAAAACGTAAAAAAATTTCTTGGCTTATATCTCAATAAATATTAGTTTCAGCGAAAAAATGAGAGATCTCAAAAACAAAGCTTATAAACTGAGAATGAATTTGTTTTCTTTAATATTTACGTAGGATTAATAGTTTCTGAGATTTTTAAGTTTATAGATGGCATCCGAAAAATTATAGGATGAAGTATTTAGTTTAAATGTTGGATATCTTAGACACTATAAAACTTCCATCGAAATTTCTAGGAAACAGAATTAAAGATAATTAATCAGTCTTTTAAATAATTTTTTGTTTGTTTCTTTACCATAAAAAATAAAGAAGTTATGGCCGAAGCGTTTTCACATTTTTTTAAATGCCGCCATTTTGTACTGTAATTGTCCAGCAATTAATTTTTTTTTCAAAAATGCTATTTTTTGTTAATATATAGCACCACCTAGATGATTCATTTTTTTGTCCTTTTAAAACAGTTGCTTTAGAAAAAATGTCCATCCTTCATATTTTAGCAGTTGTTGAATAGTTTTATTTTGACTTCAGAAAATCTTTTTTTTTGACAATGGATTCGTAATCAATAACCTCAAAAAACCCCTAGGCATAGTTTTTATGCCAAAACTAAACTAAATATATAAAAACCTTAAACACAAAAACTTTCAAAAAAATTTTACTTTCAAAAAAAATTGTCTGCCCCATCATCATGTTTCTGATTTTGAATAATTGAATATAACAAACATTTTTTAAAAAATCATCAAAATCTGATCTGTTTTTGAGGGTTTTGTTATTATTTTGAAAACATAAATTGACTTGTCATGAAATGTCTGGTGATTATTTTAACCATGTATCAAATAGTATTGAAACAATTGTTTTAATAATAGTTTGCATAGTTTCTCATTCAGGATTGCAGTTAATCCGCGGTGTAATTAAAATGACCATACAATAAAACAGCCACGATTAACCAGGGCAAAATATTTTTTCCTTGACATATTCAGTTAATTAATTATTTAATTATTAATAGTTCTTTCTCACGTGCTATAACGATTTAGAATATGAAAGTACTAAATACAATAAACTAGTGAACCGCTGTTATACATAAACAATAAACAATAGAATTCATTATTTGCATGTAAGTATACACAATAAAAATACGGGCATTAGATATAAATGTAGTAATTATGATTATTATTGTATGTTGATTTATTCTCAGTACTGTTAAAGTAAATTATAATAAATCATAAATGTATAGCGTTCGTAAAAAGATGCGGCAATTTTTTCCCTGATTTTTATCTTCATAAAGAGTCAGCTAGCTATCTCCTCAGACATATTTAATATTATTATATTTTTCCGGTCGCTAACCAATATTAATAAAAATATTTATTTAATATAACTAACGAAATAAACGATTGTTTCATTGAAGATTTTATATAATTGTTAAACATTATACAGGATACTCCTCACAGTTACTTTATTTTTAGGCAAAAATGCTGTATTTTTAATTTGATCTTCCGATTATGCTAGCTTAACTGGAGAAACACACATCTATATACTTATTATACTATTAAGTATTTTTGTTAATGTAGAATCTTATCAAAAGTTACAAATTCTGTTTATATTTTGGTCCTAAAAGAAAACTTGAGAACTAGGAATGAATTTGTATTTTTTCAAATTTCCGTATGATGTATAGATTCAGAGATATAAAAGTTTAATGTTGGCGTCCGAGAGTTTGTGAGACCAAGTATTTAGTTTAAGGGTTAAGTAACTCAGATAATGCGATATTTACGTAAAGAAAACAAATCAAAATTAAAGGCAGTTAAGCTGCCAAATGATTTTTAATTTGTTTCTGTACTATAAAAAACAAAGTTATGACCGAAGCAATGTGCGTGTTCACGTTTTCTAAATAAATATCTTACCATTTTGTTACTCTAATTATTACTCTGATTAAAAGCAATAATTCTCAAATGCCATTTTTCATTAATATATAGTTCTATTTAGATGCCAAAATTATTTTGCGCGTTTAAAACACTCGCTTTAGAAAAAATTGCACTTTAAATTATACAAATATTTTCGAAATAAAATAAAATTTTTGTATTCTTTATAAATATTAGTTTTAGTGAAAACATGGTAAAGATAAAAAAGAAGGCTTATAAATTGGTTAACCGGTATTTACCGGTAATTTTTAGAATGAATGATTAGGGTGGCGAAAATGGCAATTGTCTTTTTCCATGTACAAAATTATCCAAATTTAACAAAAAACATTTTTATATACATATAAATATATTGAACAAACAAAAGGTTTTTTATCAAAAGGAAAAAATATAAATGAAATAAATTTAAATAAATAATTATTCTGTAAATAACAAAAATATCAACTTAAATAACAAAAATTATAAACATAAACTCAAATAGGGGATTTACTGAATACCTAATCTAAAAATACAATATTTTTTAAAAATAGCCCATTAAAAGGGTTAGTTTTTCAAAGCTATATCTGTTAGTCGTCTGATATTTGTGCATAAAATACCACCAGCTGGAGATGCCCTACCTCAATCGATATTGGTGGGTTGATAAGTTAATAAGAATTGGTAATAACCTACTTCTAAATGTATTCCACGGATATTTGCGGAAGTGAAATATTCAATTTTCTGTCGCAAGATATTGTCAATGTCTCTCTTGTATTTCTTGGGGCTTGGTGTTTGGATTTTACTTTTTATAATAGTATGTATTTATTGTTAAAAGTGCTCAGTGTTGGGACAGTCACTCTGTATTTAGTGAATACTAGTCACTGACATAAATAGAAATGTTGAATACGTGACATATCGTAAGTTCAGAATTTACCGAAATTACCGGTAAAAAATTAAAATAACCGGTAATTATCGTCATGTGTTTTTTGTCCTGATAACCGATATTGCAATCCCTACTATGTAGGTAATATATGAATATCACCGGATCCTCCGCCATTTTCTAGAAAATCGCGTATGCAAATATATTACATAAACCCAAAAAAAAAAGTGAAAAGTGATCTGTTTCTGGGACTCCATTGCAATTAAAAAAATAATTCTTAAATACCATTTTTCGTTAATATATAGCATTACCTAAGAGCTCAAGCTGTTTTTTTGTTCGTTTAAAGCACTTGCTTTAGAAAGAACTCCATCCGCCATATTGGAGCCGCCATTTTGAATTTTTTTGCTTTGACTTCAGATTCGTAATCAGCAAGTCTAAAAATATAAGTGTACTGCCTAAAAAGTAGTATTTTTCCTCAACTAATGTACTTTAAAAATTGGTTAAATCGCAATTTTTTGCTGTTTTTAGGTCCCCATTCACTCCGCTAATTAAACAAACAAAAATCGTCAAATTCTAACAAGTAAACATTTTAGTATCGGGTCTTAGCAATACAATACAAAAAATAGCATGAAAATTTATTCACTCGTTCGGCATTTTTCATTTTTTACACCCGACTCACCACTACACAGAGTTCGGAATGTTATCGTTTCAAAAATACGTTTATTTCATACTGTCCGGTAAATGACTATTTCCCGGACTCATTTGCGGCCGGTAAATCGAACATTAAAGTATCTGATACCGTAATGTGTTACCAGCAAACATTACAGTATCTGATACTGTAATGTGTTACCTAGCAACACTATCATATTATTTGTTTCCATTGACAAAACAATCCATATTCTATTTGATATCTGTCTGATGATTTTCTTGGGATTAATTTCCCCGTTGCTTCCACAGATTTATTTAAAGTCTTCTCCGATATCTCCACAATACAAAACAATCCAAAAGTTATGGTTTTATTTATTTGACAGTGACAAGCTAAAGACAATCATAATTAGCTAGGGAAAACAATGGCTATAACATTATGTACTAATATTTTTTAAATTTCAATAATTATAACTTTTTATTCATTTTAAAAAGGATTTACCGGACAGTATGAAATAAAATATTATACGATACATGTCCGGTAGGTGTCATTACAGTACCGGACACGGCTCCTGCATCGCCTCGTCCGTAAAACAACTCGTACTGTAATAAGTCACCTACCGGACTTATAACGTAAATTACTATTGGTTGCGGTATTTTTCATTTTACGCGAACTTCAAATTGATATTCTTTGTCAAATTCTTCGTTACTTTCCACTAATAGGGAGATAGACATTTGTAGAACTGAGTGAAAGAGTGACCTAAAAAAACCCTTATTTTTCGCCCCTTTTGGGGACTTCATGAATTTTATTTAAAAGTGGTCTAAATGATAGTTTATGATGATACTTTAAAGTAGGCGAAATTTCAAGTTGAGCATAGTTTTTGTTTTGGAGATATGACGAGTTAAACACGTTATTTGATTTATCCACGCCAAGGCGAATCTGACATTCTCGGTGCATTATTTTAAAATTCTCAACAGATACAAGAAGTACCATTTTTAACGTAAAATTTTCCGTTCTTTTCTAATCTTTCATTAGATTTTACTAGAAATGTAGTACAGGAAACTTACAAAATATTTCTCTAGAAAATAAATAGCACATTATTGAAATATATTTCAGCAATATAACCAAACCTAATCTTTCTTAGAAATATACATTTACTTTTTAATTCAAAAGCCATCGGATACAAGGTTTGGAGTATCTATCGAGATTTGCTAAGTTTCCAGTATAAAAATACCGATTAATCGAATATTATCAGCAAAAATCCTGATTTTTTCCTATACCTCACTTGAACAACGTTTTTGATAAAATACAATGATATATTCAAAAAGAACGGAAAATTTTACATAGAAAATGATACACTTTGCGTATTTGAGAATCTTGAACATAATGAACGAGATTGCCAAGAATGTTGGATTCATCTTGCCGTGAACAGGTTAACTAACAGGTTCGACTCGTCATATCTCCAAAACAAAAACTAAGCTCAACTTGAAATTTTGCCTACTTTAAATTATCACCATAAGCTATCATTTAGACCACTTTTGAATCGAATTCATGAGGTCCCCAAACGGGGCGAAATTTTGTGTCACTCTTTCATTTCACAATTTTTGGTGACCTTTTATTTCTTGGAGATTAACATTAAAAAAAATCTTGTTTCCATTTCATTGAATGTATACTTTGCTCATCCAGTTTTAGCGGAAAATCAATAAAAGTACCGAATTTAATGCTTCTGTTAAATGTTGAGGGAATATGTTATCGCCATATCTTACATTAATGGTATGGTCAGGCAGTACATAGAATGAAAACCGCTGCCTAAGGAGTCTCTACTTTCACATCTAGATTTCCTATCCAAGTTTAATTTAGTCACACTACTACGCCCACCCCATTATTAAAGGAGGTGGTGGTGAGGACGGCTGATGTCAAAAAAAAAATTGAGACTTTTGGTTCTTGTACACATTTTAAATCACAATTTTATTTTTTATTCACATTACCACGAAAAACGACCCAAAAGGTGCGGTTTTTGGCATTTTTAGATTGACGCACTATTTTTAGAGCCGCCGATTTTCGTGATCAACGACTCAAAAAACATAAAATGCAAGTGGTCCCGATGAGGGAAGCATTCCGAGCGTCAAACTCCGCTTTTCACATGGACTACATAATCACACTCACACTTACACGCAGAAGGTAGATAGGGAGGAAAAATACAGAAGCAAATCTAACTAGCAGGGGAGAGGAAATTGAAGAGCCAAACGTACTAAATCCACGGGGGAAAGGATCGATAGAGAGGGAAACCAAAGAGGCAAATCTATCTAACGCAGGGAACATAAATATAAATACCCAGAGTACTCCGCAGGAGATAGAATGAATTTTAGTATAGCTGTAAAGGTGGAGGCATAGACATAGAGGTATAAAGAGGGCAGAAGACACGCGTGCAGCTAGACCACGGGAGTGAGAAAGAAAGAAGACAAATTTATGGATCTCGAAGATGTCGGACGTCGCACAGTGGCGAGAAATGCCAGTGTTCCACCCAAATTACTCTAGAGGTCGTAAATTTTAAGTTATTGAGACATTTTTTTTTTAAATGTTCGTCTTGAATTTACCTATCGATCCCTATAGCCGGATTTTGAAATTTCATTTTTCATTTTTCTTAATTTTTAATAAATCATATTTTTACAAAAAAATACTGTTTTTTCTATTAAATTTATTCTAACGGGCCGTAAATTTGAGTTTTCGTAACAATTTTTTTTTTTAATCTTCGTCTTTTAATTAGCTATTGATCTGTCTAGATGAATTTTTGATTTAGTTGTTGACAACTGTCAAAATTACTGTCAAATATAAAAAAATACGATTTTTAGATAAATAATTCATACAATAACAGGTTGGTGTTCAGAAAAATATATATAGTGTTTTCAATGTACCTGGTTCCGAAGTTGACAGGAAAATATGTATTTCTAAATTTGGCAGCACCAAAGATAAATGGAAGAGCTTATTAATTTTAAAAATATCCTGTAAATGTATAGGAAAAATAGATATATATTGTTTTTGATCTGTTTGATTTAGTAATTGACAGGAATACATGAGTTTTAAATTTGGCAGCTGTCATAATTGCTGTCAATTTTCAAAATATAGAGGTAACAGCTTATTAATTTTAAAAATGGACTATTATAAATGTATAGAAAAATAGATATATATTGTTTTTAAACTGCCAGATTTAGTAGTTGACAGGGAAATATGGTTTTTAAATTTGGCAGCTGCCATAATTGCTGTCAAATTTCAAAAAATAGAAGTTAGAGCTTATTAACTTTAAAAATACCCTGTGAATATATAGCAAAACGGATACAAATTGTTTGTAATGTACCTGGTTCCGAAGTTGACAGGAAAATATTATTTCTAAATTTGGCAGCTGTCATAATTGCTGTCTCATTTCAAAATATAGAGGAAAGAGCTTATAAATTTTAAAAACACCCTATAAATGTATAGAAAAATAGATATATAATGTTTTTAAACTGACAGATTTAGTAGTTGACAGGAAGATATGGTTTCTAAATTTGGAAGCTGTTGTATTTTTTTTTAACAACTAAACTATTTATCAGGTTTCTACAGGGCTAAAAATTTCTAAAAATTTCCGTTCTTCACGGATTGGTATTTGTTCTTATATTTTCAATGGGATTCCATTAAAAACGGTCGAGGTGCTATAAAAAAATTACGCGATTTTTTTTTACCGACAGAAAATGTTTTTCTACCATATCCGCAACGCGCTAGAGCTTTGCTTTACATAACAAAGTTTCCTATTTTCCCTAAACTAAACAGTTTTTATGGATTTGTCCATGACGCCATGACTAGAAATTTTGGTAGATGGATCCCGTACTATAACTTTTTCTAATTTAAATAACTGTATCTTTAATCACTAAAATATTCTGACGTAATAGAAGATCGAATTCTGACTATAAATGTTTGTTGGTTAACCCATTACTGTACGATTTTGAGAGTATTAATATAGTACATTACTCTGTAAAGTATAAAATAATATATTACAGTGTAATAAGCAAAGTTTATTACGTTTCTATTAACAGGAGTCTTAAAAAATCATTGATGCGTTTGGTGAACAGTACGGGTCTTAAAACAGGAGACCACTACACAAACAGTTTTTGCTCTAATTACTCAGTCCATTTTTACCCGACCTCGGTGAACCCAATTTTGTGAATGATACTGAGTATATGAGAATTTTTAAAAAACAAAATGATAAACGGAAGACGTATCAAGAAACGTGTCAGAATTGCTCATTATTTAAATTTATTATATAGAAATGCCATTGATTTAGCTTTCTTCAACTCGTTAACTGAAAATTACCTACCCAGCCACTCCCAGCGATGGATGGTAAAAATGCAGGCCGATTTCTAGCAAAGGCATCTTAAATATGTCAATATGTACTTTAAATGCAATCATTAAACGAAAGATAGCCGGGATTCCAGACTATAAAAGCTAATCTATATTATTTGCTTTTATAGTCTGATGTCTACAACTCGTGAATAAAGAATTTAATATTTTGGGGGGAAATTATAATACCTCTACACAATGCGCTTTGTAAATGACACTTTTCAAGTGCGGAAGTATCGTGACATGCATGATTTCAAGATTGGCGTTATTTACATTGCAAATGAATCCGACTGCAGTATCATTCAGATGGAATGATACAGCCGTGCATTTGTTTCCCTTCAAGGGCAAATTAAATATATGTGTTACATCGGTATTCATTGTGAGAGTTTTACACAAAGTGAATAAGGAAACACTTGGACGATTGCCTATGTCTTCTATATCATTCATAACAATTAAAAGGAGAGTACGAGTACTGAATGCAAGTCAATCTTGGAACTGAAAAATGTACAGTGTGACTGACATAAGTCTTATTATAAAGAATACTTAGAAACTTATAGCCAGCGACAGATTTTTGGCGTTAATATCTATAAAGCTAGATTTTTTTCCCATGATAGCTTAGACAGTATCAATGATGAAGGTGCAATTCTGTCAATTTATAAGTTCTGAAAAAAATGAATAAAAAATTAAACATGTTGCAAAAAAAGATATCGATTTTCTGAAATATCACAAAATGCCACTTTTCATTCGCCGTGCAATTTACGATCAGGTTTATCTGGAAGACGTCGCGACATCGTACGGCCGTGGCCTTCCCAATGAAGTTTTTCGAAAAATATGAACATGTCAAGATTGCATGTTTTTGCACTTTTTTCGGCTCCGAAATGCAAGCTGTTTTTTGCTATTTTTCGCAGATATCTCCGAAACTGTGGGAGTTAGCTCGAAATAAAAAACTAGTGGACGCATTATACTCTTCGCCGATTTACTGAGCTTTTTATATAATTGTTACACATTCTATAGGATACTCTTCGCATTTTTATTGTAAATAATGTTAGTTTTCGGACATTCTAAATTTTGTGATACCAACTTTGTTGTGAAAAAAAAAATATATGAAAAAAAAATTGCCATGTGCAACAAACAACAACAACATCAAGCATTTATTAATATTCACATACAATAATGCGTCATTCCAGAGTCCGGCCCGGAGCGGATTGAAAGGCAAATGCTTTAGCCATTGGGCTATCTCATCTTACCACAAAATTTGAATGAATATCGTTCAAGAATTATATTTCAACGGATTAGATACATTATTATGAAATATATATATTAGTAAAATATAAAAACAAAAAAAAATTATAGGGAATAACATTTCGCAAGATTTCTATTTAAATACAAATGACAGAAATTATGAAAAAAAATTTTTTTTATTTAAATGATTAATAACTTTTTTATTTACTGATTGATTTTTTTCAAAAACAATAGGGTTCTTCCTCTAGCTAACGCTAACTTACTTTCCAAATTTCAATACAATCGGACTTTTCTTTCCTAAGTTATCGTGCTTACAAGAAACGTGACGGACGGACGGACAGACGAGTGATATTTACTGATTTAGAAATGTGCCGATCAAATACAATATACTCTTCATTTTTGCGAAGAGTATAATAGCATTGTCCACTACGAATCTTTTACTTTCATCAGAATTTTGATTTTTTTTTCCGTTTCGAAGGTAACTACTGAAATGTCGGCAAAAAATCGCAATTTTTGAGCTTCTACAGTTGGCAACTTTTTAATCTTGGCTCCTACGCCAAAAGACTATCCTAGGTAATTTAAATAGAATTAAATTTGCTAAAACCCCGTTTTCTATTTTTTGAATTCCGACAAAAATGAAGGAATTAGAGGGGGCAGGATTTGGGACTTTTTTTTTTTTTTTCGTTAAAATTTCTCCATTTTGTCACTGTAATTAATCGGTAATTAACTAAAATCGATCTCATATACGATGTTCACTTAATATCATGTACTACTTAACTCGGCCCTTCGAAACAAAGGTTTCTGAGAAAAATTATTTCTTTAAGATTTACATACACTCTATAGGAAAACGTGTAATTTCCTACATTTCCTCGAATATCTCGATAATTATCGTTTTTTCCGAAAAAGCAAATCAAATTTGCGAGACAGCACGTCTCCAAGAAAAATATCGGACCTTAAAAACATCATTACAGACAAATGGACACAAGCCGAAGGACATAGACAAAGCAAAAAAGAGACAAGGTACACCCAGAATAGAAGAAGGAAAATAAGAAAAGAAATACACGGCAACAGCTTACCTACCGTATATACAAGGATGTACGGATAGAATCGGAAGAGTTTTGGAGGAAAAGAACGTCAAAGTAATATGTAATGCAGGTGAAGGTGGCACAACATTTTCCCAAATACCAAGGTCCAGGAGGTCCAGGAGAACTAGAAACACCAGGAGTATATAGCATTCCATGTTACTGCGGGCAAGTTTACATCGGAAATACCAAACGACATATAGACACCAGACTCAGAGACAGATGCAATACAAAGAAGGGAAATTCTACAAAATCAGAAGTTGCCGAACACTCAGAAAAAACTGGCCATTTGATAAAATTCGACAAGACAAAGAAATTAGCCAACACCAAGAATTATTGGCCAGGAAGATACAGAGAAGTCATTTAAATAAATGAACATCTGAATAAGTCGTGACACCGGACTACAATCACCATTAACGTGGAAGACAAAGTTCCGCATTAGCAATGATCTGCCACACGCCTCCTGATAACCTGTGAAAATGAAGGATAACTAATATGAGTCCAAACCTGTTTTTCTTTTGTTCATCCAAAATGTGAAACTCTTAATTCAACGCAACCTGGGAGTGATAGTATCTCAAACTAAACCTATAGAAAGATTGCAAACTAACAAGCTCTTAACGTTACGTAATCAGCTCGTCATAGAAAAGTATATAGATCAAATCAAACCTACAGAAAGGTTGCAAACTAACAAGCTCCTGCGCAAGAGAAACAGAAATATGTGTTTCATATTTAAGATGTTATGAATTCATTACTTAACCATATTTTCTGCTGAATATTCATTGTTTATTCACAATATTTTATTTATAAAACTTCTATGTGACCATTTTCAGGAAGTTGTCGATTTCCAGCACTTGGCAAACGCCCACAAACGCATGCATAAATAGATTAAACATTTCGTTAAACGACTATTATTGTTTTTGAGATTTTTAAACTTTAGCCACAGCAGAATGTTCTGCTCCTTGAAACTATTGATTAAAATGACAAAAACTACAACTTTAATGAATAGTAAATCCATTTCCCATTGGTTCTGTGCGGGATCCTATGGAAAAAAGTTCACTACATGTTCATTTTTACTTTCCCACATACACAGTATTATAGGCAAAGCATTATGCTCATGCAAATATTTAGAGTTTTTGGTGGATTTACACGTTCAAGTCCCCTGAATCTAGAATATCGTCTGTCTGCGATGGCACCTAGAGTCCAAACTACTGGACCGATTTTGCTCAAGTTTCACATGCGCGTTCGAGGTGAAATCGCAAAATCGGTCTTTCAATAAACTTACAAAAAATGGCAAATATACATCGAAAACAGTAAGGGTTCGAGTATAGATCACTGCGGTACACCTAAATAATTATGTCGGAACTCTGATATTTAAAGAATATATTTTATTTATGTTTACATAATTATTGAAAATTTTATTTTGGCTATTCAGTAGATAACTTTCATATATTTAACGTCTTACATTCAATATGAAAAAAACTATGTTACTATTAGTCTAAGTCTGATCATGTTAGTATAGCAAAAAGGAATATCCCTTAAGAGATGTCTCGTAAAGGAGATTTCTTATTGCTACTGTTTTCATTAAACACTCGAGAGATTTTAATATGGAAAGTACTCTAACTGGTCATAAATGGCCCAGTTCGGTAGGTTTAAGAATTTTGACAAAAGATATAACATTAGTCTGTTAATAAAAGTAAGAACCGAAATACATTTCAGTTTCGGTCTCTGGTTTTATTTTTTTTTTTTCTGAAACACCTTTAACATATGAATACTCCTTTAGTACCAGTAGGAGGTGGAATAACCAGTTCCTTCTAGAACAAGAGGAGGAAGTCTGTAGGGGTAGGGGTTAAAAAAAGTAAAGTGTGGCTTACTATGATGTATAGACCGTATTCTCGACATTACTTCTATATGGAGAAATTAGTACGATTTGTGTCGAGTAGCTTATTATTTCCTCTTTTGAAAGCTCATCAGCTTCTAGCTGAATAGCTGAAACTAGGGCAACATCCTTTATGGGTGGGGAAAGGGATAATTTGTGTAGTTATATTAAAATTAAAAATTTTAGCGAAAAATGTACATTTATAGCTTCTTTGAAGCTAAATTTCTTTACAATTTGTTCTTGACGACCTTGTATGATAAAATTGACCGAGATATGGCGATTTGGCATTTATGCACCTCTTTGACACTCGATATTCACGAAATTTTTTTCAGAAATGGTGGGTTTTACATAAAAATCTATTGTTAGGAATTAAACGTGCTGTGGGCAGAAATTCATAAAAATACATAAATGTGATAAATCCAGTAGTTATAACAAAAGAAATAATAAGGTCTTTTTGTTCAAGGACATTTTTGCTCTAAATGCGTACTTGCTCAATTTTTTTTTTTTTATTTTTTTTATAACTGCAGGCAAAAATGGTGCAAAAACGAACAAATAAATTAACCGATTTCAATATCAACATTAGATAATAAGTACTTGGAGAATTTATTTGCGAAAACCTGAAGTAATTGAAATCTTCTTCAAAATTGCAGAAAAAAATCAAATTTTTAAGTACAAATTTGAACAATTTTAAATTGAAAAATGTTTACACTATCATTTAGGTATAACTACATACTTGAAAAATTAGTAGGACATTTTTTTAATAACTCTTACGATTAGCTTTTTTACAATAATTGTAAAAAGTGGGCTTCACCTGTGATGATCCATTGTTCGAATTGCTGTGACAGACTCTATTATATGTCATAAATGGATGAGACAAGGGTCATTTTCTAGGGAATCGAATACGTTAAGTGTTACTTAACATTTTATTTAATTAAATATTATTACTATTAACGAATTTTGGAAAAGTACGTATTATTCATACAAGAATGTATTTTTTTTAATATTTACAGCAAAAAATTGCTTGCATAAAAGTCTATCAAATCAAATTATTTTTTATTAAAACTAGTAAGTAAATAGTGCAACATAGCTTTACCACTTCGGGAATTTTAGGCCATGGCGCGCTTTATTTTCATTGTCAAAAAACAGATAATAAAATTAAATCAAAGGACATTCAGTAAGCCTTTAACTTTACTGCAGATTTTTGTATCAGCATTATCGAGACGTAAAAAACGTACGTGAAAATCGAGTGCCTGAAAGGGACGGGCGCCGAAATTATCAAGTCATCATAACTTGGTCAATTGTTATCATACAAACACGTCAAAAACAGACGGGTAGGGAATTTCATACGCTTTAAAAAAAATCGCAAAAACCATTATTTTTTGAGAAAAGAAAAATGTCCCCCCATTTTTTCCCATTTCATTATCTTATTTAACCGAGCTATAAACACGAGGGTCGTTAGCACTTCCTTGCCTTTATTAAAATAAGGCATAAATAATGCATAGAAATAAAAAGATAATATTATAAATTATTCTAATTTCTTACCGGCGTGCACCAAGAAAACAAGCAATTATCAGAAAACTATATATGGAGTAAAGTTACTCTACCAAAACCCATGTGTGATACTGATATCAAACGAGTCGAACGCAGGGCGTTATTTACATACATTTGTAATAAAAACATGTATAAAGGACGTCGTTATACAGGATATCCGTATCCTTGCCTATATAAAAGCCTTGTTGACCATAGGACAGGAAAAGGAAACATATTATCACCGATTTTCAATTGCCATTATCATTTTTTCCGTTTCATTCAATTAAATGCAAAAATCCTGTTTTGTTTATAAAATAATATTAGCCCAGGATATATACTAGCGTTTAATCATTATCAGCATTACCCAACAATACATTTTAGGAAATTGATTATATAATGTAGTACCTAGAGGTAAAAAATACGTAAAATCCAGGAATTATCTCATAAATAATGATAATTTTTCTTTATGGGTTATTACTTTAGTAAAAGATATCATCTTCAGTTTTCATATAGCCCGGGCACTTGCTACCCGTAAGGGGTGAATATGAACCCTAAATTTAGATATTTAATATTTAAAAGAGTAATACTGATTTATTTTTGAAACGTAGGATATTTATATTTCTGGGATAGCTGACCACGAATCTTCTGTCAAAATTAAAAAATAAATCGCAAAAACTAATATTTATTGAGATATTTGCAAAGAAACAAGAATTTTACGTTTTTTTGGAAACCCCTTTTACAGTTTAAAATGCTAAAGCAAGTGCTGTAAACGGATGAAAACATTTGAGGGGGTCTAGTTCATACTATATGTTAACAAAAACTGTATATGAGAGTATATATTTTAATTACTGACTACTTACATTTGCAAAAATGCGCGTTCTTATTAAAAAAATGTGAAGAAGTACACTGTGTCTGTCGTAACTTCTTGCTTTTTATGGTATAGAAATAGTCGGAAAATCATTTAAAGGCCTAATTAAGAGTCTTTCACTTTGCCGTTAGAATTTTTGACCTACGTGCCAGTGTTTTTGAGATATTTAACATTTAAACTAAATACTTCGTTTTATAAACGTTCGAACGCCATATTTATACTTCCAGATCTCCAAAACCAATAAAACGAAATTCATCCTCAATGTAATACTTTTCGCATTATTTGACGGAAATCGTTTTGAAACATCTCTTTATTCAAACTAAATTCTCAATTTACTTCCACATCCGGTTTTTTTAAATTTTTATTGTTCAAATAGGCTTAGAATGCCATGAAACGTCGACATTTTAAGTTTGAGCAAAAAAAATTCTGTCTGTCGGTCTGTCTATCTTTCTTTTGTGCGCACGATTACTTTGGAACTGTTTAAGATACTGACTTAAAATTTGGTACACGTATGTATTTTAACAAGATCTGGAACTAGATTATATTTTTATCTTATTCCGTTGAAGAATTGGGGGGTAAATTGGGGTAAATGGGGGTAAATAGGTAATTCAAGCAGGTGAGAGTCCATAAAATTCATATTTAGTATATACAAGAGAAGCTAATGCCTCAAAAAAAATTTTGGCATTAGCCAGCCCCATTACTACTCCCACCCCGTTATATTTCAAGTCGTAACTTAAAAATCGTTCATTTATATGAAAAGTTACATAGAACCTTTTCTTCTCAAAATTTCTACATCTTTCTCTCTTTCAGCTCCATTTTTTCGTTTTGATAACGGAAAAAAAATAATATTTTCCGAAATGTTAACATTTTTGTTTTAGTTTATATATTTTTAGGTGTGAGATATTTTGTACTAGAAGTATTAAAAACCAGCCCGTCTTTCCATTTGGCACAGAGATTTCTTTAATCAAAATTTTTAAATATTTTTACAGAAAGTGGCAAAGCCGCCGAAAATGAACGAAATCGTTGAAACGAAATCTAATTCATATGACATTATTCCGAAGTTAAAACCTCTAGTTACTATACTAACCGACCATAGGCGGATTTACAAAGATATAAAAGAAATTATGTTTTGCTAATAGCAAAAAAAGAGTAACGGATTTTGTTATTTAATTAATGTATTTTACTAAGCGTAAATTAAAATGTTTACTGTTTTTAACTAGTTGTTTTCCAAATATGATTGTTTTTATATTTTATGTATATAAATTGAATTTACTTTTCATAGTAAATTTGTAATTTTTCTCATTTTAAATAATGCATTGAAAACTATTTTCCCAAAATCCCGCAACTTAGAAATGCCTGAAATGCCTACATTTACAGAAAACAAACCAGTAAAAAATATATCTACTCGTCTACTCCTACTGCTTTAAAAAATAATAAAAAACCGCTGCCCAAGGAATCACTACTTCCACTTCCAGATTTTCTATCCAAGTCACTCACAACGAAAAAATTTTGTATGTGGAAATAATTGTTTATGAAACTTTAGTAATATAATATTTGAAATCCTCTACCCCAAAAACCCATAAAACGATACCCCACATCGGTAGAGAGGTGGGGGTGGTGAGAGGGGGTGGCAGTGGGGGTGGATGAAGTAAAAAAATATTTTGAGGTTTATGATCCTTGTACACACACTAAATCACATTTTTTTTTCATCCCCTTTGATAATGGAGTGGGGGTGGTAAATACTATAATTTTATGGACTCTTACGTGCTTGATTTACCTATTTACCCCCAATTTAGCCCAATTTACCCCCCAACCCTTCGACGGAACAAGATGAAAATATAATCTAGTTCCAGATCTCGTTAAAGTACATATGTGTACCAAATTTCAAGTCAATATCTTAAACGGTTCCAGAGTAAACGTGCGCACAAAAAAAGTTACAGTCCAACATTTTATAAAACGAAAATGTTTTTAATTTTATTTATTACTTAATTTTAATGTTGCATTTATTCAAAAATCGTACTCATCCGGGGGTTTACCCCCCCCCCCATGACAGAAAGCTAAATCCGGCCTTGTAATCGGCAGTATAATAATCGTCGCAGATTTATTTTCCCAAGAGCATTCAGAATAATTAATTTTCTCTTTTGATGTATTTTTGTCGTAATAATACAATTTGTAAATTATTATTTCCGGCGATAAATCCCTTTATTGCTATTAATAATTCCTATTCACATTAAATATTATAATATTAACCATAAATATGTTGTTGGCGATGACATTTAACATTCAAGATAAGGTACTTGTTTGTTTACTACTTAGTTTAACAAAAATGCGAAATATAAAGGAAACAATTAATAAAGGGGTAAATGAAACTTTACAAAAATTCATTTTTATTTAATATTTCAGCAATTTTTTTTTTTTTTTTAGAGAGTGGAAAATGCTTTTTTTGTGAATATATTGAAAAATAGACGTTTCAGCAAAAAATGTCAAGAGAACAGTATTTATGAAATTTCGGTTAACATCAAACTTGTTGCGTAAATTACTTCCACATCCAGTGGAAGTATTGTAACGCAAAAAAAAAAAAGAAAATTTTTATTGTTCAATTAGGCTTAGGATTTCATGAAGCGTCGAGATTTTAAGTTTGAGCAAGAAAAAATTTCTGTCTGTCTGTCGGTCTGTCTGTAACTTTTTTTTTGTAAGTACGATTACTCTGGAACTGTCTTGAAATTTGGTACACGTATGTATTTTAATGGAATTAGATTATAGTTTGATCTTATTCCATTGAAAGGTTGGGGGGTAAATGGGGGTAAATAGGTAAATCGAGCAAGTAAGAGTCCATAAAATTGGTATAAGAGAAACTACTGCCACCCCCACTCCCACTACCGATGTGGTATATCGTTTTATGGGTTTTTGATGATTTCAAATATTATATTATTAAAGTTTCATAAACAAATGTTTCTCATTGTGAGACTTAGATGGAAAATCTGAATGTAGAAGTAGTGATTCCTTGGGTAGCGGTTTTTTTTATAAAAACTGGTCGAGATGTAGCGTGTTAAAGTTATGCGCTTTATCTACCATTGAAGAAATAAAATTTGTTCGCTATATTTTCGCAGGTTTCTTAAAAACAGTGGGTCCTAAGTCAAAAATATCTTATATAAAGTTGAGAACTTATTCAGTTACCTTTAATCTGAGACGTATCACATCCTTCTACAACAGAAATTATCCAAATTGTTGCCAAAAGTTTGCAAAAACTGAAATGAAAATATTGAGTAAATTGTGTAAACAGAGTGTGTCTTCAAATTGGCGGAAAAGGGCCATAACCTCAAAACGCTGTATCTTGGTCAATTTTTATTGAAAATGAAAGTGGCAAGTCTCAAATTAATGAAAATTTGTTATAAGTACTTTAAAAAAGATCTCTTGTTATGTTTCGCTAAAACGAAATTCATTGAAATAGCCATTCTAAAAAAATAGCTATTCTAAATCTGAAAGTAAATGTTATCTAATGGTGCGGGAGCTAAGTGGCTTTTTCGGACACTCATCGTTACAAGCATTTTCTATGCGCTGATTAATTCTATCGAACTTAAATAACGACAAAATAGACTTCTGGCATATGCCAGCCCGTCGAGTTGGCCATGGTTCAAGATATAAAAATAAGTGAAATTATATCATCGTTACAAAGCCAATTTTTTTTGTGTGTACACATTTTCTGTTTAGAATGAATAAAATAAGATCGCCAGAAACTTTTTAAGGTTGAGCATGTTTATTTAAATGTTTTGAACACAGAAAAAAATTCCCAGATAGAAACTCCCGCCAGAAAGAAAATGTTTAGGATTTTTGAAGAAAATTGGATTTTTTTTCGCATATTTCATCTCAGAACTCTAAACTCATCGTTACAAGTTCTGGCTCCTTTTTAAAACGTAAATATAAGCTTCTTCAACAATAGAATAGCCTCCCCGTAAAGTTCTTAGTGTCCACAAAAGTACCATAGGCTCTTAAATATACAGGAATTTAACACTTTCGGCTAACTTGACTCCGTACCGTGCCTCAGATGTATTGTTTCATTATTACCTTTCTGGCTGCGCCTCCTGACGGCCCACACTTTCTGGCGATCATATTTTATTCATTCTAAACATGAAATGTGTACACACACAAAAAATGAGCCTTGTAACGATGACATGATTTCACTGATTTTTAAACAGTGTTCGTGACGCTCCTGACAGGAGGTGCTCCGCCAGAAGTCGATTTTATGAATCGTTATCATCCATTAAACCATAAAAATATCTCAAAGTTCAGAAAACGATGAGCTCCCGCTCTATAATGTTTTGTTTGTTTTTATGCTAGTTTTATTATATAACTTATTTCATCCTTAGATTTTTATACGTAAAATTTGTATAAGTAGATATTTCCTTTTCAATATGTATAATTATTATATATTGTCCTGTCAATGGGTTTCCTGTTGGGCAATAAAGGTATTATTTTTCGTTTAAAAATACACCTCCTTCCTGTCAACGCAGTAAAAAGAAAATACACTCTATCCTAGGGTAGACCAAAATTTTCATAAATATTATTACCGTCAATCCCAATCCTCTTGACCCAAAAAAAAAAACGTTAAACGTAACTTTTTTTAAGAATAATTTGAAAATGTTTGTGGCAGTTGATTGATACCATTACTGTAACCATTTTGTGTAGTTGAGATTAAACATTCTCTGGGGATATATCCCAAACTTGCCATGTGTGCTATGCATATTTATTTTGTATTAAACATAATTAGTTAGGCAATGAATTTATTTTACTTTACACAAATTGACTTTTTAATTGTATATTCGTATTATTTGAATTTCAGCATTTCTTATTGAAATAAGATTTTCAGCTTAACACTTAGTGTAGTACTGTGTGTTGGACCGGCAACTGATTTTTAAGGACTTTTGTTTCTCACGTCTGTTCAGAATCCCGTACAGCACAGAAATTAAGGAGGTAATTCTAAAATAGTGATTAGCATTAAGACATATATCCAAAGAAAATGCATCGACGAAGATATATATACATCGGAAAGTAGCACAGTAGGAATCTAAATCCTCATAATATATGATTGCCCGTAAAGGGATAAGAATATATGGTGTATTTCAATGAATTATCGACTTTTTACGCCTTAGCCTTAAAATAACAAGAGGCGGGGCTTATGCACTCACAGTCTAATCCTTTAGGGACATTCATATCTGATGAGAACTTTAAATAGACATTTTTCTTTCTCGTCTGTCACAGGACTCAGGTACTAAATCGTCTTTTAACAGTTGCAACGAATCACCCTGAGACTGGTAAGACACCGCCAAGCATTGCAGAAGGTACGGCTGGGCCCCCCAGCATATAAATTCTTGTTGTGTCCTTCAGACTCAGCAGACCAGTTTTTTTGGTCAATTATAATCAACCTGTATGTCAACAGATTAGTTTCGATGGTGTACATTATGACGTAAGCGGATCAAAAAGGGTGAACCTTTTCCTTCCCCACAAAAAACGCTCCAGGTTGCACCTAGGCAGATTAATTTTCTCTGGGTTACTAAAAGTCTACTATTACTAAAGGTCTACTATATGTACTCAATGAGTTTCATTAATGTCCTAATTTTTTCGTACTTACTTACTTACTACAGCCCTCATTTCACTTTTTTTTGTGAGTGTTTGTGTAATATATTTGCATACGCGGTTTTCTATAAAATGGCGGAGGATCTGGCGATATTCATATATTACACAGGCACACACAAAAAAAATTGTATCTTTCTGGGACTCCATTGGACAACCCCCGTGTATTTCGACGTACTGAATACGAATCAGGTATCAGTTTAGCTCCATCATCCACCAATTTTTAGTAAATCCCGAAAATAACCTAAATTAAGAGTTTTTGTTAGGTTATTTTCGCGATTTACAAAAAAATGGTGGGTGATGGTGCCAAACTGATTTGTGTTCAGTATGCCGAAATACATAGGGAGTTCCACCAACAGACCACGCTGTTATTGTTGTCTACAATGGTTTGTTAATTTTATCAGTTTTTGGTATAGCATATTATGTACTATTTTTTTTAAATTTTTTGCTCAGTATATTTAAATGTATTATACTTCACTACTTTTGTGTTTCGTATAGGTATAGATCTCTTGATGTAATTTTATAGTTTTAATTTTAAATTATTAGTTTTACTGTTAAGGTTGGGCAACTTTTTCTTTAAATAAAGATGTTTGATTATTATTATTATTATTTTATGACGGGTACAAGATATCGATGGAGCATTTTTGTCTACTGGGGGAATTTTACCATTCGGACATATTTCTTGACTTTTACATATTTTAATAGAGCTAAGATGAGTACAGATTTGAAAATAACAGACAAATTGTCTTTAAATATTTTCAAAAAGCATTGAAAAAAATATTAATTGAAAATTTCCATTTCAAATGGTTTTGACCATAACGTTTACACGGACCGGGCGTTGTTAAAAAAAAGTTCTTATTGTCATTTTACAATAATAATAATAATTTGGACCTAATTTTGAAATAAATTTTCATCAAAGGAATTTCACTATCGTTTATTCCTATTCTACTGCTTCAATTAAATTTAGAGATTTTGCACGTTGTTGTACACTAGTGTTTGAATGTATAAAACAGATATTTTAGGAAATTAATGATAAGATCACTTCTTTAAATCACTGCAATCACTGTTGAGTTTGGCAATAGCTTCAAAATTTCGAAAATGGGTGATATTTAAACCTACCCTTGCAAAACTATTTTTAATCGCTTTTCTCTTTTACTTATTTTATAATGTAGGTACACATCAATCAATGTAAAGCCTACTTTTAAAGGAAAAGATACTAAAATTAATTTTTTACAGTTTCTTGAAAATTTAGGAAATCTTTCTTCCATTTCGGCGTTAAAACCTGTCCAAGTGTCCTCAAATCACTATACACACATTACAGTTTTCGTTTAATTCAATTCCGATTTGATATACTTTTTGCTTACCAAAGAAGCCAGTCGAAGAAAGCAATAAATAAACAAGATCTACTTACCCAAAAGCGCTGTGTAAATCCTTAAAATTCCTTAAGAAAACAAATCTTCTGTCACTATTAACTTCCAATTTCTGTAGTTAATCGACTGTGTCAGAGAAAAAACGGAAAATAAACCAAGTTTAATTATTCCAAACGAAATCAAGCGTGCCTGCGGTGATCGGCAGCACGTGACAAATGACAGTTGCTAATAAACAAACGAGCACGATAGACGCACGCACTGCTGGATCTAGATGTACATGCCCCGAGACTTGAGCGAAGAATGACCGCGTGCTTATTCCGACTTCGTAGTTATATAGAGGGGTGGCTACCCTCTAAGGTCGTCCTGTACACACGAGCGTTCAATAAAAATACATGGGAGGTGAAAGTTAAATTGAAATAAAGAATAATAATGAGTTTTCTTCAGAAATATATGTTTTCGTCTCTCATTTTAAATCTAAAGTTGCAAAATAAAAAGTTAGCAAAATATAAATGGAAGGTAATATGGAAAATGTAAATAAAAATTTAATTTTGAGATGAACGCAGCAGGAAAGAACAAAAACACATGTTGTATATTTTCGCATTGCCGGCAAAAATAAGTTTGTAAAAAGTTGAACCGCAGAAAAAAAATGGTAACTAAAATTTATGAAATAAAATTTCAGCTGGTCAGTTGGACCTTATTACCCAATATTGATAATAAACCCAGCAAACACACATAACACAGCACAAAAAAAAATAAAAATTCAAAGCAGCGAACAAGACCTATGTATACCTATGTATTTTCGGTCGCTGAATCCGAATCCGGGGTCAAAAAAAATCGTACACCCCCAAAATCATTAGCTAGAGCCAAAAAACACCCCTGAATGGGATAAAAAGAAGATTAAGCCACTAGAACAATTGTTACTTCTTAATCAATCGAATTATACAAATTAAAGTTAAACAGCAGCGTTCATACAATAGATATGAAACACACGCCCAGGGAGGGGCGAAAACTACCCCCCATATATAAAAAAATCGATCCAAAACAGCAATGGCTGCTGAAAAAGCTCGAAATGTCTAAGTTTTTTTAAAGTGTTAAGAAACTACATCAGGTCCGACGTATTCTTCATAAACTGCCCCTATAGGGTTGAGAACAACCACCTTTGAGTTCAAAGGACACGAGAAAAACAAGAAAAAACGTAAAATCCAGCAAGATTTCTATTTTCATGGATGCTATGATTGGCTGAAATTGCGTAGTACTCTAAAATAGAACCAGAAACTTACGTACCATCAACATCCTACACTGTCAACCCTCAGAGGGTGTGAAAACTATCCCCCATAGGGGGTAGTTTCCACACCCTCTGAGGGAGGGGCGAAAACTAGCCCCCATGTATAAGAAAATCGATTCAAAACTGCAATGACTGCTGAAAAAGCTCGAAATATTAGACGAGCGGTGCACCCCTAAAAAGATGAATAAAAAAGTGACATAACCTCCCGAACAAAGTTGCCAGATTGAAACCAATTGGAATCGATTAGTTACTTTTTAGGGAACTAAAAACCTAAATAACATTTTTTTGTCCGAGTGGCAGGTAATTT
The DNA here is from genome assembly GCA_936432065.2 of Rutpela maculata. Lineage (NCBI taxonomy): Eukaryota > Metazoa > Arthropoda > Insecta > Coleoptera > Cerambycidae > Rutpela > Rutpela maculata. The sequence continues at coordinate 50,691,710 of OW386292.2, forward strand.
GTTACTACCAATGAAATTGCAGAGTAAAAAAAATGAAAAAAATCCATTTGAAAACACATTTTGTAAGTTAATTGGGCAAAAATAAACACTTTTTGTCTCTTATAATGTTTTCGAAAAATGCACTGTTTTTGAGTTATAGGCGATTTAAGGTCCGAAAATGGCCAAAAGTCGACAACTTCAAAAATTCTTATCTCGGCTTCTACTGGACTTTTTTTAAAGTTTTGGGACGAAAAATGATCGTTAATACTTATACTTAAACATACTATTTTTTGTAATGAAGCAACTTTTCATTTTCATTCCATTCGGATGCAGACCATAAAAAAAGTGAAATTTTTTTTTTATTTTATCAATTTTTTCAAAATTTTTAAATTAAGTCAGGCTAGAAAAAAACAAAAAATAAAAGTGGGTAGACCACATGTTTTTGAACAAAAAATGTTCTAATATAATGTATCGCTAAAGCCACGGTTTTCCCGGAAAAAAATAGTAAAATAATGTTGTCCTCTGCTCGGACAAGCGCACGGTTAAATGCATACTAGAGAACCTCTAAAAATTCTTAGCAGTTCTAACAAGTAAAATAAAGCTATTTTCTCTTTCTGATTACACATTTTTAAATTTTTTCTTAGTGACTAAGAGGATAAATAGTGAGTCTGGAGGGAAAATATTGGAAATGTAAATGTATTGGAAAAGTTCCAGAATTTATATTCAAAATAATCAAAGATATTTTCATAGTTATACGGATAAGATCTTGACACTCGCAATTTCTTATCATGGTTACAGCCTCCAATATATTTATCAAGAAAATCATCAAGCAATTAAATTAAAATGATTTGAGATGTACTTTTTTTGAATCCACGTTACTACAACTTAATAAACCATAATAATCATAAAGTGTACATTCTTTTTAACAGTTTTCAATGAAGAAAAAATTTTTTTGAAGGGGCTTTTATTTTTTTCTATATTGTTTATTGTGACGATTGAGTTCGGGCATGATAATTTATATAAGTATATTTTTCCATCCATCCTTTGCTCCTTTTTTTCCGGGAAAACCGTGGCTTTAGCGATACATTTTATTAAAACATTTTTTGTTCAGAAACACGCGGTCTACCCACTTTTATTTTTTGTTTTTCTCTAGCCTGACTTAATTGAAAAATTTTGAAAAAATTGATGAAATAAAAATTTTTTTTCACTTTTTTTATGTTCTGCATCCGAGTAGAATGAAAATGAAAAGTTGCTTTATTACAAAAAATAGTATGTTTAAGTATAAGTATTAACGATCATTTTACGACCCAAACATTAAAAACAAGTTCAGTAGAAGCCGAGATAAGAATTTTTGAAGTTGTCGACTTTTGGCCATTTTCGGACCTTAAATCGCCTATAACTCAAAAACAGTGCATTTTTCGAAAACATTACAAGAGACAAAAAGTGTTTATTTTTGCCCAATTAACTTACAAAATGTATTTTCAAATGGATTTTTTTACATTTTTTTTACTCTGCAATTTCATTGGTTGTAACAAATTACCTGCCACTCGGACAAAAAAATGTTATTTAGGTTTTTTGTTCCCTAAAACGTAACTAATCGATTCCAATTAGTTTCAATCTGGCAACTTTGTTCGGGAGGTTATGTCACTTTTTCATTCATCTTTTTAGGGGTGCACCGCTCGCCTTAAGTTTTGTTAAAGTGATAAGAAACTGCATCAGGTCCGACGTAATCTTCATAAACTGCCCCTATAGAGTTGGGAACAACCCAAGTTTAAAGGACACGAGAAAAACAAGAAAAAACGTAAAATGCAACAGGATTTCTATTTTCATGGATGCTATGATTGGCTGAAATTGCGTAGTACTACAAAATATAATTAGAAACTTACGTACCATCAACATTCTACAGTGTCAACCCTCAGAGGGTGTGAAAACTACCCCCAATGTAAGATTTAACTATAAAAAGTTACAGTGACTTCTATAAAAATTCGAAACACCTGCGTTGTGTGGAAGAGAGAAGAAACTATGTTCGACGATGTGCATGAAAACCACCCCCACAGGGTTGCGAGATACTACCCCTATATCTGTAGGATGCTGGAAAAACAGAGAGAAACTAACCGGATTTACATTTTTATGGATGTTATAATTGGCAAAAATCGCGTTGCACACTTAGAGTTTGAAACTCATGTCCTATAAATGTTATTAAGTAACACCCCCAGAAAGGATGTAAACTACCATAATTCAAGATGTAACGAAAAAGCTATACTGTTGCGTCTCTCAACCCCGTGGGGGTGGTTTTCAAGCACAGCGTCGAACATGGTCTAGTTTCTTCTCTCTTCCACACAACGCAGGTGTTTCGATTTTTTATAGAAGTCACTGTAACTTTTTATAGTCAAATCTTACATAGGGGGTAGTTTTCACACCCTCTGAGGGTTGACACTGTAGAATGTTGATGGTGTGTCCTTTAAACTTGGGGGGTGGTTGTTCCCAACTCTATAGGGGCAGTTTATGAAGATTACGTCGGACCTGATGCAGTTTCTTATCACTTTAACAAAACTTTTCGAGCTTTTTCAGCAGTCGTTGCTGTTTTGGATCGATTTTCTTATATATGGGGGCTAGTTTTCGCCCCTCCCTGGGAGTGTGTTTCATATCTATTGTATGTACGCTGCTGTTTAGCCTTAATTTGTATAATTCGATTGATTAAGATGTAACAACTATTCTCGTAGCTTAATATTCTTTTTACCCCATTTCAGGGGTATTTTTTGGCTCTAGCTAATGATTTTGGGGGTGTACGATTTTTTTTTACCCCGGATTCGGATTCAGCGACCGAAAATACATAGGAATACATGGGTCTCGTTCGCTGCTTTGAACTTTGTTTTTTTTTTGTGGGGCTGTGATAATTGGCCCATCATTAATAAATTACAAATACATGCCTTCACTTCATCACTGAGAAAGTACTGGCAGGGGTGTCGCTAGTGTTTTTCTTTGGGGGGGGGGGGGAGGTTAATACTTCCCAACTGTCATTACAGGAATTTTCCCAACTCCTCAAAAAAATTTTCTCCAAAATGGAAATTGATGAGCGGGGGGAGGTAAAGCTTGAATTTCCCAACTCGACCACGATATTGCGACACCCCTGATGTACTGGCAAGGAGGGCTAAATTATTGAATAAAGTGCAACGCCGGCCAACGCTCGGCCATCCCACACTTTGCCAATAATAACGGCGGTATACTGGATTTTTAGTATTATATTTTTTTTCGGTCAACCAGAAAATACACCCTTTCTGGAGAAATTTTCCGTCAGAAATTAACGTTTTCCTGGGCTAGCCCGGAAAACAGGCATCAGATATCGGCAATAGTACATTGTGTATCTAGTAGTAAAAGCAATACATTCCCGGGCGATGATGTAAAACATGGGAATGTGCTTTTACTGCTATTTTTTCTAAAATCGCAATTAATATTATAAATATATAAAAATTAAAATATATAGAAAAAACAGTCCGGGAAAGGTACTTTCCCGGCTTAGGCCGGGAAAATAACTTCTTTATATAAAAAACAGTCCGAGAAAGTTAACTTTCCCGGCACAGGCCGGAAAAGTAACTTTTCCGAACTGTTTTCTGATAATTGCTTAGCAACCCAGCAAACGCAAAAATTTCGGCATGGGCCATTGTAGCGATCAACGGCTTTCTTATGGCATAGACGAGCCTTTTGTGGCCGATAATAAATTATATGCAGGCGTGCCATAACTTCATGTTGTTATGAATTGCCACATAATAACCAAAAATGGTCCATTATTGTGCAACCAAAAAGAATGCTGCTTCAGTTTATACGTTGGTACTTTTATGGTAATATGTATGGTAATATTTTAAATGAATACGCGCACGCGCATTGTGAAAAATGCTTGGCCTCTGCGGTAAACTTTGTGTAAGCTGACTTTGTGGTTTGAACAGTTTGTTAAGTCCTTTAAGGATCTATTTTGTGTAACAAAGTGTGTTGTGATCGTATATTGTCCATTATAATTTTAGTGTGATAATTGAAAAACAGCAAGTTAGCTAAAGTTCTTGGTCAGCCATCCAGCTTTCATCGTATCGCTTTCAAATAAGTGTTTTATATGAAAGTTTGTACAAAATCCTGCATCTCAACACCAAGCCTAATATTAAAGAAAGATTTTTGTTTCTATTGTCATATAACTTTTATTGTTTTAATTTTCTTATTTAATAAATATTTTATTGTTAGCTTACAACTTATTTTGCCTTTATTGATAACTGGCATTTCCAAACTTCACTCCCAAATTCACAAAATATCAATATTGATGACATTATTTGTTTGGTCTGGTATCTAACATATTTTTCAATATTGGATTATAATCCTTTTATAACGTAGGTATATATTTTGCTAACTTTGAGTTCTCCTATGTAAATTTGACATAAAAGGAAGTATATACCAGAATCTGGTAGGTTATGCAAAATATATAGCTGCTTTTGAAAGTGTTCTTATAATCCATTTTATTGATAAATGTGTAAGATTACAGCCAAAAATATGCTAGCAAAAGTGTGGCATCATCAGTGATCCTTTGATGGCCCATTATTGTACAATGTTGGCAAATTGGAGGATGGCCAGCTGCTGACCGATAGGACATTCGCTAATAGTCCGCTTGTGGCTCCCCATAAAAGGCAATTATGATAAAACTGGCGACGGTGCGTGTGACCATTTATGTGTCAATTATGAATATTTAATCCAGTCATCTTAGTCAAAATAGGGTAAGAATCTCGGAATTCAAGATAACCGGCTGTAAACTCGTATAAACCTTTATTTTAACATCCTAAAATTTGTCTCAAAACCTACTTACGATAGCGTGGACACGACTTGTAGATAACTAAGGTCAAAGGTCAAAAAAACGATTATTTGCGCATTTTTTGCAAATATCTCGTTCCCTGTAAAATTTACGCTATTTGTATTTATTATAAATATTGTAGAGGATAAAATTCTCTACAACTTTTGTTTCAAAAATTTTTTTATACCTCAAACCGTTTTTGAGATAAAGGGCGGTGAGCACGCAGTCTTTCACTATGTACGGTGTCATCATTCAAGTTCGATCTGTAGTCTCGGTCAAAAACACGCCGTATAAAGCCCGTTAATTATTGAAAAATATATAATTATAAATAATTTACATTTTTCATTAAATATAACATTTAATATAATAATTTTTTTCATAAATTAAGTATATCTTCTGTGCAGTTATCAAATCTTCCACCAACAAGTGCAGCAGCTCACCAACATTTTAACCGTGTTTACTATCAAGTTCAGACTTGGTTAGGGCATGATTTAGAACCCCAGGAATGGGGTTGGATAATGCGTAATGGATTCCTGGAACCTACCACTACAATTCTACCTCCAGCTCCAGAAGATTTGCTGAACACAATATTCTGCAACTGCAAGAATGATTGTGGTTCGCGATGTGGATGCAGGAAATCGGGGTTGCCGTGCTCTTTAGCTTGTGGCCAGTGTAATGGGCAAGCTTGTCTCAATGCTTCACCCTATCAGAGTGATGTCAATGGAGATGGTACATTTGACCCCGAAATCCTAGAAGACTTGGAGACAAATGTCGTTGAAGATGAAAACGAAGAAGAATTGAAAATTCCACAACGACCAGACGACGATGATGAAGAAGAAGAAGAAAACTAAAAATAACAACATGGAGTTCTTCTTATTTTTATTCAATTTTTTTAATTTCAACCATGAAAAATGTATGAAATCGTATTTTTTAATAAAAATATAAATTAAAAATTTATTTATTGTCTTTTTATTTACTTAGGAAGTAATTAGTATAAATCTGAATATAATTAAAATGTAATTAAAGTATTTCTGTTAATAATTTTCTAATTGTACAAAGAGGTAAGTGTTATTAAATGAAGATATACTTAATTTATGAAAAAAATTATTCTATTAAATGTGATAATTAATGAAAAAATGTAAATTATTTATAATTACATATTTTTCAATAATTAACGGGCTTTATACGGCGTGTTTTTGACCGAGACTACAGATCGAACTTGAATGACACCGTACATAGTGAAAGACTGCGCGCTCACCGCCCTCTATCTCAAAAACGGTTTGAGGTATAAAAAATTTTTTAAAACAAAAGTTGTAGAGAATTTTATCCCCTACAATATTTAAAATAAATACAAATAGCGTAAATTTTACAGGGAACGAGATATTTGCAAAAAATGCGCAAAAAAATCGATTTTTTGACCTTTGACCTTAGTTATCTACAAGTTGCGTCCACGCTATCGTAAGAAGGTTTTGAGACAAGTTTTAGGATGTTAAAATAAAGGTTTATACGAGTTTACAGCCGGTTATCTTGAATTCCGAGGTGAAACCACTAAGATGACTGGACTATATTTGGGCGGACTAAAATACTAGAATAGCGTGTTTTGGTATCTGAAATTGGGCCGAAAAAGTAGACATTCTCGATCGATTTCAGAAAAAAGCTTTTCCCATCCCTGTTATTCTCTTTTCCGATCCATGAAGGTAAAAAATGCTGCCAATTTATGGTATAGGTGGCTTTGCTTTCTCGTTGTTATTGAAATGAACTTGTGTTAATTGTTGAGATAAGTGTCAAATAGATAAATACACTTAATTTTTAAAATATTGTATGTTACATGACCGAAAAACAATGTTTTGCAGGTCTCCCAAAGCATCAAGGACTCGCTTGTGGCTCGCCCTGGAATCTGCTTGGGTTGATCTGCAAAACACCTCTTTCCGGTCTTGTAACGTAAATTACTATTTCACGTACCGCTAGTGAAAAGTATAATTATTTTACTATTCTTGATGTATGGTAGCATACTGATATACGGGGATTGCAGATATAGTTCGAGATATAGATGCAGAGAATGACGAATGTATCCACTACATAATACGTAGTGTACTATTTTATAAAATTGTATCAACGTAATTTTTGCATCTTCGTAGCATTGAAGTATGTTTGCACAGCCAGTTCTAGGGTAAATCTATATAAAATAGTCACAGAAAACAAAAGGGCCTCATGAAATATCTAAATTCTAAGAACGGGTAATAGAATTTAATCTAAATATTTATTTTTTGCAAAATTTCAAGATGGCAGGGTCATCAACAGTAATCATGAGTTGTTAATACGTTGATTTATCGAATTAATATTGTGACTTTGGAGGAGCATTCAAGAAAATAATATAAATTTTACTAGATCTACTTTTCGATCGAATGGAAACATGGATGCCTCCCATCTTATCCTAAAGGTCTGAAGGAGATTACAATGATTAAAAAGTAATTTGTATTCCCGTTTCAGATATTGGCGAACAAGTGCTTTTATATATTTAATATACCAGTGATGGTTAAATATTTCCAAATACACAATAATAAAAGGGCGTCTTAAACACGCAGGGCCATCAATTTACGATTACAACACGGGAGCTATAATGGTGAGACAGTACTTTGTATTAGCTTTTTTGGTATTGACAAAAGAATGCTTTTATATACAAGGTGCATCACGGTTAGTGGCTTATTAGAGGTTTTAGAAAAACTACAAATAATTTGAAGCTGAAAATTTAGGGAGAGGGGTTTTCACATATATGACACTTCCGGTTATACCAGATGTTGACAATGTAACTTTCAATATCATTGCCTATCTAAAAAATCAATAGTTCTTGAGCTATTTCGGTTTTAATGAAATCTGATGCGAAAACCAATCCATAGTTGGAAATTAATAATATCGCTGTGGTAAATTCCGATGACCAATTTTTCTCCCATATATCTATGAGAGATGGAGCTTATGTGAGCTCAAGCTACAACAGCAAATATTCAGGGTGTCCGGGAACTGAGGTCCAACTTCGACAACTTCGACCTCTATTAAATCGCTTATTTCAAATGGAACACACTATATTTTATAAGCCTATTCGATTCCCTCTTTAATTACCTTTCAACCTATATGAACATAGCTAAAATGTACGGTTATTGGGTTATTTAAAGTTATTTAGAAAAGTGGTTAAATTAACATCAATATCGACAATAGTATGCCATGAGAATACAGTAATTTAGAATAATTTTGTAAAGGAATCACGGTAGATTCATTAAAGTTGTTTAAAGTTCGTCAGGGATGGTAAAAATTTCGATTTATTTATATTTTGTACTCTCTCTCTCTCTCTCTCTCTCTCTCTCTCTCTCTCTCTCTCTCTCTCTCTCTCTCTCTCTCTCTCTCTCTCTCTCTCTCTCTCTCTCTCTCTCTCTCTCTCTGCAAATATGCAGAAAATACACATATAATATCAAAATCATTTCCTACTGGGAGAAGATGATTCGATAACCTCCACTCAGAAGGTAGTGATTCAAAACAGTCTTATTTTTATCAACGTTCTCAAAGTTTTGTTGCATTGTTTTTGTTGAATGTATTAAAATTTATATTTTCATACTGTGCCTTTTATACTGCTTTCAATATCTCACTTGGGCAGAAAAATGCTTGAAATTTTTCTATGGATCGCTACCCTTTGAGTCGAGGTTATGGAATCATCTCATTTTTCTGCCAGTAGGATATAATTTGATATTATACATGTATTTTGTGCACATTTTTCTCAATAACTTTTATGAAGCTAATAAGATAATATTGACAGCTTTATTTTGTGTCACAGACAAAAAAATATTGTCAATAGTATCTTAGCTTCATAAAGACCACGTTTAAGCAATATCTCGATTTTTGAAAAAAAATCACCACGTTCTATCATGGCAGCGGGTGTCGATTTTTCGGAATTTCCGGAAGTTGGACCTGGACGCCAGACCTGACCACGAAAAATGCTGTCAAAGGCATTTTGGAATTTTTTTGGGCATCTTAAAACATGTATAAAATGGACAGCAAAAAATTTCATTAAAAATACCATGTGAAATTTCAGTTTGAACTTTACAAATCACATGACCACTTCGACCGTACATTTTAGCTATGTTGATATACTTCACCCCTCCTTCTGCACCTACTGATAAATAGATGGCAGAAAATCGAGTGAGGGACATTCCTGCTGCTGTATGATGGACTATTATGTGTACTACACAATCAAAGCGACAACAAAACCTTATCGTCATTATCATCACTCTCCCAAGACAAACTAGCCATCATCTTGGACGAGACTGATGAGTCTCGTACAAATCGTATGGCTAGGATGTGTTGAAGTAAACTGTTCAACAACGATGAAAAGAACACCAACAGCAGCCTTGGAGGTACTTCTGGACCTCCCCCTTCACCTGGAGGCAATAGGGGAGGGGGCGATGGGACACTTCAGGCTGCAAGACAAACCCAGTGACAAATTCGCAGCACTGAGGCACAATCGACTTGGGAACCTAGTGGGAGTGATAACATCCCAGATGCGAACAGACCACATTATCCCAAAATACACCTTTAACAGAATCTTCGAAATAAAAATAAGAGATCGAAGTTGACTGGACAGTAAGCAACAACAGCACCAGACCGTGGTACCTTATTTGGTATACAGACGGGTCAAGGACCGAGGAAGGTACTGATGGCGGCATATATAGTGCAAATCACTAGGAAGACACACCTCTTTCTTTCAGGCATATACGCAATCCTAGATATCGCAGCAGAAAACAATAGGAGAGCCTGTAAAAATAGGCAGATCAATATTTTAACAGACAGACAGGCGACTCTAGGGGCACTGTCAAACCCTAAGGTAACGTTCAAGCTGGTGTGTGAATGCCAAGACGAACTAAGACACCTAGAGGACCTTCAGTGGGTGCCGGGACACTCAGAAATCGAAGGCAACGAGGAAACTGATGAGCTAGCAAGAAAGAGATCGTCAGCCCCATATATTGGCCCAGAACCGGACCTGGGAGTACCTAAAACCACAGTACGGCCAAATGAGGGACTGGGTCAAGAATCAGCACAAAGAATACTGGGATAAAACAACTGGGCAACAACATGGAAAAACCTTTATCAAAGGACCATTCCGAAAGAAGACTGAAGAACTGCTGTCACTAAGCAAGAATCAGCCCCGCTGACCTCCTTACTGACCTCCTAACAGGGCACTGTGCCCTTGGTGGACTGAGTGGACACCTACACAAAATGGGAATATTCAACGGGGGCCTAAGATGCAGAGAATGCAATAGGGCAACGGAGACCCTACCACATTCTGTGCGACTGCGAGGCTCTGGGTCACAGAAGACAGGCAATATATGGACAACCAAGACTTGGTCCAGAAGAATTTGAAACCAAACCAGCGATGGGGTTGTACAAGCTGATGCAAGGGACCAGAGTACTGGATTGGGAATTATGAAGCAAATGGGAGAATATCACAATAAACCCAAGAGGCTGCAGTGATTCCGGAAACAGAAGTTAGATGGCTCCCGAACAAAAAAAACCTGTTCAACACATTATTGTATTTTATTTTGGCATAGCGTCAGTTATTTGCCACTTAGCAGAAACTCTTTTATTTCAAATGAAACACCCTGTATTTTTATATATTGCAATAGATTACTTTTTTCCGAATATAGTGATACTATATCTGATAGGTTTATTTAAACAAGTATAGCGGAAGTAATTTCTGATAATTTTTTGTCATATTGCTGAAGAAACATCCATAATTTAAAATTACTTACTACTTATCCACATACTTAAAAATATTACTACATAGTAGCTTTTTGCTGCATGATATTAAAATTGTGATCTATTTTATATATTTTTAATCGTGTACAAATGCAAAAACATTTTAAATAAAACGCGTGTTTAATGTTAAAACTTTATGTACGAAATTGCTTACTGAAATAATATATTGGACAGTCAACGACGAAAACGTCGACGCATACAACGGTATTGTTTGATCCTGGCAAACGCGATAACGATATTAGAAATTTTCCTTATCCAAAAGTAATCAGATAGATTTGAATTCACATTTCCGAAATGAATTATGCCAATTTTATGAATAAAAGATGACACACAGAATAACTTTATACAGGGTTGGGCAAATGTGTGGAAACACCTGATTTCTGGCTAAACTACAAGTTCGATAAAAAATAGCCTTAAGAAAAGTTTTTGTAGTTTTTTATTCTATTTATTGATGTACTTTGATTTCCAAGAGCTACCTTATTTTTCGAGATATGATGTCTTCGGCAGTTTTTTTAAAATGGATGACCCTGTATATGTTTATATTTCCAGATAGACCCTTTTTCATCAATTATAATGATGGGGTTTAGTGGGTGTGCGACTTGGGGTTTTTTAAATATTAAAAAAATAATACAATAAAAGGTAATAAATATTCATTATTCAATGAAAATTAAATTTGTTCTTACAAAATATGGAGCACTTTAATATTGAGAAAAATAGAAAATATTCATAATATATGTTGAAACTGGGGACCTTCAGCAGCCCGACAATACCCTAATCGATCAACGAAGGTTCTTAAGGAGTTTTGAAGAGCATGTTGTGATATCTCTTGAACAGCCATCCTAATTCCATCTTCCAACTATTCTAACGACTGAGGTTTGATCTTATAGACAACGGATTTTAAATGACCCCAAAGAAAATAGTCTACAGGACTTAAAACTGGCGATCGAGGTGGCCATTCAATATGTCCGCTCTGAGAAAATATTTCATCCATCATTAAGAACGTAATTCTTTCACGTTCATAATTAAACCAATAATTAAAAAACGATGCTAATATTTCACACGGAAACTATCTGACAGTATCGAATGCAACTGACAGTAATACGAATGATTGGAGTTCTGTTAAAGAAAGTTTGCAAAAACCATGGCAACAAAAAAGCGAATAGTTTTTAACAGATAGCCTTGACAATTAAGATGTAAACAGCCATATCTGTATTTTACTATTTTATTTAATATTTGAAAAACCACAAGTCGCACATCCGCCAAACCCTATATCGTTATAATTGATGAAAAAGTGTCTATCTGAAAATGTAAAAATATACAGGGTAATCTATTTAAAAAAACTGCCGGTGACGTCATATCTCGAAAAATGGGGTAACTGTTGGAAATCAAAACGTCACTGAAGGAATAAAAATAGTTGCAAAAATTTTTCTTAAGGATATGTTTTATCAAACTTATAGTTTTGCCAGAAATTAGGTGTTTCTTTACATTTGCCCAACCCTGTATAACCCAATAAAATAAGAAAAACTAGAATAAAATATTGTACTCGTCACTGGAAGTTTTTTATAATTATTGTTCTATAGGATGTTCTTCACGGTTTTTAAACAAGTTCATTTTTTAGGTGTAATTGCTACACTTTTAATTTTCATCTCCCGATGATGCCACCGTGATTGGCGAAACGTGCGTTAGTATGCTATACAGTATTTTTGTTCTATATTCTTATCAAAATTTGTAAACTTCTGTCTATACATTTTATTAAATTTAAATGCTTTATAACATTTATATTTACTGATCGACTTTTTTCAAAAATAAGATTCTTCATGGTCCAAATTACAATATGATGGGACTTCCCTTTCTTAGGGCCCTGATAGACGGGCATCAAACACGCCGCGTGTGAAACGCGACGGGTTGCACGCTTCAGATTTTACTTCTACACGAGCATGTTTACTGGACGGCCAGAACGAATACAGTATAGTTCAAAAATGAATGTTACACAGATAGGTTGTGTTTCAGCCTTGTGCGTTCATCTTTTTAATTTTAATATTTTAATAGTGACTGTACTGAGTATTATACGTCCACGTGCTCGTGTCGTCAACTCAATTGTGATACACGTGTTGCATTCGAACGGTTCACCCATCAGCAGAGAAAACGCTGCGTGCCAGCGTTTAAAATGCTCCAAGCGACGTTCCATCCGTCCCCGCCAGCGTATATGGACATCTTCAACGTTCGTCAAGCCTTGAGCATTTGAAATACATTGTTTACATTTCAGCGTGCAACTCGTCGCGTTTCACACGCGGCGTGTTTAATGCCCGTCTATAAGGGCCCTAAAGTTATCAACTTACAAGAAACGAAACTGGCGAACGGGCATCCTAAAAACTGTTCTGAATTTCGTGACTAACAAAACAACAATATATAAATGCTTTCTCTATGAATGATATTCAGGATATTAGAAAAGTGACTGACAAAGAACATAATAAGGCAGCAACTACAACAAAGAAAAGATCAATTAGACGCTATTTTGGAAAAATGTTCGCAAAAGCCGATTTACCGAGAAATTCTTAAAACCTGTACCAGTTGTTGAAGGTATTTTCCTCCAAAAATTTGCAAAATTGATAATATCTTTTAATCATTCCGCTCGGATGTAAACCATAAAAAAAATGAAAAAAAAAATTTTTTTCATCCATTTTTTCAAAATTTTGAAATTAAGCCAAGGTAGGAAAAAATAGAAAATACAGGTGGATAGACCACGTGTTTCTGAACGAAAAATGCCCTCACAAAATTTACCGCTAAAACCATGATATTCACCGCTAAGCAGTTCTATCGAGTAAAATAAAGCTTTTTTCTCCTTTTGATCGTACATTTTTAACAATTTTCTTAGTGAACGGAGGGATAAATAGTGAGTATGGAGAGAAAATTAAAGTTATGAATATATTTTGAAAAGTTTTTTTCGAAAATATGACAAATCTCGTCATGTTCAGAAATAGCGATTTTCACGATCTTATGCTTATAACTCTCCATATATTATTCGAGGCATATTCATGATTTCTTATTAAAAGTGAAAGTTTTGATAACGGAAAAAGAAATATTTTCCGAAACGTTAACTGTCTTCGATTTAATTTTTGTCATTATCATTTGACATTTTTGTTTCAGTTTATATATTTTCAGATGTGAGACATTTTGTAATAGAAGTATTAAAAACCAGCATCTGATCCTTTTGGCGCTGAGGTTTATTTCATCAAATTTTTTAAATATTTTTACAGTGGCAAAATACCCAACAAACATAAGAAAACTCTCTATAGCTTTGATTGATTGATTGATTTACCAGCGTGCGGTAGGCATTGCTGCCACTCCCAGGTATACAGCTGGGCCTGCTACGTCCACGCTGGGTTTGACCAAGGTCATGCTTGTTGCCAGCAGCGAGAGCCACATGGCGCATGGTAAAGGAATGAGGGATGGGAGGTGTAGGTATTTGTGAGATGCGTTACCGCATTGTGTCATGAGGGAGCGTTTAAGCTCCCTTTTTTGTATGTTTGGTTCTGGACTTCTACCTATTCTGGCTCTTCTTGTGAAATATGTTGTCGTGTTGTGTCGTGATATGAAGTGTTTTTGCTCCTCTTTTTGCGTTTTTGCTTCTTAGAATCTTCTTTTTTCTGGGTCTTCTGATTCCTCGGTTTCCGATTGTGGTAGAGTATATATCCTTGCGATTTGTTAGTGGTGTTCATTTGTTGATCCTGATCCTTTCAATTGTCGTTCTCCACTGTAGCATGGTCTCCCTATTTTTAGTTTGTTGCTGTGCGGTGCTAGCGCTTTCTTTAGTAAATGTGTTGGGTCCCTTCCTTGGGTATGTCCCCAATACTTCATTGCGTGTATTTCTATAATGTTGATGTATTGTGTCGCTGTTTTCGTCTTGTTGTTTTAGTTGGACGATGCCCTTTCTGCTCTTCTCAAAAACTTCTTATGTTGGCTTTTGTTGTTGCCGCGTTTTTGACTCCATATATCATCGTTGTCCATATGACGGCTATGTACATACATTTGGTAAGGTCCCATGGTAGTTTATTTTTCTCAATGAACGGTATGTTACCTTTGGGCGGTTTTGATTCCCTCCTTTACTGTTTCTCTCCGCTCCAGTTGGTTCGTCCGGTCTGTTCCTAGGTACTTCAATTTGTTCGGTGTTCTTAGGGAATATTCATCTATTTTGTGTTCCTCTCCGCTGGTCCAACTCTTCTTCTTCTGCATCTATTAGTAGATTATCGACGTATGTGTGAGTTTTCTTAGAGAACACCATTTTTCTGAAAGAAACCTTCGCTGAAGTGCTGTGCGAACTCAGCTCTGACGCAGTATATCAACAATACCTCATAGATTTCGAGTTTAATTTTAATTATTATCATTACCGTGGTTTCTAGCATGTATTCCTTGGATGGTGGCTTATTAAAGGGCCTTCCTGTATTAATTTGATTCATTCATTTTTTGCTTTCTCTTCTTCCTCCAGTTTATCTCCACTGTTGCCGTGGTAAACCTGTTCTCGTTTATGTGTTATCATTTTTTCTATATGCCCCCCTGCCGCCGCTTTACTGCCCCTGACTCGTTCCCCCGTTTCTTTAATTTTGTGGTCCTATGTTCTGTATTCGATTCATCATTCTTGTGTATAGATACCATTTCCTGAGAAAAACTATGCATTTTCATTGAACTGCAAGAAATTCAGTCCCCGTCCATTTATTACCCAAGTCAACGCTTGTTTATCTAAGAAACTCTGTTTTTCTTAAGTAATAACACCATTATTGCCTTGCTATAAATTTGACAGCGGTCGACGATGTATAATCACTTCTCATATTTTCGAAGAAAGTCGTTTGAGTCAGCCCCTCACCAGTTTATTACAGCGTTTATGATGCAGAATGCAACACCACAAAAACACACTCTTTTTAATACAAATACAAATTGTGTACGTAATTAATCACTAATTGCACTTCACAAGATATGTATTATTTCTCAAACCTGTCGCTTACTTGCCACTTTAAAAGTTTGCAAAAAAATACGCAACACCACAAAATCACACTCTTTTTAATACAAACACAAATTATGTACGAAATTAATCACTATTCGCACGTCCCAGGTATGTATTATTCCCCAAACTTATCACTCACTTATGACACCTTAAAAATTTGCATAAAGAATATACAACACCACAAAACACATTCTTCTTTTTAATACAGATATAAATTACTTACGAAATTACCTATTATTCACTTTACACCTCAAAAGTTTTTTTTACATTTTGTATTTAGCTAGGGGCTTGGACCTAAAAAGCACTGCAATGATTTTATGCGGCAGACACTCGTTAATCATTGAGACATAAATAAACTTTGATAAATAAACTTGGGTGGTACTTTAAAAATGAGAAGCTTATCTATTCCTCTTGTGTATTGCCTGGTCCTTTAAGCCTGTTTCTTTATGCATAGCACTGCACTATCGGTTCTGCCACTAAATACTCTGTATTAGTTATTTTCAAATATTAATTCTACTTAAATTTTGTTCTTTTGTTATGATATATCGATTTGCGCTGAATTCTTTAATCTACAAATTCACCTAATTTTTATCAAATTTAGCGGACTTTTAGCGGGCGTTTTCACGTTTTAATTGCAGCGTTCTTCGGAAGCGTCCGTTCGCTCGGAAAGCATAATTCGAACCATAAGAAAACTCTCTATAGCTTTGAATATAAATTCTGGAATTTCTCCAATACGTTAAGGAATGCATAAGGATATAGTTGAAAGGTGGATAGGTATACCTGTAATAAATACAATACACTAAAGGCAAAATAACTAATACTTTTTGTACTATTATCAAACACCTTTTTGTAAATTGTATAAAATAATTTTATTCAAAATATATTCGTAACTATATATTTTCCCTCCATACTCACTATTTATTCTCCTATTCACTAAGAAAAATGTTAAAAATATGTAACTAAAAGAAGAAAAAAGCTTTATTTTACTCGTTAGAACTGCTTAGAGGTTCCATAATATGCATTTAACCGTGCGCTTGCCCACGCAGAGTGACAAAGTTATTTCACTATTTTTTCCACGAATACCGTGGTTTTAGCGATACATTTTGTTAGGATATTTTTTGTTCAGAAACACGTGGCCTATCCACCTGTATTTTTTATTTTTTCTTACTCTGACTTAATTTACAGATGAAAGATCTGCATCCGAGCGGAATGTAGACTTTTCAGGATATTATTCTATACACTTTCACGGACTCGTTAAAAAAAATTATTCGTTTGGCACATTTCCTTATAACATTTTCTTGCCGCCTGGAGGCTACTATGGAGGTTATAAAAAAAATCAATAAGGCTAGCTTAAAAAAACACCGAATTTGATATTTCCTCTTTTTAGAAAAACTTATTTATTATTTTAGAGCTATGTGTCCAGATGTGCCGAATTTAAATTTAGTGTACCGTAAAGTGAGTATATATGGGACGGTGCTGGTTATATGGGAAGGCATTACATACTTTTAAATATTCCGCAATTACTGGGTTCAGTGATACTAATCATTCAAAATAAAGTGTTCCCAACATTTGCAGATTTAAAGTGCATGCACACAAAGTGAGTTTGTTCGGTTTAAAATACCAAGAAAGTTTTAGAGAAATCTTGATTTTGCTAGAAATTTCTCTTTTTAACTCTTGCTAAGAGTCTCACCTGTATCATGTATAATAAAAGAGCTGTAAGCTCAATTCCTTGAAATGAATACTGGTACATAACCACAGCAATAAGGTCCAAGTATTGGTTTTTGTTTGCAATTGAACGGTTTCCACATTTAATATTTATTGTAATAGTGCATTTTCAGGGTTATATGTGACACAAAGCCTAGACGACATGGGCATAAATTGGAGGCTGTCATAGACCGGGATATGTCATTTCGACAGCGTACCAAGTACCACGAAATACAATATTTCGAAGGTACAAGGGACAGAATTCGAACCGACTTGAGAAACCCCCCAGTTTTAAATACGCTCGAAGAAAGAAATATATGGAATAAATGTTTATTTTCATACTGATTTGTTAATAAAAAAGTTTAATATGGGACAATATTTTAATTCATCAAGTCTAGGTAAACCTTACACTTTTTCGGTTAAATTATTTTTTAAAACATTCAAAGTATCCCATATAACATGTGCGTACCTAATTTAGGTTGTAATATTCATGTAGTGCTTTTTACATTGAAATCAGCAACCATCCCAAATAACCCAAACAGTGGGTTATATAGAGAAGGAAAATAATTTTAAAAAAATACATGCAGATGTGCTGATTGAAATATGACCACTGAATGCGATACTCCAGATAAATCCAAACATAGGATATTCCTTGGAATTAAAAAATGCATTTGCGTAAAGAAGAAATTAAACTAGAATCAAAAAAATTGTCCCATATATACTCACTTTAACCCTCTCTAGTGGCGCACATGGCGAGAGCCATTCGGGCATTCTGAATTTTGATAAAGCGTATCCGGCTCACGCTAACGTTTTGTCCGTTTATTAGGAATGTCGTGGAGAGGCATGTTTTTTGATAAATAGCTTATTAAATTCTAACCGGATGCTATAAAATATTGGTTATTAAAGTTGATAGTTTTTCGTAATTAAATTTTGGTTTCCAGTGATGAATTCGCCTTCTGTGAGCACCACTGGAGGAAATGAGATTATCTTTTATGGTGTTACATTTGTTGAAATTTATATTATACAGATCCGTTTTAATTTACGCCGTAACAAGAGGCTCATAACAGAATACGTCTTTCATTCAGTATAATTTTTTAGGCTGCGCAACAAAAGCTGCTATTGGTAACAAAACTTCAAGTGCTGGAAATTATTGAATAAATTGCCTCCCAAATAAATAATATTTACACACATTGCACAATAAATTCGAAAATAATATTTTCTCTAAACTGATCGTCACCTAAAAAATGAGTAGTATTTGATGTGGATAGTGTTTTTATCCAATTTGGTTATTATATCTAATAATTTTCTGATGTATTAAAATGTTTTAAAATAATTCCTGTACATAAGAAATTAAGGAGAAAAGGTAATATTGAGAATTACAGACCCATAACAATTACACAGGTACACAGAATTAAAAAAGTGGTCTTTTCTGGTACTCCCTTGGGTAACCCATATGTATTTCGACGTTCTGAACACAAATCATGTGTCCGTTTAGCTCCATTGGCCACCATTTTTTTTAATAATAATAATAAATTTATTCATATCGAACAAAATATATTCTTAAGTATATTTACACTGTTATATGTATAATATATATATTATTATACCGATACAAATAAAACCTTAATCTCGTAAAACTCTGAGAGAGATTTGAGTGCGATTATTAGCATATATTTATATTAGATATTTTAAGAAGAGGAGTGGTACATACATTATGAAATCAATATATAAATATAAATGCTTAAAAATTACAATATAAGTACATACATTAATATTCAATTTTAAATTAACTTTTACAATAGTACAGATATAGAAAAAAATGTATATAAATAAGGATTCATACATAAATTATGACGTTTTCGTAATTTCCGTAATTTCCGATCCCCAAGAAAACTGTATTATATTTATTGTGACAACACACATTGCTATAGCATTTTGTTATTAGTAATATTTTCAGTTAAAACACATGCTGAACAAACATCTATCTTGTGATATAATCCATGTTGTTATTTCTCTTTTAAACTTAATTATATTTGGCATATTTCGCATAGCAATTGGCAACAGATTATACATTTTCAGAATTATATATCCATAATAACTTTGTCCCTTCGTCTTTTTCATTTTTTCAACTTTCAGAAGATTTTGCTTTCTTGATCTGGTTTCATGAATGTGTGATTTTCATTTTTCATCTGATGTTTCAAAATTAAGATTGTATAACAGTATATTTCTCGAATATTAAATAACTTCGTTTCGTCAAAAAGCTGTTTGGTTAGGTGTAACCTACTTTTATTAAATATCATATTAATGATTTTTTTTTGTATAATTTCTAGTGGCTTTAAATAAACAGAGCCAACTCCACCCAAACCTACAATGCCATATCTTATTATGGACTCGATTAAGCTTTTATATAAAGTTACAAGTTCTTTTGTTTTTAGAATTTGTCGAAGTTGTTTAAATTTATAAATTAGTCCCCTAAGTTTTTGCACTACTGATTGTATTTGATATTTCCAGTTTCAGCTAGAGTCGATGTATATGCCTAGATATTTAATTTTTTCAGCTGGTTGGATTTCTATTTTTTCGTTTTCATCTTTGATTACTAGTTTCTTAAAAACAGGTAAGTTAGTTTCAGATGACGTTAATGGTAAGTAAAAGGTTTTATTATAATTAATTGTTAATTTTTTTGTGTCAAACGCTTTCTTGATATCTTTTAGGTAATTTTCTACTAGAGTTTTTAAATTTTGCCACGATGTTCATGAGTAAAAAATTGCTGTATCTTTTGCAAACGACAGCACTGAACCTTCAAATGGTGTTGTAAATATATCGTTGATATATATATAGTAAATAGTATGGGTCCTAAGACGGTTCCTTGAGGGATTTTTTTTAAGGTGATATTCCTATATTAGAGAGACACACATACACACACAAATAAAGGTCTGTCTCTGGGAATCCATTGGGTAACCCTTATGCATTTCGACATGCTAAATACGAATCAGGTATCCGTTTATCTCCACCAATTTTTAGTAAATCGCGAAAATAACCTAAATTATTTTTTTTAGGTTATTTACAAAAAATGGTGGCCAATGGAGCTAAGCGGACACCTGATTCATGTTCAGCACGTCGGTTATCCAATAGGGTACCAGACCACTTTTTTAATTTTGTGTGCCTGTGTTATCAACAATTTTTTCTAAAGCTTTCGAAATTTTGTTATATGACCAACATTTTCTTATGCAAAAAAACGCATTACTGAATGCCAGCATGGGTTTTGCAAGGGAAGATACTTCAACTATTTTTATAATCCAACTAGCTGATCCATCCACACATTCAACTTGCCCGCGACCTCGTTCGCGTGGAAGACTTCTTGCGCGTGAAATTAAGAACATTGACATACTAATTTATGCCTACAAAGAAGTACTACATACTCACTGAGTTTTCCTCTAGTATTCAAGAAGTACACAGGGAACCTACTGCGCATCCACAGTACTCGGAAAAACCCACTGCGCATCCATTGTAACCGAGGAAACCCACTGCGCATCCATAGTACTCGGGTAAACACACTGCGCATCCATGGCACTCGGGGAAATCTGCTGCGCATCCATTGTACTCGAGGAAACCCACTGCGCGTCCATGGCACTCGGGGAAACCTGCTGCGCAACCATAATACTCGGGGAAACCCACTGCACATCAATTATACTCGAGGAAACCTACTGCGCATTCATGGTATTCGGGGAAACCCACTGCGCATCGCAATTTGATAGCAATTCATTATTCTATTTTTGTGATAGAGCGAGTTAAACGAAAAAATAATTATCCTTTTCTGAAATCGGCAATGTCTACATTTTCGGCGCAATTTCAGATCAAAAAATGCACAGTTCAATAGACCGGGAAAGTAACATTCCCGTACGGTTTTTTTATGTATATTTTAGACAGTAAATATATAAATGCAAACCAACTCACATTAAAATTGCATGTATTAGTAAGCAGTTAGATTGTAACGAAGAAATGTTATGCATTAATACAAATTCCTTAATTTATAATAATATTTAGGATTCTGATTTCAGAAAAAATAGTATGTGTAGTTTGGTGTGAAAGCACATTCCCGGACTTCGATGCTTATTTTGCAATTTGCATCGTCGTCCGGGAATGTATTGCTTTCACACCTAAATACAAAATATACTATTATCGACAATAAAGCACATGGGTGGGAACGTGTGAAATTTCATGCTTAAATACATCCCTCTCCTGTTCATCCGTTCAGGAGGTCTCTTTTTAAAACCGTCGAATACGTATCTCCAGTCGATGGAATATCACGTTTCTAACTTACGCGATTCCAGAAATACGGGTACCCACTAAACCAACTACCACCCTATAAACAGTGAAAATCGAAATTTCGTCTCACTCTTGTCTAATAGATTCCAATAAAGATTATTTCACCAAACACGCTTCTAGGTCTAACCGTTTCTGAAAAGCTTAAAAATCTTCCCCTCCCTGTTCACCCTTTCGGGGGTCTTTTTTTGGAAACCGTCGAGTCTCGTTATTTCCTCAGAAGAGCCTGTCGCTGGAATATTATGTTTCTGACTTACATGATTTCAGAGATACGGGTACCCATCTACCACCCCCGTTTTCACCCCTTCAAAAAGTGAAAATCGAAATTTCGTCTTACATGTATCTAACAGATTTCAACAAAAAATATTTTTGTCAAATTTCACGTATCTAGATCTAACCATTTCCGAAAAAGCCTAAAATTTCAACACCCTTTTTCACCCTCTCAAAGGTCGAATTTCAAAAAATCTCATCTTAGTGGTTGCTTACGTCATTCGAGGAACCCCTATGCAAAATTTGAAATTTCTAGACCCAGCGGTTTGAGCTGTGCGTTGATAGGTCAGTGAGTTAGTCAGTCAATCAGTCAGTCAGGGTATTCTTTTATATATATGTAATATAGATATATATCTGGTGCTATCGATGATAATTCACAAGTCGACGTAATTTATACAGACTTTTACTGAAGACACCTGACGGACTTGATTTGACACAGTATTTTATGTTCAAAATTTAAAAAATTTGACTTCTCAAGAAAGTTATTATTTAAATCATATCATCAAAATAGATACCACTATATTGAATACTGTGGTCAATGGTCTGCGAAATTTGTATCTGCGTTGAATGTACCCGAGGGTTCTGTGCTTGGCCCATTATTCTTCCATATTTTCGTTAATGACATCACAGTTGAGTTGGGTGTTAATTGCCTCTTTATGTAGATGATATGAAGCTATACAATAAAGTAAATGATGTAAAATGGTTGTGTGGTTACAAACTGTCCTTGATAAAATCAATGGATTTGCACCATTCATTTAAACAAAATACAGATGAAAATAAGGAAGTGTAATATTACAATTTTTATTAATAAACATCAATCTGTCGAATTTAATGATGATGATTAGAAGACTCAGTGTGAGGTGTAAACCGCTGGGGTAGTTTGGTGTACAGCTTTTGGGTATTACTAGGTATTATTGGGTATTTTTAGGTATTACTGGGTATTTGAGAGATACTACTAGGTATTATTCTTATAATACCATGTATTTTTTAGTACTATGCAGGTATTATTAGGTATTATTATGGGAATTAATTGGTATTACTGGGTACTACTAAGAAGTACCCAATTGTTTAATAAGGGCTTAAAATTATATAACGACTCACCACAGCAAATGAAAGATGTAAAGAATAGAAATATTTTCAGAAGGAAACGTGCAGTATATGTGAGGATCCACTTTATGTTTAGCTGAGCTAATAAAGAATATTATTATTATTATTATTAAAATGTAATCTGTTGTATTATTAGGTATTATTGGGTATTATTAAGTATTTTTAGGTATTATTAGGCATTATTACATTTTTTAACCTGTTTTATCCAGGTTTTTATTATTAGATATGGCACTTAACTACATACAAAATTTATGATAAAAACTGTATATGGTTGTATTCCTTAGAGCAATGGGAAGTACCTAATACTAATACATAATAAACGCATATTTCCCTGACACTGCAAAACCCTATGCTTAATGAACGAGGACTAGAATAGAAAATACATAGCATTATAAAAAATATATGTTCTATAGTATCGAAGATATTCAAAATGTTTAGTTTAAATAAAAATAGAATATTTTTCATAAAAAGAAGAAAAATATGTAAGTAATAATGATATCTTAAAGAAACTATATTAATATGTAATTATTTTATTTTTGAGACTTCGATTGCTTCTATGTGACGTTTTCTTCAATCCTTCGTGTCTCGTGTTTGTTTTTCTATATCTCTTCTCTGACAATACTTTGTATTTCAACATTATTTTTTAGTAAAATTATCTCACAATTTAAAAAATCTTTTATAAAAAGAACCCGACAAAATTGCGGTAGATATACCTTAGATCTAAGTTCCCCAATCTTTTTTTTTTTCGAGGTCATGAATACAATACCTACCTACCTAAATAAAAATGCCTCCAAGCGAGAATTTTTCCAATTTACTTAAAAATTGTTACCTTCTCATGTTGCAGCCGACAGTTATACTTTTAGTTACAACCCAAAAGGGCCGATCTGATCACGTTTCAAAACATGACACGCGTGTATGCGTGTGTGCAGAAATAAAAGTCGCTTACAAATTTAGTCTTTCATCCTAAAGTGTACCTTTTGTTTGGTGCATTTGGAAGACACCTGGAAATATTTTTGTTGCTTTGCCGAGGTAGACAAAACATCGTGCATTGTGCATTCCACAAGACAATTTATTTGAATTCTTTGTTATCTGGAGGATGTTCTTTCAATAAACAAGTTGAATATGATTAAATTTAATCAGTGCGCACTGCACACGGTGACTTATTTTTAAAGACTTACGTAATTACTGATACTGTCGTAATACATGTTTTTTAAATTGTTTTTTATTTATTTGCTAAAAACACATAAGAAAAGTATTATTTATAGGTACTAGCCAAGATAATAAGCCTATTACATACGTGGGGTCAGCCGTTCCTAAGCACGGTGCTTAGTGCTTGTCTAAGCACTCTAAGCAGTTTTGTACTCGGGAGCGCTGTGCTTAAGAGCACTTCTTAAAATCGGTGCTTAGTGCATAGGGCTTCGTGCACTTTGCGAAAGGGCTTAATGCTTAGTATTCGAAAGGGCTCGCAAGCATTCGAAAAGGCTCGTAAGTACTTTAGCGCTCGCGAGCACTAGAACACTTTAAAATTTTCGTAAGCAAGGAATCATTTCTGCATGAAATTTGTGAGTTCACACTCAATTTAGAATAAAATTATTAGACCAAAGAAAATTTGTTTTAGGACGAAAAAATATATAATTAATTACATCAAAATTTGATTCACATCACATCTCGTGCAATAATAATAATTCTTAATAAAATGATTTATAATAAATTGTTTTCATTAATTACTTTTTTCAAAATAGTCTCAAATAATTTTTTCTAAATTGGGTGTGTGCCAAGCCAATGATGGTTTCCTGTTTCATTTTTGCTCGAAGACGACTGGGATTATCAAATTAATTCATACATCATCATCAGTCATCATATTATGTTACATTCTCCTCCAAGGTGAAAATCAGAATAGTATACAGTGTGTCCCCGGACGGACCTAACACCTAACTATACTTGCAATCTTTCTTATTTTGTATTTTTAGAGAAAAAGTCACACTTCATAAAATGTTTTGCTTACTCTGAAAAGTTCTTAGCTATAGCTTATAGTCAGAATTTCGAAATAATCAGGATTGTTAACAAATAAGGAAACGTGAATTTGTACCAAAAGTATAAGTATTTTGAGAGGACATTGTTACAGGAAAAAGTTGTTTCTAATGTCAGCAAAAGGTCAGATATGAAATTGAACGTCGTATCTCGTATTAAAATAATTTTAAAAAATGAATTTAAAAAAATGAAAAATAAAAAAATATATAATATTTCTATTTATGTTTTGTTATCATGTTATTATGCACTTTGGTTCAATTTAATTGTTTTAATCATAATTTTGGCAAAAATATCAACTTTAAGATACGATGTTCAAATTTCATATCTGAACTTTCATTGGCACTAGAAACAACTATTTCCTGTAACATATTTCCAACGCAAAAAACTCTCAATTTCTTTCTAGGTTGTTTTTGTTGAACCTTTTTTATAAATAACACATAAATTCAATGAAGATCTAGCCTCAATCAATAGATGCTCCATTATTTAAATTTTTAAAAAGTGCTTAGTGATTAGTGTTCCTGAGTTTAAAACACTTTTTCGAAGTGCTTAGTAATCGCGAGTACTCTACTATTAACAATGCTTTGTGCTCGAAAAATAAAGCACTTTTTTGGTGCTTAGTGCTTAGTGCTCGCGAGCAATTTTTAGCAGTTCTCGCCCAGCTCTGCATGGGGGTATTCATAAATTACTAAGTATAACGGAAGTAGGCAATTCCCTGAATTATTTCAGACACACAAATTCATATAATAGTATATTATCCAGCGAGAGTATAATGATGGCTATTACTCGTGAGAGTGATGTTTACGGCACGAGCTGAAGGCGTGTCGTAAATCATCCGAGCGTGTAATAGCCATTATACGCAAGCAGAGTACTATACTTTATCCACAACAATTTTAACTATTTTAATCGTTTAAAATTAAAAATATAAAGTCAATTCACAGTAAAACTTTTGACGCTTTAAACGTCAGACGAAGACCTGGACTCGCCCATTATGAAAATTGCTAGTTCTTGATTGGTCAAATGTGTGTTATAATGAGATTATGTTCATTGTACACTAGGTTGGAATTATGACTATCATTATTTCTCAATTGTTACATGTATTATGCAAGGATTATACGATAGTAGTGGATAAACGTATTTTAAACAGCTTAGTTTTTGAGTTCTATAATAGCGTCATTTAGTCAAATTTCATATTTCACTTTTTAGTACGTTTATGCGAAGTAATCGTCGAATAATTATAACACTGAAAATTTGAGGTCGATCCGATACGTAGTTACAGAAATGTACTGCTTTAAACACGAACCGCTGTGCTCAAAATGCTGACGTCATTCAATCCGAAAGTCTGTCTTGAAGTTGCGTTTACGCTGTTAGAACCCGGTGATTTGTCAGAGATGTACTTGATTCTGGTGATTTGGAGACTATTGGAGTATTTTAACACAAGAGTATGCAGCATATAAGTGCCGAAAAGAATGAAAATGCAACTAGGAGTGAATGATGTCACGCAACGTCGATGTTCTTTATAAATTTTAAAGCCTATAGAGATTCTAGAAAATTCTGGTTTTTGCATTTCGCTCTAAAATTAAGGAATCTTATGAACAATAAAACAAATATGCTAAATGAGCCCATTGCTAGAAACAAAAAATATTTAAAAAATTCTCACTTTTTGCTGGCTGAGATTCTTGAGAGTTGAAGGGAATATTTTATTTATTAAGACATGCGGTGAGCGAGATTTTATATTATTTTTATTTTTACTTTCTAATAATTCTTAACATTGAAGTGTAATAAATTTTTATTTATGACGGGTTTTGCTAATTGTTTTTCATGTTTATTCCATGACTTACTTTGTTTGTAATTATAAATTAAAAATAATATTATTACTCTTGATTTACCGGTAAAATGTTTAATATTTTGTATTTTTTTATGAAATTTGGTACATATTCTCATTTGAAAGGGTGCTAAATACAGATATGTATTCACATTTTTTTATATCACTAATCCGATTTCTTGAATTTTAGCTCCCAATCAAAATCGCTGTAGGTTGTGATTGCTAAAAACAACTTTTACTATGGTAGTCTCTGTCGTAGTAATAAAGCTGTCTCTTGCGCCAGCGCCTTACACTTTTTTAAATATATCAGTCACAATTTGACACACCGTTCTACAGCCTAGGTGTAACAAGCTTTGGAAATCCGGTTGTAACGGTGTGCCAGTCTGTATTACATATCCGAGATATTCCTTAACAGTGGAGGAGAAGAGTTATGACAACTATTCCACCAAATCAAGTTGACGTAGTATGTTGCTTCGAAGTTGAGTTTTGGCGTGGAGAAGTTTCGAATAGTCTTTTCCTTGGAAAGTGATCGAGCTTTCAGCAATCGGCACAGCCTCAGTTCTCTGATATATCTTCTTTCATCCACAGTCATTGCAAGGATCAAATTTTCGGGGTGAGCAAAAAAATCGTTTCGCTCAATTGCTGAATTGATGACAGTAAATTTTAAGTTAGGTAACGTGATGCTCTAATTCAAAAACTATCTTTGGACCATCTGTGACATTTTTGCTGGTTTTAATTTTGAACCACAGAAGCATGTAACATTTCAAAATAAAATGTATCAACTGCCTAATTTCATCAGTAGGTTTTTCTAAGCTCATGGATAGTTTGAGAACTCTGTTTGCTATCATCAATCATCTTGAGTGTGAAAGCGGACTAGGATCACAAGCTACTAAATCTTCTATAATTATAGCTAACTTTATGGCAGCAGAAATATCAGGCATGGGAATCTAATACAGACTGGCATACTGCTGCAATCTAATTTCCAAATCACACACAGGCTGTAGAATGGTGTGTCAAACTTGTAACCGAAACATTTAAAAAAGTGTGTGGCGCTGACACAAGAGATGGCTTTATTAGGACAACTCTTCTATCAAGATCTGTTACGCCAGAATTTTTCCAAAAATTTGACTTTAAAGTGGACTCTATTGAGTAACAAAATTAGAAATGATAAATATATTCACAGTTTGTTTATTAAAAATGAAAAAGTAAAATTAGCAGAAATTACGAAATATTGTCATTTTTTAAAAATAAATATCTTGTATTTCTGCTTACATTATTGTTAAAAAATATAATTTTGGGTATTCAGCAGATAACTTTCAAAGAAAATATTCGTTCGTTTCATATACCATTGATCTAAATCCGACCAAGCTAGAATATCAACAAGAAGTTCCCTTACGAATCGACTTTTCAACTTCTTTCATACACTTTCTATATACTGATGATCTAAGTCTGATCATGCCAACATATTAAAGAAGCCTCCCTTACGAGGCCTAGAGGATATTCAATTATAATCAAATATTTGTTACATTTCAAAGCCAAGAACTACTAAAAAGTACAAAGAAAATAGGTATAAAATTTCACTCACTTCACGTAATAAATAAAATATTTCCACTTTCGACTGATTAAATCCCTCTAAAAATTGTACAACTTTTTTCATTCTCTTTAGAACTCATCAGGAGAGATATTCAATTCGAAAATAAAACTACCATTAAAAAATAATAAGAAAATATTTTCATGTACAAAACTGTCAGGAAAGCATTTATTTACTTGACAGATATATAACAAATAAAAAAAGAATCAATCTTTTAGAGCCCCATAAGGGAGGCTTCTTATAATATAGTGGCATGATCAGACTTAGATCATCAGTATTGATGAGAATGGTTATTTTCTTGGTTTTCATACTGAATGTAAGATATAGCAAGTGTACGAATATGAAAGAAGTTGATAAGTCGGTTCGTAAGGGAACTTCTTGTTGATATTCTAGCTTGGTCAGATATTTAGATCAATGGTATATAAAAGGAACAAATAGTTTCTTTGAAAGTTATCTGCTGAATACCCAAAATAATATTTATTGCCATTTTTACTAAAAATTGTGTTTTTTGAGCTTTTTGCGCGAATAAATATTTTGAAATTACAGGTTTCAAATTTTTTTCGTGTTGATGTCGTACGTTTATTCCAACATATTTTTAAACAATCTGTATATCATACCCTCTTATAGGGATTACTGGGAACATCAGATATTTTAATTTACGTGGCTTTAATGTTATAAACGTGTCTCTGAATCACACCAATCGACCTTTCGGCCTCATAATTGTATCGATTAATATACTGTAACGGTCCATTTTTAAGCCATTAATACTATTAAAATATGCTAAATTACATTATTTTATATTTTTATCGAAAAAGTACCTAACACCGTGACTGTCTTCGAGGTATTTTGTTTACCAAGTTCTTTAGACATTCCAGAATAATGCGCGGGAAATATGCTTTGCAGGTGGCTCTCCTTTATGTCAGCACAAACATGACATAATGAATTGTGAGGGGATTGTAATCCTACGCGCACTTAGTACCTATAAAATGACGAATTCATGCGCTCTCGATTTACTTTTCGGCCAGTCGGCCTTAGAAGTCGTCAACTTGAGTGCTATCTAATTAATTATTATGGTGAATTTTACCAATTAGTTGGAGAAGTTTAGCACAAGAATTGGTTTAGTAAAGTAGTGAAGAATAATTACACGTAGAATTTGTTCGTGTAGTTAGATCTGGTTTAAGTGCAGTTTAATAAGAAAAGATCTTATTGTGATAGTATTTAATACATCTAAATTTGTATAATTTTGCATTTTGGCATGATTACTGTTGATACCAATATATAATTTGTTTATGTAACCACCAAATAGTGCATTTGTCAGGTTCCAGAAGTTATTGACGTGTTTGTGCAGCAGTTATTGTAAGTACAAAACACTTACATTTTTCCAGTGGTTATCCCGTCAATTGGACGCAGGTAATAGGATGCGCGAAAATTGGGCGCGGCTAATTGGACGCGGTAAAATAGGACGTGTTACTTTGGACGCGTTTATTAAAAATAATCATATTTAATAGTCTTGTCATGATTACAAACAGTGGTTGCTGATTATGCAAACAGAAGCATTTTGGATTACTTGCGAGGAATTGTCCAACTTCACGTGTAAATAAATTATATTTTATAATTTCTGTGTTATTATATTTTGATAATTTTTTTTGGATGATTATTTTCTTATGTTAACCATATTTTTAATGTAACCTATTTTTCATAGTGAGTCTGTTTCTATGTTGTATTTGTAATTATTACTATTATTTAGGTTGGATTAGAGTGTGTATACATGTTTTTTTTAAACGCGTCCAATCTAACACGTACTATTTTACCGCGTCCAATTGTCGCACGCATCTAATTGTCGAACACGTCCAATTGTCGCGTGTCCAATTTGCCGAGAGTCCAATTCACCGCGTCCAATTGACGTAGATCCCTCCAGTGTCTCAGCATTTTCACTTCTTTGTGGAATGTGTAATTTTCGTGTCCATCCAGTTTAAACAGACAAATTGTTTTCGCGAGTGCTTTTATCTTTGTTGTTAAACAACACGGTTATTATTTGTAAACTTTTGTTAATGTTCTCTTTAAGTAATATGCTATGATGCATATCATTTCATTTCCTTTGTAAATACTTACTTAAGTTTAAAGATTTGTTTATTGATTTAAGTACCTATCAAAACATGTTTTAAGTAATGTTTTCGTAGAGTAATATTACGTTGGCCAACTAATCAACTAATGATCATTTGTTGTTAGAGTATACCTTGTAGTTTTGATGTATTGTTGCTTTTTCCGAGCATTATTGTTTTACATTTTTAGAGTACCGTGTATCATTACCTTAAACATAATATCTAAATGGTGCTCGTCAGAGGGTCTTAGTGTCAATCCGAGCAAAACAGTTATTGTTCCATTCACCAAAAGGAGAAAACTCAACTTGGGAGCTCCCATCTTGAATGGAACAGTACTGAATTTTTTCAGTGAAGTCAAGTATCTAGGAGTAATCCTGGATCAAAACCGGGAACTCACACTTATAAAAGACACTTACCAAAGCAACAACGGCTATTTGGACGTGCCGTAGGCTGTTTGGTAAGACTTGGGGTCTGAAGCCGAAAATGATACATTTCGGTTGTGAGACCCATGGTTACGTACGCATCATGTGTATGGTGGCCAAAAACAGAGGAGAAAATAGCACAAGGAAAGTTGCAGAAATTGCAACGCCTTGCCTGTCTAGGGACTACAGGAGCAATGCGCTCCTGTCCCACAGCAGCTATGGAGGCAATGCTGGACTTACTTCCACTGCATTTATATGTAAGGAAGGAGGCAGCACTTAGTGCCTTAAGGCTGCATCAGGCACTCAAATTCAGACCAGGCGACCTGGTTGGTCACTTAAGGATTCTGGAGTTAATCCAATTCGAATCCATGACCAAACCCACTGACTCAATGCCAATCAAGCATGACTTCGACTGCCCGTTTGATGTGCTGATTGAAAGCCGTCAGGCGGGTAGGGTCGGAGCACAGGTTCGAGAAAGTGTCACACATCTGGTACACAGATGGATCCAAGATGGATGAAGGGGTTGGTGTGGGCGTAGCAGGGCCTAAATGCAGGCTATCTAAAGCCCTTGGTAACACCCCCAACCATCTTCCAAGCAGAAATTTATGCTATGCCCAGGAATGTCTAAATAGAGGCACTCGAAGGGCAAAGATCTATATAGTTTCAGATAGTCAGGCAGCATTAAATGCTCTCAGGTCATATACCTTCGAGTCAAAAATTGCCTGGGAATGTAGACAATCCCTGAAGCAACTGACAAAAAACAACAAGGTTACCTTGATGTGGGTGCCAGGGCATGAGGGGATAGAAGGCAACGAATTGGCTGATAGCCTCGCAAGAAAAGGGGCTTAAGCCCCGTTTTTTGCACCCGAACCGTTCTGTGGCTTATCCAAGGTACACATAACGGAGGAATTCCTAAAATGGGAAAAGAAACAAAAGGGGTCCTACTGGAGGAACACTCCAAGCCAAAGACAAGCAAAAAAGGTTTATAACCTATTCAACAAAGAATGCCACAAAGCTTCTCGAACTTGAAAAGTCCGACCTAAGGCTGATCACAGGCCTTCCAACTGGCCATTGCCCCTTGAGATATCATCTCAAGAACATGGGCACGGCAGAAGATGACAAATGCAGATACTGTGAAGCTGCAACTGAAACTGCGGAACATATACTTTGTGAATGCAAGGTGCTAATCCGCATTAGGCTAAAGTACCTAGAACAGGCGGAATTAACGCCTGAAGACATAGGGAAATTAGCTCCCAGGAAAATCGCAAGCTTTGCAAAAAGTCTTGGAATCCTGGACAACAACTAGTTGCAGATTAACTCACAAAAGACCTTTTAGGTCGAGGTGAAGAAAGGCCAACCCAGGGCAAAATCTACAATCTACAATCATTACCTTTTTTACGTATGTCCGTCTGTCTATGTACCATTCGTTTTGTATAAATTGTTTGTAGAATATTATTATCGTCAGCACTTTTTATTTGCCCACACCCTGTATATCTATTTGCTTTACCGGTTTTGTGTAATATATTTCGTATATTTTTAATGTTGAGTTTTATTTAAAAAAAATGCTAATTGTAAGTTTTAACCTGGGAGCTAGCCAGGTAAATACAAAAGTAAAGTTTGGATAAAGTAATAAATTTTCTAATATAAATATAAATGGGATTTAACCTGTTTTTATACTCTGTGACTGTATAATGATTTACTGAACGCTACACTCGTACTGAAAACTGAAATCACATACATTTTTTAATCACTGATATACAACATAGAAAGTTGTAAAATATCGTTCCTTCTTGTACAAAATATAGGTCATATTTTAATTCATATAGCCTTGTATTTAACACTTCGTGCGGATCATATTGATTTAATAAATCCCAATTCCACATAGACAAATATTTCGGTATGTTTTCTTTCATTTCTCTTTCCTGTCGCCATATGTAGCTAGAAAGGACTGGCCGGCCATCCAACACTCGAGAGTCTTTCAGGAAGTTTATCACGCATATAAATTTTTCTTAGTGGGTGATCTAACACTTGGACTCGAGGCACCCACGTAGCCGGCGCCATGACCATATATGTTTATTTCCCAACGACAAGAAGATATAAGCGCATAATGGCCATTTCGGTACGACCACCAACTGATACTTTATGTAATACATAAAATTGTATTACAAAACAGAAAGGCCGAGAAGTTCTCGGGTCATACGGTCAATTCGATATCGTCTGAGAGCAAATCTAGATTTCTGTTTGATGAAATAAGCAACAGGAAATAGATGGGTATCAGTATTAGTTTTATATGGTATAAATCTTTTTTTCTTTTCATCAAAAGTTTGTTATGACGGAAAAAAATGCATAGCTCAAGATTATTTTCTTCAGGTGCCTTTCTTGTTATTATAAAAAAATTATATAAACAAAGAGAATTATGAAAGCTCTATTTAGTCAGATGAGTAATAATAGAGAACTGTGCACTTATGAGGAGAATATCAAAATTGTCATACTTCATGTCAACACCCATTGTCAGATTTTTGGCGGCCATAAAATTTAAATTACTATAATATATTAAACTCAGGTGTCTAATCATGTTTTTAGGGACGCCGAATTCAAAAAATGCTCTAAAACATTAAACAGCTCCACAAAATAAAAAAAAGTGATGTGTTCCTGGAACTCCATTGTATTTCGACGTGCTGAACACTAATCAAGTGTCCGTTTAGCTCCATCACCCACCATTTTTCTGTAAATGGAGTCCCAGAAACATACAATGTTTCTCTTGTGTGTGCCTGTGTAATAAATGAATCACCGGATCCTCCGCCATTTTATAGAAAACCACGTATGCAAATATATTACACACACAAAAAAAAGTGAAAAGTGGGCTTCTACTGAGACTCCATTGAACAGACCACTTTTTTTTATTTTGTGGAGCTGTGTTTTCCATAACCCATAGGACGATCAAAATGAGTAATAATTATGTGATAGTGTTTTTTTTATATTATTTTTCGTCTGACGTACGAAAACTATCCAATTTTTCTTTAGAAAGGACAATGTTAAAAATAGTCTATTTTTGACCCTTCCGGGCAACGAATGTCGACATCAAAATTTGATTCTATATGGTTCATAAAAACAGAAAATGTATATTAGGGGAAAATAAGTATACTACCTTCAAAGTATAAAATCCACCCTCAGACTAGCAGTGGTAATGTAATACAAAAATCCAACAAAGATGCCATTGTAGTGACGACTTAAATATATATTTATGTGTAAAATTGCAACAATAGGCATCTACAAGTACTTGAAATTACTTGTAGACCATGCAGACCATGCAGTACCTCCAACTATCCCAACTAGAGGGTGTCAAACAAAAGAAACGTGTAACAAAGATTGGCGATTTTTTGACACTGATGGGAAACGACTTTAGACCCATAATAATAATAATAATAATAATAATAATAATAATAATAATAATAAGTTTATTAACCAATTTAGATACATTTAAGTACATTTGGTAAGTCAGGTAGAAAAAATACAAATAAAGTAAATATATAAAGTAATAATAAAGTAAATAGGCAAATACTGAATTAAATAACGACACTATAGTACATTTAACATATAATAACAGTAAATACAATAGTATTTACATAGTCTAAACACAGATAAAAAAATAATAAAAACAGTCTACCTTAAAGAAGACAGAGTTAAGGACATATTTATATACATATTATTGCAATATGAAAATAAAATATAATATATTTAGTTTGAGGTAACCGTTACTGCCTAACAGTTATCCTCCATATATTCTCTCACTGAATAATATGTTTTTGAGATTAAAAACTCCTTTAATTTCTCTTCAAACTTCTCTACTGATCCAATATTTTTTATTGCGTCTGGTAATTTATTATATAAGACTATACCAGAATGATTGAGTGAATTTTCATACAAAGTTGTAGAATGAACAGTAGATCTCAAATCATTGCCTTTTCGAGTTGGATAATCATGAAAGTTTCCAATCTGTTGATAAGATTGTAGGTTTGTCTTTATGCAATTTATACATTTTAATATATATACACAGGATACAGTTAATATTTTATTTTTTTTAAAGTGTGGCCTACACGATTCTCTTTGATCCAGATCAAAAATTAATCTTAGTACTCGTTTTTGCAATATGAGAATTCTTTCTGCGCCACTACAGTTTCCCCAAAGTGCTATATTATACTGTATGGCTGAATAGGTATATTAATGCATAGTGGACGTTAATTAATTGGCTATTTTGCAGGGAAGACTTAACCTGCAGTATTGCATAGTAACCGCTATTAATTTTTTTTACTTATGGCATTTATGTGTGTCTGCCATCTCATATTTGCGTCAACATGTACACCAAGAAATTTTACACTGTCAACACTGTCGATCAATGCTCCATTTACAATTACTGTATTTGGTGCAGTAATTCTTTTATTATAAAAGTGCATAGATACTGTTTTATTTGCATTTACCAGAAGCTTATTTTTATTGCACCAATTCGTAAATTGGCTGGATATAATATTTAGGTTATCTTGGAGTTCTTCATGAGTATGGGCAGAAACAGCTATTGATGTGTCATCGGCAAAAAGAACGACACAGTCAGAGCTAATTTCAAGTGGTAGGTCATTGATATATAATAAAAATATCAACGGACCTAAGACTGATCCCTGCGGAACTCCGAGGTCAATATCATGAGAATCTGATGCAGTATTATTAATACTAACGTACATTTTCCGACTGTGGAGGTAAGACATTAGCCAGTTTAAGACATTTCCTCTAAGGCCAAAACATTCCAGTTTTTCCTTTGCAAGACTTAAATCTAAACAATCAAAGGCTTTGGATAAATCGAAAAATACTGCACATATTGTCCTTTGTCTAAAGTAAAGTTAAAGTAAATATAATTAACAAATTTGTATGCAGCACTTTCCGTGGATCTACCAATTCTGAATCCATGTTGATTGTCAGATAGCATACTGTATTTATTTAAATAGTCCATGAGTCTATTATACATAATTTTCTCAATGACTTTACTTATGACTGCTAAGATAGTGATAGGCCTATAATTGTCTATTGATTCATTACTATTACTTTTTAATATAGGTATTACTTTACCTATTTTAAGGACGTCAGGAAATTGGCCAAATTCCACAGAGGTGTTTATGATATGTGCTAAGGGATCCGCAATAATTTCGGATATGTTTTTTAATATTTTTGTTGAGATACAGTCCTCGCCCATTGATGTCGTGTTTTTTAAATTTTTTATAACATGTATTACTTCTTGAGCATGTACTGGATAAAATGCAAATGATTGCACGTGATGGTAATGTGGGTGTTTCTCTGTTGATGTGTTAACAGGTGCAAACCCGGTAGTACAACTTGACACAGCATTTTTGGCAACATTAGCAAAATATTTCGCAAATTCTGAAGCTACCTCATCTTCCCTAGTGATATGTAGCCCATTTATGTTTAAATTGATTGGTAAGTTTTCTTTTCTCTTACCAGTTCTATCATTAACTAATTTCCATATTTGCTTCTATTTTATAGTTTCGTCTTTACTTAATTTATTTTGAAAATGGGTTTTTTGGTGTATTTTATACTTTGAAGGTAGTACACTAATTTTCCCCGGAAAATTAGGGTGTCTAATATGCATTTTCTGTTTCTATGAACCATACAGAATCGAATTTTGATGTCGACATTCGTTGTCCGGAGGTCAAAAATCGCCTATCTTCAACATTGTCCTTTAAAAGTTGTAGAAAGGTAAGAATTGGCTTCTAATGAGAAGGTGTAGTAAATGAAAGGACCGGCATTTTTATAGAAATGCTACAGACATTTTGAAATGACTCTTTTAATTTAAATAGCATTATTATTAGAAACGCAAACGTAGTCTAATAGACCAGAAGCCCGCCGATTACTAATTGTGTGTCATAAGTTTACGCCCAAAATGTGTGAATTGTTGTTAATTTGGGATAGTAGAGCACAGGCATGTTCATGCCAGCCGTTTTTTAGTACAGGGGCGTAGGGCAGGCCCCCAAATGTGTAAGAAATATGACGTAAAATTAAAAAAACAGCCACAAATAAGTTATAGGTTTACGTATGGGGGTTGGAGGGATTTCTTAATTTACCCTCAAAAATCATGAATTCAGACTCCCATTCATTTTGGGTGGTACAAGGAGCGGCTACATTCCCCCAAAAAGTCAGGTAAAAAAAATGATAAGTTTATGAATGGCAATCAGGAACTTGGAGTATGATCCTACTGAGTGTGAAAATATATTCGCCTTCTCTGAAAAGTGGTACGACAGCCTTGCCATTCACGATAATTGACAGCATACCAGAATTTGAGATATAAGTTGTCAATTTTTATTTCGGTAGAAAAATTTTTTTTTGGATTTTCGCACTCCCCGCTCATCAATTTTTATTTTGGTGGTAAAAAAATTTTTTTCGCGGTTAATGCATGGTATTACTAGTTCCAACCATTCACCAAATTCAGAAATAAATGATGTAGAAGATTAAAAGTGTTCACATATTAATTATGATATATAAACATTTTAATAAACATTTTCTAATAATAAGACAAAGGTCAATAGACGGTACTAAATCTGCTGTATAAATTTTTTTTCTGCAAATAGGATTATTATGACAGTTGCAGCTGTCATAACGTTGTCAATGTCACGAGTAAAACCGTAAAAAGGTATATACAAGGTCTTTAGTTGACCGAAGTGTAGGGCTTACCGATACCACGAATTCTGGAATTCTGCCGTATTAGAAGTATGTTTTCATGAGTAAATTATTTTATTTTGACAGTAGACAGCAGCTAGATTATGTCAGTCATTTATACTTTAATGAAAAATATTAACATTGGAATAAGAAAACTGCATGTTAGCAAATAATGTTATCCTTGCAATACTACATTGTTCGGTGTCAAAAGTAACTATTGATTGACGGATGTCAAATACCCTGTTTCAGGGGCTTAAAAATCAGAATTGGCATTTGATAGTTATCAAAGTAGCTGCACAAGTGGAAGAAACACTATCATTATGTATCATATGCTAATGCTAGGCAATATTCGATTACCGGATAGCGTCACTGAGAGTTAAAAACTGACAATTTGACCATGTTCCCATCATTTTCGATAAAAAATTTGAATGCGAGAATCGTATTTAGCGACCAAAAATTAGTCGATATTTTTTTTTTTTTTTCGTTTTTAGTCGCTTTTCTATAGATACATTTTATTGTTTTGCGATGACTTTTTCTGCTCCTATGTAACAAATGTTTATTTTTAAATTAATCAAGTTTAATAAAAAATATTAAAAGACTGATTTTGTGTTTTAATTATTTATTTTATGGCGAACGAATGGTGTTCGGCTTTTTGTAATGTCCGACCAAATTTATAAGTAGTGTCCGGCTTTTCGAATTTTAGGCCTGGCAACCCTACACGGGAACCTTGCGGCGCCCTTGATGCACACGGGCGGCGCGGCCTTGCATGCTCGTTATCAGAGAATCCTGAAATCTCCATATATCAAATTTCTTGTAAATAAGGAATAATGTTGCATTATGGCAACCATATTGGATTCACCGTTTTTTAATTCTTAATTTATGAGATCAGATTCGGTATTAGCCACTCCTAAAATACCTAGTAGCTAGCAATTATTATGCAGTTTCGCCCTCGCCCAATATTGCAAAATTTTTAACTAAAAAATCTTAATTCCAATTTTTGCTCACCTTGCTGTAGCCTGATGTAATTAATATGGGACCACCGCCGAGCCATACCTTACAGTTTGAGAAAGATTTCTTTCATGAAATCGCTTAAGCCAATTCAGAGTAAAAAAAAACATACGGGTCGAATTGAGAACCCCCCTCTTATAAATTTAAATTTTTTGAAGTCGGTTAAAAAGCACAGGTCCCAGGACAGACTCTTCTGGGACTCCGTGCTGGATTAATAACAATCCAGATGGCACTTTATTTTAAGTGTATAGCTATTGCATTGGTAGAAATCGATTCAGCTACGCCAGAATAATCATTGAATATAAACAGAAAAAACATACATACGAGTCGAATTGAGAACTCCCTCCTTTTTAAAATTTTTGTAAGTCGGTTAAAAAGAAAACCGAAAAAACACTTTTTTTTATTTTTCTATCACTATACCGTGGAAAAGTTGCCTATCGCCTAGCTAAGCAAAATGAAAAAAAGAAAATTTCAAATAAAAACTATCTTCCGTTCGCTCTTCGTACTCAAAGTTTTGAAAAATGGCGAAATATTGTTTTTCGTCAATTTTAATTACTAAACTCGTTACTATCGAAACGCTTATAGCGTCCTAATGTGAAACTTGTGGCATGAGGAATTCGAAAAAATATTAAAACCTGTAATTTCAAAATATTTATTGTTCGCGCAAAAAGTTCAAAAAACACAATTTTTAGTAAAAGTAGCAATATTTTTTACAATAAATTATTTTTATTTATTTGCTTTTATTATGATTAGAGAATATTATTTAGGTATTATGCAAATCACAGCTTACACACTTTTTATTTATTATGAAAATACCTACTTTCTGTATATTGTTGCCCTAATCTGGGCACGCTAATATACTAGTTAGGTAAATACTTTAAAACACTCATTATTGGAGAACCAATCAAAACAACTACTCTTCTAGCTAATACTGACGAAGTATTGAATTACATGATAGGATTCTTAGCATTTTAAAGAAAAAAATATATTGAAAATACTTAAATCATTTATTTACATTTAGTCATTCACACTTTTTTTATTTAATATAAAATTATCTACTTTCTGTATATTGGTACCTTAATCGGGTCACGCTAAAATACTACTTAGGAAAACACTTTAAAACACTCATTATTGGAAAACCAATCAAAACAACTACTCTTCTAGCTAATACTGACGAAGTATTGAATTACATGATAAGATTCCTGGCATTTTAAGGCAAAAAAAAATATATTAAAGATACTTAAATTATTTATTGAAATTCAGTCATTCACAAGAATTATTGAACCTTACATTCTATTTCAACTATAGAAAAGTTGTACAAGTTTTTTCGAACTCGTTAGTTCTCATCAGTAGAGTATAGAAACATTCGTTCATTATTTACAAGCCTATTCTTGATTTATTTTTTACAATAAATTATTTTTATTTATTTGCTTTTATCATGATTAGAGAATATTATTTAGGTATTATGCAAATCACAGCTTACACACTTTTTATTTATTATGAAAATACCTACTTTCTGTATATTGTTGCCCTAATCTGGGCACGCTAATATACTAGTTAGGTAAATACTTTAAAACACTCATTATTGGAGAACCAATCAAAACAACTACTCTTCTAGCTAATACTGACGAAGTATTGAATTACATGATAGGATTCTTAGCATTTTAAAGAAAAAAATATATTGAAAATACTTAAATCATTTATTTACATTTAGTCATTCACACTTTTTTTATTTAATATAAAATTATCTACTTTCTGTATATTGGTACCTTAATCGGGTCACGCTAATATACTACTTAGGAAAACACTTTAAAACACTCATTATTGGAAAACCAATCAAAACAACTACTCTTCTAGCTAATACTGACGAAGTATTGAATTACATGATAAAATTCCTGACATTTTAAGGCAAAAAAAAATATATTGAAGATACTTAAATTATTTATTGAAATTCAGTCATTCACAAGAATTATTGAACCTTACATTCTATTTCAACTCTAGAAAAGTTGTACAAGTTTTTTCGAACTCGTTCGTTCTCATCAGTAGAGTATAGAAACATTCGTTCATTATTTACAAGCCTATTCTTGATTTATTTTTTACAATAAATTATTTTTATTTATTTGCTTTTATCATGATTAGAGAATATTATTTAGGTATTATGCAAATCACAGCTTACACACTTTTTATTTGTTATGAAAATACCTACTTTCTGTATATTGTTGCCCTAATCTGGGCACGCTAATATACTAGTTAGGTAAATACTTTAAAACACTCATTATTATTATTTTTTTTTGCCTTAAAATGCCAGGAATCTTATCATGTAATTCAATACTTCGTCAGTAAGAGTAGTTGTTATGATTGGTTTTCCAATAATGAGTGTTTTAAAGTGTTTTCCTAAGTAGTATATTAGCGTGACCCGATTAAGGTACCAATATACAGAAAGTAGATAATTTTATATTAAATAAAAAAAGTGTGAATGACTAAATGTAAATAAATGATTTAAGTATTTTCAATATATTTTTTTCTTTAAAATGCTAAGAATCCTATCATGTAATTCAATACTTCGTCAGTATTAACTAGAAGAGTAGTTGTTTTGATTGGTTCTCCAATAATGAGTGTTTTAAAGTATTTACCTAACTAGTATATTAGCGTGCCCAGATTAGGGCAACAATATACAGAAAGTAGGTATTTTCATAATAAATAAAAAGTGTGTAAGCTGTGATTTGCATAATACCTAAATAATATTCTCTAATCATGATAAAAGCAAATAAATAAAAATAATTTATTGTAAAAAATAAATCAAGAATAGGCTTGTAAATAATGAACGAATGTTTCTATACTCTACTGATGAGAACTAACGAGTTCGAAAAAACTTGTACAACTTTTCTAGAGTTGAAATAGAATGTAAGGTTCAATAATTCTTGTGAATGACTGAATTTCAATAAATAATTTAAGTATCTTCAATATATTTTTTTTTGCCTTAAAATGCCAGGAATCTTATCATGTAATTCAATACTTCGTCAGTATTAGCTAGAAGAGTAGTTGTTTTGATTGGTTTTCCAATAATGAGTGTTTTAAAGTGTTTTCCTAAGTAGTATATTAGCGTGACCCGATTAAGGTACCAATATACAGAAAGTAGATAATTTTATATTAAATAAAAAAAGTGTGAATGACTAAATGTAAATAAATGATTTAAGTATTTTCAATATATTTTTTTCTTTAAAATGCTAAGAATCCTATCATGTAATTCAATACTTCGTCAGTATTAGCTAGAAGAGTAGTTGTTTTGATTGGTTCTCCAATAATGAGTGTTTTAAAGTATTTACCTAACTAGTATATTAGCGTGCCCAGATTAGGGCAACAATATACAGAAAGTAGGTATTTTCATAATAAATAAAAAGTGTGTAAGCTGTGATTTGCATAATACCTAAATAATATTCTCTAGCAATATTTCGTAATTTCTGCTAATTTTACTTTTTCATTTTTAGTAAATAAACGGTGAATATATTTATCATTTCTAATTTTGTTATTTACAAGAATGAACTTTAAAGTCAGATTTTTGGAAAAATTCTGGCGTAATAGATCTTGATAGAAGGGTCATCTTAATGAAACCATATTTTGCGTCAGCGCATTCTTCGGTCGCAAGTTTGACAGGTCATTCTTCAGCCTGGGTTTAACAGGGGAAGCTTTGAAATCCGGTTGCAGCGGTGTACCAGTCTTTATTAGATTCCCATTCCTCAAGTTGACAGAAAAGTGCTGAGCAAGGATCAATTATACTTACCTAATATTTCTGCTGCCATAAAGTCAGGTACAATTTTAGAACATTTAGCAGCTCGTGATCCTGGTCCGTTTTCACACTCAAGATGGTTGATAACAGCAAACAGAGTGCTCAGACTATAAGTGAGCTTAGAAAAACCTACTGATAAATTTAGGCAGTTTTGGTTCAAAATTAAAATTCAAAATCCAATTCAAAATTAAAACCAGCAAAAATTTCACAAACGGTCCAAAGATATTTTCTGAAGCCATCAGAACATCACGGTACTGTCATCAATCTAGTAATTGAGCGAAACACTTTCTTTGCTCATCCCGAAAATTTGATCTTTGCAATGGGGGCGAGAGTAGAGGCGTATTTTGATACTCCAGTGGAGCAACTTTCAGCGCGGTTAGTACTTGGATGGGTGAAATTTATCTTGGGAAACACAGCGATCTCGCCCCACTTTCTAGCGGCTTGTATATCAGTGTATACGCGGAAACTATGTAATTTCAAGACGAGGATTACCTAGTAGATATACCATCCTTCAGAGGGGACGTAAAGCAGGCAGTCCCTTGTCTATTAAATGTTAGGCAAGTAAAAGATTCCTACTCTACTTACGAGAAGAGGTTCGGCCAAATTTCCAGGTTGGGGGTAGCTCGTCTCCTGGCGTCGGTTATGGGCCCTGGTAGCGGAAGGAGGCCGACGGGAAATAAAGAGATTTAAAAAAAATCTTTGCAATGAATATGTGGATAAAAGAAGACATACTAGAGAACTGGGGCTGCGCCGAGGGTTGAATGCTTAATCACTTTCCAAGGTTTCGAAACTTCACGCCAAAACTAAACTTTGAAGAACAGACTACGTCAACATGATTTTGCAATATCACTCCTCCTCCACCATTAAGGAACATCACGGATGAGGACTTCAAAAATCTAATATAGACTGGGGCACTTCTGCAACCGAATTTCCAAAGCTTGCCTTGTCACACCCAGGCTGTAGCATGGTGTGCCAAAGTTGACCGAAACATCTAAAAATGTGTGTGGTGCTGACGCAGGAGACAGTTTCATTAGGACGTCCCTCCAATCAAGATCTATTATGCCAGAATTTTCCCAAAAATCTGACTTTAAAGTGCACTCTTTTGAATAACAAAATTAGAAATGATAAATATATTCACCGTTTGTTCATTAAAAAAAAAGAGTAAAATTAGCAGAAATTACGAAATATTGTCATTTTTACTAAAACAGTAAATACTTTGAAATTAGAGATTTTCAATTTTTTTCGTGTTCCTCGTGCTCCAAGCTTCACATTAGGACCTATAGCGTCATAGTAGTGAGTTTAGTAATTATAAAAATTTACGAAAAACAGGAAAATTTCGCCATTTTTCAAATCTTTGAGTGCGATGCGCGAACGGAAGATATTTTTTATTTGAATTTTTTTTTTTTCACTTTGCTCAGCTAGGCAATAGGCAAATTTTCCGAGGTATTGCGATAGAAAAGATCCTATTACGCATCTACGCATCTATTCTTAAAAGTATCGACAAACGCCAAAATAACAATTAGTGACTAATAACAATTTCCTCTGAAGAAGCGTTCTGGTAGCGACACGAATCTAGCTTCCGGCAAGGCGAGTAAAATCTGTCAGTGCAACTAATTTCTTTACAACTACGGCCTTCTAATAAAGGTGTTTTCCCCGACAGTTAGCATTTTACGGTTGGCACCTGTTCGAAAACGCACGTAAATCGTGATTATATTGAGAGAATGGGAAGCAGCGCGGTTGCAGGCTTCTGCGCCAGCGGTGTCTTACACAATATTTAACCCCATATTTAAATATAGAGTTTTTAACTTAAAATAGTAACAAATATTTCTCGATGGTATGCACTGAATAAAATGTTGTTTAATGTTCACTATACATTGTGTGTCCGGATGGGATGCATTCTTGTAAGCTTTCTTATTTTTTATTGAATTCTCTATAAAAAGTTTTGCTTGTCCTAGGAAGTTATAAACAGCTGTCAAACTTAAGATAAATTATACAGGGTATTCTAAAAATTAGAAAATATGAAATCGACTTTAAGCAAACTAACTTTTTTTTACATTTCTACTGAAAATTTTATTTAACAAAGTTTTTTCAATACGGAGTTTAGTTGCAAAATAAGGAAATAACAATTTTCAAAAAGAAACAACACTTTATTCAACTAAGTTGAAAACTATTTCACATGTAGACCGCCTACTAGTACACATTTTTCTAATTTTTTCTAAATTCTTCATAGACAGATGAGATTACATCAAGTATTGCCACGGATTAATCACAGGTCAACATTTGATCTAAGAACAATCACCAGACTTTACCAGAGTATACATAGGTTTTTTTGGGTCGCTGATTCCGAATCCGAGGTTGGTTAAGCTTCATCACGTCAGGTACTTGATCATTTGAAAGTCAAACTGAGAAAGTGTTGTAAAAAATTTGAAAA
Source organism: Rutpela maculata (assembly GCA_936432065.2). Classification (NCBI taxonomy): domain Eukaryota; kingdom Metazoa; phylum Arthropoda; class Insecta; order Coleoptera; family Cerambycidae; genus Rutpela; species Rutpela maculata. Next base: position 50,736,636 of record OW386292.2, read on the forward strand.
AATTTATGTTTATTTCTGAGGTCGCTGAATTCAAATCCGCTGTTATTTTTACCCTTCAAGAACATCTAGAGGGAATTTTAAGGCATTTTGAGATCATTTTGAGGTCAAATTGAGAAAAAGCGGCTAAAAAATCTAGAAAAATGCTTTCTTGGGTGACCTCGCTGACCTCGAATCCGTGGTTGGCTATCACATCGGATTCAAGGTCATTTGAAGGTCAAACTGAGAAAAGGTTTTTGTATGTTTTTGGGGTCGCTCAGTTCGAGTCAGTTGTCATTTTGACATTGAAGGATACCCTAGAGGTTATTGGTTTTCAATATTCTTGTTTTAATTTGATCATGATATGGCCTTAAAGAAACTTGAGATGAAATAACGACAAAATTGAACTCAGTGATCCCAAAAACATAAACATAAATTTTTTCAAATTTTTTACACCACTTTTTCTCAGTTTGACCTTCAAATGACTTTGAATTTGATGTGATAGAGTCCAGCCAATCACGGATTCGAGGTCAACGACCCAAAAAACCCATGTAAGCATTTTTCCAGATTTTTTAGCCGCTTTTTCTCAATTTGACTTCAAAATGATCTCAAAATGCCTTGAAATGATCTCTAGATGTTCTGATGCTCTTGAAGGGTAAAAATAACAGCGGATTTGAATTCAGCGACCTCAGAAACATAAACATAAATTTTTTTAAATTTTTTACAACACTTTTTCTCAGTTTGATATTCAAATGACCAAGAACCTGACGTGATGAAGCTTAACCAACCTCGGATTCGGAATCAGCGACCCAAAAACCTATGTATACTCTGGTAAAGTCTGGTGATTGTTCTTAGATCAAATGTTGACATATAATATATAAATAATATATAAATAAAATATTAATTACTGATTATTGAATTATGCTAACACTGGAACAACGAAATTACTTAGTCAAATGCTATGGAATCGGAAATATTTCTTAAAATACGAATGGAAGTTGTTAATGAGAAGTATCCAGATGTTAAAGTGACTCGCAAAACAGTACGTAAATTAATACATTTGATTCCACTGGGGATGTAAACATCAAAAAGCCAAGAAACAATTAAATGAAGACGACGCTGCTACCCTTGTAGTTTTTGCAGGGCCGGCCTTAGTTCCTCAAGCGCCCTCGTGAGACATTTTAAAAGGCGATCTTTTTTCTGGTCAAATCAGAAAAATAATTTTCCGTAAAATCGAAAAAAAAAATTACAAAATTTTTTCGTCCCCATAAATTTTACTCGAAAAAAAAAAAGCATACCTATTAAGCTCGTGGCCCCCCTTATATTAAGCTCGTAGCACCCCTGGGGTACGGCGCTATCATGCGGGGCACGGTCGCGCCCCCCCCCCTCCCTCCCCAAATGCCGGCCCTGAGTTTTAGACTCTGTGGAAGAACACCCAAGATGGTTGTTAAGGAAAATATATCAATATATTTAGGTATTAGCAAATCTCATATTCAGAGGATTTTAGTCAGCAACAAATTTTATGTATTAAAATCCAAATTCATGGACGAATCTACTTTTACGACTAATGGGGTAATCTCTTGTCAAAATTTTAGGAACTGGACTCAGGAAAATCCTAATTTCCGAATTACCACGGGATAATTATTATCTAAATGTTAAATGTTTTTCTTCTAAATTTAGAATTTAGAAGAAAAACAATTTTTCAGATGCCCAGTACATTCTACAATTCTAGTTAGACAATGATTAGACAATCACTTCCACGAGAGGTGGTTTGGCCGCTATGGACCAACAGCATGGCCAGCCCGTTCGCTAGATTTAATCCCGTTGGATTACTTCTTATGGTGGTATTTAAAGCAAAAGTATAGCAAAAAATTTTGGATGCTGTTGCAACCATCAATGAAGATGTGATCTCGTCTGTTTATGAAGAATTTAGAAAAATATTAGAAAAGTATGTACTAGTAGAGGTCTACATGTGGAATAGTTTTCAACTTAGTTGAATAACATGTTATATTTTTGAAAATTGTTATTTCCTTATTTTGCAACTAAACTCCGTATTTAAGTTTTTCTTCGTAATTAAAAAAACTTTGTTAAATAAAATTTTCAATCAAAATATAAAAAAGGTAGTCTGCTTAAAGTCGATTTTATATTTTCTAATTTTTAAAATACCCTGTATAATTTATCTTAAGTTTGACAACTGTTTAAGACAAGCAAAAGAATTACTTTTTTCGACAAATCAAAAATAAGAAAGTTTACAAGACTGCGATACCATCTGGAGACACTAGGAGTAGCAGAACAGGAAATGTACAAAAATTACCTTGATGCAAAGCTTTAGTTTAAACTCGTTTTCAAAGAGATTACAATATCCATTTCATAAATATTATCTAGATTCTAATATATTTCTTGGGTGGACACCTAAAATAGAAGAGTATGAGTTCTGCAAATTAAAAAAATAATAATAAAACACATACTTACACCATCAAGAGTAATACACACTAGCACTCAGGGGCGTAGCGAAGGGGGTTACCTTACCCCCCCCCAACTTTGTCAGACTTGGCAAAAGTTGGACAAAAGTTGGAAATTTGAGATGCAAGTTGGTAATCTTTATTGAAAAAAATTTTTCTAGATTCTCCTCCCCCCGCTCATCAACTTTTATTTCGGCGGAACTTGGCAAAAGTTGGGTAAAAGTTGTAAATTCGAGATATAAGTTGGCAATTTTTATTTTTTTTAAATTTCTCCCCACCGCACATCAATTTTTTTTAGAGGAATTATTATTGAATTATTTACAGAGTTGGCTTTTTAAGTCTTATGAAGTTCTCAATTTTGAGAAATTACCCCCCAATAAAGTTGTCAAACGTTCTTTGTCGCAAGCAGGATGCATTTTTTGCACTTAATAACGAAGGTAAAATCTTACCTGTACTGATAATTTCGTCCATATACTTTCCCGTTCGGATCCTAACTGAAACAAAATAACTAATAAGAAAGAGCAAAATATAGATACAAAATTGGTAATACATGGTTTTTGTCGACTATGGTTTATTAAATAGTTATCATCATCATTTTAAAATTATTTTTAGTCAATTACCACCAACCACATAACACAGTTTGTGCTTAGTTTGTACAAGTACATACTAAGTACAAACTATGTTATGTGGGTAAATTGCATATTTCTAAAATACCCTTTAAAATAATTACCTATCAAGCGGAAAAAAATTCAGGGTACTCCATTTAAGAAACAAAATATATAGCCATATTATATTTTTTATTTGATTTTTAACGATTTTTCCGACAAAAACATTTTGGAGAAGCCGCTGTAACGGCCATATACTAAGTTCCTCTATCTTAAAAACGCAATCATGGACTACAACGAAATTCGCTGTAAACAAATAGAACGGGCACTATATTTCCATCATCATTTTATTTTATATAAAAACTTTAAACAGTACCAAAAATATGCAGTTATAAAAATGAAGATCACATGGATTTAAAGTTTCTTAAGATCTGCATAACTTTTCTCCTAAAGTTATTGTACAATAAAAAAATTAGAGATTTTTTTAAAGATTGAAAATATTTTATTCTGTTAATACAAAGGAACATTTTAAGTAACTTAGTAGTAAAATGCTCGCGCTCTGCTACTCTGTAAATAGATAAAATTATTTTTTAAAATATGTTTATTTTTAGATTCACACACCTACAAATTTTAACTTTTATTTTGTATCGTTAACCAAAACCACTTATTTGCATTGTTTTGGTCCCAGCTACGTCTAACATAGTCATAAAAAAAATTTGTTGGCTCTAAAAATTGTAATAACTGACCTAACTCACATATTATGGTATAATTTTATTTAAAAAAGCAATTAATTACATCATGCGAAAAAATATTTGCCATTTTGATATATATTTCAAATATATGTTATATACTATATATTTAATTAGAATATAAGCCCTTTAATCAGAAAATTAATTATTCTTCTTGCGCTTCTTAGCCCGTCTCTTATAAGTTACTTCTGGAGCATCTCTTATACATGTCCAACAGTAGTCTGCCAACATCGCAGAAGTCTTTTTTCCATATTTTGAATATACTGGTGGAATCTCTCTTCATGCTCATCACTTACTGCACCACAGTTATCTGGGAAGTAATCTAGGTGTGAATGTAGAAAATGGACTTTTAATGACATATTGCATCCTAATTTCTGGTAGCAAGAAAGAAGATTCCCAACAAGGTCTCTATAGTTTTCTGCTCTTTTGTTACCGAGAAAGTGTGTTGCTACCATTTTAAAGGAATTCCAAGCAGCTTTTTCATTACCTTCTAGAATGTTGTCAAATTCAGCATCTTTGAAAAGGTTCTTGATTTGAGGACCTACAAAAATTCCCTCTTTAATTTTCGCATTACTAATTCTGGGAAATTTTTGTTTTAAATAACTGAAAACACGTCCTTCTTTGTCCATAACTTTTACCAAGTTTTTCATAAGCCCCAGTTTTATGTGGAGTGGTGGCAGTTCTTACCTTTTGTGAATTAACTAATGGAATGTTAGCCACATTTTTATCTCCTGGTTCAAAACCCAGTCTTGGCGGCCAAATTTTTCTTTTGCAATGTTCTAATCGCGCTCGACTGTCCCAGTCACAAAGAAAACAACAATATTTGGTATACCCTTGCTGCATACCAAGTAAGATAGCTATCACTTTTAAGTCTGCACAAATCTGCCACTTATACTTGTTATATTCTATAGTTTGTAGCAATACATTGGTGTTACTGTAATTTTCCTTCATGTGGACAGCATGGGTGATTGGAATTGATGGCAATTTATTTCCATTGTGGAGTAACACAGCTTTTAGACTAAGTTTCGAGGCGTCAATAAAAAGTCTCCAGTCACTAGGATCATGGGGAATGTGTGAAGCACTCATTAAACCGTCAATGTCCTTGCAGGCAACCAAGTCATTTTCCATTTTGAAAAAAGGTATAAGATCTTTTTGACGACTTCGATACATGGAAACTTTAACATTTTCTTGTAGTAAATTCCATTGTTGTAATAGAGATGCCAAAAGCTCCGCTTTTGCCTTGGACAGATCAAGGTCTCTTATAAGATCACTTAATTCGCGTTGATTAATTTTGTGTGGTTCACCACCGGACACTTCGGCAGAGAAATCGGGATCTTGTGATGTTGATGGCTGGACTAAGTCGTCATCTACATTATCATCCAATCCTTCGTCAGAATCAAGGCTGTATTCTTGAGGTGGATTAGAAATAGGTAGTTCATCACTATGGAGAATCGGGCGAATGGCAGATGGTAAATTGGGGTATTGTATTACCATCCTTTTTTTCTCGTTAATACCCTGTCTAATAGGAGGTATCACGCAAAAATAACAATCGGTAACATGATCTGTAGGTTCTCGCCAGATAATGAGCACAACAAAAGCCATTGAACGTCCTCTTCCACAGCCAACCGCAAAGATTGTTCGCATAATTGCTGCAACATATATGAGGTGCCCATTTTTTGTGTTCATCTCCAACTGTACAACCAAAATACAACTGGTACGCCTTCTTAATTTTGGGAGTAAAATTAGGTTTTTAATGCGCACAAAATAGCACTATTTACTTTCGAAAATGAACGCTTATCATGCACAAGGTACAAATACGACTACCTAAGAATGAATATTAGTTTTAGTGACAAATAAAGAGGTAGGTAGTTAGTATGTCTATTTTTCGGAGAATTCTAATTCTACCTGTTATTTGTGATAGGACCGCCCATAAACTAGGGTTTATAAGAGGTCTACACACGATCCAGCGGCAGAGAGCCAGCCTTGTCGGCATGCTTTGAACTCATTCGTAAAAGTGAACTGGTCCGCTGGAATTCCAATTATCTTCAAAGCGTACCGACAATGTCGGGTCCCAGCAGCTGGATCGTCTGTAGATCTCTATACCTGCGTTACACTTTATTACCTGTATTTGGAAAACCAGGGCCAACTTGAACTTTTGCTTTTTATATTGTTATTTAGCATGACGAAGTTAAGAATTTGCTATTTTTACTTCCAATACATGTAGGCTGTAAATTAGCGGTGATAAAATATATACACTATATACACAAATATATACACCGATATTCCCCACATTGGCAATTACAAAATGTTTAAAATAAGAAATTGTACCCACTCAGTAACTGTTGTGAAATTAAAATAATGAAATACCAAATCTGTGCTTCGTACTGCAGAAAATTTTACTAGCTGTCAGTTATCTAATGTACTGAGGACTGTTTTTATTGAAACAAGATGGTTATTATTTTGGTTTGTAGTTTAGTACTACCGCGGAAACGCAGCTAGGTTATTACTTTACTACTAGTCAACAGTGGCGATATTTCTTCTTTCTCTGCGCGACTACTTGCCAATCTAGGATGGTGGACTAGTACAATATAAATTTTCTTCAAGTGTAACCGCGAAAATGTAAAAGTTTCCATAATTGTTCATTACCTTTTATTTTTCCAATTTTTTATCATAGCAATCACAGAACAAAACGGAAAGACAACTGCGAAAAGTGAGAAATGGCATATCATGTGATTAAAGAATGAATTTGCAATATACATGACAACTGTCTAGTCATATAAATAAAAATCTGTGTGTTTTTCTTGGCAACAAAGGATTCACATTCTATTTTACTTTACGGTTAATTCGAGGTTGAAAACACCACGTCCAATTCCCCATTCTACTGTTAACTAGCTGTATAAGTCTTTTTCTTTTCATGGTGAGGATTTGACTAGTCATCCAGAAATGAAGGCAGATATTTTTCGAATTTATTTTATTTTTAAAATATATGTATGAAATATGTAAAAACATGATATTTTGTTAACAAAATATGTCGTTTTATGTATTGGGTCGAAAAATATATAAATTATCTACGCGTCTGGACGCCGTTAGTCCTTTATCTACATTCTTGGCACGTCCGGAAGCATCCAAGCAATGCACAGTGGGTCAGAATCCGAAAAAGCTGGCCAAAAGTCCAAAAGAGGTTTAATTGTATTCAAAGTAATATTTTTGTAGTCAGAAATGTTCAGTTCATTACGTACCGCAAATTCCAACCGTATTGTTGCCCATTTTTACCTGATGCACCCTAAGAAACACAACGTTCTGTTAGCGTACAGTTGTGAATAGTTGCTTGCCACATTCGAACTTACTATTCGATATTCCTGTAATTTGTGTAATTTCAACAAAAACATAGTAAAATTTTAGAAAGATAATCTATAAAGTAAGTATTTTACTTTGCATACATTTATTGTTTGTGAAATGGGATACATTCGGTCATAAAATTGTGTTAAACGGGGTTCTACAAAGATAAAGAAATAAAAATGAACGGGTACCTTTTGTTTGAGCTACAAAAAAAGCGCAAGATGTTCCAAGCATGATTCTTTTACTGGTCGATTTCTTATAGTTTTTTAAATTATAGTACACAATTTAGAACCCGGTTCATCCCGGTTTGGAAGTAATGAGTAATAATTTGGTGAAGCACGAGGTCTTAAATTGAAAATATACGTACGACACGACGACGGGCCCTCGCTCGGTAACTGCTTCGAATTACTATTTTAATTTTAAAATGTAAAAAAATGTAAAAATTGGCTGCCTCTAGGAGCCACTATTGTTTTTGTGATCGTTTTTCTGACACGGTGCAAAATACAGCGACGCGTTAACTTTGGTTTATAGTGTTGTTTTAGCATAAAAATTCCATTTGAACGTAACAATTTATAATATTTATTTATAAACAATTTTTGAAAAAGTTAAAGCATTTTGTTATGTCAAAAATAATTATTGAAAAATTATTTATTTCTTGGTTGGAATTTATAAAATGCCTAAAAGTATGTAAAATTGAATTTAAATTAATTAGCTAATTTAATTTTTTAAATTTGAATTGAAGTTGGTAATCAGCGACCTCGAAAACCCCCGAATACCAATTTTCAATTAAAATGATTGACTTTTCTCAAATGTTTGTCGCCGTATTGGAGCCGCCATTTTGCTTTTGAAAAAACTATTACCAAATTCGTATTCAGCGGCCTCGAAAACCCCCCGAATACTAATTTTCAATTAAAATGCCTTACTTTTCTCAAACGTTTGTCGCCATATTAGAGCCGCCATTTTGTTCTTGGAGAAATTATTATCAAATTCGTAATCAGCGACCTCAAAAACCCCCGAATACCAATTTCCAATTGAAATGACTAACTTTTCTTAAACGTTTGTCACCATATTGGAGCCGCCATTTTGTTCTTGAAAAAACTATTACCAAATTCGTAATCAGCGACCTCAAAAACCCTTAAGTGAAAATTTTCAAAACCATTACTCCATTTTTCGACTTTTGGCCAGCTTTTTCGGATTCTGGCCCACTGTGCAATGGGGCCATTTAGTCAAATTTCATATTTCTCTTTTTAGTACGGCTATTCGAAGTAATCGTCGAATAATTATAACACTGAAAATTTGAGGTCGATCCGATCCGATAAGTAGTTTCAGAAATATACTGCTTTAAACATGAACCGATGCGAAGCGCTCAAAGTGCTGAGTCATTGAATTCGAAAGTCTGTCTAGAAGTTGTGTTTACGATGTTAAAACCCAGCTATTTGTCTAAACTGACAGATATATACTTGATTATGGTGATTTGGTGACTATTGAAGCATTTTAACACAACAGTATGCAGCATATAAGTGACAAAAAGAGAGGAATGCAAATGCAACTAGGATTGAATGACGCCACGCAGCATCGATGTTCTTGATTAATTTTAAACCCTATGGAGATCATAGAATAATCTGTTTTTTACATTTCGCTCTAAAATTAAGAGATCTTTTGAAAAATGTAATAAAAAAATGCTAAATGAGCCCATTCATGTGGACAGCTTCAGTAGATAGAGAAAAATAATGACGTATTCCTTATTTTTACTCGCCTTCAAAAATATATATGAGCCGATTGGAGTATATAAAATTTTTAAACCATTCTTGTAATAAAATCTAATAATATTTACATGAAATCTGTCATTTTCTTCGTGCCTCTTATCGGGTGATAAGAATATAATAGAGCAACCACTGGTTGATCCTCCTTCCACCCATGCATATAGAATTAGGCTTGATGAAGAAATTTGTCAAATGTAACTAAATCAATTTAACAAAACAGAAAGGCACACAGGAATGCGTTTTGATAAACGAGTTAAGTTACTACACTGAAAATAGAGAGATAAATGCATACTGCATAAATGTTGAAACGCTCAAATAAAAAGATGATTGTAACGGGTACAAGGTAAGCGTCAAAAGATTTCATCACAAGTCGATGATGACAAGGGTTCAATCTCACAGGCTGAGCGTTCAATACAATCCCGAGATATAATTCCCGCCTCTTCTAATGGGAAGAACAGGAAAGAACAATGGTTCCTTCCGCGTATGCAGTTCTGCTCTGCACTGCGAACACAAGTACAATCCCGAATCAATCTACATGAATATGTTTATAAACCACGGTTGGTAGCAATATCCTCGGAAGTTTTGTGTGATAGTGCGGTCCAAAGTGAACTCACCGTACATGATGCTCTATTATCAAGTAATGGAATACATTGGAAAATACTGTATTTTCTCCCTCCCAAATTTTTTCTATTCATTTCGAACCTGGAATTATCACAAATTCCGATTTTTCATGATTTTTCAACATCTGACTCGAAAATTCGTCTATAAACATGCTATTCCGACTTCAGATTCGTATTCAGCGCCCCGAAAAACATTTCATTTCCTAATTCTCGCTCATGAAAAAAAAATTTTTGTGGGCATGTGTAATTATTCTTCCAGGGGTAATCACCCTGTATATTTTTCACGAAGAATATATTATTAAATTTCTACCTTAGCAATAACATCAGCTACCTGGCAAATATTATTTTTCTCCGTCAAATAGTATTTTAGCTTCAGTGCCAATAGACAGAGAGACTGGTGGAATTGAAATACTTTCATTTTCGCAATCTATATAACAGTAAACGTGAGAATTTAGCATTATTATCATTTCAATAGGTAGTTGGTATGACAATCCCCTGATTATAATAAAGACCAAAAAATAAAACTAAGAACAATAAGAAGGATAATTTGAAACAGTATTCCAAGAAGTATTTAACGAATCAAATAAGCACAGTAATATACTACCAAAGGATATGGTGGAAGCAGTGGCGGATCCATAGTAAATTAACAGGGGAGGCACAACCATTAAAAATGCGCCGCCGCAAGTAAATAAACTTTTTTCTTTCACTCCGAAATGAAAATTGCTGAACGGGGGAGAAAATCACCAAACATTTTTCCGCCCACGATAAAACATCATCAACGAATTTTTCATTCTCCGGCCTTCTGCCAAAATAGACAACAGGGGGGGGGGGCGTACAGTACATATGTATATATAATACAATAACAATTAATACTGTTGTTCATAAATCACTATTATTTAATAAAAAACGAATAAGAAAATAAACGACAGGGGGGGGGGGGCAAGTGCCCCTGTGCCCCCCCCGGCCTGGATCCGCAACTGGGTGGAAGGGAGCAGTTAGTTTAAATTGAAATGTTGCGAAAGTGGTACGAGATGAAAAAAATTATAGGAACAAAAGTGTAGGGAATTAAGCTTTGTATAAAAAAAAGTCGATGGAGTCATATGTTCATATTATATGGTATGTATAAAGCAAATATGCAAAGTGTTTCCTACAGATTCATTGAATTAAAATGCATATGTTACCAAAACAGTAAAAGATAGATATATTCCGCCTCTTACTTTTCGGTATGAAATTGAATTCTATATAACTTTGTTCCTTTAGGTTTATCACATCTCTTACCATTTTTGTAGAATTTTCATTTTAATGTGATATTTGCCTTTTATGTATATAGATTGGAAGCCATATTGGAAGAGCAAATTTGAGTTTTGCGAATTTAGGAATTTTTTGGAGATCGTGTAGCTACTTGATAAATTTCAAGTTTCTAGATCATCGGGAAGTACCCAACAATTCACCGGCCGATCAAATATAGGCAATTATGTAAAAACATAGTCACACTCTATATGTATATGTATACAGATAACACACGACTTACCATTTAATGAAGGCATCCATGTCGGGTCAGGTCCAGAGTTAATGCATCCATTCCTCAATCGCGAAAATAAGAGCCTACTAACTGCTTTTCAGGATCCTACTGTTCCCAAAAAATCCTCGAATAGAGTTACAAGCCTATAATATCCATGAAATTATTATGACACCTGCAAATACATTATTAAAAATTGTTATATATACAGGGTGTTTCATGACGAACTATACTTAACTCCAGAGGCGATAGAGGATACTTTGGCTATTCACAAACGTTTGTTCCGCTTAATTCCTAATATGCAGGGTATTAAATCACTTTTGGTCAGAACTCAGAATTTATTTATAACTTGTTTAAATTTTATATACCTGGTTTATTTATCGAAATTGATATGCCGCGCAAAAAAAAAGAAATATTAGAAAAAATAGTTAGCTAATATTCATTCACTTACCTTCAACAACTTTTAATTTAATCACTCCCTTGTTAAGGTATTATTTAAACACTAATAAACACAAGAATGAAAACAGTACTAAAAGCACTCACCTAGAGATGTCTTCACCATATCCTATCTCGTTCGGGACCTACCTACGCTCAAAAAGATACAGAAATATTAGTAAAACTAATTACATATTATAAGACTTATAATAATAAATACCTTTAACTCCTTTTCCTAAAGCCGCCATGTTCCCATTATGGTAACCACTTAAACCTCTCAGATCAGTCACTTTCTAAAACAAAAACAAAAATAAATATATTACAGATCCTCAAGTGGTTGCCCATTAACATATTATGGGAGTTCCCCAAGGTTCTATTCTGGGACCATTACTTTTTGTTATTTTTATGAGTAATATAACACAACTGTTTAATGTTAACTATCTACTGTATGCGGATGAGCTTTAATTATACTCTGAAATTCAATCCATCTCATCAGATTCTATTCTGGGACCATTACTTTTTGTTATTTTTATGAGTAATATAACATAACTGTTTCATGTTAACTATCTACTATCTACTGTATGCGGATGAGCTTAAATTATACTCTGAAATTCAATCCATCTCATCAGATTGTTCAAGATGAAATCTGGCTGTTAGTTGCCGGCGGCGCGGAGGTTCAGCTCGTGGTGCAAACTCAGATAAATTAGTGTCGAAACAAGTTGACATTACACACGACGCCGTACGCTGGCGTAACGATTACCAATTAACGTGTAGATATATCTGTACGCTTGAACCTCGGCGTTATAAACTGGCGAATCAACCTCTACGTGTATGGCCAATTGCTGATAAGTATTAACATTGTACTGTTACTTTTATTGGTATTAATTGGTAAAGTGATATCGGTCTTTAAGAAAGGAAAAACAAATAAATAATTATAGGCCCATCTTCATTCTGTTCGCAGCGTCAATATTATTTGAAAAAGTATTTACAAAAGACTATTTCCATATATAAAGAAAACCAAGACAAATACTTTAACAGATGAAGTAATATTACCGCAAGAGGTGTCCCAAGGTTCTATTCTTCTTTTACCAGTGTGTAGAGGACAGCATGGCAGTACTAAACAGTGTTACTATAATAGACTCTCGAGTAAACGTAACAATGGCATTCAAAAGATTAAAGACTGATAAAAAAATAACACCATTCACTTAAATCAAGATAAAACTATTTTAAAGGCATTCGGCAACAATACAGAAATACAATAACACCGAATCTATCTATATTGGTCTAGATGCCAAATTTATACAATATTCTAAGTAGGCTGAACAATTCAAAACACAATGTCGTGGCAAATTAAATAGCACTCCAATATTTATCTTTAAAAATATTTTATTTCACCCATATTCATATATAATCTTACTTGCATTACGACCTCATTAGTTCATTGATATTAGGAAACTGCTGCCCAAGGAATCACTGCTTCCACATCCAAATTTTCTATCCAAGTCTCTCACAATGAAAAAATTTTTGTATGTGGAAATAATTGTTTATGAAACTTTAATAATATAATATTTGAAATCGCCTACCACAAAAACCCATAAAACGATATTCCACATACGAACTGGGGGTGGTGGTAGTAGTGGGGGTGGATGAAGTAAAAAGAGCCTTTGGTGCTTGTACACATACTAAATCACAATTTTCTCACCTCCTTTCACCCTCTTTAATAGTGTGGTGTGGGTGGTAATGGGGGTGGCTAATGCCAACAAATTTTTTGGGACCTTAGTTCCTCTTATGGTCTGGGAGGTAGCGTCAATATTTTATGCGTAATTTCAACACGACTTCTTTGTTTTTTAAATGTTAGTTTTCGTTCCAATAACACCTCACTCTTAAGAGCGTGGGAGGCTGCGCATTTGGTAAAATAATTTTTCCAACAAAGCTACAAAACTATAAATAGTTTATTTATGTAATATAAATGAAAAAAAAAATGTGTCAGCTGCATAGGGTAGGGGGCGAAGTTTTTCAGCTGTCCTAGTCAATATGTATGAAAAACATGTGAAAATTCGTTATTTCAACAAAGCTAAAATTCATATATATGATAGTTTACGACATAAAAAAATTATTAAAAATTGTCAGCTGACAATACCATGGGACAAAACCTGTCAGCTAGGCCTTTTAAGTGTAGCGCAGCGTCCAGGTGGTCACCGCGTATGGTATCTTTAATGCCCCAGTTAACGTATGAAACTTGAAAGAAAATCATATTTGTATGAAATATTAGCCATACACATTAGAGAATACTTAGAGATTGCAATCATTGATTGAGAATAGTGAGGATTAAATAATTTTGGCACATTCAATATGAATAAAACAAATCAATTCTCATCTGAATCACTCTCACTGCTGTATTCTAAATTATCTTCCTCTTCGGAAGTGCTATCTGAATGGTCTTCCAAATCTAGATTTTCCTCAGATTCTCGAGCGTCATCGTTCTCATTTTCGTCTTCACAAATATCTGCCGAAAAATAATGAATATCATTGAAGTGAATAAAAAAGAATTCATGTAGAAGTAGAAGATTATATGCATAGAATACCTGGAATTTCCTTGCTCTCATTTATGATATTTTATATTGTCAGTAATTGATCGCCCTGAAACCACTTGAAAATATACTTATCATCGTGTTCTTCCCATCCATAATCAGTTGGCAAAGACAAACTTGGCGTATGAAGATGTGCATGACTCCATAATTGCGCAATGTAAGAAGTTCGCAAAAATGCGGTTTGAATTCTGTCTTACATGGAGGTAACATAGATCCTTCGAAATTCTGGTCAATCTTCAAGACAACCTTCTTTCTGATTGACATTATACGCCTTCATGAAAGTAGCTACGCGTACGAGATTAACATTCTTGATTCTTTTAGAACCGTACATATGACAAACAAATTCCTCCAGAATAGTAAAATTCTCATCCAAGTTTTCAGGTGCGTGTTGAGAAATGTCAATGAAAGCCTGTATATACGACGGACATTTCCGTAATAATTCTAGCGGTTTCTTTTTCCCTTTCCTATAAAAAGCTGGATTGAAGTCACAGCCTGTTAAGGCGTGAAAACCTGGGAGTGCTAGACACAACTGCTGACCTAATTTCTCATATATTTTATGAACGTCAACGTATCGTTGATTAACATAACATAACATAAACACTTGTTTGTGTTTCTGTTTGTGTTTGTGTTTGTTTCTAGTACCAGTGAGAATTCTTACATGTAAATTTCTTCGGAGGGCAGGCATGTTCCCGAGCATGATTAATTCCGGGTAGAAACGATATATTTACTAAAACTCCTGTGCTAAAAATGATTTGTTACTATTTGTGGATAATATGATTATTATCTAATATTTCATACAAATATGATTTTTTTCAAGTTTCATATGAGAAAAACGGTATCAGCAGGCGTGAAATAGAGTATTTCATTAGTTTGTATTGAGAGAAACTTGAAATTGATCATCAGGTGGTTAAAAAAATGAAATAATACGTTAGCTGGGGCATTAAAAATACCGCGCGCGGTGAGCACCTGGACGCTCCGGTACACTTAAAAGGCCTAGCTGACAGGTTTTGTCCCATGGTATTGTCAGCTGACACTTTTTAATTGTTTTTTTTATATCGTAAACTATCATATAAATAAATTTCAGCTTTGTTGAAATAACGAATTTTTACGTGTTTTTCATACATATTGACAACCTTCGCTCCTTACTCTATGTAGCTTAAACATTTCTGTTTCATTTATATTACATAAATACACTATTTATAGTTTAGCAGCCTTATTGGATTGACACGAAAAACGAAATTATTTTACCGGATGCGCAGCTTCCCACGCCCTTCATCTCCGCGATTGAAGTAGCTGACACCCGATTCTTCGATAAGCAATGAAAAAACAACCTGTACTGAAAAAATGAGCTTTGTTGAAATGATGTAATTAGATTTGACGCTACCTCCCAGACTATTATACAGTGTGTGTGTGTGTCTTAATACCCCCGTTATTTTGCAACGCGTTAACCGATTTTATTATTATTTTTTTGAGATATAGTGCTCGATGAGTTTTATTTAACTGTCTTGAAAAATTTGTAATTTTCATATTTTCAAGGCCTACTAAGCTTCTCTAAATGGGTCGAAATTTCGAGATTGACTATTAGACAATTTTATATCGGCAAATTGGATAGCGTATTCGATTCGCAGTTGTCTCAAATACCTCAATACAAAATTTTAGCTCGATACCTCATGTGAGGTGTTTGTTATTCAATAGCCAAATTTAAAATTTCTCACTTTCCGACTGGCCCTGTATAAAAGTCGGTTAGGTTTACTAAAAAAAGGTAGTCATTCGACTTAAGGAACATCAAACACTAAATGAGGAAGAAAAAAGAGAAGGTATTCTTTAAATAAATAATGCTTCTATACATTATCCGGTTGCTGTACGTAGGTGCCTTAATGAAACTTTTTCAAACAAATGGATTAGATGGAATAGCTTTTCTTTTTTCTTCCTTATTTAGTATCTGATGTTGATGTCACTAAATAAAGAAGAAAAAAAAAACCTACTCCGTCCAATCCATTTGTTTGAAAAATTTTCATTAAGGCACCTACGTATAGCAACCGAATAATGTACAGAAGCACTATTTATTCATTTATAACTTTTCTTTTTTCTTCCTCATTTAGTGTCGGATGTTCCTTAAGTTGAATGGCTACTTTACTTTTTTAGTAAAACTAACCGATTTTTATACAGGGCCAGTCAAAAAGTGAGGAATTTTTTTGGCTATTATTGCCTATATGAGGCATCGAGCGAAAATTTTGTATAGGGGTATTTGAGACAACTTCAAATCGAATACGCTATCCAATTTGCCGATAAAAAATTGCCTAATAGTCAATCTCGAAATTTCGATCCATTTAGAGGAGCTTAATAGGCCTTGAAAATATGAAAATTACAAAATTTTCAAAATAGTCAAATAAAGCTCAACAAGCACTATACCTCAAAAAAAATTTTTAAATCGACCATCGCGTTCCAAAATATTATGCGGTAATAAATAACACACTCTGTATATACTAAATACCAATTTTATGTACTCTTACTTGCCTGATTTACCCATCTACTCTCAATCCTTCAACGGAGTAATATCAAAATATAATCTAGTTCCAGATCTCGTTAAAATACATACGTGTACCAAAGTTAAAGTCAATATCTTAAACGGTTCCAGAGTACTCGTGCGGACAAAAAAAATTACAGACAGGCCTTGAGACTGTTGTTAGACTTGCGTTACTGTACTTCCACTGGATGTGGAAGTAAAAATAGGAGAAATAAATTTCGATTGTAATGGAGATCAGCTGCTATTTTTGTTGCATGTCGTAGTTTTATAAATCTCATCATGTACCAAGAATGAACAAGTGCCTCGTTCCAGCCATCTCAGACCTACCTTGCACTGACGAGAGCTAATAGCTCGAAACTGCAGTCTGCAAGTGGTGTGGAGTGGCTGGCACGAGAGCTCTTTAAGTAGCAATAAGTCTTTCGGCTGGTGTCCGTTACAATCGAAACTTTAGCGTTCTGTGGCAACACATAGTTATTGTACTTAACACGGCCAGGCCTGTATCATAATTCAGCGCTCGGCGGGGCATTAGTCCGGAGAATAGCTGTTGGTTACAGTCTGGCTGTTTATTCCTTATATATTTAAGGAAACGTATAGAGGAGTTCAACAAAAAATATTTCAATAGTAAATAGGAGAAATAAATTATTGTATTGTGCCGTTTGGGAAATATACGCGCAAGGTGGCTAGATTTTAGAACAAGCGTCTAGGGAGACCAGGATACTTTGGCTTCGAGACTTCCGCATGCGCATTACACACTGTTAAAAAGTAGAAGGCGGTAAATTAAGCATCTCGTGTCGTGAGGTGCTTCTGTTTCTAACCTCAAACATCTTTGACTGCAATTTGTTGTTTTATTAGTTTGTAGTTTATTTGTTTAACTCTCTCTTGTATTTTAATAATAAAAATGGGTGTTTCGCTTTGAATATGCAAAATTATTCTCCAGAAAAGTTAAACTGTAACATGAAAGTAACTTACATTTGCTCGAAATTGAACAGATGTTTTGTGATTTAGTTTATATTAGTATCATATTAACACAGCGGTAGCCGGTAATACACAATATATTAGTTAACTTGAAAAGAAATTTATGTGTCTATTTCATATAACAGCTAAATTGTTTATTAAGTTATATTTTCTACTTCAATGTATGTAATATAAAAATGAATAATAATAAGTAAACTTAGACAGTAGTTTTGAGCACAAAAATTTAAAATACAAACTTTATTAATGCCGAATTGCAAATTAGCCTATTACATCACTTACCCTAATCTAAAAAAAAATAAGAAATTTTTAGTTTGCAAATAAACAAATAAATCAAATTTGTTGAACTTATGTTTCCAGAAACAGCCATGGGTAGATTTGCATAAGGAGTTGGCAAGTTAAGTATAAAGATGCGGCATCTTTATAAATAATTTTACTGTTTTGCGAAATAATTTTCGTTTTTAAAAACATTAACACCATAAAGAATAAAAAAAATCTAGTTAAGCCCAAGCAGAATTTTAGACAAAAAAAAACACGGACCTAGATAAAATTGAAATTTAAATAATAAAATTGGATTTTAAATTAATTTTTACACATAAATGCTAACACCTGATTTGATATTTTTCTTGGTAAATCGTAAAAAATAATACAACTTTCTAAAAGTCAGATACCTATATATATTTTAAATACACAAAGTCATTATACAGAAGATGAAGATAGTTTGGGAGGATACAAGAGATTTAAAGCTATCAGGCTTCAGGACTTCCGCATGCGCATTACACTGTTCAAATGTCGCATTTCAGTGCGCATGCGGAAGTCTCGAAGCCAAAATATCCTGGTCTCCCTAGACGCTTGTGATTTTAGAAGCAAGATCGTTCACAAGACGCAAGTGGACGCGTCACCCTTAAAAACCATTCCTAACAAGCACCGCTGCAGTTTTCACATTTTTTCGCGAAATGTGAAATTAGGGCGTTGGATCTGATCGGCGCGCGCTTCGTTTAATCACAAAAAATTTCGAAGGGTGATTCTTTTCGTCAAAAAAGCAAAACAACAGGAATAACAATTTTTTCCTTAAAGCCTTCTATAATGCTTATAATTTTTTAATTTGTACTTATGAACGGTACGATGTACGAAAAAAACTGAAGGAGGGTAAAAGTCTTAGTTGGGGTCGATTTTTCAGAAAAACATATTACCGAATTTGCATTTTTCACACCACCGCCGGCGGAGAAGTTCTCCATCTCGCTATTTGTGTTACAGACAGATGCTTCCGGCTCATCACAAAAGAACTGTTAAAGGAACTAACCGAGGACAGAGTCACGTCAATTGTCCTGTTAAGGAAATCATTTAACGTTTACAATTTACCAAGGCACATTGGTGACAGTTCAACAATAAATTGTTTGTATTTGGTGTTTACCTCCCCACATAAAAGAGAGTTTTGCTACGATTTAGCGTATTAGTATAGTAAATTTTATTTTACTAGATGGTGGGAAAATCATTGTTTACCTTTCCCGTTTTTACTTTACCCTTTCAGTGGGATTTCAATGCTGCCTTTGTGGATAATAATAATACAGGGTACAACAATTGAATGCAGTGGCGGCTCGTCAGGGGAGGCAGGGGAGGCTGAGCCTCCCTTTGGAAGAAGCAACATATCTTGCAATCTTCCAAATTAATATCTTTTACTTGTAGAAATTTCTACTTAGGTATATCTCAATTTTCAATATTGTTTATTGTTTATAGTTCATTAATTAATTTTCAGTGTATAAAAAAGTTCTGCATTTCCTTTCCACAAACATACCTATAACGTCACAGTCCGGATTGTCTTTGTATGCATATTTCCCGGGCGACCCGGTCTTTCATTGAATGAACAGAGCGCTTCGCTTGAGGCTTATACGAAATAGCTTCCAACTTCAAGGCATTTAGTTTTAACATAAATGACCTTGCATTACTTTTGCGTTGTCTAGCAACACTTCAAATAAGACAAGCTAGGCCGCTAGCCTCAGTCCTCAGTTCTTTATAGCGCATGTGCAGTTCAGGAGTTCAGGCACAGTATAGAGAAGACAAGTACTTTCACTCGCAGCGGTCTCTTTGATATTTGTTGTACTCGATTTTATTTGGTTCAGGTGATTCACAGGAAAACGAACTGTCAGTGGTAATTTGTCGTTTAGCCGGTTAAGATCAACTTGACATTAAAATACATAAAACATTTGATAGGCGGGCTAGAAATGAGTGCTCTAGGTGAAAATATTCCCAACAACATCTCTTGTTGTCCAGACGTGGTGGATTATTTGTTATTAAATGGATTTTCTACTCTTACTTACGACGAAAAGGTAAGAATTAAAAGAATTGCTAGGCCTACACCAGCAATGCCTTCGTTAGTTTTTAAAAGTGGAAAACAAAACAGAGGGTTTTGTGATAACAATTATAAAAAAATCGAGTGGTTAACGGCATCAACAGTTAGAAACAAATTATATTGTTGGAGATGTTTATTATTCACTAATGATCAATCCTCAATTTGGGGCAGGACCGGGTTTAATAATTTGAAAAATTTGTCGCGAGGTTTACAAAAGCACGAAAAATCCCAGGAGCACATTTCATCTTGCGTTAAATTCGAAATATTTGGTAAACAAAATATTGTAAATTATTTGGAATCTGCACATAAGAGAGAAATAGAAAATTTTAATGAAAAGGTCCGTGAAAATAGGGAAATATTAAAGAGATTAATTGATGCCGTTATATATTTATCTTCGCAAGAAAATTCTTTCCGAGGGCATGACGAAAAACGCGATTCGTGCAATAAAGGAAATTTCAAAGAGCTAATAGATTTTTTAAAAATGTATGATCCAAAATTAGAGAACTTTTTGAATAACGCCACTATTTTTTCCGGAACATCTAAATCAATTCAAAATGATCTAATTGAGAGTGTTAGCTCGATTATTAAAGGCAAAATTTATGAAGAACTATATAATTGCGAATTTTTCTCGTGGCAAATTGACGAAACGACGGACATTACCTGTAAATCTCAACTTTCCGTAATTTTTAGATATGTAATGCACGGCGAAGTTATTGAAAGGTTTGTTGGTTTTCTTGATGTGAGTAGTGGAAGAAACGCGGAGAGTTTATTTAAATTATTAATCGACGAATTTGGTAAATTTGATTTGAAAAATAAATTAATAGCACAAACCTATGACGGCGCTGCAGTTATGTCAGGGCATCTTAATGGACTCCAAACAAAAATAAAAGATATTGCTCCTCAAGCTTACTTCATTCACTGTAATGTACATCAATTAAATTTAGTTCTGAGTAAAGCATGTAACGGAATTAAAGAAGTTAGAATATTTTTTTCAAATATTACTGGTTTTTCGTCATTTTTTTCAAAATCTACCAAAAGAACTGATGTTTTAAATACAATTAATATGAAACATAGAATTCCGACAAACGCTCCCACTCGTTGGAATTTTTCATCTAGAGTTGTTTTCACTGTTGACAAATACAGGAAAGAACTTATTGACGTTTTTAATTTTATTTCGGAAAGTGAAGATTTTTTAAATGACGCTCAGACTTTAAGAGCAGCTTACGGATTAAAATCGTTATTGTTGGATAAAAATTTCATATTTTTTCTAAAAGCTTTTAACATGATTTTTGAGCAAACTGATGTTGTTTTCCAAATTTTACAGAATAAACTAACTGATATAACATATTCTAAAAATAGACTTAAGTCACTTATATCTAAATTAAAAGAATTTCGCAATAACGAAATACATTTCAATACTTTATACAATATTTTTTTAGAAAATACTGAAAACGTAGATGATGAGCCAGGGCCACAATTTAAAAAAAGAAAGACAACATATAACTTTGACAGGGCAGATATACATTACAAACAAATTTTTATAGAAATTTTAGACACCATTATAGTCCAAATTGAAATTAGATTTTCTGATTTAAATACTTTGCAATGTTACGATTTAGTAAATCCTAATAATTTTACAGCGTTTTCTAAATCATTCCCTACCAGTCTAATGGAGAAATTAATGGACCATTATCCTTTTTTTGACCGTATTTCGTTAAAAAATGAACTATGCGTGTTGTATTCTGACCAGCAACTTTTAGCAAATCCAAAATCATCTCAAGAAATGCTTACTTATATATATAATAATAATTTAAAAAGCTGTCTACCCGAACTGTACAAACTTTTATCATTAGTGTCAACAATTCCAGTAACCTCAGCTTCTGTAGAACGATCATTTTCAGCACTTAAACGCATAAAAACATTTACTAGAAACAAAATAAGTCAAGACCGCCTCTCAAATGTATCGCTTATTTCAATAGAAAAACATTTTTTGTCAGAATTGAAGAAACACGATTCATTTTATGATGAAGTAATCAACCATTTTGCTAGTTCCGAAAATCGCAGGTTACCACTCATTTATAAAAATATTTAGGCTTTACACCAAAGATTAATATAGTTGTTATTTTAGAAAAAATATTTATTTGCGTTATTTATTTTTTAGGAAATATTTTTTAATTCTTCCGCGGTTATATTTTTTTATATAACTTCTTTCTCAAAGCTATTTTAATTTTTATTAAAAGTTATAATTTTACTCTCTGGCAGTGATAATGAGTACAATTTTTGTTTGTAGGAAAATACTTTAATTTTTTTTCCAAAACTATTTTGATTTTTATTAAAAGTTATAACTTAATTATAAGTGGGATAGTAGGGCTCCTTTGGATACCGATACTCGAGGCGTAGGAACGGAAATTTCATGAGAATGATTTTTTCGTCTCATTATATTTTCTATTTCCTTTTCTTTTTATTCTTTTATTCTCTCAAGTCGTGAATCGGTATCCTGGCGAACAACCCACGACAAAAAAATGTAACGCGCCGTTGTACTACCTCGAGGGTGGTGGGGAAATGTACAAATTGTAATCATATTGCAAGTTAATTGTCTTTCAAAATATCAAGCCTCCTCTGCAGAAAATATCACGAGCCGCCACTGATTGAATGGTATATTTTCATAAAACTTTGAAAAGAGCAATATAAACTGACGTTAAGTTAAGGATATAGCGATTTTTTGCTATCATTGCGTCTGAAACATTATTATCGACAAAAAAGATATTCTTATTTTGGAAGTTTAGTTAAAAAAATATGTCTATTCGACAATGTCACTGCACGTCTTATTTCTATAATAGGCAGGGCCGGCCTTTGAGGAGGGGGCGACTGTGCCCCGCACGAGGGCGCCACGAGCCTAATATAAGGGGCACCATGAGTTTAATATACCTTTTTGCGAGTAAAATTTATGGGCACGAAACAATTTTTTTTTCTGACTTCACCAGAAAAAGGGGCGCCTTTTAAAATTTCGCACGAGGGCGCTTGAGGAACTAAGGCCGGCCCTGATAATAGGTACATTCTAACAATAACACAGGCACACACACAAAAAAAGTTTTGCACTACCCAACAGACTACTATACATATACATATTTTGGGGCGCGGAAACCGAATCCAAGGTCAGAATTGACCCATCATGTCATGACATAACCTCCAAAAACAGGTAAAAACAAACCAAAACTGAGGTTAAAAATAAATTAAAAGCCTAAACGAGCTAACCACATTACCTAAAAGTATTTTGGGGTGCTGAAATCGATACCGAGGTCGGAATTGACCCATCACAAGGATTTTTACATAACCTCAAGAAACAGGCCAAAACTGGGATTAAAAAATTCTTGGAAGAGAAATTTCCTCAACTATCTAATGCCAAAATAAAAGAAGGAATACTTAATGGACCTCAAATTCGAAAATTCTTAAGAGATGAACATTTTGAGAACACAATGGATGACCTTGAGAGAGCAGTATGAGTAAATTTAAAAAACGTCATTGAAGGGTTTCTTGGAAACTCGAAGAACTATAGAAACATAGTGGTTGAGCTTATTAAGAATTTAGAGAACCTGGGGTACGTAACTGCGTAATGAACCTAAAATTGCACTTCTTGCACTCCCTTATAAATTGCTTTCCTGAAAATCGTCGATATCAAGGAAGATAGGATGAGAATATGATGCAGACTACTATTGGATGTTGAAACAGGATATAGCAGGATAGAAAATACCAGTGGCACAGCCAGAAAATTCATCTGGGGGTGGCCAATAGAAGATGAGGAAAATTTTTCAGAAAATGGTTGAAAACAGATGTGTATAGATTCCTCTACTAGATAATATTGGCATTAATTACAAAATATTTATTTCAAGGGATAGTTTGGATACTATGCTGCTTTATACCGATAGAAAGTATGCTTCTTTATTACTTCCACGTCCAGTGGAAGTATAGTAACGACAAAAAAATTTAAAAAAATTTTTATTGTCCAAATAGGCTTAAAATGTCATGAAACCGTTTAAGATATTGACTTCAAATTTGGTACACATATGTACTTTAACGAGATCTAGAACTAGATTATATTTTCATCTTGTTCCGTCGAAGGGTTGGGGTGTAAATTGGGGTAAATTTGGGGTAAATGGGTAAATCAAGCAGGTAAGAGTCCACGAAATTGGTATTTAGTATATACAAGAGAAGCTAAGATCTCAAAAAAAAATGTTGGCATTAGCCACCCCCATTACCACCCCCACCCCCTTATTAAAGAGGATGAAAAAAAATTGTGATTTAGTGTATGTACAGGAACCAGAAACCTCTAAATATTTTTTTACTTCATCCACCCCCACCACCGATGTGGGGTATCGTTTTATGAGTTTTTGGGGTAGAAGATTTCAAATATTATATTATTAAAGTTCCATAAACAATTATTTTCACATACAAAGTTTTTTCGTTGTGAGTGACTTGGATAGAGAATCTGGATGTGGAAGTAGTGATTCCTTGGGCAGCGGTTTTTTTTTTGTTCAGACGGCTTGGGGGGTGCCCGGGCCCCGTGGCTCCCCCCCTGGCTGCGCGCCTGGAAAATACAGAGAAGAGAAAAAGAATGCCATTACACAGGACTTTCGTAAAAGGGTATGCTACCATAGATTTTTAACGCAATTTATAAAAAAAATGGGGTTATGTAAAAATGTTAACGTGATGGGTATGCTGACCTCGTATTCTGTTTGGCTCCCCAAAATGCGTGTAGGTAAAGCGGTTAGCTCGTTTGGGCTTTTAATTTATTTTTAACCTCAGTTCTGGCTGGTTTTTATTTGTTTTTTGAGGTTAAGTAAAAATTCTGACGGGTCCCAAAATACGTATAGGAATAGTAGTCTGCAAAACTTTTCTTTTTGTGTGCCTATGTGATTTTATTTAATTGTTATTAGCCAATATCTGCAATTGTGCAGGCGTCACTTAACTGATGATGAAGCAAATTAAGCTATCGGCTCATCTTGAAGCTTTAAGAACTTTAAGAAATTTAAAATGAATACTGAAATATTTTTACTTTTGTCTTTTTGTTTATTTAAAAATTATAAAAAAATAAAAATTGAAAATATTAAAACTGAAAATATTAAATTTATTCTACGTGACCAGACGTCCTGTTGTATACAGGATAAAAGGACAGTTTCTTATATTTGGAAGGGGGTTTTTAATAAATTATAGGTAACACATGAATTGATCGTTGGCAGTTACCCAGTAGTCACATATTGCTAAAAAACTAAAACTAGTGAGTTGATAAAACGTTCATGTTTAAATTTTTTTTAGTTCCCTTATAGACATAATTAAATATTGGACATTAGATAATGAAACCTGCTTTAACTGGTTAGACAATTAATCATCTTCTTATTCACAATGTTAAATTGTTGAAAGACTTGTTTTGTGTAATTGGGTACCATTTATTAAGTATTGTTAACAGACCTTTAGTGCCATTGCTGTTAAAAATTAGTACAATAATACCGATTCCAAATGTAGCATCCCCTGCGAAACCTGAATAATACCTACCAATTAATTTATTGCCGAGTGTACGAGATATTGGAAATCATAGTGAGTGATCAGTTACGTTGACATGTTGAATAAAATAACACTTTATTTGTAAGTCAAACTGGTTTTCAGGCAGACCATTCATGTGAGACGGCTCTCCAATATGTTTGCGCCAAATAGAGGAAGGAAATAAATGAAAATAATGTAGTTCTTCGTGTGTTTGTGGACATTTGAGACTATTGACAGTGAAAAAACTGTAAAGATACGGTATTGAAAATACTGTTTTGAAATGGCTAGAACATTATTTAAATGATATGTACCATAGGACAAAAATTATGAACAAAATATCAAGTAACATGGAAGCCCGTATGGTGTTACCCAAGGAAGTGTTTTGGGGCCTCTTATTTTCATTATCTATGTGAATGATATTCATTGTCTTGAATAATTCATATGTAACTTTATTTGCTGACGACACTGTAATCACTGTAATTGGTAGATATTTTGACGGTATAACCAAACACTCTCAACAATGAACTTGATATTTTGCATGATTGGTTGTATGTTAATAAGTTGAAACTTAATTCGGATAAAACCAAACTGTTTTTAGGATCTAAATCTCTTTGAAATAAATTACTATGTAACAATTATACAATTAAAATCAATGAGTGTAGAATCTAAAGAGTAGACCAAATTATGTACTTAGGTGTTATGTTGGACCCGCAGCTTACATTCAGTCATCAGGTCAATTAAATGTGTAAAAAAAATGGAGAAAAAATTGTTTTTTTTCCGTAGAATTGCTGCTAATTTTACATATTGTGAGTTTTGTTAATAGCATGTAATAACCAGGAAATCAGCAGGTTGCAACTACTGCAAAATAAAGCAATGAAAATTGTACAAAATTGTTATATATACATACTTCTGTAAAGCTCATGTTAAATAGTCTTAATTGGTTATCTGTGGAGCAGAGTATTAAAAAGGCAAATTTAGTTTTGATATATCAAATAATTAATGGGAAAGTTTCCACCTACTTACAAATACCAAAAGAAAACGTTTAGATGAACATAATTATGCTCAATGCTCTGCCAATGATTCAAAAGAAGCTCCAATAATGAACCCATCCAATAGATTGAAAACAGGATTTATACCTATTTTTGGCCATTTTGAATTTGAGCACTCAAACTTGGAAATTTTCATGCGAATAACATTAAAATGGCTGCATAGAATTATCTGTCACGTTATTTTGAAAGAAAGGACATCCAAATTAACAGTTTTAGCCTTTGGTCAAGGAGCTCGCTAATTTTTTTGGCCCTTACACCACATTTCCTTACATCATGAACCTTACTATAGTCTATGAAACAAAGGCACACAGACACCTAATATTCTCTTAATCGTAAGAATACTAGTGAAAAAACAGATGTGTTGAAATTAAAAATAACTTATCTTGAAAGAGACTGCATAACAGTGTTTCAGCGCATTCTGCCAATGTGAATTTCAAATATCTTCATTTGGGTCGCCTATAATAGCATAAACTACACTATTTTCGCTTCCTTCACTATGACAGTTACTACAACATATTGTGAAGGGTTTCTCCAGCGGCGGACTGACACTTGTTGATGGTTGTGGCGTTTTGGACCAGGGGTCTTGTGGCGATTACCACCATGCGACCATGGTATCTCCCTCAATGTTTTCACACACCTGACGTAAATTGACCATCATTTCTATAAGTTGACTATTGTTGTAAATAGTGGTTGGAAAGAGTTAGGTTTACCTAAACGCCTACTGTTTCTGTAACATTAAAATTTGCATACATATGTCCCTACTATATATACAACACGAATGAAGAATGTCAGAATTAATCGAATTATCAAAAAAATCGTATGTGCGGAGAAACATACATTTGAATTCCTATTATACGGTAGCCAACCAGGTAACAACGCTTAGTTCTGCCATCAGTTATACTATTTCCAAATAAAAGTGGTTTTAGCCGAAATTATGGAGAGTAGCGACGAAAGCGATATAGAAATCATTCCAGATGAAATTACCAGGCTACAATGCGGTTATTGCCTGACAAGTCAAAACAGAGGTAAGAAATATTTGTTCGAAATTTGGACTCGGGAAAAAAGGTCAAGACAGAAAACCGAAGATGTTATTTTGGCTTACATATCTAAATTATTGAAGACTATGGGACAATATTCAATGTTAGAAGCAACTATTTTATTAAAAAAGAATGTGTATAATGCCGAATCCCCCGAAGTAATAGCTTTCCTGAAGAAAGAGAATATTGGATATAAAGCTAAGAAATCTGACGTTTTGACCAGAGCCCAACTTGACAATTTCTATATGGAAGGAGAAGATGATAAATATCTGATGATAAAAGTGAGGACTATAAAAAAAATCAGATTTTATTTTTGTAGTGGTTTTTCCATTTTTAAGTTGCATTGGTTGTTGGAATAGCCGGTGTTTGCAGGAGACAAGAATCTACGAGAATGAGCCTGGACAACATAGAAGACAAACGTAATGTTTTACCTACCAAAATACCCGACGATAAAACCCATATTGTAAGATCGTTTGTGGTAATAGGGAAAACGGACTTGTTATACCGTAAATATTTGTCGCTGCATCTACCGCAAAGTCCACACAGACGGTTGTTCATTTCTTATAAAACGGAAAATGCATTAAAAATTTTATTACAGCGTTGCCAAGGCTGCAAAAAATGAACAAATTATAAAGAAAACTGAAAACTAACATACAAGCTCAAGCCTGACGCATTTTCCCCGGCTGTCCCATAACCCTGCCCATAACAAAGCACAATGTTTGTAAAATTCGTCATTGTTAAAAACGTAAAAAACAATAATTCATTATTACCGCGTACGCGTAATGATCGGTATCTACGTATTCGGACAGCGGTAAACACTAGGCTATTGTCACGTGCTGCTACTGTACCTGTTGGATTTATTTTTGCGGTTTGACATCTGCACGATGAGATATAGTTCCAGGCAGAGCTGGAGTACTTCAAATAAAAGTAATTGAAAAAAGTATTTCAAATACTTTCAGTATTTGAAGTAATTTGCTTCAAATCCTTTCGATTCTTAGTATTTGGTACTTGGTATTTGAAATACTTTTCTTCGAGTATTTGGATTTGGGATTTGGTTTTCATAAATACTGGTATTTGAATTACTTTGCTTGGTATTTCAAATACTCTCCGGTATTTCAAGTACTGTCCCGGTATTTGAAGTACTAGACTTAACAATTTATAGTATTTGAAATATGTTTTTGATATTTAAATTAGTTAAAAGTATTTGAAGTCCTTGTAGTTCCATGTTTTAGATATTTTAAAAAACAAATTTCACTAAAAAATTGTTACGGCATAGCTGTTTTTATTCAGTAATCAGTGTTAACATTATGTGGGCAGTGGGGGATTTAGGGGGTTGGCTATAGAGGCTATAGCCCAGGGTGACAAAATCCAGGGACGGCAAACTTTTTGAAAAATAGGCACATAAAAACACAAAAATATTATTATTGGTATGTACTAAGTATTAGAACATTAATTTATTTAAGAATGTGTTTTTTATTTTAACTAGACTAAAGTTCCTTATTATAGTCAACTGTACAGGATGGTCACGCGAACGTTAGAACCTCATTTAACTTCGTTATTTTTGGAGTTACGTAAAAACGTTTAAAAATAAAAGTTATGAGAAATCACGTTTATTTTCCAAAAATCATTTCAGAAAAACAATTAAAAGTCAAATTTCTGAGATACGAGCTTTACTTTGGTTTTTTTTAAATGGAATACCCCATATATTTTTACACCATTAGAAAGGCCATAGAAAAACCTTTTTCAATGATGTATGACGTATAGAATTTTTCTTAAAAACTATAGTAGATATTATAAGTTTTATATTTTCTTACATTAAGTCATGTAGTCCAAAATAGTAGTTTGTACAACAAGAGTGGATTTGATATCCATATCGCACGATAAAGAAGTTTGAGCACGACGCCGTAGGCGGAGTGCTCAAATCTTTTGAGTGTGATATGGATAGTCCACTCGAGTTTTATATACAGCATACTTTTTCTACGACCAGCTTAAAAAAACTACAATATTTATTAAACATTAATATATTACACAAATACACACTGACAGTTACTTTGACAGCTTACGCACTAATTTGATTTTAAAATGAATAGTTGCATATGTACTTAATACACGAACTGTGATTGGTCCGTTTCATTTCATATCCATCCTAGAACTGATATGAAATATATCCGTTCAGTTACCTGGAATTGCCTGCTTACCCATTCTACAGACTGTACAGAAAACAGTAAATTTACATAAGGGAGTAGAAAAAATATATATCAATTATTGAAATTCTCCATTTTATTTAAAATAAAGTGAAATTAGATACTAATATGTATCTTGACAGAACTAACATATTGTTTATTTTAATTTACATACTTTTGTTTTCCATGGATAATTTGATAAATTGTAAATTTATAGTAAATTAGACATTTTTTTTTTAAGATAAATATCATGTATATAATTAAAATAATTTTTTTATGGCTTTTCAATGGTGCAAATATATATTGGACATTATTTTAATCAAAATGTATACATTTTTTATTTTGATTACATTTTGGACTTACGGTTTTTGGACAATTCTGAACAAGTTCCATTAACAACATTTTTCGATAAAAATATGCCTAATATGATTTTTTATTTTCCCCGCATATATTGGTACTGCAGGTGGTTTTGCATTTGTAGGAGGCGAATGCTTTTCTGGTCATAAGTAGATCCTAATTGGTTCCATACTTAAGTAAAATTTGATTCAAATCAGAAAAAAATAAAAAGTTATTGGACTCTTACCATTTCAAGTGAGACACACTGTATGAAAGTCAGTGATAAAAAAGAATTGAATTAAAAATTTTTCAATACTTAAATGACTCTGACACCCAACTTGCTTCTCAGTAAAAACAGTTTTTATCGGTTTAATACATGCCTTGCATCATCAGCTATAGAAAGACTCTTTTCATTTACTGAAATTATAAATGCCCCTAGAAGAAATGCATTAACTAATGAAAATTTCGAAAATTGGGTGCTATTGAAAGCTAATGGAAATACATAGATCTCAATTTTATTATTTGTACTTGTACTTACCTAAAATTATTACTATGTTTTATATACAGTATCGGAAAGTCCTGGCTTAGGTGTTGCATAGTTTCAACGACTTAACCGACCGCCCACAATAAAGGCGTCTACCAGAGCTCTAGCATAGGGGCAAATAGTGACACGAATCATCAAGCATCAAGGCGGAAACAAATTGAAATTCCACAGACAGGCTGCCCACGCACATGTGGTGGGGAAAGCAGGTGGCACGATTGTAGGATGTGTTATATGATAAAAAAGAATAGAATAGTTCCTTTACTCTCGCTTGCTCTTATTGCCCATACCAAAGCGAACATTTTCCGATAGTGTATAAGTTGATTTTCTTTATTACTTTCCTGACATTTGAAGGGAAATCGATCGCAGCAATATTTATTTTTGTTGGTTTTTATATTTATATAATAATAAATTATTTTTTCTATTGTTTTTGAATGATGCTGAGTTAAAGAAAGCTGTTAATAAATAATAATAATAACAAATTATTAAGAGAAAAACTTAATAAATAAAATTTTTTATGGGTATTGGATGAACTGTGGAGCATTTGAAATATGTCGAAGTACTTGAAATACTTGAGTATTTGAAATACTTTTGAGTAATTGAACTACTTTAAGATTTGAAGTACCTAGTGAAGTACTTCAAATAATCTGAAATATTTGAAATACGGTACTTGCGATTTACTTGAAGTACTTTCGACAAGTATTTGGTATTTGAATTACTTTGCTTCAGGTCATAGTACTTGGGAATTGGAGCAGCAATTACTTTGTCAGGTACTTGGTATTTGGTACTTCAAGTACTTTCATTGGGTACTTTCAACAGTTCTGGTTCCAGGTTAGACTAGTCGCGGAAAGATCACCACATCATAAGTGTACTCGATATTTCTTTGCAATTTTCAAAATTTATTTTCTCGATTATTCTTATTTTGCTAAATGAATATTTTTGCGTATATCAGGAAGATGTGAGTATTCACAGATCTGAATTTACGGATGTATTTCAAAAACACCCTGTATACTAGCATTTTCTACGTCGTACATCAGCCCCCCCATTTGTAGAAGGAGGTGGAAATATAACCAAGTTAATGAAATTGAAGATTTGCAAGTATAACGGAAGGCTATTTTGAAAACTCGGTATTTCAAGACGGTTGCTGAAAAAATAGTGTACGAAATTCATCCTGAAAGTCTTTTCTATGAACTCACAGACTTCCAGGAAAATATCACTTTCCGGACTTGTTACGTAATAGTTATTTACGTAACAAATTCCGAAAGTAAGCAAATTCCAGGACGAGCCGTAGGAGAGGCCTGGAAGTTTGTGAGTCCAGTAAAAGCACTTTCGGGGCGTGCTACTTACAATATTTTTTCTTCAATCATCTCTTTAATGAAACCAAAAATTGATATACTTTGACTATTTATAAATATTAATATTAATTCTATTGTCATCACTGTCCATTTTGAAATTATTATCTGACAGTTTGAAGCGTCATTATTTTGTTACCATAGCAACACGACTGTTTAGCGTCGAGTACGAATGTGATTAATGTGATTTATAGTAAAATACAAGCTGCAAATTGTCAGTGACGTTTAGATGATCTGTCACTTTACGGTACTAGTACCCGTAATAGCTACTTTCGGGGCTGGTACTAGAATACGCTACTTTCGGTACAAAAAATCGTACCTACTTTTGGAACGATTGAAGAAAATAGTTATTTTTGTAACAAGTACTTAAAATCATGTTTTTTGGGACGAATCGTAGCTGTTTCCGGACGAGGCGAAGCTGAGTCTGAAATAGCCGATGAGTCTATTAATCAATCAATGGTATATTGGAAGTGTCACACTCTTACTGACTAAAGCCCCTTCCTCCCCGGGCTCGCCTGTATACTACTCCGAGGGCACTGCAGCCTCCTGGGCTTATTGTGCTCACCCTGTATTGCCCGTAAGGTGTTCTTACTAGCATTGCTAGCAACTGATCGCTGCGCGGTGCCCCTTAGATAGTCTGACCTCCATCACCCATCCAGTCGTCACCGCGCGCGATGTTGCTGCACTTCGGTGATCTAGTCTAGGTCTGGTTTAATACCTCCCTGACTTCTCACCTAACCAAATTGTTTAATGCAAACAAAAAAATTTTGACGCGTTCTTTTTATATGGTATAAAATGCATAATCCACAAATTGTATCTGAAATAGCGAAGGAAATTGTGTTAGATTTGCTTCCAGTGAAATCTCGTCAAATGTATGAAAAGGAATATGAAGCATTCATTCGATCGAAAGAAATGAACATTGTAATTGCAGACGAAGGTGCAATGTTGAACTATTTACATGAAAAGGTAAGTGGTGATATTCTTTGCATTCAATATTAATAACATATGTAAATTATTATCGTGACTATTTTGGTATTTTCCTATTACAGTCGCAAGAAGTAAAACCATTTACTCTCTGGTCAAAATATTCGATGATAAAAGGTGTTTTTTCTGTCAAAGAAAATATGGAAATAAACAAATTCGTCCGAGTCATAGCTTTTTTGAAGCGAAATTCAGTAGGCTACGAGCTACGAGCCCACAAGTCAAAAGTTTTGACGCGCCAAGAAATTAATATATTTTTGATGAGAAGTATGTATTAATCAAAGTAAGTTTAAAATCATACTTTAATGACATGCATCAGTTTCATATTTAATTTCGCAAATTGCTCTTCTCATTGGCGTGTGTGGTGCATGCAGGCGCGAAGAGCTACATTCACTAAAAATATAAGATATTGTCCAAAAAGACACACGATGTCTTATAACAATTCCCGATACGAAGACCAACATTAATAGAGTGTTTCCCGTGGTAGCTGAAGGTGAAGCTGGTAATCCCACGGAAGTGTACCAGAAATATGTTCGACTACGACCAGCGAATGTTAAACACGATTATTTTTTTATTTCCTATCGTAAGGGAAAACGGTAGGACGGTTCAACGTGTAGGAATCAATTCTTTTGGGACAATGCCCTCTATCGTTGCTGAATTTCTTAAACTACCGAACCCGAAAGAGTATACAGGGCATTGCTTCGGGCGAAGTTCTGTGTCTTTTGCGGCAGATGCTTACGTCGATTGAATCTCATTGAAACAGCTAGGAGGATGGAAGCAAGTTTTTCACAATATTATTGTCATTTTATTCTACATAATTCCGGGTCGTCTTCAGTGGTGGACTCATATATAGAAGAATCAATTGGGAAGAAGAATAAAGTGTGCAGAATGTTAATGGGGAAGGAGAAAAATCGAACCATAGAGTAACATAATATCGGTTACTACCGAAGCTACTACCGTAACATCAAAAGAAATTAACACGATACCCTCGGGTTCGGGTATTTCGTTTGGAGGTAATAGTTTTGAAGGTGCTCAAAATTGTTCATTTTCATTTTAGGCCATAATAATTTAATTATTATTAATTTAACTTACAAACCTAATCATTAAATCATATTGTTGTACCTATTAGATTGAATAAAGTTGTTTAATTGCTGTATGAACCATTTTGCATTATTTACCTAAATGATCCTCAAAAGTTGCCATGGCAACTTTTTGGGATTGAGCCCGGAAAAGGCTCATTTTACGGACTCAAATGAGTCCGTAAAATAGCTATTATAGGGACCAAATATAAAAAAAATATTTGTTTAGAGTAATTTCAATAGAAGCATGTTTTTGTTCTTGTTATTATTTTTTTTATTTTATTGCAAATACAGTTTGTTCGTTTCTTATTCTTTCTATTTTTCATTTATTCGACGTACTTTTAAAACAAAACAATAAAAAATTATTTTCCATCAATAATAAATTATAAGCAATAGTACTATTAGCGTAAAAAACATACACCCTTGTCGATGACTATAAACAGTAAAACGCACATGATATCTGCTGTTGGTTCACCATCATTAAAGATTCTAGAGGCAATAAAACGCATTTATTATTAGTGTTAAAAACCGGAAACCCTCTTTGCGCATTACGGTGGCCTAAAGGGAGGTCTTCCTCGGCGTTTGTTAATATTCGGACATTAGATTGGATAGAGCGGAAGTCAATTGTAAGACTTAAACCGGATACATGCAGTCGGCAAGTAAACAAACGGGATGGGATTTGTGTAAAAACGTGGACGTACGGTCCTTACGGATCCGCTTATTTGTGTTATGCCATTATGCGCCAAGAAATACTCTAAACACTTGTTTGACTTGGGAGGATGCAGGATTTTGTCTTTAAGGGATCAGAGGATGACAGTTATATGATATACGCAGGTTGATTAAGCCAATATTTGTTCACGTCTCTGGGTAGAGAATGTTTCGTACCTGACTGTAACAAAAAAGTACGTGATGTTTTGAGAATTACATATTCATGAGGAATGATGGTTCTGCTAACAAACTTGAAATTTACATTAGAAACCTTAAATACTAAAATAAGCAGAAACATTTAATTGCAAGAATTAAAATAAATTATATTATTTAATTGAAGAGTCATCACAATCTTATATTATATCTTTGTTCTTATCGAGGTGACGCACCGACCAATTAGGGGTAATTAGAAAAAAATGGTAACGTTCCTAATTGAAAACCGAATACCTATAATAATACAAAGTTTCAAATTTAGTCGACTTGGCAAGTATAGAAGATACATCTGTAATGGTTTTTACACAAAACTTCCCCCTTCATATGTCTCCTTTTATTTATTATTTTCCTGTTACATGATAATCCCGTATATTAGGGTGGCCCTTATAATACAACCGCTAAGCATACTTCTGTATGTCATTCATTTACCAAAGATTCACCCATTTGGATATTGTTGATAATTGTCCAGTGATGAAAAAAAATTGAAAATGGTCTGTGCAAGTGGGCATTTTGGAGAATCGACGCCATCTTTGATTCTTATTGAAAATGCACTGCATAGGTATCATTTTACATGTTTTTTAGGGTGCTGAACACGTTCCCGATAGTATAAATACTGAAAAGTGGTTACCAATCATTATTTAGTAAATAATACGAATCAACATCTTTTATTTCTATACTAAACAGATTTACATTGTTTTATAAAATACGAAGTAACATACAATGAATAAGTCAATGATATCACTAGTTTAGGTATATGACATGACTAATATACAGAGTGCGCCACTTAAAACTCCCCAGGCTTGTAACTTTCTTATTTTTTAAGCGACGGCCATGTTGGGCACATCAAATTGTAGATATTTTTAAGGCATTTAAACATGTGTACAGAGTGATTTAAAAAAAATTTGTTTGAAAAAATTGTTAAGAAAGAAAACTTAATCTCCTTGAATGTTTTTTTACCTCTCCCTGTACATAAACTGCGTTAATGTTTTCTTATAAAGGTTTTAATTAGCTTCAATTTATGTTATTACGTCATATTCTATATTCTTTTTGGTTTTAGAGAAAAAAAATTAAAAACACTCTTTCCGATCCCAAACTGATTTTTTTAAAAATAACTTTGAAAAGAATGTAAATAATAATTTTATGCTTTATCTGTAAAAGACATATCACAAACAATATTAAACGTTACAAAACAGTAACAAGAAACAAAAAAATAAATATTTAAAAAATAAACTTAAATTAAAATGTACTAGGTAAACAGGAAATTGCAAAATTTTTATTTTTTAAAATTTTTTATTTTAATAACATAAATTGAAGTTAATTAAAACTTTTATAAGTTCATGTACAGGGTGACGTAAAAAAATATTCAAAGAAATTAAGTTTCCTTTCTAAACAATTTTTTCAAAAAAAAAATTTTAAATCACTTTAAAATATCTACAATTTGATGTGCCCAACATGGTCATCGCTTCAAAAATAAAAAAGTTACAAGTCTGGGGAAGTTTTAAGTGGCGCACCCTGTATAACAAAAAACAATATATAATGTAACATAAACATAAACACTCCTTATATCTATAATTTTAAACAGCAGACCTAATAATTTACTTTGCAATATTAGAATACTTATTACGACTATCAATAAGGGCTGCACTTCTGCAATGACAGTAAATGCAACAAGATATTCCATTTGAAAAACATAGACATGAATCTCTTGCACACTTTAGGCATGAGCAACTAGGCATAAGTTCGTTATTGAGAGGAAACAGTGAAGTTGTACGTGAAGGCTGTAAGCAATCACCTAGGTGCATCTTCGTAACCAAACTGTAGATATAGAATCAACTTGCGTGATGTAATAATTTGAACATGTTATACCGTGCGTGTAATTGCCCATTAGGCATGTACATTCACGTAGCGCGAGAGATATGACAACACAGCGCAGTAAACTCATTCGTCAGCGGAGTATCCCAGCTCTCAGTAATTTCATTTCAGCCAGCTGGCACACGCGATGTTGTAATTCTTACTCCCTATGCCTAGCCCGCCACTACACACACGGTATATAGATGTGTGTTGTAGTAGGCCCTTAAAATCTGTGATCTAATTGATGCACTGGTTAGTGGGAGGTCTTCCATGGAAATGCTTTTCCCATGTGGGTAAAGAAACATTCGTAATATGTCCATTGTTTTACAAACTGATCCCTTTTTCAAAACTTGTACAAGATATTTTTCTGCCAATTGTATCGACTGCTCCATTACTTCAGTGGCAGGAATTCCGAAGTTTGTGAGAAATGCTTCAGGTGTACTTGCCATTCCATCATGTTTTGTACCTACTTCGCTAGTGCAGTCTGACCCAGTTAGAAAGTATAAAGCGGGAAATACATGGCATATTGCAATTCGTTCAGTCATTATGTGAACGGAAACTTGGCGCGTCATAGCTCCAACACCTAGACGAATCCACAATTCCTTCAATTCAAGATTCTTGAAGGTAGTCCAATGATATAACAGAAGAACCAGAATGTCTGCATCATTCAATAATACCATCACATCTGTTTGTTGCATGTTTAATATGGGGCATAATACAGAGATCTGCCTCCTCTAACATGGCAAGTTGGAGTTCTTCGTGGAATTGTCTTAAATTGGTTTGCTGTATGGACATGCATGTGGTTGGGTTAGGAAAAGATGTTGCACTACAGAAGACCTGCACATTTGGCCGGATATTCTAATAGATACGATTTGAAACAGCCTTGAAATTTGACATTGTTGGAATTAGAAGACCAAAATTTGTCTTTTTGTACAGGAATAGGCACTGTATTTTTAATGGAGTGAAGGTTAATTGATCCACATATGCCACGACGAATTCGTTCGAAACTCTTTGGCGACTTATCGAAGTAAGAATCAAATATGAAGTTAATTCTTGCTGCTGTATTTGCTGTAATGTTTTTCACATTTGTACAGACACTACAGACAGCCTCCCAGAAATCTCCAGATGTTTTCAAATCTTTCAGAGAAATGTTTCTAACGCAAGCCATGAAATTCACAATATAACAATTTGCAAGATTTGATAAGTTTGCTGAACTGCCATCTATTTCGGTTAATACCTTTTCAGGTTTTGAGGATAGTGTGCTCTTGTTTATCTTTGTAAAGAACCAATTTACATCGATAAGGAAAAAATTGTCAACGATCTCATATTTTAAAAGTTTATTAATAGGGAAGCCTCTCTCTCTAGCTACTTGAATAGTGCGTTGAGCCAACACCGCCAAAATAAAATTAGGCGGTGTTGGTTGAGCCATAGCTTGTTTTTTTAGGTATCTGGGTTTTTACAGTCTGTTTCTCTGTGAGGATGCTATTAATAAGTGGTAAATTCGTCCTATGGATGGTATCTGAAATATTAGCTTTCGTATCAATGAATCTATCTTTCCTAAATGTTTCATAGGCTTCATTTGTTATAGTAAAGACCTGAAGTAACTTATTTCTCACTAATAACTATTTGACATAATAGGTATGGTTTTAGTTTTATATAATTCAATTTTTATTAAAATGTTTTTTTAATGTCTTCAACAATGCCTTCAAAATGACACCTCACATGCTTATGCAGTGCATTTTCAATAAGCATCAAAGATGGCGTCCATGTTCCAAGATGGCCACTCGCACAGACTATCGCCCAATTTTTTTTTCAGTCACTACACGATTACCGACAATACCCAAATGGGTGAATCTCTGGTAAATGAATGACATACAGAAGCATTCTCAGCAAATGGACTATTAGCTATGGTCGACGAATTTTTCTTTACAATTTTTTCGGTGGTTGTTTAAAAAATGAACTATACAAAATTTCAATTCTCGTTTAATTTTAATAGTATCTTATGAACGAAATTTTATGTATACATAATCGAAAGCAATGGCGGCTCGTGATAATCAAGCTGATGAGGCAGGGTTCTATATACTCAGATAGATGTAGGTACCTAGTTAGGTTTGTTATACCCCAGTCATATTAGAACAAATTTCACCGTTAGACGGAAAAAACTGATATAGTTTTGGAACTTGGCAAATATGTTCATTAAGGTTTACCGTTAAACATACTAAATGTCCTATTGCGCTCGAGCCGCCATCTTGGAAAAATGGCGCTCCGATTAAGTTTTTTGCTTATATCTCTCTAACCATGTCGATGTCGAAATTATATTTATATAAAATATAAAGCTTATAACATTCTCTGCAAAAAATATGATATGCATTTTATTCGTATCTCTTTAGAAATACGAAAGCAGAGTATGTTGCATTTCATCGACACATTTCAAAAACTGTCTCGCTCGTAGAGAAAAAATATATCATATCATTGTATTGTCATAGAATTCGCAACAACTTTCAAAATGTCCATCATGGGCTTATATTTTTGTCAGTCCGTTCGTCTGTCCGTCTGCCTCTCCATCCTTCATGTTTCTTTTAGGCTAAATAACTTAAAAGAGAAAAGCATGGTTTTATTGAAAGGACACCGCACAAACCTTATGGGCTTGAGTTCCCGGTCGATTCGTATGAATTTTTGATATGTTGTACTTGACACTCTCCTGATCAAAAGTGTTCATAAGCCCAAAGTCCGGAAATGAACAGTTTTCGAGATATCAAGGACTCAAGGTCTCAAAAAATTGATATTTCCATGAACCTCAAGATGGAAAAAATTGCTGACCTGGAGGTCAGACCATATTCTCTTTATGTTTTTATGGTCGCTAAATCCAAATCCGGGGCCCGTTAAGCCCCAACACGTCAGAGTCAAGGGCATTTGAAGGTCAAATTGAGAAAATACCGTCAAAAAATCTGAAAAAATTCATATACGTATTTTTGGGGTCGCTGAATCGAAATTCGGGGAACGTTAAACCCATCACGTCAGGGTCGAGGGCATTTGAAGGTCAAATTCAGAAGAGACAGTCAAAAATCTGAAAAAATTCATGTACATGTTTTTAGGATATCTGAGTCCGAATCTGATATTTTCTTAACTCCACAAGTGTACATCCTCACACCGCAGGCAGGTAGCCACATGACGTGCAAAATCTGATTAGCTTCCTCTACGCTGGTGCACGTTGGGTAACGCTAAAGCTAACAGTGAATAACATAAGATGATGGAATATATAGGAAATAAAAATCACATGTCATGATTTAGGGAGTGAATTAGACCCCACTCATGATACCACAACTAAACGTAGAATATCCCGTTCTTACCGAATCTGACGTATAGTTTATCTGCCTACTTAAAATACCACAGTTGACCTTCAAATGACCTTGAGCATCAAATTCAAGGTTAAGTTTGAGGTAACCATCAGCTAACCCCCTCTGAACCATACAACTTTTGCACAGGTCATATCTTGCTACCATGCACCGTAGTTATTGGAGCTACTGTCTGCTGTTTTGTGTCCCCCGGGTCTCGTGGTTATTGGGGCTGCTGTCTGCTGTTTTGTGTCCCCCGGGTCTCGTGGTTATTGGGGCTGCTGTCTGCTGTTTAGTGTCCCCCGGGTCTCGTGATTATTGGCTCTCCGGGCTTCTGTGTTAGTTTATGTGGTTGTGGTGTCGGCTACCTGTCTGCGATGTGAGGTTGTACACTTGTGGAGTTAAGAAAATATCAGATTCGGACTCAGATAACCCAAAAACATATATATGTACGAATTTTTTCAGAATTTTTGACGATCTCTTCTGAATTTAACCTTCAAATGCCCTCGACCCTGACGGGATGGGGATTTGGATTCAACGACCCCAAAAATTTGTATATGAATTTTTTCAGATTTTTTGACGGTATTTTCTCAATTTGACCCTGACGTGATGGGGTTTAACGAATTTGGATTCAGCGACCCAGAGCCCTAAAAACATAAAGAGAACATGGTCTGACCTCCAGGTCAGAGCACTTTTTCTATCTTTAGGTTCATGGAAATATCCCATTTTCTGAGACCTTGCGTCTTTGATATCTCGAACACTGTTCATTTCCGGACTTTGAGCCTATAAACATTTTTGATCAGGAGGGTGTCAAGTACAAAATATCAAAAATGCAGACGAATCGACCGGGAACTCAAGCCCATAAGGTTTGTGCGGGGTCCTTTGTACAATAATTTAGTGTTAGCTACAGAAAGAACCCCAGCGTTTTTTGAAAAAAATCGATCTGTAAATATAAAAGCTATGAAACATTTTATAAAAAAATACACGTGAAGTGTTGTAACCTTTGCTAAGATTGTAGGTTTAAGTGCAATTTTAAATACCATCTTGATTGTCGAAACGTTGTTCAGTATACTATGCTTAGATAGGTGCGGTTTCAGGAGCGGTTTGACTTCAATGTTTGGTTAGGCGTACTGGGCGGCCATATAATAGGTCCAATAATATTTGACGAAAATTTGTATTAAGATATCAAGAATTTCTCCAAAATATAATAATTCTAGAGAATATTAAAATTCCCAATAACAATATTGACAAGGTTTACTTCCAACAAGACGGGGCTGGGTCACATAATGCTATTATCGTAAGGGATTACCTAAATGAATCGTTTCCAGATCGTTGGATTGGGATATTTTCGCAATGCCAAAATTAACTAAACATGAAAACATTTTAATTCTTTCTAAAATTGAAGAGATATGGTCTATCAGAGCAGTTGCTAACCATTATCAATTGAATAAAAGTACTGTTATGAGTGTGAAGAAAAGTGGGAGGAGGAAGGTAGGGTAAAGAGAAAAGACAGTTCAGGCCGATGGAGAAGTTCAAATCTCGTTCAAGATGAAGCACACTCCTTGGCTATTTGAGGAAAAATCCGTTTCAAACAGCAGGAGACGCTGTATTCATGACAAATTTTCCAGCATCGAGGTCAACAGCTAGTCGAAGGATAGGAAAATCGGAAATAAAAAACTGTACAAGTGCCAAGAAGACCATTTTAACAGAAGAACAGAAGCATTGTGTTTTGTTTAAATTGTGTCTATCGCCCGTTGGAGTTTTGGAACAATGTTGTGTTTACCGATGAAAATGTTTTTCAGTCTTGTAATGACGGACGGTTTGTATTTACACAATAAATACAAACGCAGTTATGTGCAGTCGTATCTGTGAATTTTTCAATGTCAATTTTCACATTTGTTATAAATCGAAATCATTCCCATCGAATGATGTAAAAAAGTAAAAAAAAAACAAAAATACGTATGTTTTTCTTCTGGATTAACATTATTCAAATACATTACTTTTGGCGTTTCACAATCAATGTCAGGTTTTATAACCTATTTGATAATAAAAAAAATTTAAATTCCAAAAAGACTTATCACACCACTTAATATTAGTGAAAACTGGATTACTTGATGCTTCATGTGTGCGGGATTTTATGCACAGAAGTGTACATTGACTCGTGGCCACCCGGTATAGTATAATCAGTTATGGTCGTAATACCCATGATAGCCTTATGGGTCAGACAATTAGGTAAACCAAGACACTGCAGTTGGGCGCAATAAGGTTATTAAGTGACGTACAAAGGCTTGTTTGCCTAGCGCCACTGGGCCATAAAAACTACACCACCACTACACATATTTATTCAAGGAGAAATTCTTTCAGTGGTTGCACAGGCTAATGCAAGGCACAACGCCCATAAGGCAACAACATGGAACAAAGCAGCAAAAGTTATATTCAGAGCCGAAGACAGATCCCACGAGATACTATAGTCCCATTTCCAAATCAAAATGCCAGAGAATGAGGACTGTAAAATGGTCCTCCAATATCGGCACAAACAGAGACAAAACAGAGAGCCGGAGCCGAGATAAGGTCGAAAACAAAAATCCCAATAAGTCTAAGAAGACACGCCACAATATTTCAGGCTGAGGTGGCCGCTTTACACGGTCACCTTAGAGGTGGCCGTGTAAAGCGAGAGAGATGTGTAAAAGAAATAATGAACCAGTCGATTAACAGATTTTCCAATAGCCAAGCAACGCTAAAGACAATTAATTCCATGCAGTCCGATTCGAAACTAAATTGCAAGAAATGCCCTGTGGGCCTAGGAAGCCAGAACAAGGTGACCGCGGCACAGGACACACACAGGGGACAG
Organism: Rutpela maculata; assembly: GCA_936432065.2. Taxonomy (NCBI): domain Eukaryota; kingdom Metazoa; phylum Arthropoda; class Insecta; order Coleoptera; family Cerambycidae; genus Rutpela; species Rutpela maculata. The sequence continues at coordinate 50,779,598 of OW386292.2, forward strand.
GGAAAATTAAAAGGCCGGCGACTGGCCAGGGAAGGTGCATTCAAGGCCCTAGTAGGACCCGCCATGCATAAGAGCATCGTTTAATAAATGGGTATAAAATAAATCTCTGGAAAGGCGGAAGAGTTCCTCGCGACAGAGACAAGGCATAGAGTTCATTAAAGAACAATCGAATAAATTTAAGGAAGACCTGCTACGCCAAAAGAGAAAGGCCATTAGATAACGGTGAGTCTTCTAACTGAACAATGTCTAATAGGTCTGGCAGAAGACACAACATCAGTGGCGGATTTACGGGGGGGAGGGGGGTAATGAATTACAAAGATATATAAAAAAAATATGTTTTGCTAATAACAAAAGAAGAGTAACGGATTTTGTTATTAACGTATTTTAAGTGTAAATTAAAATTTTTACTGTTTTTCATAATAAATTTGTAATAGTTTCTCTCATTTTAAATAATGCATTGAAAACTATTTTCCCAACTTAGAAATACCTGAAATGTCTACGTTTACAGAAAACAAACTAGTAAAAAATATATCTACTCGTTTACTCCTACTGTTTTAAAAAATAATAAAGTAAACGGTTAATAAAAAGAAAATGTTTTAAATTTTATTTATTGCTTAATTTTAATGCTGAATTTATTCAAAAATTGTACTCATCCGGGAGTTTGCCCCCGCCTCCCATGACAGAAAGCTAAATGCGCCTTTGCACAACATGCAGTTTAGACTGATATTCCAACTACTTAGCGACAGAGGCGTAGCTATGCACGTTCAATTAGGGAAGTTGCCCGGGGCCCCAGGCCTTTAGGGACCCCCCGGGTTCCACAAAATATCAATATCGCGTTGTATTCGCATTCGCAGCGGTGTGATTTCCCCGAAATATTAATAATAATATCGTGTTTGCATTCGCAGCGGTGTGGTTCCCCCGAAATATTAATACCAATATCGTGATCATTCGCATTCGCAGCGGTGTGGTTTCTACTGTATATACCAACTTGGAACTTCCCGCCTTCCCTGAGTGAAAGCGAGCTTCTCGAGTGCTTCGCGGGACAGGGTTGACGGGAATCGACTTCAAACAATTTAAAAAAGGTTCTCAGTTCGACCCATATGTATGTTTTTTTTTTAATATCTGTTCAATGAATACTTTGACTTAACTTAGTGATTTCTGTCAAACCTGTTGCAAACTGTAGGCTATGGGGTCCGGCGGTGGTCCCCTGCTAAACTTTACTTTACCTCGAGTAAGGTGAACAAAAATTGTAAACAATTTTTTTAACCGACTTTATATTACGAGAATATTCGAAGATTTGTCGGAGTCGCCGGTAATTTCAATTAATTCGCAAACAACAGGGTATTATTTTCCTGGCAACATTCTCATGGTGCCCAACATAAAGAGAATTTCACAGTAGTTTCTTTCACTATGTAGAAGTTAAATAAATTTTAGAAGCTACCAAAATGGTTAAAAAAAATCTAAAAGGTAAGAAATAAAATTTCACCTAGTTTTACTAATATCTGTCTTCCTGTAAACAAATTGATATTAGGTAATAAGGTACAGTTCCTGCTACTTTAATAGGTAGACAGATATTGGTAAAACCGAGTGAAATTTTATTTCTTACTTTTTCGAGATATTTTTTGGAGATTAAAAAAAATACATCTTTTGTTTTTTTTTTGTGTGTGTATCACTAGGGCCCCAAACAATATGTCGCCCCTGGGACCGCTGTAGCCTACTACGCCTCTGCTTGGCGAGGAAAAAACAAGCTGATAGCTTTACTAAGGACCTCTTCTTTTAAATCTAATGTACAATTTTCTTCAAACAAATAGTAAGGTTTCTGATTTATTCCTTTCTTTTTTTTTTTAACGCCATGCATCATGATAATTTTTAAACCCAATTGTTGTCGGTTGCCGATATCGATTTAAACAATAGAGAGCTTTTTATGTAAAAATGTCCAAAAATTCTAAATATATGGCAAAAATTAAAGGAAAGTCGAACAAAAAAAAAGTCGCAGGGTGAAACGTCTTTGCCCCCCTTAAATGGGACGCTCATGATTTTAATAACCAAAAATGACGTAATGCAATGAACCCTAATTCAGTTCATTGCATTACGTCATTTTTGGTATTCAGAGTGAATGCAAAAATTTGTGTCTATTTATCTTCCATATTTCTTTAAATAATAGAAGAAAAAAAATTCAATACGGGTATATGACTTCATTGTAATTAACAATAATATAGAATGCAGATATTGATATAACAGATCGATTAGAGCAGCTACCGAGCTTGGCTGCTGCTGATTTTTTAAATAAGTGAATTTCATTGCAAAAAACGCCCCTATTTCATTTTATTGTTTCAGCCATTGCTATAAAATTGTTCATGTATCAAAAAAATAAATAAAAAAATGGTTGGCTGAAATCCATGACTCTGATTTTTCTTTAAAACTAATTTTTAATTTGCAACAAAAATTCTATTAAGTCTTCTCATAGTACTTCGCATTGGTTTTAATTTGTTAGTTTTTACGTCCATGAGTAGAGAAAAACATTGGCTGACGTGTACGTTGCTGATTTTTAGAAATATTCCCAATTTACTCCAAAAAATGTAAAAGTAAGAAAATAGTCCAATCAGTAGGGGATTTTGCCCTGCAAAAGGTGGAGTAATAACGATTTTGATACATATTGTTTAAGTCGTGGCCTTAATAAAAAATACAAGTTTTCGACCTTGGGGCGGAGGCGCAAGTCGTCATCTTGAAGTAAAGGTATAAAAAATTGTTTTTTTCAAAATAATTGGGCAACGCTCGATCCTACGAGAAAAATGTTCAAGACAAAATTAAAGAGAACAAAAGACATTTTTATTGTAAGTCTAATGTTTAAAGAGATACAGCAGCAGAAAGATGGATTTAAGAAGAAAAACATTTTTTTTATTAAATAATGTACGTTTACACAACATATTACGAGACATCCTGTATATACATACAAGCAAAAAAAAAGAAAATAATTGTAAAAACCATTAGAATATTTCTTGGGGCTACCCTAGATAGCGATAAAAGCTTTGTAAAAATAAAATAACAGGCCGACAAAAAAAGGAGCTGTTCTTTTGATCAGAACCGTCTTATTCTATGTATTTTGACATGCTGAAATCGACTCTGATATTGAAATAAAAATCTACCGAATCAGTTTTTGTCCACCAACCCCTGCCATCCCCTAAAAAGGGCAAAAAAAGCTTTTGTCATAAGGTTCTGATGTAACTTTTTTTAAGTATTTTGATGTGCTAAGGCTAATTTTGGGCAAAAAAAGAATTTCTATCGTGTCAGTTTCCCTCTGCCACCCCTAGGAGATAAAAAGGGGTTGTAGAGGAAAACTGACACGATAAAAAAATTTTGTTGTCCAAAATTGGCTTCCGCGCATCAAAATACCTCAGAAGAGTTAGATCAGAACCTTAGAACAAGACCTTTTTTTTTGCCTTTTTTGGGGGATAAAAGGAGTGGTAGACAAGAACTGATACGGTAGATTTTTTTTAATATTAGAATCGGTTTTAGCATGTCAAAAAATATAGGATAAGACGATTTTGATCAAAAGAACAGCCCCCCTTTCTTGTCGGCCTGTGTAAGAAACACGCCAGCCAATGAAAAATCAGAATAGCAGATTTCAGCCACTATTTTTTTTGTTTTTTGCAAGGTAAAATAATATAGAAGCATTTTTTTACCCCATTTTTAAAAATTCACTCCCTTTAAGCGCAGCAATATACAGGTGGCTGAAGTTTGTATTATTGCTTCTTATCGCTTTGCGAAACTTTTGTTATAAGGTATACCGACAATAAATTGACTTAATGTTTAGTATATCATAAATTAATGAAAAAAATTAAATTGCAAAAAAACGCACACACATAGACTTCAGTCGACTGCATTTATATCAATGTCATATCGACAAGCAACATTTAAAATAAATGGCTGACACAATAAAATCATATAGGATCCGGCTTTTTATTATGACGTTTTTATACTTTTCAACTTCAGTAACACAATAAAATCATATAAAAATTTCTGCCACGAATTCCCTAGCTATCAAGAGCGTATAGCTTCAAAGAGGGACGTCATATGTAAGAAAAAGGCACTTTGAGTATTATTTTGACCCAATCTATATGCTCCCAAAGTATTGCCCCATTCTCCAGGAACACTCAATATAGTACCATATTCCTTATTGTAACAAATTTCCCCTTATTAATTTTTGTATCCTCTGTTCTACTACCAGTGAGGAAAATATTTCTTTCTACTCCCTATGGATATCATATCCGCTCTTGTTGCTAAAACTACTAATTTTCTACTCCCTTATGTAAATTTTCTATTTCCTGTACAGTCTGTAGAATGGATAAGTAGTGAGTTCCAGTTAACTGAACGGATATATTTCATATACTATCTAGGATGGATATGAAACCGACCAATTACAGTTCGTGTATTAAGAGTACATAGGCAACTATTCATTTTAAAAAATTGAAGCTAGTGCGTAAGCTGTCACACACTGACAATCGCTTTGACAGCTTACGCACTAGCTTCAATTTGTGCTCAATAAATATTGAGCTAAAAAATAACTGAACGTTTGTTATAAAAAATAATAATACTGAATAAGGAAAACCTAAACTGACAAATTAAGATTGAGTTAATTAAGTTTAAAATAAATTTAGAATATATTAATGTTTAATAAAGAGTCTCGCCGGTTAAGTATGTGGAATTGGGCTATTCATTCACATGAATATTGCTTATTATGACTAGAAATGCTCAATAAAATATATAATAAACCTTTATCCCCTATATTATGGTTCATGGCAGCGTTGATGTGCTACTAAATTTGATCGTCAATTGAAGTCAAATTAAAAGTGTTTTGTGCCAAATTAAATCAAATTAATTGGTATACCTAAAACTTGAACTGTGATTAAAACTGTGTATAAATATCTGTGTTACAACAAATTAAAAAGAAAGACAATAAAAATGTAAACAAACAGCAACAACATTCTTATCTTATCAGCTTGGGCGCGAAAAGTTTATTCTCGCTAAAGGATACCACACACTATAGGATACATATTAATTAATCGATTGTGATTACTAATTCAATGGATAGTCCAGATGGAAAATGTAGTAAATGTAAATTACCAACTAATCCAAATGATAATTTAATTACGTGTGGTGGAAAATGCAATAACCATTTTCATATCAAATGTGTGAATTTGGCAACAAAAGATTTTGGACTGGTTCAAAATTGTAAAAATTTGAAATGGTTTTGTGATAATTGTTTGCTGCATTTTGAACTTATTTTAAATTTTAGAACGGAAATTGCAAGTATTAAAACACAAGTTACTAGTGAGTTAAATGAATTCAGAAACATCATTAATAATCGTTGCACCGATCTATTTGAAAACTGTTCAGAAACGAATAAAAAAAGCTACGCCAATGTGGCTGCAGGAGAAGTTGTAATAATTAAACCTAAAACTAAACAAGAATGTAAAAAAACGAAAGAAGCTATACAAAAAAATCTTAAACCAGCTGCATTGGAGGTGGGTATCACCCAGATGAAAGAAATTAAAGAGGGAGGTGTTGTAATAAAGTGTAAAACTAAGGACGAACAGGAGAAAATAAAGAAAGCAGCAGAAAAGAAATTAACTAAAAACTATCAAATTACTGCACCTGATCTAAAAAATCCATGCATAAAAATAATAGATATTGAAGAAAAATATGGCAGTGAAGATTTATTAAATTGTATAAGGAAACAAAATACATTCCTAAATCATGATTTAATGAAAATGGAAGTAAGAATTATTAAACAAATGAGAACAAGGTACATGGCCATAATCGAATGTGATCCTCTCACATTTAAAATGATCTTAAATGAACAACATTTATATATAAACTGGTCGAGATGCAGAGTATTTGAATATGTCAGTGTATTCAGATGCTTCAAGTGTGGAGGATTTAATCACCATGCAGAAAATTGCTCAAGTGAGGAAAAATGTCTAAAATGTTCTAATAGTGATCATAAAGCAGAGGAGTGTGTTAATGACTTAATATGTGCTAACTGTGTAGAGGTAAACCAAAAATTTAAACTTGATTTTAAAGTTAACCATTTCATATTTGATAAATTATGTCCTGTGTATCTAAAAAAAGTAGAAATGGAAAAACAAAAAGTTAAACAATTAAATAACGAATAGCAATCAGTAAATAATAGCTTTACAAATTATTCTAGGAAAAAAAGGTGTTGTCAAAAACTAAAAATTTTACATCAAAATATTCAGTGTGTTAGAAATAAGATTGAAGAATTAGAGATTTATTTAAATTTTCATGATATTGACATTGTATGCCTTACAGAACACTGGCTTGCACCAGCAGAAGCTGATGCGATAAAAATAGATGGATATAAGAGGGCGTCAATTTTTTGTAGGCAAGAGTATAAAAATGGAGGTGTGGTTATTTTTTGCAAAAATAATGTTAAATTCAAAATTAAAGAATTGTCATACGTTCTAGAATCTTCAATAGAAAAAGTGATTGAGCTGGTCGGTATTGAATTAAAGTCAGAGCAGAATACATTTATTATATTATCTATATATATATCACCACAGAGCAATACCAATAATTTCTTTTTGACGCTAGATAGTGTTTTGAATAAAATTTGTAAAAACAATAATAAAGTCATTTTATGTGGAGACCTAAATATTGATTACCTTTCAGATTCTCCTATAAAAAAAGAATTATGTGACCTGTTACAGATATACAATGTTAATATGACTATAAATCAGCCCACAAGAATAACATTTCAGTCCAATACCTGTATTGATTATATGTGTACTAATTTCTGTAATTCTCCCCACCTAGTATGTAAAGTATTCAATGATGGTATATCAGACCATACTTCACAAATTCTGGAATTCGGTTTTTCAAATATAAACAGTGAAAGTGAACACAGGTATACAAGACTATATAATGATATAAATTATAAACATTTTTTTAATCATTTGTGCAATGAATCATGGATTGATATATATAATGCAAAAACAGCGGAAGAAGGATTTACAAATCTTATAAATACCCTAATTTACTACAACAATGTGTGTTTTCCACTAACAAAAATAAATGTTCCTAAAACAAATGTAAACAAGGGGTGGGTAACAAAAGGTATAAAAGTGTCGTCACAAAAACTAAAAATTTTGCATCGAATTATGTCTCAAACAAATGATCCAGCTGATGTTAGTTTTTACAAGAAATATAAGAACATTTACAAGAAAGTTATAGTATCAGCTAAAAAACTTCATAACGATTTAGTTTACTCGCAAGCTACTAATAAGTCCAAAACGGTTTGGTCAATAATAAATAATAATCTAAATATCAACGAAACAAAAAATGGCATCAAACATATTAAAATTGATAACAATCTTATTAATGATCCTTACATCATTGCTCAACATTTAAATAAATATTTCGTTGATTTGCCAGTAAAACTAAACAACGAATTAAACGAAAATCTAGAAACAAACAACTTCATGCCATTACAGGAATATCCAACTTTATTTTTAGAACCTGTTACGGAATCGGAAATTTTCAATATTATAATGAACTTAAAAAATAGTAATTCTTCCGGTGTAGATAATTTAAGTTCTACTTTAATTAAAAAATCTATAGATTTTATTGTAGCTCCTATAACATTTTTGATAAATCTTTCTTTAGCTGAAGGTAATTTTCCCTCCATCTTAAAAACTGCAAAAGTTATTCCTTTATATAAAAAAGGCGACAATACATTACCTGAAAACTATAGACCAGTTGCAATCTTATCAACCATTTCTAAAATTATAGAGAGAGTTGTCTTTAACAGAATTGTAAATTTTGCAATAAAATATAAAATCCTTTCAGAGTCACAACATGGTTTTAGAAAAGGTCGTTCTACTGAAACTGCTATAATGGCGTTTTTGAACAAATTATATGATCATTTGGATAATAATGACAAATGTGTCGGTATATTCATGGACTTAAGTAAAGCCTTTGATTTAATAAATCATACATTACTTATTGAAAAGCTTGCAAAATATGGATTAAGGGGCAAAGTGAATAACTGGTTAGTTTCTTACCTGTCGAGTAGGATGCAAGTAGTTGAGGTAAATAGGGTCAAATCAGAGAAATTAAAATTAAATTTTGGAGTTCCACAAGGATCAGTCCTTGGACCATTGCTTTTTCTGTTTTATGTTAATGATTTGCCTAATTTCTTTGAGGATTTTCTAATTATGTTTGCAGATGATAATTCGTATTTATGTTGCAAAAATACTTTTTCAGAGGCCATAAACAGTACACATACTAATATAACCAAATTTTCAAATTATTTTAAAGCAGATAAATTATTTTTAAATATCTCTAAAACTGTTTTTATCATTTTTTCACCTAGAACCTCCACGTATAACGAAAGTCACCTAATTAGAATTGAAGGAAAATCAATGGAACAAGTATCATCAACTAAATTTCTTGGCGTGCACTTAGATAATGCACTTAGTTGGGAACCACATATTGATTCATTAGCAAAGAAACTTGCTCCCGTTTGTTTTGCATTATATCGGTTAACACAAATCTCTGGTAGATCCACTGTTATGTCATATTATTATGCACATTTTGTTTCAAGAGCATCATATGGAATTATGTTTTGGGGTTGTTCACGTCATTTTGAAAGAATATTCAAATTTCAAAAGAAAGCAGTTCGTTACATAGCGGGTGTTTCTAAATATTCATCTTGTCGGAACATATTTAAAGACTTAAATGTATTAACTTTAGCATGTATTTATATTTTAGAAATAGTTCTGTATGTTAAGAAAAACTTACACATATTTCCGACTAATAATTTTAATCATACTTATAATACTCGTGAAAGAAACAACTTGAACACACCGTTACACAATTTATCAAAATTTGAGGAAAGCCCCAATTACATGGGGATTAAATTATATAATAAAATTCCGAACTCCATTCAAAACGTGAATAATATAAAATTATTTAAAAGCGAAATGATTAATTATTTGAGTAGTATGGGCTTCTATTCTATTGAAGAATATTTAAGTGCATAGAATTTGATAGTTTTAAGTTTTATTTGTATTTATTGTATTTGTATTTTATATTTTTAATTTGTATTTATTGTTTTTGTAGTTTTTATTTGTATTTGTATTTATTTGCATTTGTGACTTATTGTAATTTTAAAACAGCAATCGCGACCAAGCATTGCTTTCATATAGGACTAGTCCTATACCTTTTGTAGGTCTTTTGGACAATAAAATTATTATTATTATTATTATTATTATTATTATCAGAGTTATGGCGGTAACAACCCTTAACTTTAAAATTATTTTTTCAAAACAATTGAAGATAATCAAACGAAATTAATAGGAGACGTTGACATAAAATAGCTTTAAATTTTACATTTTTTTTACATTCCTATTACGTCATTTAGTATATTAAAGAAATAATTTAATTTTTGAGGGAGCTGTTTTTATATCAACCCCTTGAGTGACACCTACCAAAAAAAAAATCTATATTATTTAGCACTAACATAATTATCGCGTGTCAAAATTACTGGAAGGTCAGATTGGTGGAAGGTGCTTAAAAAAATATAAACCTAGGTAATGAACAATAACACAGGCACGCAAAAAAAAATAAGTGCGAAGACCTAGACCACTGAATTCCTACTCATTTGGATGCTAATGATCAAAAAAATATACTAGTGCTTTTAGCTTGGCTCTCAATATTTTTTTTTTGCTAAACCAGTATTGATTTTATTAAACAATATGGTTAGGCCATTTTAATCAATCCACATTAATATCTCCTCAGGAAGGGACATTAGCGAAAAATGTTTCAGGCAAAAGTTGTTCCGTTCAGAGAGAGACATCTTTTGGGCAGAACAGTTTGATATAAAAACAGTACTCTCAAAAATTAAAATATTTTTTATATAATAAATGACGTAATAGAAATGTAAAAAAAATGTAAAATATAAAGCTATTTTATCTCAACGTTTTCTATTAATTTCATTTAATTATCTTTAATAATTTTGAAAAAAAATAATTTCATACCCCCATAACTCTCGTAATAGAGTTTTATTATATATTTTTCGTCATACCTCCCTCGTAAGTATACTCTAATTCCATTGTTTTGTCGATCTTAAGTGACGCTTTACGTACCAAATACTGTTTCCATTGGCAACGGGTCGTTATTTTTCATAACGTCCCTAGGGAAATAAAGTAAATTTGAAAAAAATGTTCTCTTTTATATAACAAGTATTAAATGTTTTAACTTTTTTGGAAGTAAATTCAGCTTGCTATGTCTTCTATATCCCACATTATTTTTAATGTTCAAAGCTATTATAATAATATGATTTAATTTATCTTGACAGTAGTTGTCCTTTGAATAGAAGCCGCGCCTTAAATTTATTTCATTGACGGTTGCCATGGATATTCCAAGCATCGCTACCTTTGCTATTTGCTTAGCAAATATGAAACTTGACTCAAACAATTATAGTTTTCCACTAGTTTTCTCAAGTTTTTTTTCTAGTTTAATGATTCATGGGTATGACGAAAAATATAATATGCATCGCGGGTCGTACAGTGCGATTTTTTGGTCTCGAAAAAAAGTGCACTTATGACCCTTGATACATAAATAACTATTGAGCATTCCTAGTCATAAGCAACATTCATATGAATGAATAGCCCAATAAGCCGGTGGGCCCAATTTCACATACTTAACCGGCGAGACTCTTTTTAAAAATTTTGTAGTAAAAGTATACTGTACAACTCGAGTAGATTATTCATATCCACTCTTGTTGCACAAACTACTATATTTCACATGTTTTGACAACTTGATTTTCACTGTTTAGATTGGGACGCGGATTTACAAATACTTTGTAAGTGTACTTCCACTTTTCGCCTGGTGGCTGAACAGTAACATGATAACTCATTCTTTCTTGCAAAAATGCCATAAACTGTCTTCACCACTTTACAGCATTATAGTTAACATTGGCAGCTTTATTGTGCTGTAAACCTCTCGGAATAGCTCTGGGCCTTATTTAAAGTCAATTATTCACATTCTCCGAGACATCTGCATGCACATTTTGAGGCTGAATTAAGCTGTATATTTTTACATCTGAAACGGACGAAATTTATAAACACAATTTTCGTATATTCAAGGAAGTCGTAATAGGGTCCGATTACCATCTTCCTTATAAATATAAATGGGGCTATTGGATAAATAAACATTATTTATTGATTCTAAATAAATATCACTGTCAATTTTATGGTTATATTTTAAAATATAAGTATAGGGTGCCTCGTAAAAATAAAACAATAAAAAATGGCATGGCAAACAAGGCCCAATAGTTCTTCAGTGCCTGGAACTTAAATACTGGGTAAATTATTTAATGTATACATATAGCAAAGTAATATGCAATGGTTTTAAAATTAAAATATTACACAGTGAGTAAGGAAAAAAATCAATAATCGGCAAAAATCTCCGATTAAAGAACTTATATCTAGATACATAACAGGCTATCTTTTCACTATATACCTTGTTTGCTCCTAACATAGTAACATTATATGTTCATTAAAAAGAATAGAGGAAACGTTGTCTAACTGAAGGCAATATTACATTATTCAAAATTTCCAAATATTTTCTAGAATTTAGCCTTCTATCGATATTCCAGCAAACCCTTAAACCTTCCATTGACATCCACGCCCAAACGTTCATTGGAAACCTTCCAGATCTGGCATTGAGTGCAATATAATTTTCATTAAACCTAGAGCGTGGTGGCCTATACACCCAAATACGACAGTCATTGTGAAATATTTTTTCATCAGAAAAAATTACACTTCCAATTCTTCCAAAAATCTGCATCATTTAATAAATGATTGACAGCAAATATTATACGGCCTTGCTTTTTCTCTTCTGTTAGTTTATATTTTTTTGCGACTGCACAATTTTTAAGGTCAGACTTTTTCACTCTTGTTAAAGTCGTCCTTGCGGAGGCAGGGAAATTTGTTTCAACTTTAGCCTTACTTGCATTATCGAAAGGATGATTTTGTAAATAATTTACTAAACTAGTGTCCAGCTCTTCCGATGTTTTTCTTGGTCTACCTGTTCCTACCTTTCTCTTAGTCTAAGATACGTACTAAGGTCGACCTTCACCGATCAGGTAACCGAATGAAATCTATTTTTTATGAAAAAAAATATGCTAACAAAAGTGCTGGGTTGCTTAACGAAATATGTTTTTTTTGTTTTTTTTTGTTTTTTTTTATTTTTTTAAATTTCATTTATATTTATCGTTTCGCAATAAAATTATCTTTATTTTGACATATAATTTATTTGGTTACCAATAGTACCAATCAATGAAGGTACCATTTTCGACCGTACAGCCTTGAACGGAAAAATGTAAGCAACCCCATGTTTACATATTCTATAGGTTTCTTACTTTCGATTGGTGTTAAATTTTTTTGGTTAGAAGATCGGTGAAGGTATGGAAAAAAAATAATTATTAAATTTTCAATTAAATATAGCCTTGAACATATTTCGTTAGGCAACCCATCACCGTTACTTTTGTTAACATATTTTTTTTCATAAAAAATAGATTTTATTCGGTTACCTGATCGGTGAAGGTCGACCTTAGTACGGATCCTGTACTATCTCAACAGTTCCTTCATTTTCCCATTTTATTTTAATTTTCAAAATAGTATTCCTGTTGACATTAAATTCTTCCGCAAGAAGTCTTATTGACCAACCGTCCTCAATCTTCGAAACAATTCGAAATTTTTTAATGACGCTTAATAATTGTTGTGGAAACGTGGATATTAAAAATAATAATTTCTGACAAATCAACAATTGTCAAAACTGAATTGTCAAAGGCTATTTTACAAAACTAAAATAGAGTGTCCTAGTTTTATTTGTCGGGAAGTGTACACGTCAGCCAATGGTTTTCTCTACTTATGGATATAAAAACTAACAAATTAAAATAAAATGCGAAATATAATAAAATGACTTAATAGCTATCTTTTTTGCAAATTAACAATTAGTTTTATAAAAAAAATCAGAGTCATGGATTTCAGCCACTTTCAACAATTTTTTTATTGATATTTTTGATAAACGAGCAGTTTTATAGCAATGGCTGAAACAATAATAGTATATTACGTTACTAGGAGTAGAACGCACTCTTTTTTTGTGTTGAGCCCAGGATTTGCGGCTGAGGCGAAGCCGAAGCCGCAAACTGGGCGAAACACAAAAAATGGCGTTCTACTCCGTGTAATATATACTATTTTTTCTTCAAGCGTATTAAAATGCAAAAATTCATTTATTTATCATAAATGTACAAATATTCAAACTACAGTCTTACATGTTGACACAATATGACAAGTGGCTAGTGGATAGCGCGCCACCGGTGGCTTTCGGTATTAACATTATGTTACTAGTAAAACAATACCCACTGCGGTGGCGCTTTCGAAACTAACATTATGTTACTAGTAAAACAATGTCCACTACGGTGGCGTTCGGTACTAACATTTTGTTACTAGTAAAACAATGTCCTACTTCTACTTCTGTTTTTGGTGACATAATTTAAACATTTTAATACGCTTGAAGAAAAAATAATATAGGAGCATTTTTTTGCAAATTTGAAATTCATTTATTTAAAAAATCAGCAGCAGCCAAGCTCGGTAGCTGCTCTAATCGCTCAGTTATATCAATACCTTCATTCCATATTATTGTTAACTACAATGAAATCATATACCTTTATTGCCACCAGCTCCCTAGCTACTACACACGAAAAACCTGCACATTTTTGGTATTAAACATCAACACTGTCAGACTTATAGTTCCTACATAGATCTCGAAATTTCCTACGTTTGATTTGCAAAATTCTCGTTTTTTACAGAACAGGTATACTTGTGTGTTAAACGTTCCTACACATACTTTTCTGAATTTAATTTCCATTATGTTTCCAAAAGCGAAGTTTTCCACACACGATATTTTTCACTCAATATCCTACATAAAAAATTTACATTTAATATGCTCAAATAAGGAGATATAATGATGACCTCCATAAAAAACAACATATAAAATATAAAATTTTTTTGTGTAGGACGTTTTAGTGCGTGTAAGCGTAACGAGCAGCCGTCGTAATAGTCCGGTAATTTTAGCTTCAAAAATAACGATTTTTCGGAAAGTTTTGGGGCTAGCCAAAAATTAACTACCCCCTACAGAATTTCCTCAGGAATCCGAAAAAATAATGTTGACCACTCAAAACGGCGGCTTTAATTGTTACTTAACTTTTTGTAAACAAAATGAATCTTGCAACTTAGTTTTTTGCTTATATCTTCGCTTCTAAAGGTCGTAGAAAAACGTTCGACCCGTCAATTTCTTCGTCATGAGCTCCCCTACAAGGTAGGTATACGCAAAGAACGAATCTCTGATTGTTAATAACATTTTGTGGCAAAAAAACTGAAAAAATTGAATTTTTCGAACCTCGAACTTTGAAGTACTGTAGAAACAAATCTGTATGTTAATGATATTATGAGGAATAGTACATATTTTTACCCTTAATAGAATGCACTTTGTCCTGTTGCAAAATATTATTTTTTTTACAATTAATTTATAAAAAAAAATCAGACTTATATTAAAAGATCAAATTAGTATGTTACAGTTCTGTTTCGGTAAATACATTGTATTTGACATACATTTATATAATCAAAAAGAATATTGCAAAAAAATTTCAATTTGCGACTTTTTACGCAAAAAATCAATTTTGCAACTTAAACAAATGTAAATATTTCAGTGGATTTTGCATAAAATTTATTGAAACCAACGTTCAATTGTCATAAAAAACACGAATTATAAAAAAAATTGTGCTACGATGCTTTGGAGCCGAGATATGAAGAATTCACGTTTTTTGCGATGACGGCGAAAGGGCATAGCCGGATAAGTAGGGTGAAACGGCCCCCGGCCCTATCTTCATTGAGAGAAGGTATATAGTTAGCAATAAGTGAAGGGAACAATTTTGCAAAATATTAACGCAAAACGGTGGCGCGTTTCACTGGGTGATGAGGGGGATGAAATTCAAAGGACCCATTTTTTGTGCCAAAACGCAGCAACCGAAAATTTTGGAAAAAATATATGTTGGACAAGTATTGGAAAGGATTCTCAGAAAAAATTGTCGCTTAATTTGGGAAAGAACTAAGGGCGAGAAGACATCGGTATACTTTTCAAATATTTTTAAGAGTAACTTCCCCTCGTTGCACCACATTCACACATTTTTTGTAGCGTCTACTTTCACCCCCATATAACATATATTTTTCGCAGCGTGGTCGGAACATTACGTCATAGTGAAAAAAAATGACGTTCGTGGTCTTTCGAGACTAGTAATCTATGCGTAATGAGGGCAGAAAGAGTGTAAATATTTCGTGCAAAGACGAGATTACCTTTCCCTCCCGTTTTCGAGGGTGCTGAACACGATGGAAGGGGTTGGAGAAGTTTTTGACCACCCCTTTTATGTATCCTTTTATGTTTTCATATATAAACGAGTCTGGGGAGTGATTTATCGATGGGTTATACTTGAAATAAAATGGAAGGAGGTTATAGAGACAGCAGGCCGAGGGGGTTGATTAAACCATCCCGAGAGGTGGAATAATTTTTTTTTCAAATGATTCGATTCAAACGCGTATCCCCCGTTTTCGGGGTCGCCGTTCACGGGAAAAATATTCATTTTTTAGCTTCAACCCCTCCTCATCCCTCAAACGGGCAGACACCACCCCACACACACCAGAAAGCATGCTATACAGGATTTACAGGTCTTTCGGCATATGATCGTTATTCCTCTGCATATCCGTAGCGACTTCGGGGGGTTGCTTCAACCATTCCAAGGGGTGTAAAATTCATTAATTACACTTTGGATCATCAACATGCCCTCCCCCCGTTTTCGCAGACGCTGATCACGATAAAAATATAATTAATGAATTTTATACCCCTTGGAAGGGTTGAAGCAACCCCCGAGGTCGCTACCACCTTCTCTTCCGTGAAAAATGAAAGGATATGCACAGGAATAACGATCATGTGCCGAAAAAAAACCGTAAATCCTGGATAGCATGCTTTCTGGTGGTTTCTGTCCGTTTGAAGGATGACGAGGGGTTGGAGCTAAAAATGAATATTTTTCCCATGATCAGCTACCCCGAAAACGGGGGGATACGCATTTGAACCGAATCATTTGGAAAAAAAATGATTTTCCACCCCTCGCCTCGGGAAGGTTTGAGGCCTGCTGTCTGAATTCCACTTACTCTATAACCCCCTTCCATTTTATTTCAAGTATAACCCGTCGATAAATCACTCCCCAGACCCGTTTATATATGAAAACATAAAGGGATCCATAACGGGGGTGGTTTTGGTCGTTTCAGGAGGTTGCGGCGGTCAAAAACTTCTCCCACCACTTCCATCGTGTTTAGCACCCTCGAAAACGGGAGGGAAAAGTAATTTTGTCTTTGCACGAAATATTTACACTCTTTCTCCCTTCATTACATAGACTACTAGTCTCAAAAGACCACGGACGTGATTTTTTTTCACTAGGAGGTGCGAAAAAAATATGTTATATGGGGGTGAAAGTAGACGCTACAAAAAAATTTTGAATGTGGTGCAACGAGGGGAAGTTACTCTTAAAAATATTTGAAAAGTATACCGATGTCTTCTCGCCCTTACTTCTTTCTCAAATTGACCGACAATTTTACTTATCCTGCTATGCCCTTTGAAAATGTTTTTACTTGAAAATTTAACTGAATATTCCTCAGAGTGTGTGTTATCACTTACAAAAAGTGCCTTGTGTACATATATATAAATGGGCCATGGAAAAAAAATCGAGAAAATTGCATCTTTGGCGCTCGCGCTGACGCTAGACGCCAGATCCCGCTCCCCCCTCCACTGCGAGCGGCGTACTTGGACAGTTTTACCTCGGCGGCAGCTTTATTTCTCTTTTTCTCGGCTTCAGGAGTGGCTAGATGGACGTTTTTTTTTTAATTCATTCGTTCATATATTTCTAGGTATAGTACATACATAGGAAGCCCTAGCCGCGAAACAGATATGTGCTGTCGTGACCCAAGATGTCAAAAACGCGTTCAACACGGCGCGGCGACGGGACGGGAGATGATTGTCAGGAAGGTGCAGAGCTTGGGGGTAGCTCCGTACCTTGCCAGGGTGATGATGAACTACTTCCAAGACAGGATGATCGGATTCGAGTCAGAGGGAGAGATAACTTGAAAAAGCATCACGTGTGGCGTTCCACAAGGTCGGTGCTCGGTCCGAGCTTGTGGGACGTGATATTTAACGATGTCTTTCAATTGCCTTGGAATGAGGGTGTGAAGGTCATCGGGTATGCCGATGACTTGGCCATAACGGTGACTGGAAGGTGGACTGACCAAATAATGGAAGCAGCCAACGAGGTCATCAGGAAGATTGAGAGATGGCTAGAAAGAATGCAGCATGAGCTAGCTGCCGGGAAAACGAAGCTCCTGGTTGTCACCAGGAAAAGAAATCTTCCACCCATGAAAGTTAGGGTGGGCCAGGTAGAGATATCCCCAGGGAACCACCTGAAATACCTAGAGGTTTGGCTGAACTTCGGTGTCCATGCCACAAAAACGATCGAGAAGGCGGGAAAGGTAGCCACAGCCATTGGGAGGCTTATGGCCAATACGCACGGGCCGAGAGTGAGCAAGAGGAGATTACTGTGCAGCGTCGTGTACTCTATCCTCTTGTATGCAGCTCCGGTCTGGAAAAGTGGATAGGACGAGGGGGAGGATGGCTAGGATCCAGCGATGTGCCACACTAAAGGTATGCAGTCCATATAAAACGATTTCGTACGAGGCGGCGTTGGTAGTGGTGAGGATCCCCCCTTTGGATCTTATTGCCAAAGAACGGCTGGATATCTTTGAAGGAGCCGAGACGGCCGAGGCCAGGGACAGGCTGTTTGAAAGATCGCAGAGGCGGTGGGACACTGCAGACAAGGGAAGGTGGACAAGACCCCTCATCCCGAACATCAGAGCGTGGATGGAACGGAGGCAATCCCTGAGCGGACATGGGTGCTTCATGGAGTACTTATGTGATATTGGCAAGACTGATAGCAGAGAGTGTGCATACTGTGGAGAGGTCGATGACGTGGAGCACACCGTGTTTCGCATGCAACAGATGAAGGGTAGAGAGACGAGACGGTAGGGCGTCGTTATTGTTTCCTGAAGATGGTAGAGAGGATACTAGAAACGGAGAAGAACTGGAGAAGGAGGAGGAGGGAATAACTCGCATTATCAAAAAGAAGGAAGAGGAAGAAAGAGAGATGGATTTGAACCCATGGAGAAACGCCAATTAACATCGACAAACTTAAATGACCTGTGGGTCCGATGAAAAGCGAAAGCCAACAGGAAACACTGAAGACAGGGGGGGGGGTTGCTGGTTGGAGTCCAGCACTACCCGTCCGCGATAGACTAAGCGACCGGTGCCTATGATGATTTCCCCTCTCACAAAAAAAAAGGTATAAAAAAAAGGTGTTTATAAACGTTGATTTGGGCGGACATTTGTCACGATAATAAACGTTTAAATTTACCGTTTTTCGACGTACATTTCTGCAGCATATAAAACATTTTTTATACTTATTAGTGTTTGATGGGGTGGTTTATGCATACAACAATTATTTATAGTGACCAAGCGATGTATAACGGTCAGCCATATTGGAAAGGTTCCAGATTGAACAAAAAAATGTAATTTTTATCTGAGAGAAATATTTTTTAAAAACAATTTATTAACATCGAACCATACTATGGGCGGATGCTACCGATTTGTTTATTTTTAAGTCATCGAAAAGACAAATTATTATTCATATATTTTTTAAATTTGTGTTTTTAGAGAGCACACGAATTTTTAAGAACTATCTAATGTTTTAGAGTAAACTTAGCTTTGTTGAAAATTTTAACCATTATGAAGACTTCCAATACTTCATTTATAAGTAATCTCTCAGTATTCGCCATTATGTCCATTTTATCACTATGCATTGCTACCCATATGTTATTTATTTTATTTTATTTTATTTTATTATATCGTCTGGATGAAGTGAGTGAGAAAATAGATTTATATTTATTTTATTAAATGCAAAGCGTTATCTCAAAGCATTTGTGTGCGCCTGTTAAATTTTAATATAGTACTTATCCCAAACCAAGTATGGTTTCATAATACTCTCCAGATATTCTACGAGTGAAGATTAGATCGTTCGTTAAAACTTGAAAGCTTTAATAGCAAGTTTAATAAAATTAAATGTAAAAAAAACTTTTTTAAAAACAAGCTTTTATTATTTAGGTGTACTAAAACGAAAAAAATTTAAAAAAAATTATCTAAAAGTTTCTCGCGCGCAAGAAGTTCATACAGACATCAATTTTTTTTGACAGAGATTGTAAGTACCTAGTAATTTTTTTTAATTTCTATTCACGCGACAAGCTTTTAAGACAATTAATTTTTTTTTATTTTTATTTTTTTTTCGTTTTAGTACACCTAAATAATAAAAGCTTGTTTTTAAAAAAGTTTTTTTTACATTTAATTTAATTTTTAAATTTTTAGCTACGCCTTAATTAGTTTTATATATTCATTGCCTCGTTCCTATCCGACATAAAACTTATAGTTTAAACCGGATCCTTCACCATTTCTTAGAATGCAACGTATGAGCGAATACACTATACGATCAAATTATAGTGTTAAAACTAAAAAATTGTCCGCCATATTGAATTTAGTGTCATGTCATTTTATTTTCGTATTCTTCTCAGAAAACTCTTTCATTTGATATCCATATCATGGGGGTGCATAAAAAATAACTGGTCCGCCATCTTTGGGAATCAGCCATATTGGATTTAGAATGACGTCACTTAGCTAACCATGCATTGTCGTCCAAACTAAACGTGTACGCAAAATTTCAGCTCAATCGGTTGGGGATAATAGATAAGTTAAATAAAAGCCTGTAAAAAGAGACATATAGGTCTTTCTCTAGGGGGTTTTGTACTCAAACAGTTTTAAGTCTGTTTTATGGAGTCCTTGAAGACCATTTACATTTATAAGTAGGTAGTCTTTAAAATAAGCTTTCAGAAATTCTTATAGGGTATATTAAAACTAGCATTGTTAGTTGGGTGAGAAGGTATTGACGCAGATTAGATGACCTTTAGTGCCCTTTTGCCACACAGACTTTCTGATTTTTTAACATAATGTTACATGTTCTACCCCCAGAGATATTTATGTCAATTTCCTACAAGTTCTATATATAAGTAACAGAAATTAAGTCAGTTAGTTTGGCAATCGGCCCAGAGATGGCCCGCAGTGTCACAATCTTGCCATCTAGAGAGCTAATGACATCATGGCAGAATATTCTGGAACTCTCATCTTTGGGTATATAAGGGTATGAAGAAGCCCAGAGTGGACAGTTTAGTTCAGATAGCAGAGTAGTTAAGCTCAAAAGTAACCAAACTGATCAAGTGACTGAATTAGTGAATTATATTACTGAGTGTTATTCTTGTGAAGTAATTATTTGTTGTAATTAGTACATAAGTTAATAAATTAGTGACCCTGGTGTTATAATTTCCGGATCCACGATACAGGGTGTAAACACGTAACAATAATATCGATTCTTTATTGTACCATTCAAAGGCAGATGTTATTCTGACTTATCACACATCGCTCTTTTCCGTTTATTTTTCGAGTCATTTTTCCGTCAAAAAAGGTGGATTTAATCCATCGATGAGGAGGTTGCAGCCGCTTACAGTGCCTGACCCTTTTTTAATTCGACATTTCAGTTCAGTGTATCATGAAACGGATTTCTCTACAAAGTTTTTCTTGGTGACCATTAAATATGTTTGTCAAGTTATAAAGTACAAATTTGATTAAACGAAATAGGCACAAAAATATGCCTCTAGATCTATCCTCACTTAAGTATATCATTTTTATTTATTATTCGATTTAAAATTGTCGATTGTCATATCCAAAAGCTTAAAAAATTGAGTTTTTGAAGCTTGGAAAATAACTTCATAAAAATCGTTGTGTGCAAAGCCAAAACACAATTATTCTTATTGGGTCCCTACAATAAATAAACATTGTTTTCCTTATAGTTCGAAAGACATTTACTTCCTAAATTTAACAACGTCTCGTCGCCACTTATTATCTCTCTATTAGCACTATTAGCAGGTAAGATTCGTTTAACCTCACAATATCAACTGTTCTAAATAACAAAATCATGAGGTAGCATTATTATTCTCATTATTATAGCCGGACATTGACTAGACTTTTTTATCCTTGCGTTTTGCTCACTCTTCATCTACTTTCAGCTTTTAAGCCTGATGAAAAATTAATAAAGATACTTACGTCAGTTTGTCTATGTGGGAAAACAAACAAATTCATTATTTATATCGTCATTCAAACCAACCCAACTCTAATTCATTATACATTTTATACTGACAAAAAATGTAGAAGGTAATAGAAAAAAGTTTCATATATGTAACAAGATTTCTTATTTCAATAAAAAAAAAAAAAAAAATAGAAACATGTTACTGCTTCTGTCCCAATAACAATACAAAGCAAGAAACGACGCAGTTGAATAATGATTAAGAAGCTTTAACACTTATGCTTATATTCATCATCCCTCTTTACATCTAACAGGTAAAAAGTAGGGCTAAATCAAGATTAAAAATTACCAGTGATGCATATAATTTCCGGGCAGATGTAATTCTTAAATAACAGCCTTTACAAAAATTCAAAAAGCAGCTGGAGGGCTTAATAAGAAGCACCACCTTTTCTGTGGTCAGCCAGGTATCAATAAAAATACAAGGACTGTCAAATACGATAAATGGTAGAAGTGTGCTTGCTTAAGACCAGTGTTTTTATAAGAAATACTCACATACGAGGGGAATTATTTTGCTGGCACTGCAGGCTGATTTTTCAATTTTGAAGTTTCCAGCTATATTTTCGATTTGTACACAGTATGTCCCACTTTTCATATCTCGTTTATTTGATATCCGAATATTTTGAAATTTTGGTAAGTGAGTCTTTAGTTGTAACCACATTTGATTTTAGTCAGAGGCATCCGATTCTATGATGAAAAAATTGGTCCGATTTTCAAAAAAAAAAAGTATTAGCGATTTTTTTAGAAAAAAAAACAGTGAGGTATTCTTAATCAGCACCTTTAAAAACCCCTTTATACAAGATTACATCGTAGTGGGTTCAAAAGTGAGATGGGGCCGTCAAAAAAACAATTTTTTATATATGTAAAACGGATTCTGAAATGAAAAAAAAATGTATTCTTCATTTTTTTTTTCAGAATAATGTATTGTACTAGTTTAAATTGATTTTACAACAAAATAATTATGTATTTAATATGGCAAAAATTCTAATTCGTACATACCTACCATTTTTTTAACAAATAATCTTCAATAATGACCTAAGTAAGCCATGAAAACAAAAGTTATTTGCAAGTGTCAATTTATTTTTGAACGTAAATAAGTTAATCAATTAAAAATTCATGTGAATGTTTGTTTAATGTTAGATAATAAGTGAAGTGTAAATTTTTGTGTAATAAATATGGTTCGGCGTTTAACGTTGCGAGAAAAAGTGGAGTTGATCATTTAGACAAGCTACTGTTGAATTTAGTTTACGTCATCCTGACCGTGAGCCTCCCATTCTCTATACATTGGTAGCATCGCTAATACTTTTTTTTTAAATCGATCCATTTTTTCCATCCTAGAATCGGGCGCCTCGCACTAAAACCAAACGTGGTTACGTCTAAAGACTCACTTTACAGGTATATTCACCACCAAAAT
The DNA here is from genome assembly GCA_936432065.2 of Rutpela maculata. Lineage (NCBI taxonomy): Eukaryota > Metazoa > Arthropoda > Insecta > Coleoptera > Cerambycidae > Rutpela > Rutpela maculata. The sequence goes on from OW386292.2 coordinate 50,802,439, forward strand.
TTATCAGATACCAGATGAACGAGATATGAGGGCGGCTCCATGAAAAGTGGGACACACTGTAGACTATTATAAATAACAACGAGTCCTTATACAATTATTAATCAAAAATATAAGTATATATTTTTCCCTGCTATATAGTAATATAGTAGGGACGAAAAATCCTGACGGTAAATCCATGACCGTGTGATTTTACGGGTTTTGCAAATTCCATAATTTGTTTTGGCTGTTATTATACTCTTCGCAAATACGAAAACGAAGAGTATATTGCATTTGATCGGCACATTTCTAAAGCCGCAAATATCAGTCGCAGACAAAAAATTTTCACATCATTGTATTAGTGAACGAATTCTGAACAACTTTCAAAATGTCCGTCTGCCCGTCCGTCCGTCACGTTTCTTGTAAGCATGATAACTCGACAAAGAAAAATCCGATTGTACTAAAATTTTGACAGTAAGTTAGTGTTAGCCAGGGGAAGAACCCTATTGTTTATGAACAAAATCGATCAGTAAATAAAATTGTTATTAATGATTTAAATTAGAGATTTTTTTTTTATTTTTGTTTTTGTAATTGAATGGAAATCTGGTGAAATGATATTTCATTTTAATATCTAAGTATGTATAAATAAGTATTTATACATTTTACAAATATACGTTTCATAATGTAATACACAACCGTGGAAATGTGATTTTAGCTCGTCTCTTATAATGCAAAAATTTACATTTTTTTACGTGTTAGGTGGTGGCGTAGTTCTTACGTTTTTGACTCGGAATCAAAGGGTCCCGGGTTCGAAATCCATATGGGGTATGGTATGGTTTCTTTTTATTTTTACTTTATTTTACACCGAGTCTTTCACCAACTAAATTCGTACTATAAAAGTAAAACTAACATTATTTACAGAAAACTGCGAAGAGTATCCTATAGAATGTGTAACGATTATATAAAAAGCTTAGTAAACCGGCGAAGAGTACGTTTTTAGCTTGTTTATTATACTCTTCGCAAAAACGAAGAGTATATTGCATTCGATCGGCACATTTCTAAAACAGTAAATATCGCTCGTAGAGAAAAAAATTTCATATCATTATGTTAATGAACGAATTCTGAACAACTTTAAAAATGTTCGTCTGTCCGTCCGTCACGTTTCTTGTAAGCATGATAACTTAAGAAAAAAAAGTCCGATTGTATTGAAATTTGGAAAGTAAGTTAGCTAGAGGAAGAACCCTATTATTTTTGAAAAAAAATCTATCGATAAATAAAAAAGTTATTGATCATTTAAATTTAAAAAATTCTTAATTTTTGTCACTTGTACTTAAACTGAAATCTTGCGAAATGTTATTTTCTCTATATTTTTTTGTTTATACATTTTACTAATATATATTTCAGAATAATATACCTAATCCGCTCAAATATAATTTTGGAATGATATATATTACAGACATTCAGTTTTTTTCTGTGTGATGTCCCAATGGTTAAAGCTTTCCTTAACTTTGCAACTTTACAATCCCCTCTTCCTTATTTATATTTGTTCAATTTTGTCCTTATTCTTTTTGTTCTTTTGCCCTTTTTGTTTCTAAATTCCGTCTAGGCCGAAAAATTCCCTAAAAATCCGAATCATTACGCCACACCTTTTATCCCCCACACCTTCCTGGCAGGAAGACCACCAGGGTGGAATTGCTTTGAGCGGGTTTTTTCGTTGAGCTCTGTTTTCCCGTGTCAACAATCAAAATTCCAAAGTGTTTGTCTGTGCGTGAAACCGCTAGTTTTTAAAGTGCTAATTTTAATTATTTTTTTTAAGTATTTTTGTGTACTATTATTCATTCAAATTGTTAATTATAAGCTTTATTCTTAGGCAGGAGTTTTAACATTTCATTTTCAACTTAAGCCAAACCGGACCTGCCCCGCCCAGCCCAACATCCATCACGGCGCTGCGCACCATGGTAGTCTGGCTGGCTCCGGGCCAGACCCCGGGGAGGTACACTGCGCGTCATATTAATGTGGTACACTTCGATTTTATCAATGCAAAGAAGACTAGACTGGTCATATTTGACAATAATAAGATCTATCACAAATCAGTATTTTAAACAATAACGATGTCTAGACAGTTAAGTAATATTCATAAGCTTGAGAAAACATCACAATCTATCAATAAATTTAATTAATGGTTTTCAGTTCACAAGTGCTGTACCATATTTATATGCCGCGCAGTGTACATACCTGTACCCTTAATTTTAATAAACTTGTTTTTGCTTGCTTGCTTGCTCGCTTGTTTTTGCCTTGCAATCCAAAGTATGCTCGAATCCCTAACAGGGTTGGTATTCCTTTTTTTTCATTTTTTTTATATATTTCTTTTCACAGCAAAGTTGGTATCACAAAATTTAGAATATCCAAAAACTAACATTATTTACAAAAAAAATGCGAAGAGTATCCTATAGAATGTGTAACAATTATACAAAAAGCTTAGTAAATCGGCGAAGAGTATAATGCTCCCACTAGTTTATTTTCATGACGTGTGAAAAATCGCAGTGGTAACTTGCAGCTCTAATTATTTTGTACTTTTGGGTACTACCCCCGAAAATGGGTGGCATTTACCGTGTATAAATTAGCAAATACCTGTATATTATAGAAAAGTTTCTTTACTACTACTTTATTAAATTATTATAAAAATATAAATAAATTAAATTATTTGTCATTAATTAATTACACAGGCACACAAAATTAAAAAGGTGGTTTCTTGTTCTTCTTCTTTAGTAGTATTTTATTGATGCATTATACAAAAAAGTATTTACACAAGTCAATATTACAATGTAAAAAAAAATGTATAAAAAAAATGTATGAAAATATATAAAAAAATATATATATGTATACAGTATAAGAAAATTTTATTATGAAAAATAATAATAATATACATACATATACATACACAAGTATATACATATACACATTTAACACATATTATTATATACACATATGTACATGGTCACAAACAAATATGATTGGAAGTGTAATAAATATTATTTAAAAAGACAACGAACAAATATAATTTTTAACAACAAACACGTATTTATGTTACTTACATAAAGTAGAAAAATCAGCGGTAAGAAACTCGTTCAATGAAAAAAATGCATTGTCAATTAAAAATGATTTTAGGACAGTCTTAAAACGTTTATAATCTAGTTCCCTGATATTGCACGGTAATGCGTTGAAAAACTTTATTGCATAGTACCCTGTGCCATTTCGTGTTTTCAATAAACGTAAAAAATGAAAATGTAGGTACCCATTACTTCGGGTGGAATAAGAATGTAGCTGGTCGCAAGACAAATATTTTGATTCATTTTCTTTTACATAAAGAAGGCATTGCAATATATAGATGCTATATAATGTTGGAATTTTCAGTTTTTTAAAGTATTCCCTGCACTCCTCCCTGCAACCCAAACCCGCGATCACCCTTACTGCCTTTCTTTGCACCGCAAAAGCAGTTGCAGCATGCGAAGAGTGACCCCAAACCAATATTGCATAGACAAGTACAGAGTGAATTAAACCGAAATATGCTGTTAATAATGTTGTCTGTGAGACACAATTCACAAGATTACGTAGTAAGTAAATATTTTTAGACATTTTACCACAGATGACGTGTACGTGCTTTTCCCATGTTGATTTGCTATCCGCATAAACACCTAGAAATTTAACACAATCCGTGGATATCATGTTATCTAATGTGTGTTGTCTTAAACTAAAAATCATCGTTTCCGTTTTGTTTTCATTTAACTTTAAGTTATTTGCTAAAGACCAGTCTTGAACAATGGATTGAGTATCTCGTACATTTGAGAGCAATCTGGTAGTATCATTATTACTATATATTAAGGTGGTGTCGTCCGCAAAAAGGACAGATCTTGCTGAGACGGTATTGTATGGCAAGTCGTTTATAAAAATAAGGAAAAGAGTTGGGCCTAAAATAGAGCCCATCATATTTTACGTTTATATGTTTGGAATTCGTGTTTCTATAGTTAACAAACTGAGATCTATCTTGAAGGTATGATGTTAGTAATTTCTGGCTGGTAATAGAAAATTTGTAAAAAACTAACTTTCTTATTAATATATCATGAGATACGCAGTCGAACGCCTTACTTAAATCTAAAAACTGAGCGTACAAAATTTCGCTTCCTTCGAAACCCCCATGTATCATATCCGTTAATGTATTTATAGCTAAAGTGGTGGACATTTTAGCTCTGAACCCAAACTGGTGATTGTTAAACAAATTAAAATTCTCAAAATGAGATGTCATTTGCAATTTTAACACGGTTTCAAAAATTTTTGCAAAAAAATGTATTATGGATATTGGCCTATAATTGGCAAGATCATCAATGTCGCCTTGTTTGTGAATAGGAATAACTTTTGATATTTTGAGAATTTTCGGAAATATATTACACTGATTTACAAGGTTGGTTAATGAAATGTATATAATGTGCTTAATAGAATTGAGGATTTTCAGCTTTATATCATGAGCGTCTTTACTATCAGTCTTTTTTAAGTTGTTTAGTATATCAAGGATCTGTACATACGAGACTTCGGTGAAACTAAATTCAGTACTATGTCCACCTATGTTAGTGTTAAGTAAGTAGTCTTCAAAGTTTTTGTTTGACGGAGGTAATACATTTATTGTCTTTTCGGCAATCGTCCCAAAGTAATTGTTGAGATCCTCAGAATTAATAACAGCAGAATCTGAGCGTGTATTTCTTCGCGATTTATTATTTTTAATGACATTCCACATTGCTTTATTTCGATTATTACTTTGGGAAATGTATTTGTCATGAGCATTATCTTTAACTCGGATTTATAGTCGGATTTATAGTGTGCTTTTTTAATATTCAGTAAAGATTTTAAATTAGGTGTTGGATTTAGTTTGTAAAGATCTTGCAAAAAATGTAATGTCTCTCTTATTTGCCTTAAATGGTCAGAAATGGTATTTTGACGCGCTGAATTCGAATCCGGCATCAGAATTTCTCTATCACCCACCATTTTTTTAGTAAGTCGCGTAAAACCTCTAAAAAAATGTATAATTTAAGTGGTGGATGATGGAACTAAATTCAACATGTTAAAATACGTAGAGCTTGCCCACTTTTTCTTTGTGTGTGTGTCTAATATATTTGCAAACGCGGTTTTCTATAAAATGGCGGAGGATCCGGTGTTATTCATATAATACGCAGACACACACAAAACTGTTTCTGGAACTTCATGGGGCAACCTGCATGTATTTCGACGTGCGAAATACGATACGAATCAGGTGTCCCTTTAGCTCCATCACCCACCATTTTTTTGTAAATCCCGAATATATTCTAAATTGTCAGTTTATTTTTAGGTTATTTGCGCGACTTACAAAAAAATGGTGAGTGATGAAACAATTCTGACTCCGGATTTGAATTCAGCGTCAAAATACATACAGATAAGTTAGTCTAGTCAGAAGAAGAAACCACATTTTTAATTTTTATATTAAACATTATTTAATTACTAGATTATTAAGAAAAACTAAATATAATAATTCACATGACAATATTTATAAATTGTAACCTCTAGTTAGTGTAATAAATAAATTACTATTATTATTATAAAAAGCCTTTCATTATCAAACTAAATGCGAAATAATAAGAACGGTATTACTTTTTCTCATAAGTACATGTGTTTTATGAAAATTTTGCATTAATCGAGGTCATAATCATAATTATATTATTTTGTTTCTTTTAATATTTTATATATATAAAAGAATACCCTGACTGACTGACTGATTATCAACGCACAGCTCAAACCGCTTAGTCTAGAAACTTCAAATTTTGCATAGAGGTTCCTCGAATGACGTAGGCAACTACTAAGAAGGGATTTTTCGAAATTCGACCCCTGAGAGGGTGAAAAAGGAGGCTGAAATTTTAGGCTTTTTCGGAAACGGATCTAGGTAGGTGAAAATTGGCAGAAATATTTTTTGTTGAAATCTATTAGCTACGTGGGAGACAAAATTTCGATTTTTACTTTTTAAAGGGGTGAAAATGGGGGTGGTAGATGGTTTAAAGCTCACCCGTATTTTTGAAATCGCGTAAGTCAAAAACGAGATTATTCGAGCGATGGACTCTTCTGAGGAACTAAGAAAACACGTATTCGACGGTTTTCAAAAAGAGTCACCCCCGAACGGGTAAACGGGGAGAGGGAGGTTTTTAAGCTTTTCGGAAACGGTTAGACCTAGAAGCATTAAATTCGGCAGAAATACTCTTTATTGGAATCTATTAGACACGAGTGAGACGAAATTTTGATTTTCACTTTTTGGGGGTGGTAAATGATCTAAAGTATCTCTCATATCTCTCATATCGCGTAAGTCAGAAACGCTATATTCCAGCGATGAGCTCTTCTCGGGAAATAAGGACACACGTATTCGATGATTCGACGTATTCAAAAAGAGACCCCCGACCGCATGAAGACGGGAGACACGGAGAGGGATGTTTTTAAGCATGAAATTTGGCACATTGCCGTTCATGTGCTTTATTGTCGATTAAAATAATTCTTTTTTCGATTAACTCGCCCTAAAATAAAAATAGAATAATGAATTGTTATCAAATTGCGATGCGCAGTGGGTTTCCACGATTACTATGGACGCACAGTGGGCTTCCACGAGTGCTATGGATGCGCGGTGGGTTTCCTCGAGTACAATGGATGTGCAGTGGGTTTCCCCGAGTACTATGGATGCGTAGTGTGTTTCCTCGGGTACAATGGATGCGCAGTGGATTTCCCCGAGTACTGTCGTGAGCAAAAAAAAAATAGGACAACTTTTTTTTTCTAATGTAAATCTGTCTCTATTTGCACACTTGCAATGAATTTTGACAAATAATTAACAATGTCACAAAAATTAAAGTTAGATGTACACAACTAGATTTTAGCAAAAATACGTTATAAGACTTGTCCCATTTTTTTGCGCACGACAGTACCATGGATACGCAGTGGGTGCCCTCGAGTGTACTTCCTGAGTACTATGGGAGTACTCAGAGAGTATGTAGTACTTCTTTATAGGCATAAGTTAGTATGTCAATGTTCTTAATTCCACGCCCATGAAGTCACGGGCATGAGCTAATATATATAAAATGGGGAGCTATAAAAATAAGTATAAAGTGTGGACAGTAGAGTAAAGAAATTAACGGTATTAAGGATTAATTGAAGCAACCGTTGTTGAATATGTTCTGCCATAGACCTATATTAAGATTATTAGGGTTTTGCCGCTTATAAAAGTTTAATTCTTATTCTCTTTAGTGCTACAGTCAATCAAATGTGACGAATGTATGAAAGTATCGCTTTGATAACTTACACTTATCTTAGACTGCCGGACAAAAAATATTTAATAGCTCGTAGCAAATCTTTTGGCACGATACAGTTCATCTCAAACTTATAGCAACATGAGGCCCAGTGTTTCAATGCAAAGATAAGCACTTTATCCTACAAATAAATTAGCTAGAAGGTTAGAATATGAAGTTGCAATATTAAAGTGTTTAATAAAAGCATATTCTAAACTTCTAGCTAATTTATTTGTAGAATAAAATGCTTAACTTTGCACTGAAACACTGGGCCTCATGTTGCTCTAAATTTGAGATGAACTGTACAGTGTCATCCCGTTGGATATTTTGGTATATTATGTACATGATTATATATCGCTTACATACAAAAAGCAGTCGAGCAGTACAGGTATAATAATAATTATTATACCTATTTTACTGTAATGAAACAAACTCGTTCTTATTTCGAACTAGCTCTTAACGTTTCGGATATCGGCGAAAAATAGTAAAAAGAAGAAAGCATTTCGAAGTCGAAAATCGCGTAAAAACATGTAATCTTGAAACTTTCACATTTTTTTAAATACACCAGCGTATGATGCCAATACGGAAAGAGTGAGAATTCTATTTACACCGCATCGTAAACTGTATGACGAAAATCGAAAATTCGGCCCAGCATAGCAGGAGCAAATCAAAAATGCCATTTTATGACGTTTACTGATTGTTGACGGCAATCGCTGTGACGTTTTTGAAGAATCATATCGTAAAGTGTCACATTTACTGCACCAAATAGCTACCGCTTTGAAAAATGGACGAAATTTGTGGTTTTCTATTATGAACATTAAAAATTTCCACATTCGCGAACTTTTATAGGCCAATAATAAATTAGGCCGCTAGCGTTAATATTAACTCTAATATTTGATTTCGAATTCGAAACATATTTGAAACGGCCGACGGCGCGGAGCGAGCATCTGTGATGTCACACCACTCCACTGGTTCCGAGTTGCGGTTATACTCAGTTTAAGAGATTTCGTTGTACACTGTGAGGGTGTGGTGTTATTTTACGTTATTTATCTTATTTGATTCTGTTATTTTTTTTATACATAGAATGTGTTCTCTAGAAAATGGATGGAAATGGATACGTGTGTATATATTTTTATAGTTATGGAATATTTTAATAATAATAAAGATTATATAAGTGCTGAAATGAGGGGAGTCAAATTACAGAGGCAGGTTAACTAGATAGATATATCTACTTTAATAAAGTCTACTGAATTTATCTGATTTTCATTTAGGTCAGCCAGACAAAATTATGACTGTAACGCTGTTGCAAATAAAAGCTATTTTATAACATATAATTTTCCATGTCCTCTTCAAGCTACAAACTTTATTATTGTACAATTTTTAATAATAACCTATTACACTAGATTTGATCCTCACAACAATACTTCGTCCCTTTATTACTAACAAATTTCTCCCTGTGCATTTGCACATTTACTAACTACAAGGTGTACTTTCGAAATATGAATTTAAAAAAATGCTAAATGAACCCGTTATTAGTAGCATTTTTAATCGATCATAATATTTTTCCATTTTGGGCATTACTAATTCTCCACTACCCCTTGTAACGTCTTGAAAGGTGTAACAACAGAAACACTATATACTTCTATCCCGTATTATTTTCTTTAGATAGAAATCTACTAGACATAAAAACAGGAAACCTGATATTCGTCCAGCGTGTAAGAAAGAATACTTCACATATAGTGACCCGTATAGGATGCCATGAATTAGCAATTTTAGGAATTCCCTTTTCAGCTAAGGGTCAGCTGAGGGTTGATCTGATGAGGGTCTAGGATACAGTTGTTTATTTGTAATTTCCTGGGTTATTTATGAAAGATCTGTGCAGGACAGAGTAAATATAAATATCCGATTTTGAATTGTATAAATAATCAAATGAAATCTCATAAATTATAAATAAACAATGGAATATCGAAGTTTGTTTGCAGAGAGCTTAAAATTTGAGACATTTCTAATAAATGTATGGTGATGCGATTTCAGGCTTTAGTTATACAGGGTGCCATTTGAAAAAAAATATGGTTTATGGGTTTCAAGAGGCAATACGGTTCCAAGGGTGTTATCGGGCGGAATCTTTCATGCCTCTTGAAGGTTTTTTTTATTTATATTTTTATCTTTTCAAATAATGAAGATATCGCCTGTTAACGTAATTCTGGAACCCTGGGTTATTAAACACGATAACATCTGTTTGACTTAAAATTTGCATTTCAAATTTGGAAATAGGTATATAAAATAATTTGGTAGAATATATCTCATTAAAATTGTAGTCCAATCGGTGGGGGTTATGCCCTACAAAAGGTGGAGTAGAAATTATGTTGTTTAAATCGAGACACCGATGAAGAATACAAATTTTCGACCTCGGAGGGAGGAGGCGCGAGCCGCCATCTTGATTAAAAGGCGCAAAATATTGTTTTTTTCAAAATAAATCGGTAACTCTCGAAAAAGGTGTCTCAAACAAAGTTGAGGAGGACAAAATTTACCTCATTTTTTGTATACAGGGGGCATTAGTGCGTATGACTGTGATATCTCGAGTTCTACGATAGCTAGAAATTAAAAAAAAAATACAAGTAGGTAAACTAGATAAAAAGTCTATAACCGGAAATATACTTTCGAATATACAGGGCGAGCCGTCTTGGCTTGGAAATTACAGGTGCCTCTTTTTTTAAATGGAATGCTGTGTATATCAATACATTTTTTCCAGCCTATTTCTAAACTCTGTTCATTCCTATATTATTATTGACTACTTCCTAACCACTTGGATGTAATGAATTTTTTTGTTGAAATAATGCCATCTGCAGATGCATACTGAGAAAATCATTAAAGTCACAATTATGGGTTTTAAGAAGAACTTATGTGAATGCTGGTTACGAGACATCTAATTAATGTTTTTGAATCATTTTTACTTCCTAAAAATGTACAGGGTGGGACCAAAAATTATTTTTCAATTAAGAACTTTTTAAATTGAATTTTCTCAATTTTTTCAAAGGGAACACCCTGTATATTTTTCAACGATTTGATGTAGAAATGAAAAACGAACATTTTTTTGTAAGTGCTTCCCTTTGGCTAATTCGTTTTATTGAGCAATAAGTACAATTAACTCACAAATTAGTTTTTAACATTTAGGATCATTTTGATTTTCTTTTTCTTACCATGGCCCTTCTCAATAAATATCAGAAATGGGATAAATATGCATAGATGTCAATGGAAGACAATTCGAACATTTATTCTGCCCTGCTAAGCAAGAAGGTCGTAACTGACATTTTGTTGCTTTTGAGATAATCGCATATTTCGATTATTTACAATGCCATCCACATTTTCAATGGGAAATTCTTAATTTTTTGAATGAGAGCTTTTTTTATTAGAATAATTTTTATGTTTAAGTTTCTATATGAAATATTAAACGTTTTTCAAAAAAATGCAGATACGACATTTTTTAAGAAAAAAATTGAGAAAATGCAATAAATAACAGTCGTAAGTGAATAAAAAAAAGTATATTTCTGAAAAACATTACAACAAAAATTGCTCTGATTAAGTTAAAAGAATGTTATTTATTAAAGAGTCAGTCGTTAAGGAGTTCATTAATTAAGATCATCGTGAATACTTTCTTCCTTTATTCAGATACATTGAACATGATGAAGTAAAAATATTTTAAACATCATAAAATACACTTTTTTCAGGACCACACTGAATCGTCAGATGTAAACAATTCCACATAACTTCAAATTGGTATAGTCGTAACTGCACATTTGTATTTTGTATTGCCAAGCTAATTTGTCGTATCTACCGTATAGATACGACATTTATGCTTGGTAATATCAGATAGGACAATTTCGCTTAGTAAAATCAGTATACTTTGCAGATATGACAAATTTTAAATTGAATTTGTATCGTTTATTATGAAGATACGACCTTGAAAATATACCAAAAGTTGCTTGGATGGCTAAAGGTGCGATAAATGTCAATAACTCAATTTTCATGAAAATGTCAGTTACGACCTTCTTGCTTAGCACGGCAGTATTGTAGTTTAGTTTTTCCTATTTTTGGCAAAATTATTTTATATTAGAAGTGTTGTTAATAATTTTCCATGGCCTCCTCACAAATATATTAAATTTTTCGAAAATTAACCACTTTTTCTAGAGATAAATATGCCATATGATATATCGTTGGATAGCTAATTTAAGATGTGATCGAATAATGAAATAATTTGCAGGGTTTTTCATTTAAGAAAACACAAGTTATGTCTATATCTCGAAAACTGAAATATGCATAAGTTTCTTCTTATCAGCATAGCCCGTATTTCGGATGACATTCCAGAGACGGACTCTGAATTACACGATACTATCTAATATTTTTGTAAAGTTACAATCAGAAACATCGGTCGCTAACAATAAGTATTATTGCCACACAAACCAAAAAATCTTTAAATACAAAATTTTTATTTTATAAACCTTAGTGAAAGTTCAGGCGAACGCTTATTGAGATGTTTACGTTTCTCTACAGATAAAAAGAGTCCCTGACCCTCCAGACAGGTAAAAAATTATTAGTCGTATTATGTGGTGTCATTACACAGTAAAGTAATTATTCTTAAATATTGCAAGTTCTAAATATAATTTTTTCGTCGACCTACACAAAATCTAGATTTTAAAGATATAAAATTGGATTTTAATATTATTATATAAAACATTAGTAGTTATAGTTGTATTGAACATTGTTCAACGATATGGAGCCCGAAGTATAATAATTATGTTAATAGACTCGAAAGTATTTAAAATAAATTTGTCAAATTCATTTTACATGCATAAACATTAACTTGGTTATAAAGCACTAACAGTAAAGGTATGAGATGAGTAGAATAGAAGTGTTGGGGCTATCAACACTGCGTGACTCACCCGCCCGAAATCCAACGCACACTGCCAAATAGTGTTTGGAAAAACCGGTTCTAAAACCGGTTTAAACCGGTTTTTTCTAAAACCGGTTTTAACCGGTCTTTTTTTTGTTAAAACCGTTTTTTCACAAAAACGCTTATTTTGACAAAAATGGTTCCTTTGACCTATTCGCAACAACAGCAACATTTACAACTTTCCACGTTCACCTAGCGGAAATATGAAATGAAATAGGTCTGGGGTTTACTTTTTACCATTGCATTTGACATATAATAAACATGATTGTTCAGTGTAACCTGCTATTTAGCATCTACTTTCTAACTACTCTCTATGACTGTTTTCAGCCATATTGTTAAATAAAATACTGTCTACAATAAGGACGCCACAAAATATTTGCTGTTTTTGTCTTACAAATGTGATGATTGGGCACCCCTTCGGTTTATTCTTCTTGGTCAATGTGGGTGTCGTTTAGCATAATAAATCAAAGATGTGGCAGTTCAACCATCATCGATATTCCAGAAACCTGTCATTTTTATTTAATTTGGAATTTATCTCATAGGGTCATTAGTAGGGTGCAAATTCTTTAGTACTTTACCGGCTTATCGCATACATCATAATACAATAATTTTTTTAAGTTCTTATCCTAAGATCTCTAAATGAATAAAATGATTAATTTAAATTTTAAAAAAACCGGTTTAAAACCGGTTTAAATCGGTTTTTTACTTAAAAAAACCGGTCTGAACCGGATCTCCAAAATACTCGGTTTTTCCAAACACTACTGCCAAAGCCAAACTAGAGATGAGTTGCTAATTAACAACCTGTTATTTTATAACTGTTATTTGTAAATAGCATTAACAGACTGTTATTTCTGTTCGAAAATAACAGGTGAGAAAACAACAGATAAGAAACACGACGTAGTAAAAATGTTTTTGCTAACTGCTGTTAAACTGTTATTGAAAAAACAACAGTAGTAGGTAATGAAATCGCAACGCAACCGCTAATGTAGTTGAATATATTATTGAAGTTGAATATTATTGTGGGTATCTTGAGTCATCGGTTTTATGTATACACTTAATAGTTGTTATTTTAATCATAATATATCCAAATCTTTTTTATTTTCTTCTCCGTGTGTATATTTTCGATTAACGCACACCGAGTTTAAAAATGAAGGGCTGCCAGAGTTGAATATTTTTGTAGAAATCTCGAGCCATCCACTTTATGTACTGACTTTTAGCTGTTTTTTAAATCATAATATGTTCAGAGCTTTTATATTTTCTTCTCCAACTGTATATTTTCGTTTACCTGCATCTCTAATATTGTCATTGCATACGCTGTGTTTGGCGTGTTTCTATGCTGGTATTTCTTTATTAATTTAACATGAAACAATAAATAATTAAATTCAGTGCTTCACTATGCGTCGATTGCCCGCTGATATATTATTTCCAGACATGGGTAAGGGAAACTTTCCAATGACTATTTCGGCAGTTTAGTATAATAATGGCGTGTCATTACCGTAATACAAACGGTACAATCGTGGATTTGTGAAGACGCCGGGTTAACATTAAATGATGCAAAGCTCAAGTACCTATCAAAGGTGTAATATTACCCTGTTATGATCGCGCAAGTTTTTAATTACATGGCATGTGTCGTCTAACTCCCATCAACAGGAAAATAGGGATTTACAAGTGATATTCTTAGAGAAACGGCGCGCGGCGTTCTTTTCGTGCCGAATATTTAGACTCATATTTAATTATCTATTGTTAATTACGTGGTATTAATCTGCAATGTAACAGTTTGATTTAATGTTTCCAATTGGATGAGCAGTTAACTACAAAGAGATAAGAATTATTATAATTTTGTACTACCCTCCCATGCCGACTCTGCATTTTACGTCAATGCCATCCAAAATAGGGGCTCTGCTTATCAGCAACGGATTCTATTACAAAAAGTGCCTTAAGAATGTGTTACTCGATTTTCGATTCGACACTTGGTAACTGAGATATAGAGGTCGTCCAACAATGCCAATTTTCCAAAAACGCTCTGTGTATGGTACTCGAAAAAGATAGACGATCGCGGTTCGCGCCATTGTTTGTTTCTCGAAATCCAAGCTAAGGACTCCTATATTGGTTTTTGTCTATCTGCCATAGTTTTAGAGAAAACCTAAAATCCCATCTAATTTGGTCTACCCTGTACCCTGTATCCTGTACTTGGTTGAAGTTTTCTATATACGACTTGATGCAATTAAAAGAATCGGCGATTAATTTTTCGATTAATGATCTTTAAGCGCTGTTATAAACATTTCGACTCGAAATTTCGCACAATGGTTCAACTTCATTAGAAGCATATTTTCATATAAGTACCTAGTCAAATTGCAAATACCCAATGACAGAATCCAAAGTTTTACATCCCATTCTAAGATTCGCATCAGCATGTAGGTTCTTCAACCATTTTACTTCACTGCCATTTTTTAAAAATAATTAAGTAGGTATGCAATAAGTGCGTCTTTATCCCCAATAATAATAAATAATAAAACATACATCTTAATAATATACTTACAAATATATAGGTACCTTAGTATTTTCTTTTCACCATACACTCACGTACCTACACATCGCCATATTACGAAAAACATTGTTAGTACTTCTACTGAAAAAATCTTAAACAAAACCTTAAAACAATATTTACGTTGACTGTGAGCGGTGGATGAAATAGCTATAGCAAGCGTTATTTTAATGCAAGGGTATTATTCCTTATAACCATATAAAGGTATTAATGTTTCTACATTTTCAAATGAAAATCAGTTCATTATATAATTGAAGACACAAGTGGAATGTAACATTTTCGAAAAAAACGAGTTTTTTATATGAATGAAGGCTATACCCAGCAAACATAAATATATAGCATATACGTAAATGCTACGTAAACTAAGTTTCGCAGAAGTAACGTGCTATGTAAAATGTGACGCATAATCATATGTGCATACTCTGCGAAATGTCAGCAACATGTGCATATGATTTTTACATAGTGAAGAGGTAACACTGTGACCTCACGGTATGGAACAAATGACGTAGCGTATATGTATATTCAACCACTTGCTACGTAAAGCATACGTAACTAATTTTATCTCTTTATGATGTAGCATATATGTATATTCAACCACTTGATAGTGACCTTACGCTACGTAACTTATATACTTTTTATCTCTTTATGATGTAGCATGTATATATTTTATCTACCTACCGTATGTTCAAAATAGCATATCCCAGCACTTTTTAAATATTGATACTACACAATTGGATTTGTAAAGTTAGATATTATAAATAAAGTTCCTTATAAGTTATACAGAAAAATATATTTCTTTAGAAAATTACCGAAGTTGACACCAAGTTTTCTTTTAAGTCGGATACCTTATTTAGAGAGCCGAGTAGTTTTATATTTTGAATGAAAATTTTTTTGTAAAAAATGGTTATATTTAAAATATAAAACTATCTAACTTTTTAAAAATGTTCAGAGGTATTCTACTTAAAAATAAAAGTTGATGTCTCCCCCAGTTATTTCCTAAAGAATATCAATTTTTCTGGACAATTCATGAGGAATTTATATTCATATATTTAACTCCAAGAAACCAGTTCTCTAGTATCAATATTTAAAAAGTACTATAGGGTGCTATTTTGAACACTATGGTAGGTATATAAAACAAATACATGCTACATCAAAAAGAGATAAAAAGTATATAATGCAAGATATGGTTGTCTGATTTGTCAACATATATTAGCTTAGGAAAGATTCTCGAATTGAATGACAGTTTAAACTAAGTTAATTAGTATCAACAAAGTTTCAATTCCATCTTAATCTCTGCATATTCCAGTAGGTAAACCAGGCATTAGGCGTTGTCATCTATATGTTCTTTAGAAAGCAGCTATATGATATTTTTTCTTCTCCAATGATGTATACCCACCTACCTACCTTGCCTTGCATTCCTAGTAAAGCTCAAATTTCATTTAATTTATTTTATTAACTGTTGATTTAGGAGAGATTAATACTAGTGTCTTTTGTGTAACTAATCTGTATTCAAGTTAACTAAGTATCTACAATAAGTGTTAAGCATTTCTCGGGTTGTTTCTGATTGTACTCGTTCTTTGGTCATCCTTCGTCACTCTAACATTTGCTATTTGAACATCAGTTACACAACCTGTGAAAATAATTGAAATATTAGTCTATTTCATATACGGGGTGCACCATTTAAAACTCCCCAGGCTTGTAATTTTCTTATTTTTAAAGGCACATCAAATTGTAGATATTTTTAAAGCATTTAAGAAAAATTTTTTTGAAAAAATTGTTAAGAAAGAAATCTTAATTTCCTTGAATATTTTTTTACGTCACCCTGTACATGAACTGCGTTAATGTTTTCTTATAAGGCTTCAATTTATATTATTACGTCATATTCGAAATTCTTTTTGGTTTTAGAGAAAGGAATTAAAAACACTCCAAACTGATTTTTTTTTTAATTACTTTGAAAGGAATGTAAATAATAATTTTATGCTTTATCTGTAAAAGACATATCACAAACAATATTCAGCGTAATAAAACAGTAACAAAAAATTTAAAAAAATATTTTTAAAAACTAACTTGTATTAAAATGTACTAAGTAGGAAATTGCAAATTTTTTATTTTTTAAGTTTTTTATTTTAATAACATAAATTGAAACTAATTAAAACCTTTGTAAGAAAACAATAACACAGTCCAAGTACAGGGTTAGGTAAAAAAATATTCAAAGAAATTAAATTTCCTTTCTTAAAAAAGTTACAAGTCTGGGGAGTTTGAAGTGGCGCACCCTGTATAGTGTAGTAAATCTGGTTTTATTTATATTTACTAAATTGTGAAGAAAACTAGATGCAAACTATTTTGATCAATTTTTTATGTTATTAAACAATTTATGATAGCTTAAATAATAATGTATATATTTTAACAAAACTTTACGAAAACACGCTTCCAATGGAATGGAAAATTTGAGGTCGATCCGATAAGTTTCAGAAGTATACTGCTTTAAACATGAACCGATGTGCTCAAAGTGCTGTCATTCAATCCGAAAGTCTGCCTCAAAGTTGAGTTTACACTGTTAAAACCCAGCTATTTAAAATCAGATTTGTCTAATCTGCCAGAGATGGTGATTTGGGGACTATTGGAGTATTTCAACAAAAGTTTATGCAGCATATAACTGCCGAAAAAAAGTGGAATGAAAATGCAACTAGGAGAGAATGACTTCACGCAGCGTCTATATTCTTGATTAATTTTAAAGCCTCTAGAGATCTTAGAATATCCTGGTTTTTTGAATTTCGCTCTAAAATGAAGAGATTTTTTTGCAAAATGTAATAAAAAAATATGCTAAATAAGCCCATTAATCATCACACCAAATTTCAAGTGGAAATAGTTATAACAACGCCAAAAAAACAACAAAGTCGAAAATTGAACCGTTGACTGTTTAAGTGCATCAAGTCATAGAACAATTTGTTTTAGAATGTAGATTTTTCTCCTACTCTTCAGTGGTGTTAACACAATTTTTTTAAACTATTTAAAATCATTTTAAATTTTTTATAAAGAATTTTTTTTCTCAGAATTAAACAATTAAAAATTATTAGAATGCTTCAAAAGATCACAAAAAAAAACAATTTTAAAAAACGGGGTTTTCTACGCCAATTGGGAGCAGTGAAGCGTGAAAAAAATGCATTTGTTAAATAATTGCCAAAAAATTGTTATAAATAATTTTAAAATACCTACTTATTTATGCAACAAGTGTGTAAAGCAGTACTTTTTTCATGCATAAGTTGTAGACGAGTGCATCAATCTTGTGAGAATCCCATGATAAAGGTAGTTTCTTTAACAGTCATATAAACAAATTGTTAATTATAACGCCACTGAAAAGTAAACAATCAACGATTCAGTTTTCGAACTTGTTACTGTTTCTTAAGCTTTTTTTGTATAAATATTAAATTATATTATACTACTAGCTGACCCAGCAAACGTTGTTTTGTCATATAAATTATAAATTTTTGTCCAAAAAATAAAAAAAAAAAATTCTGGATAGGGCCAGACTTATCACCTAGGGGTATAAAAAATAGCCTACGACCTATTCTCAGACCTACCAAATATACACCAAAAATTTCATAAAAATCGGTCAAGCCGTTTTGGAGGAGTTCGATAACAAACACTGTGACATGAGATTTTTATATATTAGATTACATTCACCGAGAGCCATTTGATATAAGAAAATGTGCAAGGTCCTTTACCAAGATGATTTAATTCTACCAGAAGCATATTTTTAATAATGACAAATCTTAATTGTCTTAATTTATTGCAACAAAATTAACCATAAAGGTTCAGACAATTCTAGTTTTCTTCGTAGTTTTATAATGATCAAATTAATTTTTTTAATGGCAATACAAGCAATATCATTAATCACAAGACAACAAAAAAAAGGGCTGCGCTTTTGATCAGAACCATCTAATCCTGGTTTTTAACATGTTGAAACCGATTCTGATATTAAAAAAAAATTTATCAGTTTTTGGTTACCACCCTTTTTATCCCCTAAAAAGGGGCAATGGTTTTGTCCTTAGGTTCTGATCTAATTTTTCTGAAGTACTTTGACGTGCTGAAGCCAATTTTTGACAAAAGAAAAATTGAAGGAAAATATTAGCCTACTTTACACATACAAAACCTTGAAATATATATGTACAATACAATAACGAACACAAAGTAGGTGCTATAAGATGTCGGTAAACAATAACCATACCTATATGCATAGTACTTCGCAAAAGCTTTTGGTCACTATTAAGATCTGGGTTTCCTTGAATTACAACTTCTTACGCTGGATTCAGTTGAACTTAATAATGTGGGAACAGCACCAACATACAGCTTTTGTGTAACAAAATCCATGTAATGATATAATTGTCTGTCGAGAATAACGATTGCCCGTGAAATAATTCTAACCTATAAAAAGATTACATTTCATTTAAATAAATATCTTTATAAAAACGGTATAACACAAACTTACTTTTGGGTCATTCACTGGAAAATGGTGCACCTAAAACATAGGTATGTACACCAAATTCGCAAACAAGAGGGCATGTTTATGTTTACACCATGGAGGTAGAATTTGCACCTAACCTTTACACTAATAAAACGTCCAAATAAAATAATATTTAAAAAAGTCCCAACGCTTTATGGTTCACAGTTCTGCATCAAAGTTATTAAAAGACATCATCCATTATTTTTCACAAAAATGATCAAAAAACACAAACGTTAGATTTTACATCATTTTACACTGACGCGTTCCATGACTTCGATGTCGTAAAATGAAGTAGGTAAACATTTTTAAGTAAAATTATGTAGCAAATATGTAAACTTGTGTATAAGTAATTAAGTTAATATGTTGACTTAAATATGATATTATTTTATGTATATGCTATGTAAAATTATGTAAAATATTTTACATAAAAATGTTCTATTAATCTTACCTCTCAGAGAGGTAAAGTTACATTAATGTTTACTGGGTAAGTACACAAAATTCCCTCAAGTACATTACATTTGTTTTTAATGCAAAAATATCTGATTTATAAATTTATAAATGATAATACTGTTGAAGTTGGTAGGTTGATAAAAACTTTGAGATCAATTAGATATCTCAAAATCACTTTGTTGAAAAAAAACGAGTTTTTTTATATGAATGATGGAGACTATAAGTAAACAAAATTCCCCCAGGTACCCCTGTCAAAAAATCATATTTCAAACTTATAAATAATCATTGATTACCCATAAAAAATGTATAATTATCTATAAGTTTGAAATGATTTCTATAAGTTTGAAATAGGATTTTTTGACAGGGACATTACATTTGATTCTAATGCAAAAATATCTGGTTTATAAATTTATAAAGGATCTATGTACTGTTGAAGTTAGTAGGTTGTTAAAAACTTTGAGATCAGTTATCTCAAAATCACTTATTTGTTGTGACATAGACCTTTCATCCACTTGTGTCTTCAATTAAGACTTATTTTACGTTTAACCCAAAATATTAGGAAACTAAATAACTTTACCTTTTTAGACATCTTCCATATAGGTAATCTTGTTTAGACACAAACTTGAAAATGTACCTAAAAATAACAGTATAAAATGTAAAATGATTTATTAACCACTAAATTAAGACCACTACCTTTGATATCTAAGGCCCAGATTTTTCTTTCTTAATGAATTCAATATTTTCACATTATTATGTCACAGAAACCACACTACAGTTAAAGCACGAACAACTGAACCAAAAGCAAAAACAAAATTAAAAACAAAAGCCAATCGCTTATATGCTGCTTCGAGTCGAAAAGAAACTCCGAATAAAAATACCGCGTTTGTCTTTTTCACTTTTCATCATTTTTAGCCCGAAAACAAACAAACCTATTATTTAAAAAATTCCAAACATAGATTTTAAAATGATTCTTATATATATAGCAACCAAATAAGAAGAAGCAAGTAAACTATACCTACTTATAATTTATGTTTATTATTTTATAGGGGGTCTAATTTTATATAATTCTCTTCCAGCGCATGTTAACAAAGATATTAACAATGTTAACATATTTAAGAGAAGCATCTCAAATTATGTTAAGTCTCGTTTTTAAATGTTTTGTTTATTCTGTTTTATTTATTATATATGTATGTATTGTATTTTAAATAATTGTAATCCGTAAGATTTGATTGTTTTTGTATAGCAACAAATGCTAATAAATGTTTTTCTCTCTCTCTCTCTCTGCCATACAAACAGTTTCTAAAAATACTCAATTTCCAAAATATCCTGCCCAACTTTAGTCCATCCTTTGATCACGCTGTGATCGAATCAAACTATAATTTTCACAGTTTTACTGGTACAGAAGTCGAAAAACATTAGATCAAAAGTCCCTTGTATAAATTCCAGCCTTCCCGATTCATCTGATGCAGGGGCGGCCCTAGGGCGGTGCGACCGCACTGGGCGCCTTCATGGGGGGCGCCGAAAATGCACCCACAGATCGTCTGCGCAAAATTATAAAGATGTAAGAAATGCAGGTTATCTTCAGTTTCTATGTACAGCTTAATCACGAATAAGCGATTGCATATGGGGGGGGGGGTACAATGAGACCTCGCACCACCTAAAAAACTTGCTGGGGCCGCCCCTGATCTGATGATGTCTATTTTGCCTTTTCTTCCATCTACTTTTACCACAGAAGAAGAAACAAACAGAATACAATCTCTCATTGGCGGGAAAAGTTCGCGCATCTACATCGCGCACTGTCAATCTCGGACGGAATTGTAAAAAATTGTGCCAGGCCCGGATCAAGGATTTCTTCTGTGACCGGATCGTCTGCGACAAATGGCGTGTGGCGTGATCTCGCCTCGTGATACAGTTTGTATCATGATGCCGCCTAACTAGGTAAGAAATATTGAAAATCTAAAACAAATATTATATGTCTTCATTTAATGTTTCGCAGGTTTTCTGACTCTCTACCGGGCCGTTCCTAAAAAAGGTAAAAAATATTGAGTACTGTTCTGAACTCTCCCAACAAAAGTATGGCGGAAATTTACAACACGAGATCAAAGGATTTTTGCCGACTTTATATTCTGATTGTTTCTTCTTCTGTGGTAACAGAGTGAACAGGGGCACACAGAGATACACTTTATATTTTGCCACATATTTTCCCGCCCTTGTGAGAGCAGCGCCACCATGCGGCGCCTCCTCTCTTTCACGATATAGTGGAAGCACGACGACGTGCTTACTCCTGGATTCTATTTTTCACTTCATGGGAATAAATCATGAAACATAAAATATATAAAAAACAATATAAATAATATCAAATAATCAATTTCTATTCATGTAAATGTAATTTATGAGATCGATTGTTCTAATGGTCATCGCCAGCCACCAATGCATGAATTATAAAGACAAGGATTCGGACGCTAACAGGAATTCCGATGAAAACCGATCCGCAAAATGTGAAGAAAGAAGATGGCGCTAGTAACACTAGGAGAAGTGTCATTAGCCAATGAGCAGCTCGCGTTCCAGTGTGCTAATGTCATTAGCCAATGAGCAGCTCGCGTTTCAGTGTGCTCGTGAGCGCTGCGTCATCTATAACGCCTGTTTCTTTTTTCCAGTTTCACGAAAATGTTGAAAGCACGGCGTGCGTTATCCTTGTCTTTAGTATTCATGCACCAATGGAACGAACTCTAGTATGTATTTTGGTCCAATAATGTTATGGAAAATAAGAATTCGGAAAACTTCTCGATTTTGACATTGTTGACGGTTGACAGCCAGGGCGCGCGCGACGCTTTATAAACACAAACAGCTGATAAAAGTGAAATGTCAGTATCATATTTCATTTCATATTTTAGTTAAAAGTGCCTTGTATAACACCAAATTTTAAAAATATTCTTACACCAAGTTCAGTATTATAATTTTTACCAAAAATGGACGAGGCAACGATCCTGGAGGGATTGAAGAAATATTTTAGATTCGACAAATTCAAATCGAAGCTTCAAAGAGATGCTGTTACAGAAATTTGCCAAAGTAAGCTGATTCGTTGTTGTATTGCAGTAAACTTTAAAAGTGTATTTTAGGAAAACACGATGTTTTCGTGTCGATGCCTACGGGTTCCGGGAAGTCTTTATGTTACCAATTGCCGGCAGTATTACACAACGACAAGATAACCATTGTATTTTCTCCACTGTTAGCCTTGATCAAGGTATAAACGAATTTCAAATGATTCATATATTTGAAATAAATATCATATACATATGAAAACTATTATATTTCAATTACGGAAGAAATGGAGTTGTGTATATGTTTAAATTGGAATATGATCTGGAAATATTTTGTCATATTTTCCTAGAGCGTTTTGCTGCTATTTTTACTAAATATTGTGTCAAAATCAGGCGATAATATGTGAATTTGGGGTAAATCAGACAAATGAACCCCGTGAGGGTACAAACAAATTCATTGATATGTGAAAACGATTACTGTAAAAATTATTATGGGCTAATGACAACAAAAAGAATTGAAGTTTTCTCCATGCGTAAATTTGTATGTATCCAAGGAAACCCGCTCACGGGGTTCATTTATCATTTGTCTGATTTGCCCGAATATCTCGCCGAATACTTAATATTACAATTCAAACATACACACTAGATCTGTTGTTGCGCTAACTTTAATATAGTAAAAGTTCAGGACAAGGAAATACGTTTGTGCAAGAAGGATTGTGGATGCCTAATTTGGTATATTTTTAAAATAATGTCGAGGTGTTCCAGAATTATATCTCTTTTTTTTAAAATTGCAAATAATTTCATATATTAATAGTTAATAACAATAATAATAGCGATCATATTTCATTAAATGGCTAATTTAAAGAATAACCTCGAAATAAAATTGATCCTTTTTTAATTGTCTCTGTCGATAAATCAATTAATTGTTTATTAACACTATGATTTAATTGACTATAAATACCTAAGCACCTTGCATTGATTTTTATCTGCAGTTTAAACATAAATGTTTAATTCTTTTTATAACTTGACTCTATAATTTGTCTAGGATCAAATAGACCACCTGCTTGCCTTAAAAATCAGAGCTGCATCTCTTAATTCGAAAAATACAAAATCAGAAAGGGAAGCTCTAATAGCTGATTTAAAATCGACGTCACCGAACACGAAGCTATTATATGTTACTCCGGAACAAGCTGCCACACAAACCTTTAAGGTAAGGAAACTATGTTGGAATATACAGGGTGATTCATAAGTAATGGTACAACACTTAACTGTAAATAGTAGCAGTCAAAATATTAAGATTTAGCCAATAATGCCTTAATGAAATGTTTATAGGTAAAAAGATACAAGGTGTTAGAGTTAAAATAAAATTTTTTATTTTCCTTTATAATTCAATGGTTTTTTTAACATTTTATCATGAAAATTGGTGGGTGGGGGTTATTTGTGGTGGGAAATCGTAACACACCTTCAACTTTCGTCTAGTTCCTAGAGGGCGCTACGTATGCTATGTTAATGTGTTTTTTCACCAGCACATTTATCGCAAATTTCGCATAAAGTTTGTATTCATCTATCATTTCTTAATAAAAAAAAGGTAGACTTGTTTCAAGTCTAAGTACAACAGGTTTTGAGAAAAGTGCAAATCAAGAGTTGCATGCAAATTCATTATACAATTTGAAAAATTATTTTGGCGGCAAAATTCGACACTTTTGTAAATATTTTTTTGTGTGTAGCTAATACCGCTTATGTGATAATTGTTTGTATGGCGTTTAACAACTTCAAAATTTCAGACATTAAACAAGTAATGATACACTTTTAACTAGTAGACATAAATAATTTAATTCAAAATGGTAAACAATGTATCACAAATAATACGAACTAGAACAACAATAAGAACAACTTTAAAATACCCACTGCAATAAACGTTCAACATGACCACCATTAACCTCAATACATTTTTTTAAACGTTTAGAATATCTAACTTTAAATAATGATTCTCTGTTATTTCTAATAGTTTCTACAGCTTCACAAATTTTTTCCCATAATTCTTCCCGGGTATCATTGTATACTAAATACTTACAGTAGCCCCAAAAGTAAAAATCCAAAAGATTGAGGTCAGGACTACAAGGTGGCCAAGGAAATTCACTTTCTAGACCGATCCAGTGATGTGGATAATGCGTATTTAAATGATTACGTACTTCTATCGAATAACGTGCTGGGACCCCATCCTGCATGTACCACATATTGTTTCTTAAATTTATTGGAACATCATATAAGATTTCAGGAAGAATGTTTTCTAAAAAGTCCAGATAAGATGCATCATTTAAATTTGGTGGTAACTCAATCGGCCCTAGTATGTAGTCTCCAATGATAGCACACCACACACTTATTTTAAATTCGTGCTGGTAGTGTTTTTCCTTGTATAAATAGGGATTCTCAAGTTCCCACGAATTACTATTTCTCCAATTAAATACCCCACGCCTGGTAAAAGTGGCCTCATCCGTAAACAATATTCGTTCCATAAACATATGGTCATTATGTTGTTTGTTACCCAAAAATAATGAAAACTGCGACCTTTGTGGAAGATCACGAGGTAACAAATTTTGCATTGGAGTAAAGTGATATGGTTTAAATTTTTCTTTCTTTAATGATCTATGAATTGATGACTGACTTAAACCAGTTGCTGCCGATAACTGCCACGTACTTATTTGCGGATTTTCTGCTGCACGAACTAAAACGTCTTCTTCTTGATCGACAGATATTCTTTTTGGAGGACCAGCAATATCACGTTTTGGGTGGAATGCACCTCTTTCTCCCAAACGATCAGAAAGGTTTTTAAATAACCTATGATCAGGCTGCCTTCTGTTTGGATACAGTTCTAAGTACCTTCGAGCTGCAGCACGACCACAAAAATTTACTTACGAGTATACACAAACCGTGTCTCTCATTTCAGAAGTCGAAAAAAATGTTTGGCAAGCAATGGCGGATCTAACCGGGCGGCCGATGAGCAAATGCCACCTGGGCCCCTGTGCAAAAGGGCCCTCAGGTAGGGTCGAAGACGATGCATCTGTCGCTTGCGTGGTTATCATCCGAAAAAATGAGCCCTTCAAAGCGTTTGCCACCTGGGCCTTTTACCTTAGATCCGCCACTAATGGCAAGGCATTTTTTTATAAAACGATATTAGAAATGAATAAAAAACAACGCTTAAATAAAACACTCCGCAACAGCTAATTATGGTTTGAAAGATTAATTGTTTGACAGGTACTTTTGTCTTTATGCCTACTTGATAAATATGCTTCTTTATTTACTGTGATAATCCTGTGTCACAACGCCAACTTTTAAAAATTATTATTTGAAAATGCTTTTAAAAAATTTTCATGCACTTTCTTGATTTGCACTTTTCTCAAAACCTGTTGTACTTAGAGACTTGAAACAAGAATATCCTTTTTATTAAGAAATGATAGAGGAATACAAACTCTATGCGAAATTTGCGATAAATGTGCGGGTGAGAAAGTTACGGCCCTTTTAACACATTAAACATAGCGTACATAGCACCCTCTAGGAGCTAGACGAAAGTTAAAGGTGTGTTATGAGTTCTCACCACAAATAACGCCCACCCACCAATTTTCATGATAAAATGTTAAAAAATCATTAAATTACAAAGGAAAATAAAAAATTGAATTTCAACTCTAATACCCTGTATCTTTTTACCTATAAACATTTCATTAAGGCGTTATTGGCTAAATCTTAATATTTTGTCTCCTACTATCTACAGTTAAGTGTTGTACCATTACTTATGAATCACCCTGTATAGGGGGTTTATAAATTTTTATTAGATATATTACCACAAATGTAGGAAACCAAATTTTTATGAAATTATTTATTTTTCATTTTTTGCCCCATCAATGAATGTCAAGGCAAGGTCCTTAACCCCAGACAAAAATTCTTGTTTATGCGTATTATTTGATATATTTGTTTACTCGTGTAATATAGTGCCTGAATATTGATACTATTGTTTTATTCGTATGCATAATTTTATCTATTTTATATACTGACATGTTACAAAATGTTACTTGTGAGGATTTGGATGAAAAACCAAATTAAATTTGGCCCCAATATCTTATATATAAATTACCTATGTATTTTTTCGCATAAATAAACGAATTTATTATTTATTACTATTATTAAGTACCATACTGATAAGAACGGCAGAGGGAGCCACCATACTAGGTCAAACTGGCAACTTTTTGTGGACAAAAGAATTAACAGCAGCAAACACATTGATAAAAATCATGATTTAAAAAAAAAATTAAAATCGCTGATTTATTTTAAAAAATGATTTTTTTAATTTTGTTACATAAAAACGATTATTTGGCTTCTTAACTTTCCATATTGTATTTTCTTATTAAATACTAAAAAAATCTCTATACCAAATTATGTTAAAACTGAAAATTGGTTTAAAAACTGGTTCGACTTGGCTCCGCAAGCCAAAAAGCCGCTTGCGAGCCTGTTGGAACTCGTTGAAACTTGCAAAGCTCAGTCGACTATATAAGAAAAGGAGAGGGTTTTCAACTTCATTTAATATTCAGCACTGACTGAACCTTGACGAGCGACGTATACTAAAATGTCTAGTCGAGGCAAAAAAGAAGATAGTGTTTGGCAACATTTTATCAAAACAAAAGTATTGGATAAACTTGGATGTCGTGCAAGGTGTACAAAGTGTAATAAGGAAATTTAGGAGCTTCTCGACAGGCTTAAAAACCACTGGGAAACCTGTACAAATCAGTCAAGTGAAGGTGAAAAAATTAATGAGTGCCGAACCAATACAAGCCAAAGTGAGAATTCCCAATGAACAGCAAGCGGGAATTTGAGTGGTAGTAATTGCAGTAGCACTAGTTTAAGCTCCTTTGTTGTAAGAACATGTCAAGACAAAAATGAAATATTTGAAGAGAAGAAATCAAAGTGCTTTGCAAATGTATCAGGTCAATCAGTTTGTATGTCTCTTGATGGTTGATCAAATGTTCATAGTGAACCGATAATATGTGCAGTTTTGATACTAGAAAGTATAGGACATGCACACACTGGTGATTATCTTGCAAACTTGGCCGTTGATTTAATAAATAAGTGGAAAAATGAGTATAACTGCAAAGTTACTAGTTTGGTCACAGATAATGCGGCAAACATGAACAATATGACGGAAGAAATTGCCGAGACCTTAGATTACCTCATTATAACGTACAGGTGTTCTGCCCATATACTGAATTTGCTTTCCAAGGATTTGGAAGTTGCAAAAGTAAAATCACATGTAGTTTAAATTATAAAATATTTTCGAAATACACTTGCCAAATGCTTGGTACAAAGAAAAAGGGGGCAAGAAATTAAATTACCACAAGATGTTAGATGGAATACAATTTCCGACTGCCTTGAGGTTTATGACACTGAATGGCCCAAGTTATTGCAAATCTGTGAAGAACACAAAAATGACGTTGATCCATTGATTTTAGAAGTGTCAAATGTTCAAATTAAAAAAATAGCCGAAGACTTTTTAAAATTGTTAAAACCAATTTCTATGACACTTGACAGAATTCAGCAGAAAGGTGGCAATTTGTCCCTTGTAATTGAGGAATGGAAAGAATTGAGTGGTTATAAAGATGAAGACGTAAATTTAAAGCAATATCAGATAGGTATTTGAAAGGAGGTATGATCAAGCTTTAACTCCATTTCACCTTTTGGCATATTTGCTGGATCCTATCAGAAATGAAAACAAATACCCACTGTCGGAAGAAGAAAGAAGGCTGCTTTAAATATAGTTTCTTAACATTTTTCTTATTACCGTTAATAATTCAGTTGGATGCAAAATTCGATCCTTTCCAAGAAACAATGTTTTTAGAAGAAATATTACAAAATGTTAACGTAGTGTAGTAGTGGAAATCTCAAAAAGATATTCCACAAAATAGTGGATCTGAAAATTCCCTTTCTGTGTGCCGTTGCTTCTTCTGCAAACGTGGAAAGAATGTGTTCTTCATATGGACTTGTTCATTCAGATATTGGGATTAGATTGGGCAGTGAAAAAGCATCTAAATTAGTATTTTTTTTTAAACATTATAATACTTAATATGTCCTGTTTTGTACTGTTTTGAAAAATATATATTTTTGTTTTTATATTTATATGTTTGTTAATGTTTTAAGCCTTTAAAGGCTTTCAAAGTTTAATTTTTGCAAATAAAAAAATGTTTGAACTTGGAAAAGAAAAAAATTACGTTTTTTTTAAATAAAAATCGCTGGATTAAAATCATGATTTTAATCGTGATTTTAATCAGGTTATTTAAATCAGCTGAACCCTGGCAGCAAGGTTCAATTTCATTTAAACACCAGTTATCCAAATTGCCGTACTGCTCGGATGGATATGTGTGTAAATTATACACTTTGAAGAGTTATTTTAGTGATATCGGTAGACGTGAAACCAGTTTTGTTTATATTATTTATCACAAATTATATAAAATAATTTGCAACCTGGAGATATTATGACGATCTGACAGCATTTTTGCTCAGTTTCAATTATGCGGCAGATGGATGAATGTGATATTAGCTATTGCAGTGCCAAGTTATTTTTAAAAAAAGCAGAAACAGGAAATACAGTGTTCATCCCGTGATCCAAACATACATATGGTCTGCCTATACAAATGGCTCATGCTTCACTATCACTTTGATTTTCTTTTATATCTCACCCTTGCCACTGTACTTTGAGTTTGTTGATACTGAGAGGCAAAATAAGATTCGTGTGATGACTGTGATATTTGCAATCTTATCCACCAGGACACTAGCAATTTTGATCCATAATGTTCTTTTTAAGTCTCTGTTTGAATATTCTTTTAGTTTCAAATTTTACAGTTGTGTTCTAGATTCAATTTCATATGTAAATAGTAAATAAATGTTACCCCCAGCTTACGTCTGAGATGCAAAGACCCAACTTATTGCGACCTGAATGCTAGTATGATTATCTATACAAGAGATAATGGGGAGTGTTTCTGTCGTGGGTCGCAACGATAGCCACCTACATTTAGAATCCATATAACATATCTTTGCAACCTAGTTGCCGTGTTCGTGTTTTTTTCAAATGGTCTACTTTTGGAAAAGTACAAGATGCAGAAAGTGTGCTGTTGGCAATAAAATGTACCCAAATTTTTTTACAACATATTTGTTAATAAATAAATTGTTAATAACAATTTGGGAAGGCTTTTGCTAAACCACAGCTTAGACATTCAGATTCAAGAGGTCAAAAAATATATAGTTCGCCAAGTCGTAGCCCATGTACATTGAAAATTTTAAACCTTGAATTTCAATGCTGCATCAAATTTTTGGGCTAAACGTAAAGTTGACAATAAAAGGAAATGATCATACATTGTATTGTTGCAAGAAATTTAGTTTGGGTTATGAAAAACATAACCTTCTTGACAGTGCTGGACTGATATTAAATTTTCACTGAAAACTTTTTCGCCTGCCCTACTAATATTTTTCAAAATATAGCAAGTACAGCTCTTTCGCTGCTTATCCCGCAAATACATGACATGATATACAAAGAATCTAGTACAACTTTTTACTAATTATACACGAATATTTTTTAAATTAATTTATTTAAAAATTAGTGATTTTAAAAGAATGAACAACTAAGGATATAATTGTCTCTGTTTTAGTATTTATAAAAATGTTTGCCGTTTTCGTGTTGAGTGTGGATGATAGTATTGATAGTACTAAAGTTTAGTCTGGATTAATGTTCAAACTGATACCTTCAGCCGCTGACAGCTGTTCGGTCAGATACCCATCAGGTGGATAGTCCATATAGCACCAGTGCCAATACGTATATTTTATTCTAAAGCACCAGGAACCAGGCCTTTTTTGCTAGCGGTCCATGTAGAATCCTCCACATCATCCACATAGCCAGTCCTCCGCTGCTTTTTGAATTCGTATATTATAACATGCATTATTGTAGTGTGGGCTTATACCGTGCGTGTAGCAGAGCGCTAGGCATAGGGAGTAAAATTACAACATCGCGCGTGCCAGCTGGCTGAAATGAAATAACAGGCTGGGATGCTCCGCTCGACGGAGGAATTTACGGCAGCTGTGTTGTCATATCTATCGCGCTACGTGAATGTACATGCCTAATGGGAAATTACACGCACGGTATCTGGATTTTTTGTGTGGCATCAGGCTTTTTCTGATTAACATTAAGGTGAAAGGCTCAGGTGGCAAACGCTTTGAAGGGCCCATTTTTTCGGATGATAACCTATATAATCTACAGTATAAGGGCCCTGAGGGCCCTTTTGCACAGGGGGCCCAGGTGGCATTTTCTCATTGGCCGCCCGGTTAGATCCGCCACTGATGTTAACATAAATATAACTTACTATTTCCCTCACATTATATAAGAACCATTGGAATAGCAAGATTTTGAAAATTTGGACCAATAAGAACAACAACATAAACACACCACAGATAGTAGACAACCCCCAAATCCAAAGCCAAGGCTGTCCGGAAGGGGGTTACACATTCGGAAAAACGCAGACATACATCCACACCCCCCGGTGTTGTCAATACCGGGGCTGGGGGTCGAACCCAGAGCGCGGTAGCGAGTCGATCAGCGTATTCGCCACTCAATACGCCTTAACCGATTGAGCTACCGTGCCGGTTATTAACCAATCAAAATTTTGCATTTCATGTCATGTGTGAAAATTCATCCAATCAGTAAAAGATTACAGCGATAACATGCATACATGTGTTATTGTTGTAGAACTCTTCAAAATCGTCCTAAGTTGAAGACATAATCAAAATTCGACTTGGGCAGAAATTTCATTTAAAGACATTTTTGGGAGTCTGCAGAGGCGCAGATCAGTCCACAAGGACCGTTTTGGGTTCTATAAGGCGTTGGAAATGACCAGGCGAAAATTCGAAGAAACACCGAATTTTCACTTAGGAAAAATGTTTTTGGTTCAAAATATCAGAGTAGAAGTATATAATGACAAAGATTTATGAATAGTATACTTTTTCAAAGGTATCATAAATTGGACTTTGAAAAATAATATTTTTGGAAGGGCGTCAAAATTTGGCCCAGGAATCGATTTATCGAAAGTACGCCAAAGTTTCACTTGCAGACTAATTTTTCAAAACTGCGTTGAAATTTGGCTTGAAAATCAATTTTTCAAAAGTACGCCAAAATTTCACCCGCAGATTAACTTTTCAAAAGTACCTTGAAATTTGGCTTGAAAATCAATTTTTCAAAAGTACGCCAAAATTTCACCCGCGGATTAACTTTTCAAAAGTACCTTGAAATTTGGCTTGAAAATCGATTTTTCAAAAGTACGCCAAAATTTCACCCGCAGATTAGTTTTTCAAAAGTACCTTGAAATTTGGCTCGAAAATCGATTTTTCAAAAGTACGCTAAAATTGGTCTTTAAATGGATTTTTCAAAAGTACCACAAAGTCAGTTTAAAAAGTACCACGAAAATATACTTTAAATTATTTTTTATTTTTTATTCCTCAACCAAAGACATTGACCTTTGAGGTACGGTCATTGAAAGCCCAATTCTAAAATATGAGCATAAAATTTTAACGATGCACTGCATCCGAAAGGCAAAAAAGAAGATTTTGTCAAAGCCGGCGTAGTGCCGATAAGCAAAAATTGATAAAAATCAATGCACATGTACAAGGCCGGTTTCTCGCATAGAAAGAGTTTGGATTGACCCAGCGGCTCGCAATTTGGTCGAGCGCGTTGAGTGGTCCAGACAAAGTGATGGTAGAAAAGCCAATAACGGGGCTTTTCAAATGACAAAGTTATAGAGGAAAACGCCTTGTGCATAAAAATCCAAAAATTCAATTTTGCCTAATAGTCGCTCGAAGGTGAGACGCTGCCAAATCGATATTATTAATCGACTGTGATAAGGGTTAGTAAGTCGTGGACTGATCGAACGCCACTCAACTTATGCAGTAATAAGTCCTCAGAATGTGTTTGAGTACGTGAATTTCCACGATACAAGAACTTTAAAGCTAGGTAGTCTCTAGCGAAACTAAATTCATTTAGTAAAACTTTTTTAAGTTAATTTCAGTCAGCCTTAATTATTCATTTACCCAGAGTCTGAAATGATTCTAAAAGCTCGCATTTTGATTCTGAGAAGGTACGTATGAATCTTTTCTACCTAATCGATCGTTAGCGCGAGCGCTCTCGCTTGTATGGTCTGAAAGTCACTACCTTGATTGGGGAAGGCACGATTCTTTCTTGAGAATTTTGTATAACCAATTCTGTTAAATAAACGGATTCTTTGAACTAATGTTTCTTAATTGATCTTGAGGCCTGTTGACGGTCTATAATCCCTGGAACTTTCGTATAGAAAACCGGATGTGTCGAGTTAATTCGCATTAACGTTCGACCTTCTGGTTGTTGTACGGAGGTTCGATAGGGATTTTTTTATGCGTTTTTTGAGAAATATATTCCGTTATTAATGGACCAAAACGCGATTTTCGCGTACCAAAACTAATCCCTCCGCAGAGAAATTCTTCGGTTGGGATTTTTTTATGCAAAAATTCAGGAAATTAAGAGGTGCCTAAACCCCTAACGAGGGAATTCGGGTCCAGAGAGAGCGTAGTTTCCGATCTGTGGTAGTGCAGCCTTGGTCCCGCTTTTCGGCTACCGAAGTCATCTTATCTCGAACCCGCCTGGGAGGTAGAAGAACGGGGTAATACGCGACTGGCGCCCCCTGAGAAATAAATTGGTGTCGCGTCATTTTGACGCCCGGTAGTGCGTTCTTCTACATGGCGCCCAACGTGGGGCGTTGTTAGTCAGCAGGGCTTTCTGGAAAGGATATGGATGAATCAACGCCTTTCCAGTTTTACGACGAGCCGACATCTGTGATGGACAACGTCTCTAGAGGGTTAGAGAGGCCGTGCGCGGAGGATGTACTGGGTAGTTCGGGGGTTGGCCCGAGTACCACTGAAGGAGTCATACAGCCCTCCTCAGAACAAGTGTTCGCCCAAATGGCAGCAGGTCTTGCCAAAGCTCTAAGCGAAGCCACGCACGAGCATAAGTATCGGTCGAAGCATCCAAATGCGGAATTTCATGGCTTCGAACACGAAGACCCTGAAACCTTCATTTATCAAATGGAGGAATTTTTCGTCCGAGTACGAATTACGCAGGATAACGACCGACTATATAAAATATCAGAACAGCTCAAAGATGATGCTAAGAAATGGTTCGAACAATATCGAACCCTAATTACCACGTATCCTCTATTCCTCGAGCGGTTCAGAAGCCGTTATGATTCAGGTGAAGTACTCACCGAAGCAGTAGCTAATTTATATGGCAAGAAACAAGATGCCGAGGAAAATACGTCAGTATTTATTTCAAGGAAGGTATGCCTCTTCAAGAGGATCGATCCGTTTAAGCCGGAGGCGATGAAGGCGGCTACCATCTTCAATCAGTTGAGACCTGATATGAAAATGCTCCTAAAGAGTGCCGTCATACTAGATACAAATACACTAGTCACGATGACCGAACAAATGGCCAAAATCATGGATGAGAATAAAGAATTCGAGATTCTGCAAAATGCAAAGAAAAGCAAAGACCGAGAAGCGTCCACCTCTACCGCTTCAGCTCAAGGGAATCAGCAATCGAGCAGTAACTGGAGAACGGAACCCTCCGCATTAGCGAAGCCGTCCTCCAGTTCCTTTGGTGCATCTAGGACACCATTCAATGGATCTCAAAGAAGAGATAATCCGCCAGCACCAAGGGTGCATTTTGCAAATAATATTTCCTCGCTGCCTAGAGGGGATATACCGAGAAGGGGTACTGGAGACGTAAGGAACTCCCGAGTCCCGTATCGCCCTTGCAGATATTGCCCAACGGAGCAGTGGCATTTTCATGCGGAATGCCCAAACAATCCCTATCGTAATATGAATACGGGAAACCAAGCGGGGGTCAGAGGCGATGGCCCAGGCCGAACTGTACCAGCCCCGCCTACCAGGCCCCAGCAGGCTCGAAGCGACCCTCGAGGAAGCTCCGAAGCAAGAAGTTTAAATTAAAAAACTTCGATGACCTTCCTGACCTTAATTACCTGTTTAAGGATCAAGAAGTCAACCTATCTCCCCACCGATTCACTACATTAGAATCTATCAATCAAACCAACGACGCTTTCCCTCTGCCTCGCATTAAGATTATAATTAATAATCGAGCGGTTAACGCTTTATTGGATACAGGTTCGACAAGGAATATTATCCAACCGAAATTTTTGAACGACATTGATCAACTTACAGCTCCCCAAACTTTTGTTATGGCTTGTGGCGATGGTTTAGTAGAATCCCTCGGGACTACGACCATAAACGTTAATGTACTAGATGTACCCTTTCAGACCACGTTTCAGGTCATTCAAAATTTAAATGAAGAGCTCATTCTGGGAGCCCCGTTTTTATATGCTCACAATGTCGTATTCGATTATCAACGTAAATGTGTCTACGTCGGCACCGAAGAGCGAATAACCGTCTTCTGGAATCAAGCGGCACATCAAGCAAGGAAGCAATGCCGGCTTCCCGAAGAACTGATCATCGGAAACGATAATTTAAAACCTCTATTCGAGGAATTCGCTGAATTGTTCACCGCGGTGCCTACCCAAGCTACCACGGTGACAACGAAACATAAAATAAAAGTTAAAGACGACCGCCCGTTCAATATCAAACCCTACCCCATGTCTCCTTCTAAGAAAAAAGTTATGTACGATCAAATTGAAGAGATGCTGAAAGCCGGGGTCATAGAACCGAGTACCGCTCAGTACAGTTCGCCTCCCATTATAATTGAAAGGGCCCGGCAAGAAGCCTCGCTTCTGCATTGATTATCGTCACTTAAATGAAGTAACGGAAGACGAAGCATCCGTCTTACCAAAGATATACGAGAGTATAAAGGATCTAGGAAACGCCAACTTATTTACGGTGTTGGACCTCAAGAGCGGATATTGGCAAATCCCTCTTGAGGAGTCGTCAAAAAACTATTCTACGTTTACAACATTAGATGGAGCATCTTACCGATTTAACGTGATGCCTTTCGGATTGAAGACCGCTCCATGTACATTCCAAAAATTTATGGCAAGAGACGTATTGACCGGCTACTTGCATCATTTCTGCAAAGTATATCTCGATGATATTATCATCTACAGTGAAAATATAGAACAGCATGTAAACCATCTGAGAGCCGTCTTTGAACGCCTGCGTTTGCATAATTTAAAGGTGTCACCGGAAAAATGTGTGGTAGCCACGTCAAGCATAACCTATCTCGGGCATCAAATAAATGCCAACACCACTCAACCATTAGAAAAACACATATTACAGATACAAAATTATCCGGCCCCTACGACGAGGCGCCAGCTTCAGAGTTTCCTTGGTTTATGTAATTGGGTACGTGAATATATCCCTAATGTTGCAATAATTACAAAGCCCTTGACCCGACTACTCTCGAAAGACTGGCGCTTCAAGTGGAATCCGGAAGCCCAAGAAGCTTTTATTTTACTAAAAGAAGTATTGAATAAACCTCTAGGACTGCACCGGCCAGATTTCAATAAAATGTTCATACTGCAGACGGACGCATCCTTAATAGGATTATCTGCAGTATTATATCAATTGGGGGATAATGACCAGAAGCACATCGTCTCTTATGCTAGTAATACGTTATCTCCGACGGAGAGAAAATACCATATTAATGAATTGGAATGTTTGAGCGTCGTTAATTATATAAGGAAATACAAAATATATTTGGCAGACCGTCCATTTATAGTCAAAACCGACAATCGAGCTTTACTATGGTTAAATAAGCATAAGGACGAGAAAACGAAATTTACACGTTGGTCATTATTACTTCAGGAATACAGCTTCACCATAGAACATTGTCCCGGCAAGGAAAATATATTGGCTGACTATCTTAGCAGGAATCCTCAAGGCCCAGACGTCGAAGCAGACGACGAAGAGGAGAGAATGTACCCACCAAAATTCTCGTACAAGGAACGAATATCAGTGATTACCACATTGGAATTAAACGATCAGGTCAGAGAAGCGCAAACGCACTCCAGAGATATCCAAGACCAAATTGAACGATGGAATACTCTAGTGCGACAAGCAGATAAAACCGAGGCAGAGGTGAAATTCGTCAATACAAGACAAGTGATAGGCGGCACACTTTGGACGAGAGGCGAAAATGTTATAGAAAAATTATACGTACCAAAACGTATGGTCATGAGAGTAATATCTCATTTTCACGACCGACCGGAAGTAGGTCACCCCGGCCGCGATGAAACTGTTAGAATCATCTCGGGCCGCTATTATTTTAATAATTTGTCGAGACTAGTTAACAAATATTTAAATGAGTGCATTATTTGTAATTCCGTAAAAAGCAGACAATCACAACCGAAGGCTCCTCTCAGAAGCCATGCTCCATCGCATCCGTTCGAAGTTCTAAGCGTCGATGTAATCGGACCGCTTCAGCGAACCAAAGATGCAGATAACCGATATATATTAATGGTAGAGGATGTATTTAGTAAGTGGGTCGAAGCCAAGGCGTTCACCCAAGTCAGTGGAAAAACAATAGCACAATTTATCGAAGAGGAACTAGTGGCGAGATATGGCGTTCCGAGGGTCATCATTTCCGACCAGGGAGGCCACTTCAATTCCGGCTTTTACGATACGTTCTGTACACGTAACAATATTGAAAGATTCTTCACAGCAGCTTACCACCAACAGGCTAATCCAATAGAAAGGAGGGTGCAAGAAGCTAAGAAGATCTTAAAAACCTTATTATATGGTTCACCCAACGACGAGTGGGATCGACATGTTAGTCAGATGGCATATATCTTGAGAACAAGAAAAAACGCCGCTACGGGGCATACGCCCAGTTTCGTAGTGCTCGGCTATGAATTACCGCAGATTGGTGATTGGAATATGTTCGCTTATAGACAAGAACGTCGTAATCAAGCGGACGTTCCCCGCCTTGAAAGAGTCAAGGAAATTCGTAAAAATCAAACAAATTACCAATGGCGTTACGCGCCCAAAGTGGCGGTAACGCCGGTCGTATATAAAGTGGGAGATATGGTAATGACTAAAAGGATCAGGAAGGATCATACCTTCACACCATCGTGGAGTGGGCCACACAAGGTTTTAAAGAGATTGTCCAATGAAGTTTACCTCATTCACAAGGGGGTAACTTCGACGAGATTACATGTCGATGCCATCAGGCCGGCACCTAAGGGAGACCCCGATGTTGAATTGGAATTGTCTGAAGAATCAGAAGATAGTCCGGATGAAATTCATCTTAGTGACGACGCTTCCTCATCAGACAATGAGATCGCGCCCAGGTCAGAGCGACGTAGCGATACCACACTAGTTCAAATCAATGTTCCCGCAAGTGCTCAAGATGAGCCGGATGTAATAAGTCGAGATCCCGAAGATGCTCGAGATGAGCCAGATATAGAAGAGTCACCTCTAGATATTTCTGAGGTCGACCACGGCTAATAGCCGTTTTCGCTTTTTTTTATATTTTTTCTCAAAATTCTAAGTAGCGATTTTGACCTATATGCGGTCGAATCGAAAATTTAAAGTCTACTCCATGAGCAGACATGGAAAGACGGCGAACCCGACGCAAGAGCGCGATCCGGTAAGCCTAGCTTCTCAAGAGCGAGAGCCGCCAAGTTCGAGTAATGGACGTAGGCATAAGTACGAATCAGTACGAGTTTCGGAAGCTGTTTTTCTTATGCAAGAAGACAACTTCAATTTTAATCATTTTAAGTCAACAAAATTAACGTATACCCCAAATGGAAACTACGAGTTTCAGAAGCCGTTCTTCGCTCAAGAAGACGCTTCAATTTTTTTTTTTTTTATACTTTTTTCACAAGTCGTGATGACCGCACGAGTATCGTAAGCCGATTTAATCTACCTTACGAAATGGAAACTACGAGTTTCAGAAGCCGTTCTTCGCTCAAGAAGACGCTTCGATTTTTTTTTTTTTTTATACTTTTTTCACAAGTCGTGATGACCGCACGAGTATCGTAAGCCGATTTAATCTACCTTACGAAGTAGAAACTACGAGACGAGTTTCAGAAGCCGTTCTTCGCTCAAGAAGACGCTTCGATTTTTTTTTATACTTTTTTCACAAGTAGTGATGACCGCACGAGTATCGTAAGCCGATTCAATCTACCTTACGAAGAACCAATTTCTAACCATTATAAGTTAACAAAATTCATGTTAGAAAAATATTTCATTAAAAACAACACATTGTGTTTGTTAGTCGACGCGTCCCAGTCGACGACTTGCTAAAAAGTCAATCTAGTTGCAGAACTGCATTTTCCATGTGCAGAAATGGAAAGATGACCCAGCCTGTCGCAAGGGCGCGGCATGGTGAAGTCTGGAACTCAAAGGCGAGGACCGTCCAAGCTGCGGCATGGAGATATAGACAGACTCTTCTAGAAAGGGCCGAAGTTAAGCAAGAGCGAGACCAGGGCGAAAAAGCGAGTGCAACGAATTAGTGAGAGTGGACGCTAATCAAAATTGTGCTACGCTTCGCACCTCGACGCGGGTGTAATTAAGTTGATAAAAATGTTGTATCAACTTGTCGTATTGTTTAAAAAATGTAATTATTTTTAAGTTAGATAGGCGAATCAGCCGTCTGCCCCAATTAAGGCCATTATTTTTAAAACATCTGTACCATAGGTCAGACCGTCAAATGAAGGCATACAGACATACAAGTGAATATGGAAATTAAAGGCGATCGATGAGTAGAAAAGATTCAACCAAAGGAGGGGAGTGTTGTAGAACTCTTCAAAATCGTCCTAAGTTGAAGACATAATCAAAATTCGACTTGGGCAGAAATTTCATTTAAAGACATTTTTGGGAGTCTGCAGAGGCGCAGATCAGTCCACAAGGACCGTTTTGGGTTCTATAAGGCGTTGGAAATGACCAGGCGAAAATTCGAAGAAACACCGAATTTTCACTTAGGAAAAATGTTTTTGGTTCAAAATATCAGAGTAGAAGTATATAATGACAAAGATTTATGAATAGTATACTTTTTCAAAGGTATCATAAATTGGACTTTGAAAAATAATATTTTTGGAAGGGCGTCAAAATTTGGCCCAGGAATCGATTTATCGAAAGTACGCCAAAGTTTCACTTGCAGACTAATTTTTCAAAACTGCGTTGAAATTTGGCTTGAAAATCAATTTTTCAAAAGTACGCCAAAATTTCACCCGCAGATTAACTTTTCAAAAGTACCTTGAAATTTGGCTTGAAAATCAATTTTTCAAAAGTACGCCAAAATTTCACCCGCGGATTAACTTTTCAAAAGTACCTTGAAATTTGGCTTGAAAATCGATTTTTCAAAAGTACGCCAAAATTTCACCCGCAGATTAGTTTTTCAAAAGTACCTTGAAATTTGGCTCGAAAATCGATTTTTCAAAAGTACGCTAAAATTGGTCTTTAAATGGATTTTTCAAAAGTACCACAAAGTCAGTTTAAAAAGTACCACGAAAATATACTTTAAATTATTTTTTATTTTTTATTCCTCAACCAAAGACATTGACCTTTGAGGTACGGTCATTGAAAGCCCAATTCTAAAATATGAGCATAAAATTTTAACGATGCACTGCATCCGAAAGGCAAAAAAGAAGATTTTGTCAAAGCCGGCGTAGTGCCGATAAGCAAAAATTGATAAAAATCAATGCACATGTACAAGGCCGGTTTCTCGCATAGAAAGAGTTTGGATTGACCCAGCGGCTCGCAATTTGGTCGAGCGCGTTGAGTGGTCCAGACAAAGTGATGGTAGAAAAGCCAATAACGGGGCTTTTCAAATGACAAAGTTATAGAGGAAAACGCCTTGTGCATAAAAATCCAAAAATTCAATTTTGCCTAATAGTCGCTCGAAGGTGAGACGCTGCCAAATCGATATTATTAATCGACTGTGATAAGGGTTAGTAAGTCGTGGACTGATCGAACGCCACTCAACTTATGCAGTAATAAGTCCTCAGAATGTGTTTGAGTACGTGAATTTCCACGATACAAGAACTTTAAAGCTAGGTAGTCTCTAGCGAAACTAAATTCATTTAGTAAAACTTTTTTAAGTTAATTTCAGTCAGCCTTAATTATTCATTTACCCAGAGTCTGAAATGATTCTAAAAGCTCGCATTTTGATTCTGAGAAGGTACGTATGAATCTTTTCTACCTAATCGATCGTTAGCGCGAGCGCTCTCGCTTGTATGGTCTGAAAGTCACTACCTTGATTGGGGAAGGCACGATTCTTTCTTGAGAATTTTGTATAACCAATTCTGTTAAATAAACGGATTCTTTGAACTAATGTTTCTTAATTGATCTTGAGGCCTGTTGACGGTCTATAATCCCTGGAACTTTCGTATAGAAAACCGGATGTGTCGAGTTAATTCGCATTAACGTTCGACCTTCTGGTTGTTGTACGGAGGTTCGATAGGGATTTTTTTATGCGTTTTTTGAGAAATATATTCCGTTATTAATGGACCAAAACGCGATTTTCGCGTACCAAAACTAATCCCTCCGCAGAGAAATTCTTCGGTTGGGATTTTTTTATGCAAAAATTCAGGAAATTAAGAGGTGCCTAAACCCCTAACGAGGGAATTCGGGTCCAGAGAGAGCGTAGTTTCCGATCTGTGGTAGTGCAGCCTTGGTCCCGCTTTTCGGCTACCGAAGTCATCTTATCTCGAACCCGCCTGGGAGGTAGAAGAACGGGGTAATACGCGACTGGCGCCCCCTGAGAAATAAATTGGTGTCGCGTCATTTTGACGCCCGGTAGTGCGTTCTTCTACATTATCAGCCAAGGCACAAATGATATGTTCAAATGTCAGATTGAAATTCAACAAATGTCAAATTGAAAATCAATAATTTAGAAAAATGTCGCAAAGGTTTGTTAATGTTTCAAACGATTCAATCAATCAAATCGTATTAGGAAATATACCCAAAAACACCATTAAAAGTAAAAAGTGTACGTGGAAAATGTTTTTAGAATTATCAGTATGCGAGGAAATACATCTGCAGTAGGAACCAACAATACATCAAGTTCCACCTCAACTGATATAACTTTTTAATAATTGTACATTCAGCAACTGCAGTTTTAATAAATAAAATATTGACTTAAATGCTGTGTTAATTGGTTAAAAATAGCAAAAAGTAGTAAAAAATTATCTTACCGAATACACCTCGAACATTGATAAATACTCAAAATTTTGTCGTAGAGGATGCTTCAAGCGTGTTGCTTGAAGGTAATAGCCCGAGGCCGAAAGCAACATGCTTTCAACAGTCTTTATGACAAAATTATCTCAGTATTATCAATGCTCTAGGTATATTATAGGTGAAAATTACATTCCAAGTGAAAATTTTACATGCAAAAATTGCACTAGGTTTGACAGCTAAAAAGTCAGTTGAATCAATATCAATAAAAAATATTTTTTGTTCTGTTTTATTCTGGATATAGTCTAATAAATATATTTCATGCATTAAAAATAATCTGAAAATTCAGCATTCAATACGTGCTGTGCTGCCTTTAAGAAACCGCATTCGTTCATTTTGATGAGATTTGACTGAAAAAGTACCCTCAACTGCATCTCGTACACTTTTTGTCAAATCTCATCAAAATGAACTCGAGCAGTTTCTAAGCAACACGTTTTCATGCTGAATTTTCAATACTTTTTAATGCACTTAATATATTACTACAGAGAATTATTCATTGCGTTATAGTTTAGGTCAAGTAACATGATTTCATTGTCCTTGCCAAGGGTAAATTAGTGTCTTTTTTTGAGTATGACAATTTTAAATGCTATTCATGATTTATATAATAGTCTATTGTCCATGTACTGTAGAAAGAAACTAAAACGTTAAAGGGTTTTTATTGTTTCTTATGTTCAATTGACCCCACGATATGAAAAAACCGCGGAGTGCTACCATTTAAAGTGGTGCGTTTTTGAGATCGAAGTAAAAAGGTCCACTTTTCATATTTTTTTGCTCGAAAACTATGAATTTTTTCTATAAACGCGTCAATAGAAAAGTGTGTAAAGATTTAAATTTCCAATCGAAATGACACCTTCAGAAGTCAAAAAAATTTTTTTTTACAAAAATACGTCCAAAAAACAAAACAAAAAAAACGAAAAAATGCAATTTTTTATTTTTTTTTAATTTTAGCCTGTAACTATTTTACGGGTACATTTAGGCATAGACATTGCTGCATGACAAAAAAAGCTGGGGTTTTACCCGTTAAAATGAGATTTTGTAAACAGTTTTACGATTAATAGTGACCGAGATATAGCGTTTCAAAGTTTGCAACTTTTAACTTTTTTTGCTAATTTTTACTATTTTTTTTCAAATTTCGTCCTGTAACTTTTTTCTGAGTGAATTTAGGTGTAGACATTATTATATTAAAGTGAAAGCTGACTTTACGCCCGTTGAAAAGTCTCTACGACAAATAGAAACCTAGATACAGCGTTTCGAAGAGTGTTACTTTTATTAACTTTCTTCCAATTTTTACGTTTTACTTTTTTAAATTTCGGCCTATAACTTATTTGTCAAATACAGATATTGCTACATGGAATGTACTCGCAGCATTCTTGTTTAAATGGTCTGCAATAGA
The DNA here is from genome assembly GCA_936432065.2 of Rutpela maculata. Taxonomy (NCBI): domain Eukaryota; kingdom Metazoa; phylum Arthropoda; class Insecta; order Coleoptera; family Cerambycidae; genus Rutpela; species Rutpela maculata. The sequence goes on from OW386292.2 coordinate 50,845,902, forward strand.
AGTTTATATGATCAATAGTAACCAAGATACAGTCTATATATAGTATATTATTGTACTTAAAAAATAACTTTTTACATTTTTCCACTTCTGTTTTTTTTGTTCAAATAACTTAGATTAATAACTTACATTATGAAATTATTCAAATGCTGGATTTAACATATTGTCAAAATCAAAGTCGACTTCTTCATCGGCATCTATGTAAACATCGTCTTCCGTTATTTGAGGTACATCAGCGTTTTCACAGTTCATTCCCATACATTCTTTGCAAAAATGGAGCAATTCATTCCCAATTTCCTGCAACCACAGTTTCCTCTGCATCCTTTGGTGCATTTACAGGCTATTTTTTCCAGCAAAACTTGTGGTGCAGGAGGTTTATTTGTCAAAATTGGTACTAGTCCATTTTCTGAAGTTTTCTAACCCCAGATGAGAGGATTTACAATATTTCCTTTCCAATGCTGCATTTGCAAGTAAGTTCTTAAACCATGATGTTTAGCAGCATCAGTTGTTGGAGGCAATCGGGACAATGAGAATTTCGCACCTGTTGAGTACTTCTGAAATAACTTATAGCGACAGGTGCTTTGGTCATCAATTTTCATACCGTATAGTAATGTTACAATACATTCAGAAGCAGAACCGATGGCTGCTGGACTTGCATTTTCACACAAAAATTCATTTAAATACTTTTCCAAAAGCAAAATATTCTTATTAATGAAACTCAAGAATTTCTTTTTACCAATACCAAAAAAGGAAGAGGTTGTATCACAGCCACTGAATGCATGGACGAAGCCAAGGTATTTTTGTAGATGATTAAATTTGAAACTATTATGTTTATATAATTTGGCAGTTACATTTCCTATACTAGCTTTAAAAAAATATATACTTTCATTTTCTGGTAATAATGATAGGATAATAAGAAGATCGACATCTTGACCAACTATAACAACATTTTCTGATTGGGATGCCTTATCTTTTGCAGTATTTACAATTAGTACGTCTGCATCCTCTTGGAAGAAAGTTAATAAAAGTAACACTCTTCGAAACGCTGTATCTAGGTTTCTACTTGTCGTAGAGACTTTTACCAGCCACCATTTCAACGGGCGTAAAGTCAGCTTTCACTTTAATATAATAATGTCTACACCTAAATTCACTCAGAAAAAAGTTACAGGACGAAATTTGAAAAAAAATAGTAAAAATTAGCAAAAAAAGTTAAAAGTTGCAAACTTTGAAATGCTATATCTCGGTCACTATTAATCGTAAAACTGTTTACAAAATCTCGTTTTAACGGGTAAAACGCCAGCTTTTTTTGTTATGCAGCAATGTCTATGCCTAAATGTACCCGAAAAATAGTTACAGGCTAAAATAAAAAAAAAAAATTAAAAATTGCATTTTTTCGTTTTTTTTTGTTGTTTTTTGGACGTATTTTTGTAAAAAAAAAAAAATTTGACTTCTGAAGGTGCCATTTCGATTGAAAATTTAATTCTCTACACACTTTTCTATTGACGTGTTTATAGAAAAAATTCATAGTTTTCGAGCAAAAAAAAAAATGAAAAGTGGACCTTTTTACTTCGATCTCAAAAACGCACCACTTTAAATGGTAGCACTCCGCGGTTTTTTCATATCTAGGGGTCAATTGAACATAATAAACAATAAAAACCCTTTAACGTTTTAGTTCCTTTCAACCCTCTTTTTTTGTACATAGACAATAGCCTATAAGTAACTATATTAATTTAGTTTTGTTTTATAAAATGTGCCATACTTGCGTCTATCACAAATTTTTGACAAAAAATCATACATGTTTGTGTCAGTATGACCAGCCATATGTTTATCCGAGCCATACGGCATTTATATTTTTGGATAATTAGTATTTAAATTAAGTAGTAAACAAAAATTGATCCTTAACTTTTGTTTTCACGTAGCGAAGTCTTTATAAAGGTAGATTTAATGTGGAGTGTAGCAATTGGGGTTTTATATACTCTTTATTGGTATGACAACGATATTAATTTAGTTTTGTTATTAACTTCATAAAAAAGCTTTTGCCTACTTGTTGCTGTCTCAAATTTTTGCCAAAAAATCCTCTAATTCTTTTGTTCAGTATTCAAAAAACTTGGTGCGGCTGTAGAAAAAATATGCTTTGTTCACAAATTGCCAGTGTAATGCACCTATGGTTGATAGGTAATGTAGTGCACAAATTTCGTCCATCTGCATTGCATTGCACCAGTGGCAACGTAAATACACTACACAACACTACTGTACACTATGCAGAAAGATTTTGAATAAACCTTATATCTGAAATCTGAGTGCTAACAGAAGTATCAAGTTTCTGGAAAACAAGCAGCTTAATTACTGTTCTTTTGACTACTTGTATTTGCACCTTCACCAAAGAAAAAATCATCTGAGTCTTAGGTTTTGAATGAGATAGATAAGTGACGATGTGTATTAGTATGTTATAGTGATTTTACATTATTTTTAGGACCTCTATAGAAACTTGCATACATTTAATAAACTTGCATATTTGGTGGTCGATGAGGCACACTGCGTTAGCGAATGGGGTCATGATTTTAGGCCCCATTATTCAAAATTGGGGGAACTTAGGGACATCTCTAATGTACCATGCATTGCATTAACTGCCACTGCTAGTGTAGACGTAAGTACATACCCTTATTATGATTTCACAAAAATATGTCACAATATGCATGTCAGATAAAACATAACTTATGTAAGCTATAGTATACCATGATTAATGCATATGACGTCGTAGGTTACCAAAGACATATTAAGCAGTCTTAGACTAGGAGAGAACCCCAAAACTTTCAAAACATCTTGTTTCCGAAGTAACCTATATTACGATGTTTTCTATCCAAATATGTTAGATGACCCCTTCAAGCATCTAAGAGATTTCATAAATGATTGCTTAAAGATAGAAGAGGAGGAAGATTTGCCGAAGGGCCTGAAATCCTGTGGAATTATTTATTGCAGGACTAGAGAGCAAACCGAAGTGTTAATGGAAAGATTGAATAAATTGGGTGTTAAAACGTTGTGCTACCACGCTGGACTAAAAACTCACGAAAGATTGCAGTTTCAGGATAAGTGGCAGAATGGAGATGTGCCAGTTATTTGCGCTACAATCAGTTTTGGAATGGGAGTTGACAAAGCTACAGTGAGGTTAGAGTATTGAAAATTCTATAAAGCGTGCCCTACTTAATAATAATAATACTCTTTATTGTGTGCACAAAAGGATAAGATACATTTTTCATCAATGATTGTACAATCTTATCCTAACTTTAAAATATATGTATATAATTATTCCCTTATAACTGCTCAAATCTTGACTTTTATATTGTAGTAGGTAGGAACACAGCTCATACCGCTAATATTATAGAGATATTGCTTATTATCTTAGAAGCTAAATATGAGTATAACACCCTTATAACTTTTTAGTGTTTATCCAATTTAAACCAAATTTTTCTCAAAGACAGAACACATCATGGTCTACTTATGACCGAAAAACCATTCGCTCCCTTCATATGTAACGCCACAGAAATATAAGGAAAAATTAAAAAATCGTATTAGGTATTTTTTATTGGAAAGTTTTAAATATGGTCTATGGTGAAGTTTTTTTCATTATTATGTTTTTCTGGTTGAGATCCTCTGCCACGTGTATTTTCTTCTGTGAAATCTACAAAATAAAATAAACATAATAAAAAATAAAATATAAAATAATGCGATTATCCAGTAGTTTACTGGAAGATAACCTCTACACGCCTCTGACTTTTACATCAAAGGAGCAGTTAGCATTTTTTGACAAATAATTAATAAGAACAAAAATATAGAAATAACCTATTTTGCTAACGTTTCGGATACCGAATCTATTTCCTTTTCAAAGCTTTATTACGAAAATGTTTGTGCTATCTATATTAAATACACATGTATATTAAATAAACACTAATAAGTCCAAGAAACGTTTTATATGCTGCAAAACCATATGTCAAAAAATATAAATTTAAACATTTATTGTCGTGACAAATATCCGCCCAAATCACAACATTTATAAATTGTATGTACTATACCTAGAAATGTAATTAAATTATGACATTTAATAAACGGTTCATAAACGTTTCACAAATACATTTTATAAGCTGTAGTAAGAAAAAAATGAAATTATGACATTTAGCAAATGTTTTATAAATGTATTTATTAAGTGTTTCACGGATACCTTTTTTTTAACATATTATATGACATTTTATAAACTACCTATAAAGCACGTACGCAGTCCCACACTTATCCTCATTCCACCATATGCTGATTCTTTAATTTTTCTTTTCTTGCTATGTGTCTCTTGTTAGAATTATTGCCATGTCTCTGTTTATTATATTTGTTCTCCCAAGCGTGTTCGCAAATCTTCAATTTTTAAATCCTATTCTTCCTCACCCTACCTTATACCTTGTACTAAACAGTCTGGATGACTCACCCATATAATGTTTATTACACCCACATGGAATGTTATAAATGCAGTGTTTTGAATTATGCTCATGATTTAGCAGTTTTGTTTTTGTTAAAATAGGTCTCAAATGATTGCTTTTTGGAAATATTGTTCTGATATCAAATCTATTGCCTACATGACATAGCTTTTCAGGTAATCCGCACACATAAGGAATTAACGGTGTGTACCGTTCAGGTTTTTGTTGTTTTTTTATCTCCTATATATGTGAAATTTCCATTAACAAAGGCTTCAGGGTATTAATTGTTTATAAGAACCTCCTTTATGAGATGTTTCTCATGGTCTAATATTTCATCATTAGAAGAAATTATTTGAGCTCTATCATACAAACATTTTATTACACCCCCTACTTGAAGAAACTGTACTTTTTTCCATTATTTTTTGTGCATAAACCATATGTTTATAGTAATAGTGAGAGAGAAAAAGTATAAAGTATATATATATAAATTATTGTATGAAACTTTAGCATAAAGCATCTTTTTTTCACTCGTGGGATTGCCACACTAGCTTCCATACGTGAAAAAAGTACCACTTTATGCACTTATGAAAATAACTGTTTCGGACTTGAAAATTTTTTTAAACAGTTTTAATACAAATTTAAATTTGATCAAAGTTAAAATTTTCCAATAAAAAAATGCCTAATATGGTTTTTTGATTGTTTTAATTTATTTTGGTATCACAGGTGACTTTGCATTTGAAAGGGACGAAAGGTTTCTTGGCCATTAGTAAATCCTAATCATTGGAGAAAATTTAGTTCAAATTGGATGAAAACTAAAAAAGTTATAAGGATATTGCGTTCTTAAGTGGGACTCGCCGTATTTCAAAACACAATGTAATTGTAAGCATATTAGTTGTCTTTACATGAAATTGTTATTGTTAGATTTGTCGTTCATTGGGGTGTTCCAAAAGATCCTGCATCGTTTTACCAGGAGTCAGGCCGGGCTGGCAGAGATGGAAAACCGTCAAACTGCAGGGTCTACTATAACCGTTCGGACAGCAAAGCAGTGGAATTTCACTTGTCACAGGATCTTGGGAAGGCTGGCAGTAGAGAAGCCAGAAGAAAGAGAACCGAGATAGCCATAAAGGGTTTTAAAAAAATTCTTGAATATTGTGAAAATCCAACGTAAGTGCATTGTTGTTGTTTTTAGTTAACTAGCATTTCGATCAAATTATGTCATTTCAGTTGAAATTGAAACCAGACTACCTAGAGTATTAATTAAAAAAGTGTGAAAGAAAAAAATTTTTAATCAGTAAAGAGAGCAACCTCCCTTCCTTATGCCCCTAGTTGTCATGTTATGCAATAATAGCCCTTATTAACACTAAACAATGTACTGAATCTCATTGCTGTAACACAATGTGTTTCTGTAATAAATGAAAACCTACTCTAGGGCACCACCTTCACCATATCTCTCGTAAGAACCATTTTCTCAAGAATAGTACACTATAGTGATGGGCGATATATCACGAACTGTGATTTAATCACTGATATTAAGAAATCACAGGTAACGACTGTTAGTAAAGTTGGCAGAAAAGCGTGACGTGATCACGACTTTCCGTATTTCGTTCCCTTGCCGTGGTCTAACCAAGACGATATTTCACGATATTTACTTTGAGTCGATTATTGTTTGCGGTCGTATGTATTAATACGTAAAGCAAGCGATCCCGTGCCTTATTAGCGTTATTTCAGATTATTTAGATATTTATATAAATATCTTTCTTTTATTGACTGGCGATGCGATGTGGCGATTCTAGGCAGGGTCGTGACGGAACATTTTTGTTATAACACCAGAAGTATAACTACTAAAACCATACGTAAAAATATTTTATATGATTAAATATACTAGCAATTTTATTGAAAATATTGAGCATTTACGTTTCGGCATGAAATATGAATAAAAATATGGAATATTCGACAATAAGCAAATGAAAACATTTTTAAAAAACATCCTTATAGGTAGGTATATTATAAAACAACAACAAAAATAACATTAAAAAATAAATATACCATTTTAAATTAACAAAAATTCTTATAAAATAAACATAAATATAAACAAGAAATTTATTGATGCTTCCGAAATGTTAATGTTTGTACTATGTCGTGAGCAAAAAAAAATAGGACAACTATTTTTCTAATGTAAATCTGTCTCTATTTGCACAAATATTAAAGTTAGATGTACACAACTAGATTTTAGCAAAAATGCGCGACAGTACAACTTTACAAAAATATCCTATTATCAAGTTCCATTCAAAACCTAGTATGCTTTTGCTTTATTACCAATCCATACAACAGATAGGTTATTTGGATAAACAAATCATAATATATTATACATATTATGCATATCTGCGGCAGCACAGATTACCAAAAGTAGCTAATTCACCATTCACCGTCTGTCGGCGCTTATTTAGGGATAGGGAACAATTAACAATTTCTCTCGTACGTCGTTATATGAAAGTCGTGATCACATCACGCTTTAAATTCACTGATATAAGAAAATCACAGTAACGATTTACGTTGTGATTGAAAAATCACGATATCGCCCATCACTAGTACACTATAAAGGATAGTTTATTCCCATAAGACTGTATGTTGGCTCTCCGATCGGCTTGCGATCTAGTTGGTGACGTCACCGTCTGGCGTACCAGCTTTGTTTATGCTTGCTTATACGTGTGTTTAGCCGTGTTTTATATCTTTTAAAGACAAAATTAACTCTACTTTGTGATTCTGCATGTGTTTACTGTGTTTTAAAACTAATTTTAAGTGTTCTTTGTTTTAAGTAGACCGAGCGCAGTAGACTATAAAATAAATACTAGACTTTAAAATAAGTAACTAAAATAAATCAACTGTACGTTTGTGTTTAGTTTAGGTTTAGGGTGACCAGATTTTTGTTAAGTGAATGCTGGACACTTCTGCCAAGGGCGGATCTGGGCCTTGAGCTTGGGCTGAAGATAACAAAAATATTTTTCTTCGAAAATTGAATTGATGAGCGGGGGGAGAAATCCGAAAAAAAATTTGCGAAATTCCGGACGTATGGTCACCCTAGTTTAGTTAGGTATTTTCTGCTGTTTATTGTAAGTTATTTTCTTTTGCCTTAAACTTCATATGTGTATAAAACTAATTGATTATTTCAGAGACTCTGGATTAAAAAACTGCTGCCCAAGGAATCACTACTTCCACATCCAGATTTTCTATCCAAGTCACTCACAACGAAAAAAATTTGTATGTGGTGTCACACTGCTCGGTGGTATAAGATAATTAAAAAAATTTGAAAAATGTACACTTGTTCGTATGCACTTAAAGGAATATTATATTGCCCAATTAACCTGCAGTATGCCACCTGCGAGCGACGTGGTTAACGTCACTGGTTTAACCTGACTAGCACAGTAAGATACGGAGAGCCAAAAGGGCAGTGGGTTCAAATCTTGGGTGCCATTACTTACTAGTGAAGCAAGAAAAAGGAAAAGCTAGAGGTTAATCAAAAAGAGATATTAGATAAAAGTATAAATATATTACAGGAAGTTAACAGTGAAATTTAATCAGTATCACGATAGCAGTGCTATCATATGGCAACTCACAACTATTTGCCTGACTTAAAATCTAATTATATGGCAATGAACCAAAAATATACACAAGGATATCTAAAATAGTATCCACCAAATTCATACACTAAACGTTATAGAGAAACTACAAGTGTAATATACTTAATGACCACAATATGATTAATATGATATATCAAAGCTTTAACGCACTAATTAAAATACTTATACAAAATTCCGAAATTTAATACACGAATTAATTAAAACTATAGTAAAAAGGACACTATATAACATACCATAAAACATCGAATAAACGGTAAAATGACAAGATATATGCACGAATTGACTAACAAGATAAAAGATGTTTATATACACAAGGAACAGAAAACTTATATTACAACAGATTTTTCTCGTTTGAGTCAAGTAATATGTTTCAGCCTATCACCTAACCTCACCTTAGTGTAATGTCCCCCACTGAACTGAGACACCTCAAAATTTTCACGACAACACTAAAACATTTCCAATAGATACCTACTTCACTTTGGTATATAGTACCCCATATACTGAGCATCTACGTTCCCTAATTTTAATATAACAATCCATACAAATGATAAGATTTGACAGATCAAATCTAATCAAGGAACTTTAGATTCTCTGCACTTTTTAGGGTATTAGGTAATACCAACATGCACAACCAAACAGTCGTAATCAATTGACAGTGGCGCGAGACATTTAAAAAGGTTTGGCAATGCAGTTAAGCTAAAATAACATACTTTCCCCGTATTGTCGCTCCGGTTTAGATAAAATTTATACTAATTGCAATTACATCTAGTTAAGGTTCTACCAAAGTAAAACTACAGGGATACTCTAAATAATTCTACCTTAAAATTTTAGAAATAATTAACACTACAATATATCCTTTCCAATTACTTGGAAATTTACTTTGGTTAGATTTGGTAACGATATTTAACCGATTTGTAAACTCGAATGAAATGATTTTTGGTGGAAATTAATACATTAAATATTAGAAAACTCGATATTTGTGAAATATTATCTCTTGGCAATATTTGAGAAAATTGTACTTAACTTTGGCTTTATCCAGGTGAAGGAAATTTGGAATACCAGTTCGGCCCTCTGGAAAATATATTAAGGTACCCATGTTGGATGAAATTATTCGTTATACTTGCTCCCTTTCGGCGATGATTACAGATTACATTTATATGTAATACTAGCGGGTGGGCGACTCCATTTTGTACTTCAAGTGGAACCTCTACATGCCCTATTCTGGATGTCGTCGGTAAAATTCTCTCAGACCATGTATTGCAAAACGTTAATGTGTGGTAAATTGTTCAATGTAAACCTCGTACCAAACTTTCGTTAGTAATTTAAATAAATCAACCTAACGTTGTATAAAACACCAATTGTACGTCATGAAATTGCAAGTTTCAAATCTTAAAAATGAATTTAAGAAATAAACATAAAGTTACGGAGAAAACCCTATTTTCATATCCCCTTTAATATCCCCCTCAGAGGTTAACACAAAATTCAGTACGTCTAAATGGCTTGGTGACTCAAACGAAAAAGAAGCTTTTAACTTAACCCGGCGCGGCTTATCGGGTTTCCTTTTTTTTGTTGGAATTCGTTCACGACCTACCTCACATTCCTTTGCGCGAAAACTAGTTCCCCCTTGGTGATGAAAGTAATTTTAAATAAAGGGAAAAATCTAAGCATTTTCAGATTATCCTCATTTTCAGGTGACAAATAGATTATATTAGGTACAAGTGGCCATATACGACAATTTATTTATTTAATAACATTTTCAGTACAGCTTGCGCCATCTGGTATCGCGAAGCATAACCCAGCTGCTTGTTCATCTTAGCTATTCTTTCATAGACAACCATTAGTACGGGGGCTTATGTACAACAAAATTTTTAATAATTTGTTAGTTTTCTAATAGATAATATTAAAAAGTAACGCAATATGCTTTTTTAGCATATGACACGTTGCAGTGGAAACAATTGTTTACGGAATCTTAATATAATATTTGAAATCCTCTACCCCAAAAACCCATAAAACGATACCCCACATCAGTAGTGGGGGTGGGGGTGGTAATATGGGGGTGATAGTGGAGGTGGATGAAGTAAAAAAATATTTTGAGGTTTCTGGTTTTTGTACACACTAAATCAAATTTTTTTTCATCCCCTTGGGGGTGGTAATGGGGGTGGCTAATGCCAAAGTATTTTTGAGACCTTAGCTTCTCTTGTATTTATTAAATACCAATTTTATGGACTCTTACCTGCTTGATTTACGTATTTACCCCAAATTTACCCCAATTTACCTCCCAACCCTTCGACGCAACAAGATGAAAATATAATCTAGTTCTAGATCTCGTTAAAATACATACGTGTACCAAATTTCAAGTCAATATCTTAAACGGTTCCAGAGTAAACGTGCGCACAAAAAAAGTTACAGACAGACCGACAGACAGAAATTTTTTTTCGCTCAAACTTAAAATCTCGACGTTTCGTGACATTCTAAACCTATTTGAACAATAAAAATTTTAAAAAATTTTTTTGTCGTTACTATACTTTCACTGGATGTGGAAGTAATTATGCCTGGTTGTAGATGTGTGGGTCTTATGAAGCCTATGGAAAAATGGCTTAATACAGTATTGCGATGGAATAATTACTTTGTAAAATTACACGGCCAATCTTACATAAAGAATGTTAAAGTTGTGAAAAGATTAGCTCTAAAAATAGCAAAAAAAGAAAAAATGCCGTTTAATTTAATTTACGACTTTTGCAAATTAAGAACAATTATGAGGATGAAGTACAAAAATTTTCAAATGACAGAGAGAGCATCAAATTTAAAAAGAAAAAGGTCCAACGATGAAAACCGCAGAACATGTAAAAAAATGAAAAAGATTGTTAATTAAAGAACATATTATTTTATTTGTTGGTAATTAGTTTCATAAATAATTTTGAAAAATATTTGCTTTTTTTAGTTACCTTTCTTATTAGCTGTGGTGGGGGACAAATTTATTTCTCATCTGACTAAACAGATATTTTTCCATACTCACTATAAAGTTTCAACCTAGTTTTGCCAAAGAAATATCATTATTGCCTTTAAATGCAAAGCCTACCAAGGGTGGTAAATATTTTAGTTGTGATTTTATAAGTAACTAAATTTTAAAAAATCGGTATTACAAAGTACAATTCAACTTGCTACGAATAATGGTCGTCTCCATAATTTTAATCTAATCTAATCTAATATTTTCATTAAATTTGTAAGTCATGAGTAGTCCTGACTTTTATGAACTTTAGTGTTTTCCTGAAACTTTAATAATCACAAAATTCCCCGACTTTCAGATTTACCAGATCCCACGGTAGTATATTTAAACTAATTATTCCTTACACTTATATATAGGTACATGTTTTAAGCAATAATATTTATATTCGGGCTCATATTTTTATAATATTAATAACACATTACTTTTGATTTTTATATTATGTTGTGCTGCAGTGTGTAAGCCAAAAATTGCAGTTTATTAGCCTATATATATTACTCTGAATTCAAATTCTCGCCAGTCGTCTATGTCATCATAGCCACGCCCCCTCGCCGATAAAATGACGCTTACAAACTATCCTTCTTAGTGTACTGTTCTTGCCATTTTCTGTCTATAGGAACTTTTTTCATATTTTGGCAAAAACTATCATCACCTAAAATTAACGACAGAAATGAACTGTGCAATATACCTAAATATTACCGAACGGGATGTTTTTCTGATTTTCATTCCGATTTTCTTTTTTTTTTTAGCGAATGTCGGCATGTACTTTTTTCTAATTATTTTGGAGAACCGCCTCCGAAATGTGTTAACAGATGTGATTTCTGTAAGGATAAGAAGAAGGTGCAAGAAATGGTGGAGTTATTTCTTGTTAAAGGCATACAATATAACACCAAAGCTGTCGTTAATGATACAGATTATAGTGATTTATATGGAGGTGGAAGGAAAGGTGCAACAGAGTAAGTGAGAAAGTATCTTCCCACTTTTTTCTATTTTTTTTGTGATTGATTACTTTTTATAATGAAGTAATCAGATATATTAACTTTAAAACATTTATTAAATAGTGATTTCACATCATTTATTGATTTTACAAGATGAGGTTATTTAAAAACTGGACCATAGGATGATATGGTGGCAAGACATGTCTTAACCTTCATATAAAAAAAACTTGTTTATTCTTCAATCTTGTCTGACCTAGTATTTGTAAACCACTGCGTATGAGCCTTCCAGTGGTTCCTTTTTTAGTAATGCTCCATTTCAACAGCTGATAGCTGTTATAACAAGTCTACCGTATTTATTTTCAACTTTTCTTTTACTTGTGATTTTTGGGATTGAGAAGAAATGCCATGGTGCAAATAGGCTTGTTGCAAAAATTTAATTTTAGTATTTTTAGAATCTTTACTTACATATTTTTAGGGATTATGAGAAAGGAGATAGTGATAGCGATGATGATGGAGGGTCTTTTGAGAGACAACAACAAGCAAAAAAAGCAGCTAGTGATTTTATTCAGAAACAATTTGCTCTAAGAAAAAGTGCACAAGTACGTATTATTCATCAGCCAATATATTACAAACTTCAACATTTACAAATCTTAGAACCAAAACTGCCTATTATCTTAGTCTAGCATTTCAACTGGATAAGAAAAAAGTGCAAACTGGGCAAAAATTAAATAAGTATCATACTCAGAGCTGGTAGCATAAACACAAAAACAGTTACCACTACATAGCTTTAAGTGGTATTCCACCTACGTGCTATTTTCAAAAGAAACAACACTTTTTTCGCCGATAGACTGTCGATTTCCAATCATGAACACAAAATAATTAAGTTGATTATTCCATTATTGTTTAATAAACTGTTAATTGTTTAACTGATGGTTATAAATACAGGGTGTGGAAGTCTACAAGGAATTCTTGCTACCTAATTAACAATACAACCGATCTATTACATACATTAAATTCTTACCGCATTATACCTCTTATTAAAGTACCAACTACATAACTGTCTAGATAATATATGTGTAAATTTTGACAGCAATCTTAATACTAGCACTACAATTGATAATGCCCTCAGTGAGCATAACGCCCAGCTTCTCTCTGTTTCTTTGGATACTCAAATGAAGGCCTCAAAAACTTTTAAATATCGAGCGCTAAAAAAACCCCACAAATATGTCTCTTTTGTTCTCTATTAGCAAACGAAGATTGGAACTTCTTAAATGACCCTACTTTAAATGTTAATGAAAAAATGTGATCAATTTAGTAATCTTTTTCTATATTACTTTGAGCTAACTTTGCCTCTCAAGAGTAAAAAAATTAATAGTAACTCATCTGCTCCCAAGAAATGAATGACTAACGGACTCAAAATTTCTTCTCAACATTTAAAAGACCTTTACCAATTGACCCTCAGCGACAATGCTGAGTTAAAAACTTTCTACAATAAATATAAGTCGGTATACAGACAATTATTAAAAAAAGCAAAAAAAATGTATAATGATAATATTCTATTAAATGCAAAAAATAAGTCTAAGGTAGTCTGGAAAATTATTGACCCTAACAAAGATACTAAGAGTAATAGCAAATCACTTACTTTAAAAATAAATAATGAAATCATGACATCCCCTGAAAGATATGCAATAGTTTTAATAGTTACTTTAATAACATCCCCAAAACATTAGTCAGTGATGCTCACCAACATAATAGTGCGACTGATAAAATTGACTGCAATGCCTCCTCTTTTCTTCTACCCTGTGAATGAGTCAGAAATCGTTGACGTAAATAACTCTAACTCTGCAGGTGATGACAAAATAAGCATAAATATACTCAAAAAATGTGCACATCTGATAAGTAAACCGTTAATGATTATTTTCAATTTATCTTTAGCTGAGGGTATTTTCCCTGAGAGACTGAAAATTGCAAAAATAATACCTATTTTCAAATCCAACTGCAGAACTGACATTGAAAATTATCGAATATTTAAAGTTATGTAGAAGCTAAAAGTAGGCTATGAGAAAAGCAGTGGATGATTAACATTTGCTCCTACATAACTTTAAATATGAATTCAACTCTTAATTCGCAAAAAATGGGAAGTTTCAAAAAAATAATTTTATATTCCTGAAATTTGGTATAGAGGTATAAAATTGCATTCTAAATAACTTTTCTTAGTGGAATTTTTTCATATTTTGAAAAATAAAGGTACTTTATTAGTGGTGATTTTTACAACTTTGCTTATAAAACACCCTGTAGAACACCAAATCAAGTCATTTTTGGTATACTTTAGTTTTACAACAAGCAGGACTCAATCCCCAAAAACCATTCCAAAATTCCAAAATTTTTGGTCCATTACACCTCTTGTTACATCTATCCTGGGACACACTGTAGATAGTAAAAACAAATGCATTGGTATTTTCCTTGACTTAAGTAAAGCGTTTGACCTGGTTTGCCATGAGTCTCTAATATTCAAACAGAATAGGTATGGTGTGCATGGTCAGACGTTGAATTGGTTTAGGAGTTATCTAAGTGGAAGGAAACACTACACAGTAATTGAACGATGGAAATCAAATCTATTAGAATTGTCAGTGGGAGTTCCACAAGGATCCGTCTTGGGACCATTACTTTACATGATTTGTGTAAATAGGTTGTAATGTCAACAGTTCGGTTCTGTTTGCAGATGACACATCTATCCTTGTTAGTGCAACTAATACAAAAATGGTTATGAATATAGCTAATCAGCTATTACGTGAAGCTCACACCTGGTTCACTGATAATCAGAGCCCGTATTTTGGATGACATTGACGTAAAATGCAGAGTCGGCATGGAAGGGTAGTACAAAATTATAATAATTCTTATCTCTTTTTGTAGTTAACTGCTCATCCAATTGGAAACATTAAATCAAACTGTTACATTGCAAATTAATACCACGTAATTAACAATAGATAATTAAATATGAGTCTAAATATTCGGCACGAAAAGAACGCCGCGCGCCGTTTCTCTAAGAATATCACTTGTAAATCCCCATTTTCCTGTTGATGGAAGTTAGACGACACATGCCATGTAATTAAAAACTGGCGCGATCATAACAGGGTAATATTGCACCTTTGATAGCTACTTGAGCTTTGCATCATTTAATGTTAACCCGGCGTCTTCACAAATCCACGATTGTACCGTTTGTATTACGGTAATGGACACGCCATTATTATACTAAACTGCCGAAATAGTCATTGGAAAGTTTCCCTTACCCATATCTGGAAATAGTATATCAGCGGGTAATCGACGCATAGTGAAGCACTGAATTTAATTATTATTGTTTCATGATGCAGGTAAACGAAAATATACAGTTGGAGAAGAAAATATAAAAGCTCTGAGCATATTATGATTTAAAAAACAGCTAAAACTCAGTACATAAAGTGGATGGCTCGAGATTTCTACAAAAATATTCAACTCTGGCAGCCCTTCATTTTTAAACTCAGTGTGCGTTAATCGAAAATATACATACGGAGAAGAAAATCAAAAAGATTTGGATATATTATGATTAAAATAACAACTAAAAAGTGTATACATAAAGCCGATGACTCAAAATACCCACAATAATATTCAACTTCAATAATATATTCAACTACATTAGCGGTTGCGCTGCGATTTCATTACCTACTACTGCTGTTTTCTCAATAACAGTTTAACAGCAGTTACTACGTCGTGTTTCTTATCTGTTGTTTTCTCACCTGTTATTTTCGAACAGAAATAACAGTCTGTTAATGCTATTTATAAATAACAGGTTGTTAAATAACAACTCATCTCTAGTTTGGCTTTGGCAGTGTGCGTTGGTTTAGGGTGGGTGAGTCACGCAGGGTTGATAGCCCCAACACTTCTACTCATACCTTTACTGTTAGTGCTTTATAACCGATGAGATGATTGAACAATATTCAATACAACTATAACTACTAATGTTTTATATAATAATATTAAAATCCAATTTATATCTTTAAAATCTAGATATTGTCTAGGTCGATCAAAAAATAATATTTAGAACTTGCAATATTTAAGAATAATTACTTTACTGTGTAGTGACATCATATAATACGACTAATAATTTTTTACCCGTCTGGAGGTTCAGGAACTCTTTATCTGTAGAGAAACGTAAACATCTCAATAAGCGTTCGCCTGAACTTTCACTAAGGTTTATAAAATAAAAATTTTGTATTTAAAAGATTTTTTGGTTTGTGTGGCAATAATACTTATTGTTAGCGACCGATGTTTCTGATTGTAACTTTACAAAACTATTAGATAGTATCGTGTAATTCAGAGTCCGTCTCTGGAATGTCATCCGAAATACGGGCTATGCTGATAATAAACTAACCTTAAACAACAATAAATCTATCTTCAAGCGTTTCAACACTGGTAATATGGACTTTGATCACAGCTTCCTAATTAAATCAATTACAAGCACAATTAGACAAGTTAAGTCAACCAAATTCTTGGGTCTACATTTTACTGATAACTTTTCATGGACAGTTCATATTAATGAAACTTGTAAAAAAAGTAGCTCCAATCTGCTATTGCTTAAACTAGTTGAGAGATGTAAAAAACCAACAAGTTTTGTTAACATATTACTATGCTCACTTCAACTCAATAATTTCGTATGCAATTATTGCCCGGGGTGCTTCACCAGAGGCCGTTCGAGTATTTAAACTTCTGAAGAAAGCTGTGCGTTCTATAGTAGGGTAAATAAAAGAACTAGCTGTAGGAACATTTTCAAGCAATTGGGAATTCTGCCACTCCCTAGCATTTTTCTACTTAATGTGTTACTCTATGCAAAGTCCAAATTTAGTAATCTAAATACACTTAACTATAACCATAACTACAACACCAGAAACTCAACTACCTTAGAAATTCCTACCCATCATTTAGCATTATATGAAAAGAGCCCCAAATAAGTACATGGCTATAAAGGTGTTCAATAAACTGCCTAACTTTTATAAAGGACTTAGTGACAAGGAATTTAAAAATAAAATCAAGTCCAGACTGAGGGAAATATCTTATTATTCTTTGAACGAATATTTTACTAACGACTTTTAATTTAATTTGTTATACAAATATTTAAATAGTTAAATTTTAATGTTTTTAGACTTATCTTATATAATGTAAAATGATCCATTGGACAATTAAAGATTATTATTATTATTACAATATGTTTCTATGATCCCATTTAAGATATATCACCATCATTTTCATTTACAGGAGGTGTCACAGAGCACAGTAGAAAAATTATTTTCAAAGCATGCACGTGTCAAGGCAGCTGCTTCAACATCTAACAAAGTGAAAGGCCTAACGCTGGCAACCCGAGAACAATATTTAACCAGAATTTTAGATGTGCTTTATGACAATTACTCCAAGTGCCAGGAGGAACCCACTCTGGATAAAAAAGATATTGAGGATTGCTCTGTAGATGTGGAATATTCTATTTTTACAACAAATACTAATATGACTATGTACAGGAATGCACTTGCAAAATTGGTAAGTGTGTTAAAATTAATACGAAAGCCATATATCTGGGTCCGTGGAAAGTCAATAGCAGTCATATGTTGAGATTCTGTTTTTTTAGTTACGAACTTTTACATAGGCTTATAAGGCAGTAAAAAACAAAAATCCCCATTTTCTCCGTTGGACTACGGCAGAAAATTAATTATTTTTCGAACACTTTTCCCTTCCCACGATGATATCTCCCAAACTAGTATATCAAAAGAAATTATTCTTTATAAAATATTCGCTATATTTTCTAGATTACTAAGGTTCTTCAATAAGATTTTTTGAGGATCTAATAACTGAGATATTTAATAATGTGTAGTGTGATGTCAGTTTTCGAAACTTATCGGCGGCATCACGTTCGCTGGAAATACTCGCTACCCCACTACTTTAAGACTGTTTCAACAACCTGCGCTGCTTCCTGCAACGGCCTATTGTTAAATAGATTGGCGTTTTGTAACTCTTGTGGTTTGTGATATTTTAAAATTGTTAATGTCTTGAAAATATAAGTATATTTGTTAATTATTAATTCAGTGTTATGTGGACCTACATAAAATTTGTAAGTACTTAATAGATTAACACGTTATAAAAAATTCCCTAGTTTACTGTTTGCCAGATACTTTCAGCTGGTTATGTATTTTTTCAGTAAAATTTTCTACCATGGTAACTGATGTATGTGCTTTTTGGAAGAAATTAAAATGGAAAGTACTACTGACAGAGACAAAAATAAAATTTATTTTAAAAGAGACTCGTAAGAAATTATGATTAATTTGTAGGAAACCGGGCCATGTAAGCTAAGGTTCTAAGAAACCGTTTGCAACATTTATTGATTGTTTAAAACTCCATGAAAAAATAAGCAACCAAAAGGAAGACGATCTATATTCTAGAACTATGTCATTTCGAAAAACAAACAGGATTGGTTTGGGTATTCCAGTTTTACTAGCAAAAGAAATATAGAACATTTAAGGAGAAAAAAAAAATAGAAAAGGAGAAAGAAATTGAAAACGGTTCAGTTGGGTCTAATATTTGTAGGAAACCGGGCCCTGTAATCTAAGGTTTTGAGAAATCTCTTGCAACATTGATTGTTTAAAACTCCATGAAAAAATAACCAAAAAAAAGAAGATCTATATTCTAGAAATATGTCATTTCGAAAAACAAACAATTTTGATGATTTGGTTTGGCTATTCCAGTTTTACTAGCAAAAGAAATATAGAACATTTAAGTCTTATTTTTCTTTCTGTGTTTGTAGTCATTACGTAGTCATTACTTGAGAAAGCTTTTTTATTATTGACGCCTTTTGACAAAAAATAAATTTTTCTATAAAAAAAAAAATAGTTTTATGCAAGGACACACCTGAAGAATTTGATGGACAAGCATTAGACCCATCTGAACTGTTTTCAATTTCTTTCTCCTTTTCTATTTCTTTTCTCCTTAAATGTTCTACATTTCTTTTGCTAGTAAAACTGGAATAGCCAAACCAATCCGTCAAAACTGTTTGTTTTTCGAAATGACATAGTTCTAGAATATAGATCTTCTTTTTGGTTATTTTTTCATGGAGTTTTAAACAATCAATATAAATGTTGCAAGTGATTTCTCAGAACCTGCCAGGACCTGGTTTCCTACAAATATTAGACCCATCTGAACTGAATTCAATTTCTTTCTCCTTTTCTATTTTTTTTTTCTCCTTGAATGTTGTATATTTCTTTTGCTAGTAAAACTGGAATAGCCAAACCAAACAGTCAGATCGGTTTGTTTTTCGAAATGACATAGTTCTAGAATCGTTTTCTTTTTGGTTGTTTATTTTTTCATGGAGTTTTAAACAATCAATAAATGTTGCAAACGATTTCTCAGAACCTTAGATTACAGGGCCCGGTTTCCTACAAATTAATCATAATTTATTACTGGTCTATTTTACACTAAATTTTATTTTTGTCTCTGTCAGTAGTACTTTCCATTTTAGTTTCTTCTAAAAAGCACATACATCAGTTACCTATATGGTAGAAAATTCTACTAAAAAAATACATAACCAGCTGAAAGTATCTTGCAAACAGTAAACTAGGGAATTTTTTATAACGTGTTAATCTATTACATACAAATTTTATGTTGGTCCATATAACACTGAATTAATAATCAACAAATATACTTATATTTATTCCATATTAATTATTTTCAAGACATTAAAAATTTTAAAATATCAAAAACCACAAGAGTTACAATACGCCAATCTAGTTAACAATAGGCCGTTGTGTGAAGCAGCGCGAGTTGTTGAAACAGTCTTAAAGTAGTGGGGTAGCGAGTATTTCCAGCGAACGTGATGCCGCCGATAAGCTTCGAAAATTGACATCACACTACATATTATTAAATATCTCCGTTATTAGATCCTCAAAAAATCTTATTGAAGAACCTTAGTAATCTAGAAAATATAGCGAATATTTTATAAAGAATAATTTTTTTTGATAAATATACTAGTTTGGGAGATATTGTCGTGGGAAGGGAAAAGTGTTCGAAAAATAATTAATTTTCTGCCATAGAGTAAAGGAGAAAATAATAATAATAATAAATGGCCTTTATTTTACTTGGCAGGGTTTAGCAAATACCATTCATTCACTCAACCAAGATTAATACAGATAATATAGTAAAATAATGAAACAAAGGATGGTAAATACATAGAATATAAAAATATATAAATATACAGTGTGTCCAACTAAGTCGGCACCATGAGAAACTTTTTTATCATTGGTTTTATGAAAAAAAGTTGTTCTTGATAAAAAGTTTTGCATCGCCTAAAACCCAAAATGAAATAATCAGATATCAATTTTTTGCAGTCGTTTGGTTTGTCGAAAAATGTAAATTTTGCTCAAGAGTAAAGTACCTACTTTTATTTATTACAATATCGACAATCGTTATTAAGAAAAGTTGATCCTAATTGAAAACTATTTTCAGATATCCAATATTATCCATCTACCATGAAAAAACGATCTTTAACAATTTTTGGATATATCTGTTTTTTAAAGCGATCTTTAATAATTTTTGGGTATAATATCTGATATAAAGGTACTTTATACTTGAGCAAAATTTACATTTTTCGACAAACCTCGTATACGACTGCAAAAAATTGATATCTGATAATTTCATTTTGGGTTTTAGGCCATGCAAAACTTTTTATCAAGAATAACTTTTTTTCATAAAACCATTAATAAAAAAGTTTCCCATATGGTGCCGACTTAGTTGGACACACTGTATATGATAAATGAAAGACAAAGTGGGACGTGAATAATCAATATATTATATAATGAAGTACTGGAGTACATATTAAGCATAACGTGAAATATACAGTCATTGCTTATCGAGGAGTAACTCTTTGATTTTGAGTTTGAAAGAGGGTGGAGACAGAAGTTTGATACGTTCTGGATATGAGTTGTACATGGTTACAGCCTGATACGAGAAGCAACGTTCGTAAAAACGAGAGTGATGTTGTGGTATGGTAGGCTGGTTTAAGTATCTTAAATTTCTAGGATGGATCTGATGTCTAGGAGCCAGTTTTTCTACTAAATAATTTGGGGTTTGTTTTATTAACAATTCATGGGTAAAGCAGACGATATGATGCTCTCGTCGATGATACATTTTTAACCATTTAATATCTTTAATATAACTGGATACATGATCCCAATGACGCAGTCCAAATATGAGTCTGTTGGAGGAGTTTTGAACTTTTTGTATTCTGCTGGCAATGATTAAATCAAGATGAGGTTTTTTGTTTTTTACTGCCATATAAGCCTATGTAAAAGTTGGTTTCTTTATTTATTTTAAAAATAGAAATTCTACAGAGAATTTAATGATTTTTTGATAAAATATGCTGTAGGATTGGCTCTATCACGTGGTGTGGTTAGTTAGAAAATTTTGATTTGTGCCCTTGTATTCATTACGATCTTTTTACGACAAGTGGATTTCTAATCTACAGTGTGTCAGCCACATATCTGGCAAGGTCATACATTTTACTCTGAAAGTGACAACGGGAACAAAAACTAAGCGACTTTTGTCAACGCGAGCACTCCACTACTATGACTTTTGTTTGGAAGTGTGTTTTTGTTGTATTATTTGTAAAAAAAAATTATTTCCATATTCTGTACCATTCTCTTCCCAGTTTTTTAAATTAATTAATCTTTAGGGGATAATTGTTATATTTTTAATTTTAATCATCTCCCAATAATGCCAGCTGTGTTGGCAAAACGCACAACGGTATACTATGTAATATTTTTGTTGTTGAAGCCCAAATATCAATATGTTGCTCTTAAAGGACTAGGCACAGATATAAGGGGGTTTCTGGGCATCAGAAAAATTTGCTGAAATTTTATTATGTTACACTTAAGGTATATTAGATTAATAATTGCATTCTACATGACCACAATACCAATTGCTTTAGTTGATATAAATAAATATCTTTATTTAACTATGTAAAGATATTTGTAGCAGGTTAGCAGATGTAGATAAAGTAAAAACATACAATACAGTATAGTGTCTGAACATAATATAATTATCGCTTAATAGCACAAACAACATATAGTAGGTATACTAAAACGAAATAAGACAAACTGCTGATTAATTGGTGGGTACATCACATGTCAACTGAAGAGTTGGTCAATATCTTCATATATTATTGAGAGGAGTAAAAACAGGACGACAATAAAAATTGTTTTATTCTTATTTTAAAGGCATTGTAGTTCAAAGATTTTAGATTTGCAGATAATTTATTGTATAGGTTTAGATTTTGCGAGTCTAAATCTAGATGCCCTCAAGAAGTCAACTTGCCTTGTAGGATAGTTGTGCAACTCAGACTGGAGATAATATTCCAAGGAACAATTTTGGTTTCTTAAATATATACAAGGGTCCAAAAAACTATTTATAAAATGCCTTGAAAAATCTATTTTGCTGTAACAATATCCTTAATACCGTCATAAAGCGACTTGTAGACTAAAAGGGCCCACTCATAAAACTTCTTAGTGAGGCATAGTGCCGCTCTTGAAAACCTTGTTAGGGCCGTTTTAAAACCTTTCTTAAAACCCATTTTAAAGCTGTCGGAAGCTTTTTTATTAGCTTCCTGCATTTCTAGAAAACACCTAGAAGGCTACCTTGGTTTTTAAAACTCATATTAGTACTGAGAAACTGATATTAGAACTGAGAAACTATAAAAATGTCCACGAAGGAATCCAAATAATTTTATTATTGCATTTATTTTTTCCAAACTGATTTAAGCAAACATACCATCAAACTTATTAAAGATAAAATGGAATTTGAAATTTATAAAGCGTAGAGTGGCAGTATAACCTCTCTAAGGCCGATTTAAAGGTAATAAAAAGACATCAGGTATGACAAAAAAATTAAAACCAACGGCAGTTTATCGTTAAAACTACAAAAAAAAGGCCCAAAAGACAAAGGCTCCTCAGAAATAATAATGATTTTAATATTCATACAAAATTTGCATAGACATGTAATCAGGAAATTTAAAAATGTAGGCTGCTTCTCGGTTCCCATGGTAATTTTCAGTTGTTTCTTGTAATTCTACCTTAATTTGCTAAAGAGAAAGTGACAATTACTAATAATTATAATTGTGATTGACCTCGAATATTTTTATATAACAAGAAAAACATGGCCGGCCAACTAAAAACCTAATTGTCATTTTACAGTCCTCTCATTAAACTATATATTCTAATAATGGTAATGACCTAGAACAGAGATTCCCAACAAGATTTTTTCAAGGACCCCCTCATCGGTCGCTATACTTAAAAGCTTAAATTCTGTTTAAAATGAAGATTATGTAGAATCTACCACTGCAGGTCAAGTAAAATACAAAACAATTGAATATCTCAGTGACATTTCGCAGATCCCTAGGGGTCCGCGGACCACCTGTTGGGAATCCCAGACCTAGAACATTTACTCTAAATGAAGCCCTTTTAGTCTTTTTGTATACTATCAGATAATCCCTTCCTTACAAATGCACTTGAAGAAGATCACATGGACTTGATAAAAGCTGTAATAAAACGTTTGGGATTTAAAAGAACCGCCTCCAAGACGAACAGCGTTGACATTTAATACAAAAAACTTAAAACTTAACCACAAAATAATTTCTTCCATAAAAGACATAATTACACATCAGTAAGTCGTGAAGTGCTTTTAATTAACACACCAACGACACTTCAGGCAAACATATTGTTTATTGTTTTTATAATGAATGTTTTATTGAGGTTTTAGAAAGTGCTTTATGGAATTAAAATTTGCCTTTTAGATTTATAGAGGCCTTTTTTTTTTCTTAACGGTTTCATCACAACATTTGTCAAGGATGTTTTAAGAGTCTAGTTTTGTAATGGCCTTTAATAAGTACTAATAGGCATTGAAAATGTCTAGTTTTAAAAAGGATTTAAAGTGCGTTTATTGCAAATATGTTAAAACCATAAAGAATAATTTAAAGCCTCTTTAAATCTAAATGGAATTTAAGACGTTCATAAAACTAATTAGCTTTATGGAGAGTTTTATGTAGGTATGATAAACCCATTACAAATACATATTATCCTAGAAGCAAATTAGCTTTATAATTAGGTCTTACAGAATGCTTTAAAATTTACCATATAAGAGCAAGCATACTTGAAGCCTAAAATGCCTTAACTACAACATCAATAAAGCATAAGACTATTTCCTAACCCTGACAAACCTTTTTTAAAACCTCCTCAAGTCCAAATGACTTAAATTGTTCCTTAGGATGAATGCTTATTTTTATGTATTTCTAATACCGAATAAAAAATGTACAGTGACGGAATTGGTGGAGTTTTATATTTTATAAACATGGGTTGACATGGGAAGAGATGGGTCGGGGAAACTTTCCATATTTGATATAAGTCTATAAAAGCTTGCATCAACACAAATCAGATTTCACCATGAAACAGGCTATCAATATACCCAATGGAACGTTAGAAGGAAAACTTCCTGGAAACTTTCGGAGTTTTCAAAACGGAAAGTTGGGCAAGTAAGTTTTAATCTACTCCATTACACAGCTCCTTGACCACGAAACTTTTATTTTAAGTACACATCCCTATACCCCAGATGACACTCTGCCACTGGTAGAAATATCCCCGCAAGTTGACTCCGCCCCTGGCCTCATACTAATACTGCTCTATATCAACTAAAGCAATTGAAATTATGGTCGCATAGAATGCAATTATTAATCTAACACCTTAGGTGTAACACTAAAATTTCAGCAAATTCTATCAATGCCTAGAAACCAGGGTGTATTAAATAGGTGATGCGACGACAACCCTCACAGTGGCTTCATAAGTGCTTACTTTGTACATAATGTAATAGATGGCAGGACCAATAATTTCTCTCATTACTTACGCTTAGATAGATAATTTTACAGGTTCTGTGCATACGTGCATACAGTGTTCATACATTCCTGGCCTTTTGTTTTTTGTTTAGTGAAGCAAGAGTCCAGTGACATCTGACATTAAGTAACTAAATTAAATCATTGAAAGAATATATGCAACACTACATGCAGCATTGCACGTGTCGCCACATCAAACCTCAAAAATATATATTTCTTAAGATTCACAAGTATTACATAGCTATTATTACAATTTCTGCCTGATTCCTGTACTTTCAACCAAAATCAAGTTTAACGTAATGTGTGTGAAGTTTTAAATAGTTTGTCACAATAAAATAAGACACTTTTTGCAGGTTAGGAATCTAACCTATAATTAGCAATCTATATTTATCACTCAACAGTATTGAAAAATTATTTGCGTGAGTTTTTAAATATTTGCTTGGAGCCAGTATGGCTCCAAGCTAAAAATGCTTATACGAACAAAATGAGAATAAACGAAAAAACCTTAAAATTTGAGGTTATGTTAGTTATACGATGCACATGCCCAGGTAATTGTAGGACCTTATTGCTCGCGCCATCTACTAAAGTAAATAGAAACCAAGCCATTATTATAATAGGAAAGTGCCGTACGTCGCACCACCTATTTAATAAATACACCGTGCTAGAAACTCCCTCATATGTGTACCTAGTCCTTTATAATGTTTAAAAAAAGATATAATAATTTAAATAAGGTTTATGCTAATAATAAAGGATTATTATTATTATTATATTATTGTAAATTAGACAATAAAGGACTCAAAATACAATTAAATACTTAAAATGCTCTATACAATTTTTCCCAGTGATCGATCTCTGCGAGGAAAACTTGACATTTCTTGTACAGTCAATGTGTCATGACTTGTAAATAATTCCCACAAGATTTGTTTTATAAAATAGGGGGCATTGCCATATTTATTATGTATGTTTTCGTTTTCCATGAAAATATCATTGCCGCTACGGCCGCCATGTTGAAAAAATGACGGTCAAAATAGGTTTTTCACAAGTATCTCCTTTCCTGTTCTATACTAAAATTGGGTATTACCAATATTGTAGAGAATAAAACTATTCACGCGTACCTGACTATATTATACTTCGTATTTCCCATTTGGACAACTTACCAAAAGTTACCCAAGCACCCTGGTGACCTTTCGGTAACCTCAATAAAATTCCTTTTATTCTTTTTAATTCAAATCACCTAGGGAATTTGTATCTAATTCTAGTAACTTCAGTGCCGCCAACTAATTATCTGTCACTTGTCAGTATAATTTACGTTTATAAATGTCAGTATTCGTCAAAAATACAGCCTATGGTGTAGTAAAATCAACAATTTCAAAAGAATCAGCCTTAAAACCTACAAAATAACCAATAAGCAATCGTCAAATGGCTAAATTTGACGATTCCATAATCAACATTAACCTAGTTATTTTTAGAACACATCCTTCTGACACGATTATCTTCGTTTTAGATATCTAACGTAAAAAAATGCACCCAGGATCAACTTGTGTATGAGGACCTACTAACATTTGAACCTAAGCCTGCAAAGTATGAAAGTTTAAGTGATCTGTTTAGAAACATCGCAAAGGATCAGCTCTTTGAACGAAAAGGTGATAGTGACATTAGAAGAGAAAACTGTACAGAAACAGTGACTAAAAAGTCGGGATTTATAACTGCTAAGCAAGCTCTAGAAGAAAGAAAAGTGAAAACAAGCAAAAATCAACCTACAATTGGTGATTTCTTTAAAAAACCTGGTTGTAACAAAGTGGAAGAAAGTGAGGTTAAATCTGACGATCTTATACACAACACAATTTCTTACAGCCAAAATAAAGAGCAAGACATGGGAGAAAAACTAACTCCTCGCAAGGATCTCAAAAATCTCTTTGGAGATGAAGACTCTGAGGAAGATGAAAATGTTCCGAAAGAAGAAAATTCCGGCCACCATTCTTCCAAATCAGCAAGAGACTCTGACAGTTTCAGAGACTTTTTTGATATAACCGAAATTGGTAAACCTTCCAGAAAACACGAAAAAGAAAGCTCAAGAGAAAAAGATCAAAACAGGTATAGTAAAGAAGATCGACATAAACATAAAGATAGAGGTGAAAGTGAGCGGAAGAGAAGAAAAAGCCCTGACAGAGAAAGAGATGACGATAGAAAACGGCGAAAGGAAGAAGAGAAGCACAGAAGAGATCATAATAAAATGGAAGATAATCAACCATGTCCGAGTGAAAGTCAAGACAAACTCAATAAAGAAAAGAACAATGAATTATTAATAGAAGAAAATAAGCAACACAAAATAGAATTACAGGATGTAAGAAGTAGTATTGAAAATAATAATAGAAATCTGTTGGACACAATGGACGAGAAGAGCGAGAAGCCTGAAATTAGGGAAATTAAGGAACACATCGCAGATGTTAAAATTACTAAACAAAATGGAGAGAGTAGTAAAAAGCAACGGCTCAAGAAAACAGAAGTTGGAGGCTTGGTGGTGAAATTGTTAACTCCGGCCTATGTGGAGAGGCGATTCGAGTCAAGGGACTTGTTTAAAAGTATGGCGAGGAGTATATCTCATGCATTAGCTGATAAAGGTAAAAACAAACAAGATAATACTCACTGATATAATTTTTTTCTTTCTCTTATGAATGGATATGATTTATATATTTAGATCTATTTTTAGTCCTTAGTACCTACTATATATGGCGATTAATCTGATATACATACAAGGTGTTTCATTGAGGACGGACTAGCCGGCGCAGGGTGATAGATGGCCTCATGCAATACGCATTGATTTGATCCCCCATGTATGTTATGTCAAAGTTGTTGGTTTAGGAGTTCTTTAAGTTTTCGGGTATTTTTAGCTAAACCCCGATTTTGCTCAGATTTTATCTTTCCAGTTTAATTAGTAGGTACTAGCGTCATGATTTTTTTCATGAACGTAGTCCAAAAGTGGGTCTGTCATCCTGATAGTTTTTCATTGGAATCGAAACTATTTTGACAAAAAAAAGAATCTATTCCTTAACTTTACAATACTCCAGCAAAAAATAAAAACAAATTGGAATAATACATTGCTTTACATTGTAAACCCCCTAGATGTGCATTTTAAAAATGTATATTTGACGTCCATATTTAGGTAGAAATAAAGCTGTCGCGTGAATTGATTTTGTTTAATTGATTTTATTATCAAAGGAAATCATTAATGCATAAAAAAAAACAACCTCAAAAACAACATAATATTTTAAAAAAGACTGCAAGAAATGTAACCAAATGATACTAAATTTGATTATCTTTCCTGCAACAAGGACATATTTTTATCTGATGTTGACCACATTTTTTTCACCCCAAACATTTTGCAGATTTTTTTCGATGGGTTTTCACATTTTACACTTTGCACAAAATTTTTGATGTGATGTCATGGGCCTAGATGAAAGAAAGGCTATAGCGGGATAAGATGATAAAATTTGCCTCCGCCTGGATTTTTATTTCAAATTGGCCCTTCGGAAGGACACATCTGAAAACCTCTTCAGCCAAATTTTCAGCCCCCTAGGTGCTAACAGGGTGCTCCTACGTAAAGACATGTTTTTTCGAAAAATATTTCTCCTGCCCGACTGTTTTCTCCAAAAGATCTGAAGAAATTCATGGACGTGTTTTTGAGAAAGAAAACACCCTAATTTTTTTTTCAGATTTTTCGGATCAAAACGGGCGAGGAAAAATATTTGAATTTTTCAATAATTTTTTGAGCAATGAAGGTCATATTTGGCTAACCTCTAAATAACAATTTTTTGTGTACTCTTTCCCGTACTTTCGAATGCCGGTGTCAGAATCGCCATTTTCAGACCGGAACATGCTCAAAATTTGAAAATACCGTTTTTACCGCATTTTACCTCCCCACAATAAAATTATGGGAGGTTTCTAAAGTTGGTCCATAATCGAAAATTGAGATAACATCAAATCTTTACGTTTTGAGGTCACAGGAATCCAAAAAAGTGGTTTTTGAAAAATGTCTGTGTGTGTGTGTGTGTGTATGTATGTTAGCACGATAGCGGCCAAACTACTAAACGGATTTGGATGAACCTTTGCATGAGTGTTTCTTTAGTGTTCCAGAAGATCTGAAAAGGTTTTGGTTGAGATCGGATTACGTTTAGTGCCGTTTTGGTTTTGGCACAACAAGTTGTTTATTTTATAATTACTAATAATTTGTAATCGAATCATTGAAAAACAGTAAAAATTCCTATTTCAACGATATATGACACTTGCACCCTTTCGATTTGGTTTCCGCGAAAAAAAATTAAAAAACAAAATAACACGCTTCTTGTGTAAGATATATTTTGTAGTCTAACTTAACGTTCGATAGACTAGTGTGTTAAAGCGTGCAGACTGCCATACACGTTTTTTTAAGAACGTCAAGCCAATTGTGTTTTTTCGCGAGAGAAGAGAAAGTTTGAAGCCGATGGTAGCTGTGTGGAGCCTACACAACTCATAAGGAGCCCATGTGATTACGTACAGCCCTCAACTAGGTCCTGAGTGAGTTTTTCATCAAATCATAATAAAAGTGACATTGACATTAAAAGTCCAAAAACTTTGAACCTATTTCCGATGCATCGCCGGAAACATTTCCGTTAATCATAACCTTAAAACTATATAAGCAATCATAACCGAAAAACAAAGTGCAATACCAACTTAAAAATTTTTGGACAACTGTCAAAAAATAAATTCCCCGGGAAAGTTTTGGAACTAGAATTTTGACAGCTGTCAAAATGACATTTCCCCTCCTCTAACAAAGTTAGTTACAAAATTTTTTAACAGTGTCAAAGTGACAGTTCTCCAACTAACAACTTTTAGACGCATTTTATCTGACAGCTGTCAAAAAATCTTTCGCGCGCGAAAGTAACTGACACCTGTCAAAAAAAGATTTTCAAGATATATAGTGACCAGCAGCGGAATTTAAGTCCCCAACCAGCACAATTGGCTTGACGTTCTTAATAAAACGTGTATAGCAGTCTGCATGCTTTAACACACTAGTCTACCGAACGTTAGGTTTGACTATAACATATATCTCACACAAGAAGAGTGTCATTTTATTTTTTAATTTTTTTCGCGGAAACCAAAAGGGTGCAAGTGTGATATATCATTGAAATAAGAATTTTTACTGTTTTTCAGTGATTCGATTACAAATTGTTAGTAATTATAAAATAAACAACTTGTGCCAAAACCAAAACGGCACTAAACGTAATCTGATCTCAACCAAAACCTTTTCAGATCTTCTGGAACACTAAAAAAACACTCATGCAAAGTTTCATCCAAATCCGTTTAGTAGTTTGGCCGCTATCGTGCTAACATACATACACACATACACACACAGACACAGACATTTTTCAAAAACCACTTTTGGATTCCTGTGACCTCAAAACGTAAAGATTTGATGTTATCTCAATTTTCGATTATGAACCAACTTTAGAAACCTCCCACAATTTTATTGTGGGGAGGTTATAATGTGGTAAAAACGGTTTTTTCAAATTTTTAGCATGTTCCTGTCTGAAAATGGCAATTCTGACAACGGCATTCGAAAGTACGGGAAAAAGTACACAAAAAATTGTTATTTAGAAGTTAACCAAATATGACCTTCATTGCTTAAAAAATCATTGAAAAATTCAAATATTTTTCCTGGCCCCAGTTTTGATCTGAAAAATCTGAAAATAATCAGGGTGTTTTCTTTCTCAAAAACACACGTCCATGAATTTTTTCAGATTTTTTGGAGCAAACAGTCGAGCAGGAGAATTTTTTTTCGAAAAAACACGTTTTTGCGACAGGAGCACCCAGGAGGCTGAAAATTTGGCTGAAGGGGTTTTCAGATGTATCCTTCCGAATGGCCAATTCGAAATAAAAATCCAGGCGGGGGCAATTTTCATCATCTTATCCCGCTATAGCCTTTAACGGGTTGATTGCCAGTAGAGATGTTTTTAAGATGGGCACTAAAATTTGTTTGTAGCTTTTTATTTTTCGACAGAGTGTTGTGAAGTTAAGGAAGAATTTTTGTTTTAGTAAAATTTTAAAGATTATTTTTTTTGCCCAAATGTTTTCGGTTCCAATAAAAAAAATATTTTTCAAGGTGACAGGACCACTATTGAATTACGTTCATAAAAAAAAATCATAACGCTAGTACATACTAATGTTAAGTCGGAATGACAAAACTTGTAGGAAAAACAGAAAACCTAAATAACTCCCAAACTAACAAATTTTGCATAACGTACATGTGGGTCAAATTGATGAGTATTGAGGTCCTTTATAATGTGACCAAAGGCAAAGACTAAATAATATGATATATAAAAACGCGACACTACGAGCAATCTCATTCATAAATCTCACTTGAGTTTGACCTCGGGGATTTAATTTGGAATCTCCATTTGGCAACTCGGCAATGTAGACCCTAACCGCTGCGGTGAAGATCATCAAAACCAGTGTCGGCTCTAAGTAATGTGTAATCGAGCAAAAATTTTCATGCATGTAACAAATATATAAGAATAAAACACTTTACGTATTGTATAAGGAAACATGGACAAGATGATACAAGACGATGAAACGTTAATAATATTTCATCATTTCATAGTTTGTATATTGTTTGGGAATGCCTCATTCGGTTTTTACAATATAATACATCTACGTAAAAGCCATCTCTGGAATATCTGATACAGATTCGGGAAAGCTAACCTGCTGACGCATGCATAAAGAAACCACGGTAGTTTTAATTTGGAATCTTGTCTCTCTCTCTCAAGAAACAAGCATCTCTGCCCTGTGTGTCGAGTGTCCTGTCTTTATATATTTTATTGTTTAGTCTTTGACGGGACTTGAGCTTGCGTTTAAAGAACAAAACAAATTATCTCTTGAGTTGGCAGGTATTTCAAGTTGAAAAATTATGACCATGAACCCTGAAATAATTTAATAGTACAGTAACTAGAGGTTTTAACTTCGGAATAATGTCATATTGAACAGATTTCATTCATTTTTGGCAGTATAATAGTAAATGCTTCACAGAAAACTTTCTATATTGTGCGGGGGCTTGCCAATTTATAGGGGGTGGATGCCACCCCCTATCAGGGAGTGGCACTTAAAAATATATATATTTATTGTAGCTGAAATAGAATCAAATTTTAAGAAGAAAAGGTTCTGTGCAATTTTTCACATAAATTGATAGATTTTATGTTATAACGACTTCAGATTTGCGATTTTAGCTTAAAAAAAAAAGGTATTTCCAAATGGCTTTCGTCAAGTATCTCTAAAAGTATTACTTTATCGAAAAAATGTTCAGATCAATTACAGAAAGTACAAACTGGGAATTAATTATATTTTTTGTTTATTGATGTAGGATTAATAATTTCGGAGACATTTAAGTTTATATTTGGTATCCAAGTGTTTCGAATTTACCTTTAAAGTTTAAAATGCATTTTTTTCTAAAGCAAGTGCTTTAAATAAGCAAAAAAATTTGAACATCTAGATAACGAAAAACTGTATTTGAGATAATTTTTTTTAAATTACTTGCTAATTAGAATAACAAAATGGCGACCTTTTTATATAAAAAAATATTAATACGCATATTTTTCCGTCATAACTTCTTTATTTCTTATGCTACAGGAAGGAGTAAAAAATAATTTGAAAGCGCAATTAATTGTCTTTAATTTCATTTCTTAACATGCGTAACGTAGGTGTCACAATTTCCGAGATATTTAACATTTAACCTGCATTTTTCGTCTTATAAACGTTCGGACGCCATTTGTAAACTTTCATATCTCCGAAACTATTAAATCTATGTAAATAAACAAACAAGCGAAATTCATTATCAGTTTATGAGCCTTATTTTTGGTCTCTACCCATTTTTCAATAAAACTAATATTTATTGAGATATTTGGAAAAGGAAAAAAAAACTACGTTTTATTGAAAATACCTTTATAGTTTAAACTGTATTTTTTTCTAAAGTAAGTGCTGTATACAAACCAAAAAATTTGAGCATCTACGTCATGTTATATATTATTTTTTTTAATTACTGGCTAATTACAGTAACAAAATGGCGACGTTATTATTAAAAAAATGTGTAGACGCACATTGCCTCGGTCATAACTTCTTTGTTTTTCATGTTACAGAAACAAATAAAAAAACAGTTGAAAACTTAATTAACAACCTATTAGCATCCTTGACATAGGCGTCACAGTTTCTGAGATATTTAACTCTCACCCTAAATAATTATCTTATGAAGACTTGGAAGCCAAATGTAAACTTAAATATCTCCGAAATCATCAATCCTACATCAATAAACAAAAAATATAATTCATTCCCAGTTTGTACTTTCTGTAATTGGTCTGTAACATTTTTTCGATAAAGTGTAATACTTTTCGAGATACTTGACGAAAGCCGTTTGGAAATACCTTTTTTTTTTTAAGCCAAAATCGCAATTTTGAAGTCGTTATAACTTAAAAATGATCAATTTATGTGAAAAATTGCATAGAATCTTTTGTTCTTAAAATTTGATTCTACTTCAGCTCCAATAAATATATATATTTTTTAAGTGCCACCCCCTGAGAGGAGGTGGCATCCACCCCCTATAAATTAGTAAGCCCCCGCACAATATAGAAACTTTTCTGTGAAGCATTTATTATTATACTGCCAAAAATGAATGAAATCCGTTCAATATGACATTATTCCGAAGTTTTGCATATTTTTTACCTCTAGGTACTGTAGAGAACATAGCTCAGTCAATAAAGGAGGTGTAGAGTGTGTGAGCAGGGACCTAAGCGATTCCTTCAGAAAGTTGTTCAGGGGTCTTAGGGAGTAAACATACTAAAAGACCTGACGTCTAGAAGGTGAGCCGGAGAGGTAGGGGGGGGAAAGAATGTCCCATTTTTGGTTTTTTAGCTTATATCTCGAGAATGGTGCGTCGTAGGGAAAAATTTTCTTATACCGAATGAAAGCTCATGAAATTCTCGACAACTTTCATTTTTTATATCTTTTTCGAATTCGCAACCGTTTTCGAGCTATACGCTCCGGAAAAGTAAAAATTTTCGAAAAACAGATTTTTATCTGAAAAATAGAAAATTGTATTTTAAAGATGATAAAAAAAGTCACATATAAGGTAAGTAATTTTATTAATTTAATTTTATACACAGATCATATAAACTTAACGAAGATACCTCTAACTATAGTGCCGAGGCTATGGTTATCCTCAAAGCCTTAGAATACGTCGTCAGAAATGAACATGAACATTGCACTATTTTATCGTATTCACAGTCTGTTTTTCAAAGTATTGCTAACAGTCAAGACATTAACTACACTATTCATACGCGTATTGCTCAAATTAAAATGTTAGTAAATAAATTAAAAGAAAGAGGAAGGTTAATCAAATTTGTGTGGGTTAAAGCTCATATAGGCTTAGAACATAATGAAGAAGTAGACATCATAACAAAAAATTATTAACGATGGAGAAATTTTGAACAGTGGACTACACGTTCAAGAGTGTATAAGTATAGTATATTGAAAAAAAAAGTAAAAATGCGTGGTCAACCTTATGGAAAGAATATAGCATAACAAATCCTACTCGCTACACAACCATTCAGCCAGATATTCCTACTTGTTATTGGCATAAAGATTTAAAATACTCAAGAAGAGAAGTAACTACAATAAACAGACTATAATTTGGCCATGGGTGCTACCCAGCGCACCTCAAGAAGATAGGAGTTGTGGACACAGACTTGTGCGATACTTGCAATGTCACTGCAGATTTGGATCATATATTTTTTGACTGCTTAAGTAGAAAGCGATGTATTCCATAAAAAATAAAGTAGTCTGAATATTTACCTTCCTAATAATATCTGTCATTTATTAGCTCTAAATAAAAAAATATCTATGACGTAATACTCGAATTGTTCAAAGACATTAAAATCAACATTTATAATAGGCTAGATATCCATTCCTTTGTTTTTCCTATTGTTATATATTCCTTTCCTTCACGTTTTCATCCTCTTTGGCCGTGAGGCTCCTGAGTGTTCCTCGTCCATGGCATCCTCATCCTCAGTGGTGGGTGGTTCTTGCTGAAGGGGCTCTACGTCGTCCTCGTCGTAAACAGGCACGCCGTTGAGGCATTTCCCTTGGCAGTGGAGGCACGCCGTAGAACAGTTCAGCATTGTTTTCCGGCATCCACATTTGACACAACTACAATCCTTGGTGCAGCGGCAAAATATCATTTTCAGTAGGACCTCCGGTGCTGTGTTGTAATTGGCACCAGGGTGTCTCCTACATGTTTCCACCCCCACATGTTGGGTAAACTGCAACCTTTTCATCGTGAATTTTTATCGATGAGCTGACAGAGGAAAGAGTGAATGCACGATCTTTGCGTGACAACTTGATGTCTGAGAATGTCAAGTCCACTATCTTATTCATTGCCTCTTTACTAACTCGAACAGCATCGTAACAATTTATTGTGGCTTCTCCCACCACCCCATTCGCAATTGACATAATGTCACTGGTTTGTGGAAAGGGAGGATGAGCAAAATAACTATGATAGTGGCCACAACCGGTGCATTTACCCTAGCTGTGGTGTAAATTTGAGGTAAAAATCTGTTTTTTGAAAATTTTTACTTTTCCGGAGCGTGTAGCTTGAAAACGGTTGCGAATTCGAAAAAAGTATATAAAATGGAAGTTGTAGAGAATTTCATGAGCCTTCATTTGGGGTAAGTAAAATTTTCCCCTACGGCGCACCTTTTTCGAGATATAAGCGAAAAAAAACTAAAAGTGGGACATTCTACCGCCCCCCCCGGCTCACCTCCTAGGCGTCAGGACTTTTAATATGTTCACTCCCTAAGTAGCCTGAACAACTTTCTAAAGGAATCGCTTAGGTCCCTGCTCACCCACTCTACACCACCCTTTGAGCTATTCGTTGACTGGACTAACAGCACAATAACAGGTGTTTGAAACTAGTATAATACCAGTTGTTAGTCCTCTAATTAAAACATTTTTTTTTTAATTTCATTTGTTATTGAGAACTGGGTAAGACTTCTTTAAATTCATGCAAACAAGAACAAAAAGTGCATTAAATAAAAGAAATAATTTATTAAGTAAAGTTACATCTTTTAATAGTTGAATCAGATGAGTCAACAGTAATATGATCACATTTGCAATTTTGCTGGTATTTCTAGTAAGTATACTTGAGATATTCATTCCAGAGGCAGCTTTTATTTACATATAATTAAAACAATAATATAATATACTTGCCTGATGTAAAAGATGTGCTTCTTATACGGGTCGCGTGCGCTGACGTCACAGATTTTGAGACCTTAGGAAAAACAAACAGCTGTCATTGAATCATCCGTCGATTTAATGTTTTCCATTAAAGTGAATTTTGCTGTGTTTGTGCCATTTACAAGCTTAATATTGGATTATTTAACATCTGCAACTATTCTCAACTCAATTTTGTTCTTCAGGATAACGGTTAGTTCGCATTTTGCAGAATTGTCTCATGATGCAGAGGTTAGGTATACTGCTGCCATCGAATTAAATCCTTATATTTTAAGAAAAAAATGCTTAGTATATATATTGATGTATTTCCAAATATTACACAAAGGGATACTGTCAATTACTTGGTTTTTGAGAGAATTACTGAGATGGGTCGAGGAAACTTTCCATATTTGATAAAAGTCATGTAAATAACATAATTGTATGCACTTATTTGGTATCAAAATGAAGCTTGCATCACCACGAATCAGATTTCACCATAAAATAGGCTATCAATATACCCAATGGAAAGTTAAAAGGAAAACTTCCTGGAAACTTTCAACTCCGAAAGTTCCTTCTAACTTTCCATTGGGCATATTGATAGGCTATTTTATGGTGAAATCTGATTCGTGATGATGCAGACTTCATTGTGATACCAAATAAGTGCATACAATTGAAGAACGAAGTGGATAAAGGTGTTATGTCACACTTTTAAAGTTTTGAGTAAATTAAACAAAACGGTTTTGAGTTGGAACTTATTTATTTTGTCTTCGATTCAAATGAATAATACCTCATAAAATAGATAATTTTGGGTTATGTTCTTTTGTTTACACTAATATTAAAGAACAATATCAAGCTGTTATGAAACTAGATTTTTCTGTCCAAAACTGTGTACATCCACTAAAATTACTGGTTGTATGTATGACATGGCGCCTTTATAATTAAAAAGTTTCTATAAAATATTACAAATTTAGAATTCACCATTTATTGGGTGTTAAATCTATATCAGAGGTGTTCAAAAATTGCATAAAGTAATTTTTTTTAAAATGCGACATAACACCTTTATCCACTTAGGTCTTCAATTATATTATTTACATGAATTTTATTAAATGTGGAAAGTTTCCTCGACCCATCTCTGGAATTACTTGGACAAAAGGATGAATTCGAGGCGTTCAAAAGTCTTGAAGCTGTTTGTGGTTAGGTGAAAGAAGTACTGTGCAAGAAATTTACAAAATAAAAGCTTGTTGCGAAGGTAAGGTAAGAATTGTTATCAATGATCAACCATTCTTTTCATATATACTTTCCTAATTAAATGGAAGTTGATGGACAGGCACTGGATCCATCTGAACTGTTTTCAATTTCTTTCTCTTTTACAATTTTTTTTTCCTTAAATATTCTATATTTCTTTCGCTAGTAAAACTAGAATAGCAATTTCGGTGCCAAACCAAACCGTTAAAACTGTTTGTTTTTCGAAATGATATAGTTCTAGAATATAGATCATCTTCTCTTTGGTTGCTTATTTTTCTTTGGAATTTTAAACAATCAGTAAATGTTGCAAATGATTTCTCAGAATCTTTGATTTGGTTTCCTACAAAATTTCTTACTAGTCTCTTTTACACTAAATTTTATTTTTGTCTCTACCTCACTTTTAGAACTTGTGACGTCAGTAGTACTTTCCATTTTAATTTCTTCTGAAAAGCACATAGATCATAAGGTAGAAAATTTTACTGAAAAAATACATACCAGCTGAACATATCTTGCAAACAGTAAACTAGGGAGTTTCTTATAACGTGTTAATCTATTACATACAAATTTTATGTAGGTCAATATAACACTGAATTAATATAATCAACAAGTACTTATATTTATTTCATATTAATCATTTTCAAGACAAAAAATTTGAAAATATCACAACCACAAGTTACAATGCGCGTGTCTATTTAACGTTAGGCCTTTGCGGGAAGCAGCGCAGGTTCTTGAAACAGCTTTAAAGTAGTGGGATAGTGAATATCTCCAGCAAACGTGACGCCGCCGATATGCGTCGAAAATTGACATCACACTACATATTATTAAATGTCTCGGTTATTAGATCCTCAAAAAATCTTATTTAAGAACCTTAGTAATCTGAAATATATAGCGAATATTTTATAAACAATAATATTTTTGATAAATATAATAGTTTGGGAGATATTGTCGTGGGAAAGAGAAAGTGTTCGAAAAATAATTAATTTTCAGCTGTAGTGGAACGGAGAAAATGGGGATTTTTGTTTTTTACTGCCATATAAGCCAACGTAAAAGATCATTTATTTATTCATTTTAAAAATAGAAATTCTACAGAGAATTTAATGATTTTTGGATAAAATATGCTTCGTGACTGGCTCTATCACGTGGTGTGATTAGTTAGAAAATTTTGATTTGTAACCTTATATTCATTACGATTTTTTTACGACAAGTGGATTCCTAATCCACAGGGTGTCAGCTACACATCTAGCAAGGTCATACATTTTTCTCTAAAAGTGCCAACGGGAACAAAAACTAAGCGACTTTTGTCAACGCGAGCACTCCACTATGTGTAATACTAACCTATTATGTTTTACTCAATATCTCTCCGATATCATTGACATACGAGGTCAGGTGGATGTGATATATACGGACTTCTCCAAGGCATTTGATCGCATTGATCATTGCCTATTACTATCCAAACTTCGACTGTACGGCTGCTCTACCACTCTTGTTCAGTTCTTTTCTTCGTACCTGACAAACCGCCTTAATTATGTCGCTTACAATGGTTTTACTTCTAACTCATATACCGTAACATCAGGTTCCAATTTAGGTCCGCTATTTTTTGCTCTTTTTGTCAATGATCTCAATGACACTCTTTGCGTCAATAAACTCCATAGACGACTGTCATATGCTACAAAGGGAACTTAATAAAGTAGCACAGTGGTGTCATTTAAACTCTCTTGCTCTAAATATAACCAAATGCAAGGTTGTAACTTACTCACGAAAAGATGAACTCATTGAATACGACTATCATATCGACACACAATCTTTGTCCCGTACCGACTCAACCAGAGATCTAGGAGTATTGTTTGATAACAAATTATCATTTGCCAAGCATATCGAGTTAACGGTTTCCTCGTCTATGAAAACCTTAGGGTTTATTTTAAGACTAAGTCAAGTCTTCCGGGACAATGGCGTCTTAATCAAACTATTTTATTGCTACATTCGGTCTAAACTTGAGTACTGCTCACTTATTTGGAGCCCTATCTATGATTATCAAGTCAAATTAATCGAGTCCGTTCTTAGAAAATTCTTAAAACTACTCTGCTTCCGCACTGATGGTAGATATCCAAACAGAGGCTGCGACCAGACTTATCTGTTAAATAGGTTCAACTTCGACTCATTAAAATTTAGAAGGCAATTTTATGCTGTAAAATTCCTGTATTTGCTCATACACAACAGGGTTGACTGCCCTCCTGCACTAAGCCAGTTGAACTTTTTGATTCCAAGAGCCGCCAGTCGCAACCCTCTCACATTTTATTGTCAACCGGCACGAACCAATATAATGCTAAAGTCTCCTTATATTCGTTATTTGCACTAACTACAATTCAATTTGTGATACTTGTGATATATTCAACTGCACGGTCAATTCAATTCATACTTCTCTTAAGAATTGCAGCTTCCCATAATGTTAATGTTAAAATAATATAAACATGTAGGGCACTTGTAATTAATTTTATATTGTTTGTCACTTATATGTATGTATGTAGCTATGTATTTTATTTTTTTTTTGTCGCTTTCTTGTCCTGTAATTGGTTCTTTTGTACTGTTGGACAAATGTATTGAATAAATAAATAAATAAATAAATAAATATATATAAAAACAATAATATTGCAAAAAGTTCAATTAGTGGCTCTTTGACGGTTAAAGAATTTAGTTTGTTTTTCCTAAGGTCTGACATCTATTACGTCACATGCACACGACTCCATAGATGATATATTATGAAAAGGAACAAGTATGCAATCAATGCCTCGTTGACATTGCAAGTACCTCAATTCACAATAACAAATTAATCTTTTCAGTATTTTATATGATCATGAACAATTATGTATCTTCTAATTTGCTTTTTGTGTTTTCAGATGAAAATGAAATAAAGGAGTATGTAGAAAATTTTCTTAAGAGAAACGAGGAGATCACGTCACAAACTACTTTGTAAATTATTGATTAGACATAGAACCTAGAGATAAGTGATAAATTTAGATGTCGTTATATTTTTGTTATTGGAAAAGGCTGGATTTTATTATTTTACCCTTTTTACTGAACTTTTTTGTAAAAAGTTTTACTTTTTAGCAAGTGGCTGGTATACTCTGTTGGTAAGCATCTTATTCTAGTGTCGCTTGAAATATTGATTTCCGAAGAGACTTTTATGATATTCCTGTATAAGAAATAAATTATATTGACAAATTCTTCGATTTTGATCCACTGTGTGTAAGCTTTTATATTATTTAAGAGTATACTCGATCGAAGTTCAAATATATAAAGAATACTTTAATATTTATTTCACCACAGGTGTGTCAGATGTTAGCATTTATTATTTTTTCGTTCAAGAATTCACGGTGGCCTTAGAAAATGCAGTGAATTTGTTGATTTCACTATGAAAGAGTTCAGATTCAGAAGTGTAAGAAAAGACAATAAAAGGAAACTTACGTTCATCATTTTTATCAGAACCTGCAAAAAACATGAACATAGTTGTTGGTTTTGCCATAAGTTCAGTATAATATTATGCAAGGTGTTTTTACTAACCTTTTAGACAGGAATATGCAGCTGAGAAAAGAAAATTGTGTAAAAGGATTAAAAAAAAGAACCATCTTCCTACAGGATAATATATTATGTACCTTCCTAAAAACCAGTCATTGAACTGATGGAAATCTTTTGCCACTGTCCCTCTGATGAACTCTAATCGGCAGCAATCATAGGCAAAGATTTTCAGTTTGTTTAAGTTACTTGCGGGGTATACTTGTACCCCACCTTAAATCTAGAGAATGACATATTTTGAGAGTTACATGCTTACGAGAGAAAATTTGAGTTCCATGGCCTACTTCCTGAGTTATACCATACCAAAAGAATTGAAAAAGTGCCATAATTTCAATCGGCTGGAACTTTTAAGAGATACACGAAATTTATTTAGGTAAAATTTGACGACAAAATATATGAAAATACTTTATTTTTCCCTTATGATACATGCATATCCCATTTAATTTTTAATTTGATTGGATTTCTCCAATTTGAAATAATTAAAAAAAATATGTAATATTTTTCAATATTTATTGCCTGAAAGTATTATGTAGCCCTTGCAAAAAATGTATTTATTTAAACTTAAAATAAGGATAATATAACAGGAGATAACAGCAATAATGGCCACAAAGAAATAAAATGTAAAAGTATAAAGGACCCCGGAACAAAACCCACGAAAATGTTGATTCGGTGGAATCGGCTGAAATTTTAGTATTTTGTAATTCAAGTCATGCTGATTAAATGTTCTTATTACGTCGAGCCAATCCTATGAACAGTTTTTGAGGTACAGCTTGTCAAAGTTAGGTAATTTGCGGGATTTTAGACATTCAAGGACTTTTTACTCTTAAAGTAGCAAAGTTTAGCAAAAAATTGCAAGAGTCGAAATGTTTTTGTTCAAGTCCAATAAAGCTAAAAGAAGAGAAGAAGAATTTTTTTATCAGTTTTTAGATTAGGTAAAATATATATATGTCATATTTTGGCATGCTTCGGTGGGATTGGCTGAAACTTTGCTATTTTGTAGTTAAAGTTATGCTAATAAAAAATTCCTATTGCGCTGAGTCGATCCTATGAGTGGTTTTCACTCCAGGAGTGCTTGAAGGTCCTAACAACGAGGTAACAGGTAATTCATAAACATGTGAATCAAAAAGTTACTGAAATAAAAAATAATAATCTGTTTTTGTGCTCAAGGTATTTGCAGACATATTTTTGCATGTACAATCTGCACCAGAAGTTTGTTATCGATATTTCCAGAAAACCCTGTACATAAACATGCTGGAAGCCATTCATAAACACGTACATATAGATTACCCATTACCTCATTGTTAGGACCTTCAAGCATTCCTGGAGCGAATACCACTCATAGGATCGACTCAGTGCAATAGGAATTTTTGATCAGCATGACTTTAGCTACAAAATAGCAAAGTTTCAGCCAATCCCACCGAAGCATGCCAAAATATGACATATATATATTTTACCTAACCTAAAAATTGATTAAAAAATTCTGAAAAAAATTCTCGAGCTTTATTGGACTTGAACAAAAATATTTCGACCCTTTCAATTTTTTGCTAAAGTTAATAGTTTAAGAGTAAAAAGTTTTTGAATGTCTAAAATGACGCAAATTACCTAACTTTGATAAGCTGTATCTCAAAAATTGTCCATAGGATTGGCTCGATGTGATAAGAATTTTTGATCAGCATGACTTGAACTACAAAATACCAAAATTTCAGCCGATTCCACCGAATCAACATTTTCATGGG
This sequence comes from Rutpela maculata, assembly GCA_936432065.2. Lineage (NCBI taxonomy): Eukaryota > Metazoa > Arthropoda > Insecta > Coleoptera > Cerambycidae > Rutpela > Rutpela maculata. The sequence goes on from OW386292.2 coordinate 50,888,725, forward strand.
TTTTGTTCCGGGGTCCTTTAACTTAACATTAGACTGAATAATGTAAAATGAACAATTTATGAGAGATGTTTAAATTGACCCTTGTGATTTCTTATGTGTCAGTTGTCACATGAACATGACATCCCCTTTTTTTCTTTATTTTTAAAGGTAGATTATTGGAACATGGTATATTGTATGTACTTAATACATGCCACTTTTTGACACAAATTAATTTTTTCCACTTTCAGTTTCATTGAAGTAATTTTCTGTATAATATTGGATTTTTGGTTTCTACATAACTTTTCTACTAGCGTCTATATAAATGACCTTTGCAATCCTAGCAACTCGCACGATAACGAAAGTAAACATTCGAGTTACCTGGTTGCTAAGGCATTGCTAGCTACGAAAGTAGAACTTTAGTAACCAAAACAAATTTTAACGCTTAATAAGTTTGCATATACCTTGCTTTGGATTTCTTGGTGTAAAGCGAGGCACAAGCAATATTGGTTGCTTCTTGTATCCCATTTTCATCGCCACCAAACATATTTGTTTATTTTAGTTTGAAACCACCAGAAATTAAAATAGATAGATAAACCCCGATGACAGATATTAAATGTTTCGTTGGCATGGAAACAATTTTCATAGACAGCCTCTTAACATTTTCGCTGCGGCCGTTCAGCCTATGCTGACTGGTTTTTATAGCAAAATGTACCTATTGTATAATTAGAAATGAAGTAATGTCAATAAAAATTGTATATACAGGGTATTCCATGTTTTTTGGACTCTCTCAGGAGAGCCATGCACACCTGGCCAAAAATTTCTTGTTCAGTGCTGACTGGCATAATAATAAAAATAATAATACATAATATGGCCTAGCTTTCATGAAAGTCTTGCTCACTGTTAAGAACGGGAGCAACTCTCATGAGAGTCATGCGCAGAGAAAGTGTTAAACTATAAAAGAGGTAGTTTGAGATATTGCAAAAAGAAGAAAAATTACAATTTTGATACCCTGTATTTTTTTCCACAGCAATAATTTACTAAAGGATGTTTGGTTATATCCTCATATTTTGATCCAAAGAATCTACCCTTGAACTATGGGCTATTATTAAGGGTCCACCCTGTATATGTTATAAGCAAATATATAAAAGTTAATAAAAACAATCCCTATTGATTTTGAGGTGTATAAAAATGATTTTTGATGCATCACGATTTTACATTTTGCTCAAGACAGCTTGTGCAATAATTAAAATAAAAGAATCACAATAATTTCTAAGGCTTAAAATTGTATCTTAATAAAAAATTTCAAATAACTAAAAATTAATTATGAGTGAACTTTGAAATGGTTCAGTTAAGGTTGTTTGAAAAAGTAAAATCTTATCGAAGCCAACATTATGAAAAATTTTCACAATTTTCTACGAGTATACATCTGACATTTTGTATAATCTGAGATTTAAAAAAAACACTTTGTATAATGGTACATAATAAACATATCAGAATGTTGACAGTTAATGTGCGATATTTACAAGTATGAAGGGATAATTTGCCTTAGCCAAAAGAGCTTCCATTCAAGTATTTATGATTATGGTAATTAATTAGTATTTCATATATTTTTCTTTAATTGAGTGAGATACCCTACAAACAATTAATACTGTATCCATTTGTGTTATTTATATATCTGAACTCGACAGCTGTTTATCATCAACAGTAAATTAATGTTCTAGATACTTTAAAAATACGTTTTTGTGTAAAAAGATTTTAGGTAAAACTTAAAAATATAATTTTAAAATATGAATTTAGCGTCATTTTATACATAAGTATAATAAAAGTATCCAATTTTTATTGTATAAATCTTAAGGTAGGTGTTTTTTTATTAATTTTTGTTTAAATCATACATGATAATAAATTGTTTTCCATATACAAATATGCATGCGTTTTATTGTTATACAGTCAGTCCATAAAACATTAATACCTTATTGACATTATCGTTAATAAACAATAAAATATGGTTTTTAAAATGCATGTTTAAATTGGCTGATTTAGCATTTTTTTTAATTCATATTTCGAAAGTACACCTTGAAGTTAGTAAATGTGCAAAATTTTTTTTTTTTTTCGACCCTCAAAATAAATAATGAAAACAGAGCGTGCGAAAATGCAGTGTGACGTCAAACCACTCCAGCGGTCGGCCGCTCGCCTGCTCCCATATAGTTTCATACGGCAATCACAACAGACGTGCTATAACCGCATAACTCATAAAACCAGTTGAGCGGGTGGTGTGACATCATTCAGGCCATCAGATGTTTAAGGGCGCCGGAATTATAGGTTAAATTTACTTAAAAACATGACTTCGTAGTTCGAGGATTTCTTCTAAATCCCTGAACTGATTAAAAAGAAATTTCACAGGCTTTGAGAAAAAACTCGATAGAATGGTACTGGACTATTGCAAATTCACGAAAAGTAATATTTTTTTCTTGTCAAGCTCTTAAACATCCTCTAACTTTGAACCTAATTTTAAAATAATAAAAAAGATATTATCTTATTGATATTAGTCTGAGCTCATCTGCTATAGTATATGAAACATATCGATATTTAAATTTCAATTTTTTATTCAGTAGTTTTTGAAAAATCCTCGAACTACTAGAACCAATTCATTGAAAATAAATAAAACAAATTGCCAATAAAGCAAGCGTTGGTTTGTAAGACAAATAATGTAAAAGTCATAAATAAAGTTTAGCACTTGGCTGGCAGGTGGCGCCTGACTACAATTACAATTAAATCGCTTCGTTTCACGATGTTGTCAATACGTTATGAAGGTCACTTTTTTTATGTGATTCATACTCTTATATAGTATATTAGGATACCGCGACGAACTCTCTAGGCAATGAAAACGCGTCTTTTTGTTCATCGTCTTTATATCCCATTCACATAATATGTAAAAATTACAAAATTATAAAACTATGAATTTGCGCATTTTATACAGTGTCCGTCAAAAAGTCTGCACCATATGACTATTGTTATTGACTTTTTGAAAAATTTTATTTTTGATAAAAGTTCGTGCCTGTTCTCAAACGAAAAAAGGACTGCAGAAATGTGTGTTAGTCCTGGCGCTTAGGTCGAAAAATATATATTTTATTGAAATTACCTCAAGAGTAAACAACCGAAACATGTTATTTAAAGAAGTTGCTTATAATGTGAAGTTATATCCAGATATCAAATTTGGTTGTTCTTTTCTAAAAATAAAAATTTTTCACTTTTTTCCTGAATTATATTTGATTAAATGCATCAAAAGAAAAGTTTCTATATTTTGCGGAGGCTTGCTAATTTATGGGGGAGATGCCATCCCCATTTGGAGCTGAAAGACAATCAAATTTTGAGAAGAAAAAGTTCTATGGGACTTCTTATTTAAATTGATAGTCTTTAAGTTTATAACGACTTGAAAATTGGGACATTTACTTAAAAAAAGAGGTATTGCAACACGATTTTCGTCAAATAATTCGCAAGGTATTACATTTTGAGCCAAAACATGCCATAGACAAATATGAAGGCTACTAAATTGGAGATGAATGTCGTTCTAATTTCTGTAAAATTAATGGTTTCGGAAATATAGAAGTATAAAGATGGCGTCCTATAAAATGAAGTATTTGATTAAAAATTTATCTCAGAATATAGCACTTACATCAAAAATGCTAACAACCGTAATTAAATACTAACGATTAGGCTTTCAAATGATTTCTTGACTATTTCTATACTTACCATAAAAAACAAAGAAGTTATGACAGAAACAATTAGCTTCCTTACATTTTTTTTTAATAAAAACGTCGCCATTTTTTAAATGTAAGTACTTAGTCAGTAATTAAAAAAATATATTATCATATACTGTTTTTTCGTCCGTTTACAGCATTTTCTTCAAATAAAAATTGTATTATAAACTATAAACGGACTTTCCAGAAAACGTATTTTTTTTCTCAATAAATATTGGTTTAAGCGAAAAAATGATAGACATCAAAAATAAAGCCCATAAACTGAAAATTAATTTGTATTTATTTAATATTTACGTAGAATTAATCGTTCCGGAGATTTTTTAGTTTATAGATGGTATCGGAAAGATTATTGGATGAAGTATTTAGTTTAAATGTTGAATATCTTAGAAACTATGAAACTTCCATAAAAATTTCCAAGGAACAGAATAAAAAATAATTAATCAACCTTTGCAATGATTTTTTGTTTGTTTCTGTATCATAAACATAAAGAAATTATGGCCGAAACAATGTGCCTATTCACATTTTTTTTTTATAAAATGTCACAATTTTGTTATTGTATTGGGGTATTCTCACTCGGTGGCACTTAAAAAATATATATATATTTATTGGAAGTAGAATCAAATTTTAAGAAGAAAAGGTTCTATGCAATTTTTCACATAAATTGATAGTTTTTAAGTTATAACGACTTCAAAATTGCGATTTTAGTTTAAAAAAAAAGGTATTTCCAAACGGCTTTCGTCAAGTATCTCGAAAAGTATTACTTTATCGAAAAAATATTACAGAGCCCAGGTAGCAAGGTGACGTCATTATGACGTCTTTTAAAGGTGAATTTTTCGTCGCCGACGTCATTGTCCCAATAAATGACGTACAAGAGACGTGATATTTATAACGTACTTCTGACGTCATCATGAAGACGTCAAATACAAGTTTCTTTTAGGTCATTATTTTGACGTCATTAATAAATGACGTACCAGAGACGTGATATTTAATACGTACTTCTGACGTCATCATGAAGACGTCAAATACACGTTTTTTAGGTCATTATTTTGACGTCATTAAAATGACGTGAAATAAATCATTATAAAATAAAAATAAATAGAAGTATTTAGTGACTAGTTCAATTTTTGCCACATAGTAATAATAATTGTTTTACTATTTCTAACTGGGTATACAGCTTTTAAACATATTTAAATAAAGATGTTCAATGGTTCAGTGAGTTAAGTGTTAGGTTAGGTCCGCGGTTCGATCCCTGCACATTCCGGTTTTTTTTTCGTCAAAAACTTTATTAATAATTGTGGAAAAATATTATAATGAGAGGTTTGCATCCCTTTTCGCAAAATTCACTGATTACCAATACGTCATATTGGCGTCATATATATGACGTCATTGGGCTGTGACATTGTGCCGTCTTTTCACGTCATTTTTACGTCATGCTGAAGGTAAAATTGACGTAATTAATGCCGAAAAAACGACGTCATAATGACGGCACCTTGCTGCCTGGGAGTTAAATATCTCAGAAACTGTGACACCTACGTCAAGGATGCTAATAGGTAGAATAATAGGTTATTAATAATGCTTTCAACTATTTTTTTATTTGTTTCTGTAGCATAAGAAACAAAGAAGTTATGACCGAAGCAATGTGCGTCTACACATTTTTTTAATAACAACGTCGCCATTTTGTTACTGTAATTAGCCAGTAATTAAAGAAAAAGGAATTTCAAACACTGTTTCTCGTTAATATATAGCATGACGTAGATGCTCAATTTTGTTGGTTTGTATACAGCACTTGCTTATAAAAAATATACAGTTTAAACTATATTTTCGATAAAACGTAATTTTTTTTTCCTTTTCCAAATATTAGTTTTATTGAAAAATGGGTAGAGACCAAAAATAAAGCTCATAAACTGATAATGAATTTCGCTTGTTTATTTATTTACATAGATTTAATAGTTTCGAAGATATGAAAGTTTAAAAATGGCGTCCCAACGTTTGTAAGACGAAAAATGCAGTTTAAATGTTAAATATCTCAGAAATTGTGACATCTATGTCACGCAAGCTAAGAAATGAAATTAAAGACAATTAGTTGTGCTTTCAAATTATTTTTTATTCGTTCCTGTAGCATTAGAAATAAAAAAGTTATGACGGAAAAATATGCGTATTTATATTTTTTTATATAAAATGGTCGCCATTTTATTACTTTAATTAGCCAATAATTTAAAAAAATTATCTCAAACACAGTTTTTCGTTAAGATGTAGCATTATCTAGAGCTCAAATTTTTTTGCTCATTTAAAGAACTTGCTTTAGAAAAAAAATGCATTTTAAACTTTAAAGGTAATTTTGAAACACTTGGATGCCAAATATAAACTTAAATATCTCCGAAACTATTAATCCTACATCAATAAACAAAAAATATAATTAAATTCCAGTTTGTACTTTCTGTAATTGGTCTATCATTTTTTCGATAAAGTAATACTTTTCGAGATATTTGACGAAAGCCGTTTGGAAATACCTTTTTTTTTAAGCTAAAATCGCAATTTTGAAGTCGTTATAACTTAAAAACCGCTGCCCAAGGAATCACTACTTCCACATCCAGATTCTCTATCCAAGTCACTCACAACGAAAAAAACTGTATGTGAAAATAATTGTTTATGGAACTTTAATAATAGAATATTTGAAATCCTCTACCCCAAAAAACCATAAAACGATACCCCACATCGGTAGTGGGGTGGGGGGTGGATGAAGTAAAAAATATTTTGAGGTTTCTGGTTCCTGTACACTAAATCACAATTTTTTTTCATCCCCTTTAATAAAAGGATGAGGGTGGCTAATGCCAAACATTTTTTTGAGACCTTAGCTTCTCTTGTATATACTAAATACCAATTTTATGGACTCTTACCTGCTTGATTGACCTATATTTACCACAAATTTACCGCAATTTACCCCCCAACTCTTCGACGGAACAAGATGAAAATATAATCTGGTTCTAGATCTCGTTGAAGGACATATGTGTACCAAATTTCAAGTCAATATCTTAAACGGTTCCAGAGTAAACGTGCGCACAAAAAAAGTTAAGACAGACCGACAGACAGACCGACAGACAGATAGAAATTTTTTTTTGCTCAAACTTAAAATCTCGACGTTTCATGACATTTTAAGCCTATTTGGACAATAAAAATTTTTAAAAATTTTTTTGTCGTTACTATACTTCCACTGGACGTGGAAGTAAAACTATCAATTTATGTGAAAAATTGCATAGAACCTTTTCTTCTTAAAATTTGATTCTATTTCAGCTCCAATAAACATATATATTTTTTAAGTGCCACTCCCTGAGAGGGGGTGGCATCCACCCCCTATAAATTAACAAGCCCCTGCACAATATAGAAACTTTTACTATTATACTGCCAAAAATGGACGAAATCCGTTCAATATGACATTCTTCCGAAGTTAAAACCTCTAGTTACTGTACTATAAGTCCAGAGACGGATAATATAATACATAACTACTATTACTCTATCTTGAAACGGTTCAAATTAGATTGCATGCTTCCCATTGTTGATTCAAGGTTACTACCATTTTCGTTTGTTTGGTTTTTGCGGCCTCCACCTATCTCCTGGAAGAGGAATTACAAAATGCTGCTACTGCTATTTGCGCTGAAATTATTGGTTGATATCCGCGATGTAATATTGCCAAATGGTACACGTAGTTCCATCTGTTCAAATTTGTAAGGTTGGTGATGCGCTCCGGCGATCTTAACATGTTACCAATTGGAAATCAAATATTACAGTTAATATTAATGCTAGCTGCCTAATTTTTTCACTATATACTTAAAGAGTTAAATACTTATGGAAAATGCAAAAATAAATTGTAAATTAAATATCACTAAATGAGCCCATTATGGGGTGATCCAAGACCGGTAATATGTTCATTAAACAAATTAGCAAGCAGATAGCTGATCTCTGACAAAACTTCAAGGACCATAGTCGGACTGCCAGATGACGTTTTTTTGTTTTTAATTTTATTGTGTAAAGTATGATCGCTCCAAATTTTAGCTTTGTCACTATGATAGTAATGGTTTATTTTTTATGAAGGCAAGCCATCAAATGCATCTTGACGTAGCACTGCCAGACCGCTATTATATCATTTTGTTAGGTAAACTGTTATTATAGAAATTTGCAGCTACTAGTAGTAGCTGGAACCTCACCCACCAAATGTTTGCGAAAGTTCATTTAATTTAGTTAATAACCAAGCTCGTTAACGCTCTTATGGGATGCATGCCTTGCGGGTGCTAGAACTTTTACTTAATGACCCACCAATGTGGTACTCGGACATTTTTTTTTTACCTAAATTTAAAGAAAAAGTGAAGGGTGATATATCGTTGAAATCAGAATAACATGTACTTTCGAATGGTACAATAAAAAATGGATGTTATGTTGAAAAATAAGAAAGTCTATCCTATACAGCCGATAATAATTTAATTTACAATGAAGACAGTTTAATACAGTTCACGACTGGCACAATACATTTTTTTAAGGCTTCCCTAATGACAAATAAAATTGATGAAGATTATTTTAACGCCATTAATAGGGTTTTCAATCCCGAAACCGAAAATCTCGGGATCCCGGCAATATTTAGATACCACAAATCCCGGGATCGTAGTCGGTTGGATCCCGGGATTTTCGGGATTGCAAAACAAGATGGAACAGTCTTTTAATTCTACAACATTTTAGTTACCTCCGGAATTGCGTTCAAAAGGCAATGATCGGCTTAGAAATGCCACTTTGATATTGGATTCGGAATATAAACTTTGGTGGTTTGGTTAAACTATTGGAACCACTTAAAATCACAGTGAAGCCACTCTGTGCTGACGTGATGCGAATTTATTTATCAGATACTTATTTCTTTAAATTTCTTGTTAAAGCAAATTATATAATTATATAAGTTATACCTACTTGCACAATAAAAAAAAATGTCATTAGGGAAATATTAGAGAATCTTATAAAACGTTTCCAAAAAATCCCAGAGGTAATTGATGAAGAAAACTATGAAGAAGATAATATTCTCCTCACAGCACAGAAAAATCATTGGAAAACATTTTAAACAAAATGTTAGAAAACGCAATGCACTCAATTCGAATACACCCTGAAACCGATTTGATATCAAATTAAAAAAAAAACAACGCTTTTCGAAAATGAAGGCAACATGGATATGTACCTTCAGCTGGCATATATGATCATCTAATAATGATACCGCCAACTAATGTAGAATCTGAAAAAAATTATATGTAAAAAAACTTTTTAAAAACAAACTTTTATTATTTTGGTGTACTAAAACGAATTAATTGTCTTAAAAGCTTGTCGCGCGAGAAGTTCATACAGGCATTAATTTTGTTTGACAGAGATTGTAAGTACAAGTATTTTTTTTTCAATTCACGCGACCAGCTTTTAAGACAATTAATTTTATTTTTTTCGTTTTAGTACACCTAAATAATAAGAGCTTGTTTTTAAAAAGTTTTTTTTCACATTTTATTAAATTTTTAATTACGTCTTAATTATTAGTTTTATATTCATTGCATCGCGTCGTCCTTACTTGTAAGTACCGAATCCTCCGGCATTTCTTTGAATGCAACGTCTGAGTGTATACACTATCCAATCAAATTATAATTTAAAAACTAAAAAACACTTTTTGGTACCACATTATTGTATCGTCACCAGAACTACACGTGTATGCAAAATTTCAGCTCAATTGGACATCGTTAAGTGATTCGAAATTGACTTGCAAGATTTGATTGACCTAAACATATTAACATACAAATAGAGCAAGTTAAATAAAATCTTGTAAATACGTTTTCCATAACTGATACCATTTGTATAAAAATTTGATCCCAATTTGGAGTTAATACCCTTAACGAATTGCTTTTTCTACGCTACGGGTTTAGTCAACACTCTCAGTAATAAACATTCGGCCAATTTTTGTTCATATAATCATGTATTCATTATGTATCTACTTCTTACACTATTATTTTTTAACCTCCGACCCCAAAAGAAGTTTGACACATATGTATGTTTGTCTGTCTGTCTGTGGCTTCATATCTCTTCAACGATTTTGATGCAGTTTTTTTTATTTGAAAGAGTATTTTGTCGAGAGGGTTATAGGCCATATTAGATTTTGATGTTTGGTCGCCATGTTGAACTTCTCTAGAATTGAAAGTAAAATGGAAAATGTGCAGACAATTATGATAGCCGAACATGATTTAGGCCTCATTTTGATTCGGTCATATGAAACTGGTACGATTAGATACATTGATAGGGGGTTTTTAAAAATTTTCAATTTTACTTATTTACTTCCTAATCCCGGGATTGTATTATGACTCCGGGATTGCAAACCCTAGTCATTAACAGTGGTAAAACGTCTGCTTGAGGCCTATGCCTTGTTATATGTCCTGTGAACTTGTTCTTTACCATTTTATTGAGATATTGTTTTTACAATATTTCAATAAAACGGTAAAGAACAAGTCCACAAACATATCAATCTATATGAATTTTGTCTGAACACACACTATTTCCACACAGAATGGAAAAGAAGACTTATTATGGTTATACCTAAACCAAATATCGACCAACCAACCTAAAATAGACAAGTAATTATCGGCCTATGACATTACTCCCACTACTAGAAAAGAACTTCGAAAAAATGATAAGAAAAAGGTTCAAGGTTTATCGAGTGAAAATTCCTCAATATCAATTTGGATTCTGTGAAAATTTTTCGATCAATATTCCATTGACAATACTAAAGTCGAATGTAGAAACATCCAAGCTACAAGAAAAAAAATCAATTACCATATTTCTAGACGTTAAAAAAGCATTTGATACCATTTGGCACCATAGCCTCTTATACAAACTTTTAAATTGCTCTATCTACTCTCAATCAAAAGCTGTCTAGAAAACCGCTCGTCTCAAGTCAAAATAATCTCTCAAATTTTCAGCCCTCAACAAGGTGTACCACAGGGTCTCCTTGTCACCCATTTTATACAATCTTTTCTGTCATGATTATACTATAGTCCAGTCAGTTATATATGAAATCACTATACAGGGTGTCCCAAATTGCATAGGCCAAACTTCGCTAAGTAATACAACTTTTCAAAATAACAAAAAAAAGTTCCTATAAACATGGGTCGGGAAGTGCTTAGTTTCCAAGATGCAGGGTGCTCAAGTAATTCTCCTGAAAATGTTTTTTTATGAATATTTTCGAAACATCTAAAGATAAACAAATGATAATGTACACAGGAATTTAACTTTTTATGCTTTTTAAGACAAAATGATAACTATGTACGAAAATCATTCAGGAGCGGGTGAAAAGGGGGGTGTTAGGTATAACTTTATTGTGTGACACATTCATTTATGAGCAGAACTTAAAAATTTGAAGTTTTCTACACAAAAAAGTCTCGTGTTTTTTCTCTAAAATTATCAGTTTTTGAGTAAATCTTATCTGAACTTTATTCGGGAATAGTTTTTTATGAATATTTTAGCAGAACAGAAAAAACAATGACAGTAAAACAAAATTTGATTACATTATTTTTTATTAGACAACAAATAGCCCCAGACAAAAAAATCAAGTGGAGTTAAATCTGGTGAACGGGGTGGCCAGGCTCTTGCACCTAATCGACCGATCCACCGTTCAGGATAATTATTGTTTACCCACAAACGGTTCTCAACAGCAAAATGTGCAGGAGCTCCGTCCATTTGAAACCAGCATTCATTTCTTAAATTAAGAGGAATATCCTCGAGATATTGAAAAAAAATGGTTATTTAAAAAATCATTAAATAATGGTCCATTTAATCGGGGAGGCCCACAAAAAGTCCCGTTTATAACACCACACCATACATTAACGCTAAACTCCTGTTGAAATAACCTAGGGCGAATTATATGAGGATTCAGTCCAAATAATTTTACTTCCGAAATCGGGATCTTGTTCCATGGCATTTATAAACCAATTACAAAAATTGATACGCCTTTCGGGATCACCTGGTTGAAGGCTTTGGACTGGCTGCATTCGAAAAGCTTTTCTGTGGTCTTTTTTCAGAATCCGAAGAACTTTGTTTTTGGAAACATGCACAGCTTGCGCATGCAGCTGCAATATTCGCGTATCGTGGCATTCACGTTTCCATTACAATATCCATAAATAAAATGAATATCCGCGTACTCCACATTACTAAACATAACCATATTTTACTTTTCAATAGAACACTTTTTCCAAAAGAAATAATAAAACTACAGAACAATGAACTACAGAAAACACAAAAAACAACGTCATTATTGTCATTTTGGCATTACATGCTAGATTATTTTTCATTTGTTACAAACATTACAATCATGGCACACTCCTGCATACCAGGAATGCTGGTAATAATGGTTACTAATTAATAAAGTTCAGATAAGATTTACTCAAAAACTGATAATTTTAGAGAAAAAACACAAGAGACTTTTTTTGTGCAGAAAACTTCAAGTTTTTAAGTTCTGCTCATAAATTAATGTAAAAGTGTCACACAATAAAGTTGGGGCTAAATTATACCTAGACCCCCCCAGTTTCACCCGCTTATGAATGATTTTCGTACATAGTTGTTATTTTGTCTTAAAACGCATAAAAAGTTAAATTCCTCTGTGTAAATTATCATTTTTTTATCTTTAGACGTTTCGAAAATATTCATAAAAAAACATTTTCAGGAGAATTACTTGAACACCCTGTATCTCGGAAACTAAGCACTTCCGACCCATGTTTATAGGAACTTTTTTTCTTATTTTGAAAAGTTGTATTACTTAGTGAAGTTTGGCCTATGCAATTCGGGACACCGTGTATAGAGGCCGACAGTCATCAAACGTCAGCAAGCTTTTGGGGCTTGGTGGGGGGTCATTGGTGAATTGTCGGTACGTTGTGCAACTGAGGTTTGCCGCTATCTTGAAAAAATTGTTAAGAACCGTTATTTACAAATGTCTCGGCTTCTGGTGAAGCTACATAAAAAACAAATAAGGCATTTTAAAGGGCGTAAAATTCCTCATGTTTTATATGCTCTTATTTTTTTCGTAGGACTGTGAGCTTTTTGTTTATTGTGAAAGAAAGAGGGCATGGCTCGCCATTGTTCACATTTTTATTGATAAGGGTAATTCCTAGGAAAATTTTATACCAACCATTATGGCGCTATCTTGAATGATTAGCCAATTAGCCAATTGGACACGTTTATTTTGCCATTGTTGCTATGAAAACCATCGAATTTTTTGGAAATCACTCTTACCCATGAGCACCTACCTATGTGATTAATAAGTGGAAATTACCCTGATTTGACAGCAATGACAGTAAATAAACGTAAATTAATAACAAAAGTTTTTAGTATAATATATTTATTTTAGACATTTCATTTACATCTTATTTTACTAGAACGCAGGGAAAGTAAATGAACGTAAATTAATAACTAAAGTTTTTTTATAATATTATAATAACAAAATAACATAAATAAGTAGATTCATTTTTTTTAAACGTAATTTATTTAATAAGTAGATATTACTTTAACTCTTATAATTATTGGAAATATTAAACACAATTGTTATAAACATTATTCGGATGTATTGTTGATTCTTGGCTTTGTTCAACTTCTGTGAATTCGTTTTGCCTGTGGCTTTGACCGAGGCTTTGACTGTTTCCCAAAGAATGTTCACCTGTCATAGCGTGAATTATATTTCGGTGATGATCCATATCCATCTGAAGGTAGGGCTTTATGGACTGGGAATTGCTGTGACCGGTAATCTTAATGATTTGTTGTTCCTGAACACCATTTTTTGCCAAGTTTGATACTGCCGTGGCTCTCGCAGAATGATTTGTTACTTTGACTCTCTTAACATCAATTCCTATTTTGGATGCAGATTCTTTTAACCATAAAGCAATCGTGTTTTTACCAACAGGACTATTCTTATACCATCCTTTCGAAAAATTTTCATTCCAGTTTGGATTTGGGGGTCACAAACAATCTATCCACTGTTAGATCTCCACGTTTTTCCATAAATTTTTCAAATAGTCGTACAGGGCATTCATCGAAATTTTTTGTGTTTCTTACCAACCACTTACTATCGGCTAGTTTTCTTGATCCGCCTTGAGTTGTTTTAGTAAAGACGGGGTTATATTCAATTCTTCCTGTGAACTCTCCCTTATGGTCTATTTCTTTATGAAAATGTTCCACTTTAGCCATTGTCCCTTCACCACCTCTCCACGCAAGTTCGTGTGATATTACGTGAAAAAACTTTCGCTGCAAGCCAGCAGATTCATTTTCATCCCATATTTTTAAAATTTTAGTATACTCTTCATTAGTAAGAGCAGCAGCACTACTTTTTCTTTTTGTGGGATCTCTTTGCAATTGCCGGCGTTTCGCATCACGCGCAGCTCTTGCTGCAGCAAACTCAACGTCTGAGAAAGGATTAAATTTGAGCTGATATTTGTTGAAGCACATTTCTTGAAGTTGTTTTGCGGATGAATTCCACATAACCTAAAATAATATAGGTGTGATGCACGTGACGTCACCCTGGAGGTAAAATACTAGCAGATTGTTGATAAGAACACAAAAAGAAGGCCTATTATTATCATTTATTGATTATATTTGACCCACAATATAAACTGTTCACTAGTTTTAAAATAGAAATGTTTTATACAGTTTGAACTTTAAACAGTTAACCTTAAAATACCGCTTGTTTCCATGGAAACAAGTTTTACCTCCAGGGTGGTGCACGTCACCTATTACATTTGTGAATTCTAACCTCTCCATCGAACAAAAATATTTTAATGGTATATAAGTATTTAAAACAATCAACAATTTTTATCACCTTTACAACAGATTCTTTATAATCTTCCGAGTTTGATTTCTTCATGTTAAACCCCCAATCCTCCAAAACTGCAGCCAGTTCTATGACAGAGGTTCCTCCTTCAATTTTGTATGATTTTTCTTGGCAAAATTCTAAAAATTGTTTCCATATAGTTGCCTTAGATCTTTTCGTATTTGTTGGAATTAGTTTGCCCACCTCTTTTCTGATTATCTCAGTATTTTGCTGTCCAAAACGCGACATTTCTCTCAAAAGCGGAAATAAAATAAATCACACCACCCTATTAAAATTTCTGTCAGTGAATTACTTCAAAATGCCAGTCAAGGCCATCTTATTTATGCATCAAATGCAACACCAGCACCAGCCTACAAGATTTTGCAAACATTTAGAAAGTTCTTTTTTGTCAAGTAATTTTGGTATAAAATTTTCTTACCGAATCTCCCTCGCTCTTGAATTAAAATCCGGAAATTTTTTCTCGCTCACGAATTTTTAAAGAAAATTTCCCTCGGCTGACGCCTCGGGAAGATTTTCAAAAAATTCGGACCTCGAAAAAATTTCCGGAAATAATTCAAGCACTAGGGAGATTACAAGTGAGAAAATTGTTCTATATGAAAATTGTAGAGCAGGAAAAAACCTACAGCCCTGCTTTTTAATTTTTATTTTCGAACAATAGTTTGCACTACAGCATGCCGCAAAGAATGTCAGTTTTTTTTTTTGTGTGTAGGAGGGCAAATCTTCAAAAGACACCTGCCTAGATTTTGTGTGACATGGTAGTGTGAGATTTTTACTCACTAAACCCCCTCCTCTAAGCAACACCGCGGAACCGCTTGGATATTGCTTCGCAACTTTATTATCATTGTCAATCGATAGAAGTTTGTAATAATAATAGTAGCTTTATTGTATGAACAAATACGTACATACAAATGGTGAAAGGTACCGTGTAGCGTATTTTAACTAACACCTTAATAATACATAATCACATATATTAGCTTATCACATTCGGTTAAAGAGTTGTCAGTAAACATTAAAATATTGTTGGACAAACAAATAACATTCAAATTAAAATACACATTTACATTATTATACTACTATCACAACTGTATCACAAACATAAGTTGACTCTTATGATGTGATCTTTGACCTAATTTCTAAATGTTACAATGTGTAAATTTTTCGGTGTGGGTAACAGATGAAATATATTGGCCTCCTGGTAACTAAAAGAACATTTGTATAATTCAGTTTTATGTTTAGGAATTGATAAAACATAATAAATAAATACCTATTATTTCTGCTTACATCATTGTTAAAAAATATTATTTTGGGTATTCAGCAGATAACTTTCAAAGAAAACATTTGTTTCTTTCATATACCATTGGTGCAAGTCTGACCAAAAAAGGAAGATCGACAAGACTCCCCCCCTACGGTGACTTGTCGACTTCTTTCATACACCTACCATATCTAAGATTCAGCATGAAAAGCAATAAAACAACCACTCTTTCTATATATTGATGATTCAAGTCTGATCATGCTAATATATATATAATATTAAGCATCTCTAGCCCTACCTAGAGGATACTATATCACAATCAAACGTTTATTACATTTCAAAGTCAAGAAAATACTGAAAAGCACAAAGAAAATAGTTATAAAATTTCGCTCACCGCATGCATGTCCAATAATTGAAGTATATTATATTTTCGATGGATTGATTCCTTTAAACATTGTACAATCTTTTTCGTTCTCTTATTTTCTAATAGTAACTTTTATTTCGAATTGGATTTATATCCTTCTGACGAGTTCTAAAGAGAACGAAAAAGATTGTACAATGTTTAAAGGAATCAATCCATCGAAAATATAATATACTTCAATTATTGGACATGCATGCGGTGAGCGAAATTTTATAACTATTTTCTTTGTGCTTTTCAGTATTTTCTTGACTTTGAAATGTAATAAACGTTTGATTATGATATAGTATCCTCTAGGTAGGGCTAGAGATGCTTAATATTATATATATTAGCATGATCAGACTTGAATCATCAATATATAGAAAGAGTGGTTGTTTTATTGCTTTTCACGCTGAATCTTAGATATGGTAGGTGTATGAAAGAAGTCGACAAGTCACCGTAGGGGGGAGTCTTGTCGATCTTCCTTTTTTGGTCAGACTTGCACCAATGGTATATGAAAGAAACGAATGTTTTCTTTGAAAGTTATCTGCTGAATACCCAAAATAATATTTTTTAACTTTGATAAAACATCTTTTTACCTCATATTGGCATCGTGCAGGTTCCTACATCTAACAATTAATTCTCTTATATCTTATATATAATCGAGTATCTGTTGATATTACTTTGTAATGTGTAAAAAGCACCTTTGGCCCATGTTGAGCCACTCGGCTTCTTGCATGTATGGACTGACATGATCTTGTCTTTGTAATTTATATATAAATCCTATACAAGTACTCTGCATCTTCTGTATATATTTATTAAATTCTGTTAGGTAAGGGCCATAAACACAGTCTATATATTTAACTTAAGATAAAACTAGTGAATCTGACAGGGTACGTTTTGTGTGAACAGGCAATTATTCACGAAATTCAGAGATACACTTTAACTTTAATATTGATTTTTTACAAATGCTATTGACATGTTCATTAAAATTTAGTCTTTGGTCCATAAGTAAGCCTAGGTTATTTACTTTGGTCTCCCATTGAATTGTTTGGTTATTTAGTGGAATTATTAAATTTTCCATGTGAAAATCGTTAAACATCATAGCCTTTGTCTTATTAGGATTAATCATTAAAGTGGTCAGTTTCATAATTGTAAATATTTTGTAAGTCCTCGTTCACCTGTTTAACAGCTATTCAATATTAGAAGAAGAATAGGCTTACCCTTGCATGTGCCATATATTTTAAATTAATTTATATGTATATTAATATAGTGTTATTAAACATTAGCAATTATCAAATCTGTTTTCATAACTTCTAACTGGAAAGTATTTAAATCACACTAATATCTGGGAGAAGGGGCCTGTCTGAGAACACACTCATATGGACGTCACGCATCTTACAGTATAGTCCTAGATGAAATAACTTCTCCTGTATCTTGGCTTCAATTGCTTCGCTGCATGTATATAAAAATTTGCAAAAATAAAAAAGTTTGTCGCTTAGTCAAAATAGCCCAGACGACAGAGAACATTTTTATAGTGAAACCCACAAAAAGTTGCAAACTGAATAACTTCTTTTTTAAAAAGTTCGTGAAAATGTATAGAATAATATCCTGAAAAGTTTACATTCCACTCGGATGCAGAACATAAAAAAACAAGTGGAAAAAAATTTTTTTTACCAATTTTTTCAAAATTTTTAAATTAAGCCAGGGCAGGAAAAAATAAAAATACGGGTGGATAGACCACGTGTTTCTGAACAAAAAATATCCCTAATGAAATTTTTCGCTAAAGCTACGGTATTCCTGGAAAAAAATAGTGAAGTCACTCTGCACGGCTAGCGCACGGTTAAATGCATACCATGGAACCTCTAAAAATTCTTAGCTGTTTTATCGATTAAAATAAAGCTTTTTCCTCTTTCTGATTATACGTTTTAAACATTTTTCTTAGTGAATAGAAGGATAAATAGCGAGTATGGAGGGAAAATATATAATTATCAATGCATACACAGACACCACACATACCCGCTAAATCGCTCACATGAATTTTTACGTGCCATCACTGTATTGTATTTATTACAGGTACACCTATCCACATTTCAGCTATATCCAATGGATTCCTTATACATTTGTTAATGTATTGGAAAAGTTCCAGAATTTGTATTCAAAACAATCAAAGATATTTTCATAGTTATAAGGATAAGATCGTGAAAATCGCAATTTCTTATCATGATCTGATTGATCATATTTTCGAAAAAATGCATACAAGTAAACGATTTTGTGTTTGAACATTCGAAAAATATACATTTTTTTCAGAAATAGTATTATTTTATTTTTTCCAATGGGTCAATTTCTTGACAAGTTACAGCCTCCAATACATATATTTATCAAAAAAAAATCATCAAGCAAGGAAATTAAAATGATTTGAGATGTACTTTTTTTTCAATCCTCGGTACTACAACGTAATAAACCATAATAATCATGAAGTGTACATACTTTTCAGCAGTTCTCAATGAAGAAAGAATTTTTTTGAAGGGCTTTTATTTTTTTCTATATTGTTGTTTATTGCGACGATCGAGTTCGGGCGTGATAATATATATAAGTATATTTTTCCCATATATTTATTGTTTAAAACAAAAAAGCATCAGAAAGCTACAATTTCCATCTTTTAAATGAACCAACACTCATGTAGACTGAACAAATTCTGATTTAGTGATATGTAATTCAGTGCATCGGTGTCACAGTCATGCGTATTCAAGTGCATGCACGCATGGATCTCGCTCCGAGTTATAACATTACACTTGACTATTTTTTTCCGGGAAAACGATAAATTTTATTAGGACATTTTTTGTTCATAAATACGTGATCTATCCATCTGTATTTTTTATTTTTTTCTAGCTTGATTTAATTTCAAAATTTTGAAAAAACGGATGAAAAAAATTTTTTTTTCACTTTTTTTTTTATGTTCTGCACCCGAGCGAAATGTAATCTTTTCAGGATATTATTCTACACACTTTCACGAACTCATTAAAAAAAAGTTTACACATTTTGCAATTTTTTGTGGGTAAATACCATGATACTAAGAAATAGAGATACGCTCTCACGCATACCTCCCCTTACTGCAGTTCCCGCTGTTACGTCACGTAAAAGTCAACTAGTTCAGTGGTCAATTTTTAGTTTAGATGTAAACTAAAATTACCTTAACCGAAGTGTTTAGAAGCTTATCATTCGATAAAATAACAAATTACGACTCTTTTGGTTGTTCGAGACAAAAGATAGAGCCAAAAATGTGAAAAAATTGTAAAATAATAGATACAATTATTTTTTCGTTTAACTCGCTGTAATTAAAAAACGGGACAACGAGTTAATCTCAAATTTTTACCGTGTGATGAATCTATATTTGTTAACACAATATGTTAATATGAAGGTCAAGTTTTAATAAGTGTAGAAAATATGATTTTTTTTCTAAGGCTATGTCGATAAACTGAAAATTTACAGGTGGGAATACAACAAACGAGAAACTTTTTTGTCTTTCGAAATAGATACCAAGTATATCGAGGGCATATGAAGATAAAGGATGGTGTTAACTTTTTTATTTGAAACTTTTTTTTTTAGAATTAACAGTTTTCGAGAAAATTGCAATTAAGTATACGGAACCCCCTCGTGAACGATACAGCGCCAGAGAATGCGGTGTGAGAACTAATGTACGTTAGTGTTATTTAATGAAATCGAATTCAGATTTTCTTGAGATGTTTCAGCAAATCAATGGAGGATATTAAATATTTGTAATAATTACCATGAGAGAACACATTGATATATCTCGCGCTATTGAATGTCATGCTGCGAAAACGCTATTTTGCAGATGCAAAATGTTTTTCATAATAAAAACGCATTAAAGAATCCGGCAATTTAACTCTAAATAACAGAATAAATATTTCTCCTTCTTGACTTTGTCTATTTTCCTGAATAACGTTAGATAAATGCACGGTTTCATAATTAAACTAATTAAAGTAGTATATTATTTACTATTACTATTTATTGTGTTTAATTAAATAAATTAAAATTTGATATTAAACAAAAACAAAATAAATAGCTTACTTACACGTTGAAAAATCAACGGTGCAAAAGATCATATGTGCTTGCACCAATTATTTTGGAGGTGTTTTCACAAACATTTAAACCCACAACGGCCTTATGTGAAATGAAAAGTGCTGACAAAAGCAGTCATAGAATTCTATGATATTAAAAAGTAAAATTGCCTCCAATCAGCTTTTATATTATGGTTTTCCATGTATTTTTAGGTAGATGGTCGCTGGCGCGGGCTCAATTTGAAGTTGACTAGAGGGTGACGCTATGCGCACAGTAGGTCGAAAGCTGGTACTCGTATTGAGCGTATCTTATATTTCATAGTATCATGGGTAAATACCTACGCCGCCTGGGCTAAAATATGAATATTTTATTAGGAAAGTAATAAGTTAATTGTTATTTAAAGAAGATAATAAACAATAATCGAAACAAAAAGACCATTGGAAGCTCTTGTTTGTGTACTTGAATTAAAAAAAAAAATCAGATCGATAGCTTGATTACATTTGAAGATATGGTGTTGTAAATATTAGAAAACATGATTTTTATAATCAATCAATTTCTCAAGTTTTTTCGAAATAAAAAATATCTGTACCACAAAAATATTGCAAATAGTTATTTCTTATGTAGAATTGTTCATTTTATAAAAACTGTAAGGTCTCATCTGGTTCTTCGCTAATTTTTTTTTTTTTTTTTTCGAAAACGGAGACTTGTATGGTTTATTTCGGTCCACTATCAAGCTATTACAAGGGCAACGTCCATAAATGGAATTAATTTAAAATGTACGCCAGCGCTGTGGCGACTCCTGTTACTTGACGTCACGCATTGTTCGCGCACCTAACGGATTTATTCAAACTTTAATGTTGAATACGGTTTGTAAAAGAAAAAACCCTTTACACACTCTGTTTTGTATAAGTAAATATTCTAAAAATTCTACAATTATATTTTGTGCAAGGGGCCTGTTTGGATTAAATGGTAAGTAGAACTGAATATCATCATACGATGTATACACATGTGCCGCGAACAGTATTACATCTGCAATATCGGCAGGAAACAACGAGAACATCAAGGGGCCCACAAAAGTACCAAATGACCACTAAAACCTTGCTTAGAGGGAACTTTTTCAATAAAATAAAATAGATTAATTCCATATTTTTCTTGTTTTTAAATAAAAATATATAATTATCAGCTACATATAAAGCATATTTAGAAATAATCAAATAGAGGAAAACCAGATGCGATAAAACTGTTTTATTCAATGACTAGATTGTTCTGCCCAAAAAGGAGATCTCCAGCATAACTTTTTGTACTTCCCTACTACTTAAATTATCTTAATATTTTTCTTCAATCTAAGAGTCATAAAATGACAACTCTTAAACATTACATTAATTTAGCAAATATATTAACATTATGCAATACACAATAGGACTATAATTAACAAAAAGTCTCGATATTGGAGACAAGGCTAATTGTCAGGATGGTTCAAAATTGTATACCCAAACTCTATCAATTCCATCACCGATTGTCCTAACGGGAACCAGATTTGGCAAAGGAAACCTGCATGCAACAATATTACAGTCCTTTTTACATTCCCTTTGAAATTTCTTCTCTAAATCTGCCATCTAAAATCAAGACATATATCAATTAAAGCTTATGTTGATATCAGTACTTACCATTTGTTCGACACCAAAAATTACAATATTATCGTATTTCGACACATCATATTTCCACAAATCCTTTCTGTAGAATTTCGTATTGCCAGTCTGCCCATGTCTAAATGCATCAAGTTTTGAATAAAGTACCAGCCATGGATTTAATTCTACGCCATCTGATACAAACTTGTTTTTAGCTGTTTCTAAAAAAAAAAATTTAATTCAACTGTTATTTGCCTCGAGTATTGCTATCTTACCTAATACTATGCGTCCATCTCCAGAGCCTAAATCTAATAAAGTTCCTTTTCGGCCCTTCAATGCTTTTAAAATATTTGCAACTTGCTCAGTCGTAGCTGGTATATACGGCAAGCAAAACTTTCTTAAAGCCGGGCTGATAAAGGGAGCGCAAATTACAGACAAACCCAGAGCAACACCTCCTGAAATTAATTTTGTCAGTGTAATGGGTTAATGTGCAAGCAAAGTTAGGTTATGATTTACCTGTAATGCCAAGGAGTAATTTTCCTGTGGTACTTATCTGTATGCCAGATTTTTTTGTTGAATTATTAAAATCAGTAAAATCTAAATTAGCTGTCATGTTAAATTAAATGTAAATCACATTTATGGACATTTAAAAATGTCTCAATGACATTTCATTTGACTTTGAATACATTCTTCTTCTTCTTCTACCGTTGAACGGTTGAACTACTTGCTCACGAACCTTGCATGCATTTTTTCTAGATTGTTTTGTTTACCTTATTTTGAACGGTCTTATCTTTACCACTTAGTCAAATTTGAAAATAGAACAAGTAGGAACTTGTTATTAATTAGTAACTTTGTTGGTGTCTAAAGATATGTGCTGTGATCTGATATTTACTCTGAAAAATAACTCGTATGGTAAGAATTTAAAAAACATATTGTTTATAAATGTTTATTAAAGATTTCATAATTCAAACACAACATATTAAAAAAATTAAACTGCCAAGTTGGTAATTATAAAGTTAATATTATTTTCGTTCAGAGAAACGTTAATAATACAACTTTAAATTTAACTTAACACATAAATGTATAAAGAAAAAATAATGCTCTAATAGAGTATTACATAATAAGTAATTTACAATGAGCATAAGCGAGATTAAACTTAAAGGATTAACCGTGTAATAATATACATAATTTATAAAGCTTGTGCAATCGTGTATTTTCTACGCATTGCAGAAAATTGCAACGCGTGGATTATTATTTATGTCTAAATTTATAAGTTCGTTCATTATATTAAATAGTATAAAAGGTATATATCATAAGAGTTAAGTGCACCGCACTTGGTGACCCAATAACTGAGAGGCGGGTATCATGTCTCCGCAAAATTCACATGGTAATTCAACTTCAGGAGAGCTAGGTTGAGGTGCAACGAAGTAATCATCAGGTTCTGGTGACCTTCTGCGGGGGTTAAATCTGGCTAAATCTGGACGGCATCCGGTTTCATGCTCTATTAAATCTTCATGTGGTACAGGAACTCCACAAAATTCGCAAGGGATGACGAGTTCTGTTGGAGGGTTCCTTCTTCTATATGGAGGGGGTTGGGGAGCGGGACCTACAAATATTTTTTAAGGTCAATAAAAACAAACTTTCATTTTTTAATATAAGGTCCACAAAGTAACACAATATCAATTACCCATATAGACTCATTTTTTATGTTTAACTGATTCATTCAAAAAGCTCTGAATAATCAGAGGTAGGTATAATCGCTTTGAGGAAAATAAACGCCCATTTTGATATCTTTGATAATTAGTGTGTTATTATTAGTAAGGACAATAGCCAAAGTCTGTCAGCTGATATGTTTAATTTCTAAATAAAACAGATACAGAAAATTTAATAATGAGAAATGAATGAGTGATAGATGAATGATAAAGTAAGGGATTAGAATGCTTAGAACAGTGATATGAGACATAGAAATTGATTGCAGTATTAATGACATATGAGATAGAGGCAGGCCCAGACAGGACAGGTGGGCAACTGGGCAAATGGCCGGTAACTTACGGAACTCACAAATAAAATAAAGGTCTTTTTAAGCAATTAAACTAATATAAAATGAAAAATGTTAACGTAAAAGTGCAGCAAAAATAAAAATGAGATGTGTAAAAGTGTTTAAACTTATATACACTGTGTGTAGTGGCGGGCTGGGTATAGGGAGTTAGAATTGCAACATCGCGTGTGCCAGCTGGCTGAAATGAAATAACTGAGAATGGGAATGCTTCAGTGGTCTAGCGCCGACTCTTTAATCTATGCCGCCGGCGAGCGAGTTTGCTGTTACCTGGGTTGTCATATCTCTCGCACTACGTGGAGTACATACCCAGTCCGCAATTACACGCACTGTATCAGTGTTCACTACTTAAATATAATAGGTACGTATTTGTTGTATTATTATTTATTTTATACCTACATATAGCTTTGTTCTGTTGGCTAATGATAAATACATTTTTATTTTACATTTTTGTCATTTAGTTACCATATAAAACATATAATTATAAAAATTATGATAGTGTTCGACCGATACCGATATACATATCGGTTATCGGCAATATCGGCAGACCTGCCGGTATATCGGATTGGCAAAAAATGCCGATATTTTTATCAAAATAATTTGATGAAAACTGTATAATTGACAAACACTATGTATTGAACATTAAAAAAAAAACATCGTACCTCTCTTAGGTTAACATGTTTATTAAAAGAAAAACTTACAAAAAAGTACAACAAACTATTTAACTAAACCATAAAAAAAACAAAAAAACATCCTCTAGCACAAAAAATAAAAAAACAAACAGAATGTAGATGCTTAATAACAAATGACTGAGAAATCCGAACTAGTCCAAGACAAACCGGACCACATTTTACTAACTGCGCATGTGCATGTCAGGCAGGACTGTTATTTCTCAAAACCAAAACAAACCTATAGACTCGGGCTTTCACGAATTCAGTTCACTGATCTGTATAATACATACATGTTAATAAAAATCGATGGTAGATCTGTGGAACAAAGGAACAGTATAAAATTCTTAGGAATACATATATCTGATAACTGCTCTTGGAGTGTACATATAGAGGCTGTATGTAAAAGAATTGCACCCGTTTGCTATTGTATAAATCAGTTGAGAAAAATTATTGATCAATCTACACTTCTGATTTACTATTATGCTCACTTTCACTCAGTGATTTCGTATAGTATTATTGCTTGGGGTAGTTCTAAGGAAAGTGAGAGGATTTTTAAAATGCAGAAAATGGCAATAAGACATATAGTAGGGGTGAATCAAAGAACACATTGTAAACCTATCTTTTCTGAGTTGGCAATATTGACATTACCTTGTATCTACTTACTACAGTTATTAATATATGCAAAATCTGAAATTAACCAGCTGAGTCATTTAAATAAAAATCATGATTATAACACTCGAAATAACTTAATGCTAGAAATTCCTCAACATAATTTACATCTCCTTGAAAAAAGCTCTGAATATGTTGCTATTAAAGTTTACAATAAATTACCTAATAAATACAAAAGCTTAAATGAAATAATCTTTAAACAAAATATCAAAAAATTATTATTGAATAAGTGTTACTACTCAACTGATGAATATTTCAGTGATAACGAGCTTTAAATTTGTAGTTTTTTTTGCTCTTTTGTATTTTCTATGTTATGTTTTGTGTTATATTATTCGGTTTATATGTAGATTTGTATCTCTTTCTTGTATGTATATATAATACTTAATGTTCTTATACATTAAGGACAGTTTTACTTATTGTAATGTAGACACAATATTTTTCCCTTTTTTTTTTATATATTTAATGTTTTTAAATGACATGTAATTGTACACTGACATACCATATATACATTTTTTGTATCTGAAATGGTGAATAAAGA
The DNA here is from genome assembly GCA_936432065.2 of Rutpela maculata. Lineage (NCBI taxonomy): Eukaryota > Metazoa > Arthropoda > Insecta > Coleoptera > Cerambycidae > Rutpela > Rutpela maculata. The sequence continues at coordinate 50,914,632 of OW386292.2, forward strand.
TGATTGATTGATTGATTGATGTCAGTGATTCAGTCGCAGAAATTACGATGATCGCGTTTCTTATGATCTAATTCTTGAACCTATAATGTGTCTTGACTGCCAATATTTACAAATTCTGGTATTAGTAAAATATAGAAAGTTATAGTATTTCGATTTTGGTAAAAAAAATATGGCCGATACATATCGGTATCGGCATCTTATATAGGCCAATACCGATATATCGGTACAGGCAAAAAAATCTATCGGTCGAACACTGGTTTATTATACTCATTCTAGGTGCAAAAAATGCACTGGGCCAGTCAAAGAAGTTGCCTATTAGCAGGCCCGGATAAGACAGCAAATGACCAGTGGCTTACTGGGCCGCCGAAGACCCGCAAAAATTAAAGTTTTTTTTAAACAGTTAAATTAATATAAAATAAAAAAATTTGTATCGTACTGCTGTGAAAAAGGGACTGAGGATGAAGCTGGTCAAAGAAGTTGCTTGGTAGCAGAATATTTTTCCAGTCCGGGCCCGACCGATAGAATGGTTTCCGGTCTTGGACAGAAGTCATATAAGACATGCAAAATAAGCAAAATTAGACCGGGCACAAATGGAATTTTAAATTGTTTATCAGTAGGAGAAAAATGAAAGAAGGTTTTCTTGTTTAACTTGTGATATCCTCACATTTATTCTACCAAACTGTGTAACAACCCTTATGTGTATAGGTTAATTTTATTGAAGTTCGTAAGTTTACATATTTGATGGTTTCTTGATTGGAAGTTACTCAATATTTTCAGTTAAACTGAAATAAAATCTACTTATTGGTGGTGAATATTCATTTTAGGTGCTTTTGCAAGTTATTTCTTCATCTTTAAACAGAAAAGTTTTCTGAAAACTATACAATTACATATTCATTTACTACACCACTTGTCAAATAAATGAAGGATTGTCTATATTTTCTCTTAAGTGATTAATTCGCAATTTAATTGCAAAGATTGGTACTGTTGCCGTCATTGCATGAATTATAATAGGTTTATGGCCTAGCAGATAAAGTATACTTACATCGGTCTAACAGATGACAGGTTTATGTTGGAATGCGTCGCAGAATTTTATATGAAAAAATAATAATAAATCAACCCAACATAATAAAGAATGTTAAATTTAAAGCACAAAAATGTATGTTGTATGTTTTTGTATTTGACCAGTACAGTTGGCTAAGGACCTGCACTAAGGCAAATCTGCTCCTCGATTGTTTGGACCGCGCAATACATTTTCAGAAACTTTAGTAACAAATTTTAATTTGGTTGGAGAAAGGAAATGTAAAAACGTTGGAAAAACAAAGGTCAAAATGCAAAGTAACCTGTTAACCCATTCCTCGGTTCCTCACAAATGCAGTTAAAAGAAGCGTAAAAAAGAGAGGTTGTGTCTTACATAGTTTAGCCCTATTTTGATGCGAAAACTCGCTAACCACTTTAATTAATTTTCTGGTAATAGTTTGGCCAATATCACTGGTTAAATTCGCCATGTGATGAAAAAAGTTTATTAGATCCTTTACAGTCATATTCTGTTTTATTTCTAGCATCATTAGCGAAAGCATATGCCAAATTATGACAACTTACCACCATGTTTTCTATAAATCAAGAAGAACCCGAACGACGGCCATTACGTTCATTTTCAATACTTTATTAATTATATCTATAAAATAATGTTTTGATTTACTAGTTCGATATTTTAAGTTTTAATAACCTTTACCATCGATTGTGCTTCTTGAAATTACAAAATGTTTGTATGTATATATTTCAAATTAATTTAATTATACCTAAAATTTAGAAATTTCTGGAGGTCCCTTTTATATAAGCAAGTTTACAGAAAAAAATCGTGCGTTGATAAAATTTAACCCTCTTGATTGACCATATATGCAATTATAATGTTCATATAATTTTAAAGATGAACAAAGTAGACTATAAGTATGATGGACGTCCATTTTATCTAACAACACCACAACAGTGTTTTTGTTTTATTTTATGCCTAAAAGTCATAATTTAGTCACGGTGAAGTAGATACATCACCCCCTTATTTCGCCATAAGAGCCATTTCGTAACAACACAAAAATCAAAAAGTTATGTGTTATGGCCATTTGGCTCCAGCTGCATTTTGATGACCAAAATATTATTCCCCATTTTCGTCACCATTACGTTTACAAAATGTAATAATTCAGTTTTAATAATAGTCACTATAAGCAAATAGCCATCTTTTTTAGCTATTGTAACATGATGATGACCAAAATACAACTCCTTGGGCTACTTCGGTATGTCAATTACACGACAAGAAAGCACGATATTCCATCTTCTGTGTTTCTGTCTACACTAAAAATATTGCCTATTTCTGATTAATTTTATTTAAAAAAATTAGTTCTCGTTACAAAAAAAAAAAAATTACAAGAATTTTTTACTTCATTTGGGCCAACATATCATCGTACAAAATATTTGTACATATACCGCAGGCACCCTTCTCAGAAGCTAAATGTATCCATAGCTATAAATTCTCGTGACTTTTTAAACCCAAATACACTTAAAATGCACTATAGTTGTTATGTTAGATCCAAGCTTGAATATATGTCACTTGTTTAGAACCTACACTATAATATACATGTTAACAGTTTGGAATGGGTAAAAAGACATTTTTTGACATTTAGTGTAGTATTTCATTTTAGATGTTCAATTACAGATATCAGTAATATTAGTTACGAAACAAATCATCACTGCAAGCAAGTTAATCGAGAAAAAAAATGTCTTTTATTAACACAACTCACACACAGTCCGTGTAGTTGATGATGAGCCACACGCAATATGAAAAATGCAACATCGTTTGTGCCCATCGGCTCTGACCAAGACTCGACCAGCACACTGAGAACGGCTTCTTTGCAGTAATTTGCAAGATTGTCACATTGGTTGCCATACATGAAGCTAATCATCAATTACACACACGGTCTGTATCACATACACAGAACATATAGCATAAATTTGCGTTGCAGGAGAATCATCTTTGACTATATGCGCTGCAATCTTGATTAATGTCTATATTTCCATAATTTTTTGTACCTCTTCAAATATCTTACCTTATAATTCTGGAACACGTTTTCTGTTATTTTTCGAGTAATTAACTTTCAGAAACCAAAGTTTTTTTTCTGGTAAAATCATTCGATTCTTGACACCTATTATATAACACTTTTTTTTTTCTTTGGTTCAATATATCACCTGTTAAAATTATGATTATTATACTTCTAATGCCCTGAATAACACATAATATTAATACTTCTTGCAGATCTCTTATGAAATTTTTAAACCAAATGAGGATAAGACCGGTTTTCGGACTAATATATTTTTTAACAAAAAAAAAAACTGAAAAACATTTTTTTATTATTTACTATCAATATCAAATCGATTCTACTCCAAACGAAACTTTCCCGCACTCACCTCCCCTTTTTGTACCCTCCTAAACTATTAAATAACCAGCATTCAGTTGATTTTTTGCAGCTCATTAAAAGATTTTAACATGACTGTTGATGAATAAGGATATTTTTGATTTTGTATGTGTATTTTCGTTGTTTCGGAAGAGGTGTGAGGGAGTGACGGGGGAGTAAAAAAGGGAGAGTAGAGGAAAGTTTCGTTTGGGGTGGAATCGATTCGGTATTGATAGTAAACAATAAAAAAATGTTTTTTAGTTTTCTTTGTTCAAAAATAAATTAAGCTGAAAACAGGCCTTATTATTCAAGAGAAGACTAGCTCAAATTGGTTCAAAAAATGTTTTCGGAGTAGAACACGATGTTTTTGTTAAGTACATCATTTGGTACTAGAAATGGCAAATTATGACATTTTTCGCTGATCCAATGACGAGAATGTTTCTATTTATTTTCCCAGAAAGCTTACTTTGCTTGTACAGAACTGCTTAAAATATTTCAGTCATTTTCGTTTTGGATAAAAGTAGCAGTGCCTACTGCTACTGTACCTAGAGCTAAAAAAAATATGTAAAATTTCGGAATAATCTCATATGTAATGATAATTTTTTTTATAGGTTATTCTTGTAATAAACAGTTTCTATATGGCCCAGACACTTGCTCTTACCCTCAAGATGTGAAAACCACCCCTAAATTTAGATATTTAATATTTGCAAACGCACATTGTTGTGGCCATAACTCTTTATTTTTTATGATAAAGCAACAGAAAATAAATTGTCTTTAATTCTGATCCTTGGAACTTTTGATGGATGTGTCTTAGTTTCTAAGATATTCAACATTTAAACTAAATACTTCATCCTATAAATGTTTTAAACGTTTGAATGCCATCATTAAACTTAAATATCTCCGAAACTATTAATCCTACATAAATATTAATATAAAAGAAATTAATTCTCAGTTTATAAGCTTTATTTTTAATGTCTACCATTTTTTCATTAGATATTTGTAAAGAACCAAAAATTTTATGTTTTCTCGAAAATCCCTATATAGTTTAAGGTGCAATTTTTTTCTAAAGCAAGTGTTGTAGACAGACTAAAAATTTGAGCATCTAGGTCATACTATATGTTAACGAAAAACAGTATACGAAAATATATTTTTTTTTTTATTACTGACTACTTACATTACATTAACAAAATGGCGACGTTTTTTAATAAAAAAATATGAAGAAGCACTTTATTTTTGTCATAACAAGTAAGTAGTTTTTAGATGAAAATATGCGAATTTTTTGCTTTTTTTAAGTAGTAACATGCCATTATATTTTCAACTACTTATTATTTCCTACGAAATGTTATAGTAATTTTCTGATTCAATTTATTTTTAAATCGTCTATGTCTTATCATCATTTTTAAATTTTATCTAACAATAAATACTGTTTTTAAATAAAAATGTTTTATGCTAGATAAAGATGCTTATTTGTTGTTAGCCCTGTCAATGAACGTTCAATAAGGGGGTCTAGAGGGAAATGCCGAGATCACAATTTTTGACTTGACTTTTTGACTTTGGACTATTTAGGAGGTAAACATACCAAAAGTCCCCGAATGTAGGAGGTAGGAGGTAGGGGAGCTGCAGGGGGGCACGAAAAAGGTCCCGGTTTTTGGTTTTTCGCTCATATCGGTCAACGGTTAGCCCTAATCAAAAAGTGGCTATATGCAAAATTAAAGCTGACTAAATTTTCTATAATAATGTTTCTATTAATTTTTTTCGTATCTGTTATGGTTTAGTAATGAATTATATATCTTTTGACTGTATTCTAATTTTATTATTTTATTATAAATTGAAACAAAAAAAAAATTAATAATCATTGTAGAAAACAATTTCTTGTACAGATATCCGTTTCTCAGCAGACTGAACTCAAATATCGAATAAGAAATGTTTTTGCGTCTGTAAGTGTGTATGTGCGTGTATATGTATGTGTGCGTGTATACCGTTTCTTGTAAACACGATAACTTCTGTTAGACTTAAAATATTTAATTACAATTTGGAATATATGTAAAACAGCATATTACAATAATCCCTATTGAAATTGGGCCATATCTATCTGCAATATATGGTGATAACCAGAAGCCTACAAACTCTGCGTAAAATAGGTTTTATTTTAATTTCAGAGCAAAATATTACTAATGTTTTGGATTAAGCATACAAAAATAAGAAGACGTATTATAAGATTTATAAACCGCAATATACCGGGTATATGTTAGGCAAACCAACTTTATTTAAATTAGATGATATATCTATGTTATCCTAAAATATGGAACATGATATTTTTAATAAGATTTATTATGAAGTGGGAGTGAGTTTGTAGGCCTCTGGTTATCACCATGTATTACAGATATGGCCCAATTTTAATAGGGATTATTGTAATATGCTGTTTTACATATTCCAAATTGTAATTAAATATTTTAAGTCTAGCAGAAGTTATCATGTTTACAAGAAACGATATACACGCACACATACATATACACACACACACATTTACAGAAGCAAAGACATTTTTTATTGGATATTTGAGTTCAGTCTGCTGTGAAACGGATATCTGTACAAGAAATAATTTTTTTTCAATTTATAATAAATTTATAACACAGTCAAAAGATATACAATTAATTACTGAACCATAACAGATACGAAAAAAATAATAGAAACATTATTGTAAAAAATTTAGTCAGCTTTAATCTTGCATATAGCCACTTTTTGATTAGGGCTAACCGTTTACGAGATATGGGCGAAAAACCAAAAACCGGGACTTTCTTCGTGTAATTACTTTGTACTGGATACGCGAACTTTCAATTTCAAGTGCATTACTTAATACTTTAAGTACTTTCATCTATGATCGGCAGATAAAGTAGACTTTTTTTGCTCACATTTGATAGCATAAAGTTGATGTTTACTGAGGAAATCTCAGTGACATTACTTTAACACTCATCTCGCATAATAGTAAGTGTTAAAGTACTTCAGCGCTCGCTTGCGTGCATCTGCCCAATCACAATATAAATTCAAGCAAAAGCAAAACTTAAGTAAACTGACAGCGTCTGTGTTTTGTTCTTTTTTCTCTCGGGCGACGTTCAAAAGTACTTTTACGTAGTTCTGTAAGTAAAAAAATAAATTTGAGACTGCTTGTGAACTTGTCTCACCTCTCGATATGCATCGTATTTACTCATTCCGTCAGTTATTATGTGTTTCCCTTTTTCAACAAGTTGAGTTATTTGCTAATTTTTACTTCTTGTAAACACGATAACTTCTGTTAGACTTAAAATATTTAATTACAATTTGGAATATATGTAAAACAGCATATTACAATAATCCCTATTGAAATTGGGCCATATCTATCTGCAATATATGGTGATAACCAGAGGCCTACAAACTCTACGTAAAATAGGTTTTATTTTAATTTCAGAGCAAAATATTACTAATGTTTTGGATTAAGCATACAAAAATAAGAAGACGTATTATAAGATTTATAAACCGCAATATACCGGGTATATGTTAGTGATAGTAACGACAAAAAAATTTTTAAAAACCCCTTACTAAAGTGGATGAAAAAAAATTGTGATTTAGTGTATGTACAAGAACCAGAAACTCTAAAATATTTTTTACTTCATCCACCCCCACTACCACCCCCTATCACCACCCCCACCCCACTACCGATGTGGGGTATCGTTTTACGGGTTTTTGGGGCAGAGGATTTCAAATATTATATTATTAAAGTTCCATAAACAATTATTTCCACACACAAAATTTTTTTGAGGTAGGTGAAATAGAAAAGAATTGATTGAGCCGGAGGCGTTTTTGAATACGAAGGAAAGGGTTCAGAGGAGAGGATTTTTTTATCTTTGATTAAAAAAAAAATACATTGCAATCCAAGCAATAGGAAGGGAGGTAGGAGGCATAATGCGTTTGTGGGAATAAAGGGTTAAGGAAAAGAGGTAAGGACTTCGGATGGAAAAGATTTACATTGCCGAATGTCAAGGTCCGAAGTCCCTTTACTCCCGCAAACATATGCCTCCTTCCTCCTTTCCTATTGCGATAATTTCTTTTTTTTAATTAAAGATAAAAAAATCCTCACTTACCTGTAAAAAGAATTCTTGCCTGAACCCTTTCCTTCGTACTCAAAAACACATTTGAAAAAATATTTGGAGGGCTTTTCCTCTCCCTGTTTATTTGAAAAAGGTAAAAAAAAACTAATCAGTCAAATACTAGAGGTAATAGCAAACAAATTCCATTTTGGTTTTTTAAAATTGCACAACAGGGAAAAAAAGTTATAGGGGGTTGAATAATTTCCCTTTCCCTATTTCCCCCACTCCCCTAATTGGCCCACCTCCCCCATCCTCCGGCTCCATTAATTTTTATCTATTTCACCTACCTCAAAAAAATCTCGTCCCCCTAACTCCTTTTTTTCATGAAAAGATTAAGGGATTACTTTTTTGTATATTAGTGTTACGGCACAAAAAAATTTCACGAAAAGTTACCGTCCGATTTGAAAAAAAAAAACAGATTATGCGCTTCCGCGAGATCTTCAATTTTTGATTCGACTTTTTTTTCGACAAGTCAATAATAACGAAGTTATCGTGGAAAAACGTGTTTTTGCGAATTTTAAATGCGAATTTCTCCCTCACCCTTGATAACATGATAAAAGAGAACGCGTGTAAACGAATTGTCAAAAAAAAATTTTTAAAAATTGGTTTCAAAACTCCTCTTTTTCTCGCCAGATCCGCTCCATTATAAGATAAGAAAATATGTGTATGCATGTTAAAAACTATTTATAGACATGATCAAACGCCACGAGTTTTTATTAACAAATAAAATGAAAGTTACTCTAGACTAACGAAATTATTTATGTTAGTCTAAATATTCACGATCCAAAATGGGCGTTTTGCCAAAAAAAATGTCACATATTACCTCAAAGTGTTTTGTATATTTATAAAGAGGTGTTGAGCTTAATTTTTTTCAAGTAAATTAACGTTTTTATTATTTTTCTAGTCAGACAAGAGGTCAAGAAAATGGGATAGCCTTGCATTTTACCTTGTTGGCCCAAAAATAAAGCACACTAATTTTAGTAAATAAACAAAAGCGGCATTTAGATCCGTTAGCTGAATATTTGGCCACTAGAACTGCAATACCTGCAAAGGCGAACAGCAACTTTTGTTAAAAGAAACACAAAGTGAACTTTGTTCATTGTAATTCTACACAAAAAGCTATTTTTGGATAACATGTCTTTGTGTTTTGTCAATGATGTAGGGAATGCTGAAAAACAGCCAAACGAAAAAAGCTTGTTATCATGCAGGCGTTATATGAACCTTTATTATGATTGAAATGATTTCTTGGCACTGCCCCGTTACGCCTAAGTGGTACCGTGATACCAGCGGAATCATGTAGAAGGTTCCTGATATATTCTGTTTTACCTAAGGAAAATCGAAAAGCAAATAAAATATTAAAACAGAATTGTCCATAGTTTCTGATGTATTTAGGTACAATTTCTTTTTAACAAATATAAGTATGACAGTGACCTACAATATTCATGCTTATTCTCTCATGTTCCAAATATCTGTATATGTGATGTGATTAGTATCAAGTTTTAAGGTGTATTGATATACATTTACAAAAGAATTAAGTAATTAACTAAGTAGTCAAATAAAACTGAACATCAAAAATACAATTTCAGCTTCTGTTTGGGGGGGTGGGGTGTGTAAAAATACAATCTGTATGTTATTAAGAAGAAACAGTTAAAGTTTTGTCCAATCTGGGAGGTGAGCATTTTTTTGGAACTGAATTTTGAATTAGAGTGACCCTAGAGCAAGAAATAGATATAAACATCCAGAATACACCATCTTAGGAAAAATTCAAACTTCAAACATACTGAAACACTTTTACAGTTAACTGAATTTTGTTTTCTTTTTTCTATTTATGTTAATAAAATGCATTTTTTTACTTATGTATTATTATATAATACACAATAGTACATTTTATATTGTAAAAATAAATACGTATGATTTATGTAACGGACTGAAGGACCTCGGTGAATTGCCCTTTGATTGTTAGTCAGTAAAGATCATCATTATTATTATTGTAAATATTCGTGAAATATTTGGAAATTTTCCTGGAATTTTAAAAACTTTCGGGAATATTCAAATATTTTATTAGTGAAGTCAAATTAGGACTAAAAAATTCGCAATATGAATTGTCTGGTCAGGGCAATTTTTTTAACGTGTTGAGGGGATCAACTTAAGTTCACAGTTCAGTTTTGCAGTTTCTGCTAGGTTGGCATATTGTTTATATAAACAGCTTAATTTTTTAGCCCATATTTTCCATCGGTTTTCTTTGAATATTTAGAAATCTGTAAGTCCTATGGAAAACAACAAAAAGAAGGGAAATGTTCGTTATGAGCTGTACAATAAAAGTACATAAACTGTAATTCATTCCAATTGTTATTATTTAAAAGAAATTGAATATTGCAAAATTATGAGTTTCTTAACAAATCACTGTTTTTTCAATAATGTCACGTGTTTCCACCCTTAGGAAACCACCCTCGCAAAATCCGTGGGTTCCAAAAATTATAACAAGAGATGTCCACTAACACACTTTATTAAATATTTACTGGATACTTCACAATACTATTATTAATTTAAATACACTTTACTGACTAAATCACAATGTTTATCACTTTGTTTATCTTTGAAGTCTTAACCTCACTTTCTATACTTTCTGAACTTCTGAACTCTCTGAACTACTCGCCGAGAATGCGGTCGGTCTTTTTATACCTAAAAATGACAGATCTCGATTGTTCTGTGATAACGCCACCATTCTCTCGATAATTCCAGATGTCACTTTGGAATCTTCTGGTAGGTTCTTTTTCGAGTAGGTGCAAATACACTACATTCATTCAGACATTCGATCTGTTGAAGTCTGCCTACTTTTTAGTAACATAACCTTAAATTTTAAGGGGTGCAACATATTACACTGCCCCCTCCTTAAGCCTGAACGTCCCGGTCAGGCAATTCAGCCTCTTTCACATACTTCGCCAGTCTATCCAAGTGTACGATCTTCATCTTGGACTTTTTGTTTCGTTGAATACGATAGACGACATCATTAATTCGGGTAATAACAGTATACGGTCCATCCCAAAGAGGTTGAAATTTCGGGGATCTCCATTCCTTCCGCTGTGGGTTGTACAGCCAAACCAGATCCCCCACCTTGAATCCCCCTGTACTGGCATTCTGATCATAACGAGCCTTCAAGCGGTTACTAGTTCTGTTCATCTGCTCTCGATCATTCTTCGGCTGTTCTCGGCTTCCATTTCTGTAGTTGCTCATCGAAAATGGTTCTCCACGGGCAGCACAATTTTTACACTTGCGACACCAGGCCTCCACATCCTGGCGACTATTAACCCAATAGAACTGTTCCCGTGCTCTACTCAATGTCTTGTTTATGCCGAAGTGTCTGTTGGACGTTTCATTGTGCGCTTTCTGGAGTACTTCTGGTACACGACACCTGGGAATCACTAGACGCATGGCAACCTGCTTCCCATCTGGGCTTTCCCATGCTCTCCTCAAAAGCCCATCTACGACCATAAGTGAATCCCATTGTGACCATAAAGCCTTCAGCCCCACTTCTTTGTAGGAAACATCCTTCCATGCTGGACGCGTTCCCTCTTCTTTTGCTCTCAACATGGGTCCGATTTCCACATCGCGCAATTGCTCTTGCCTCAGAGTTTTCTTTGACCAACTCTCTGGGAGATCAACCTTGACAGTGTTGACTTCAACCATGTTTGACAATCTTTCCACCTGAGGGTAGCGCTTGCAATCTTCTTTGTCTGGTTTTCTGGATAATGCAGGAGTTTTGACTGCCTGCGTTGTCAACAGCCTGGTTTTCTCGCATTGGTCGTTCACTTTTGACAGAATAAATTGTTCGTTCCCAATCCTTAACATTCGCTTTCCTACGTCAACAATAAATCCATACTGTTCCATAATGTCCAGTCCCAAAATGAAGTCATCCGTAATGTCAGCCACGATGACCCTGTGGTCGAACCTCAAATGCCCAATCTGCAAACCCAGGTCTACTTCTCCATGAACCGTAGCCCTGTCCCCCGTAGCTGTCCGGACGATCACTTCTTCATTTTGCCTCTTGGTAATCTTTATGCCCGATATAAATCCTGGCCGTACTATTGATGACGTAGTACCTGTGTCGATGGTAAACAAACATTTTCTTCCGTTCACATATCCATGCAACAACAGACTGCTTGCGATTCTTCGAAGCTGGGAAATCTTTATTACTCTGGGGTCACTGCATTCCCTAGCCAGAACAACCCCCTTGGTACTGTTTTCCTGCTTCTCTTCAAGATTCACAGCATTTACTCGACTCTCCGAATTCTGCTGTCGACAGTCTCGCTTCATGTGTCCTACCTTGCCGCAGTTGTAACATTTAATACCTCCACTCGGCTTTCCTTTATTTTGTTGTTTTCTCTGCTCCCTAAGATCATCCACTTTGTTCAATAATTTGGTAAACATTTTCTGCATCTCAGTCAACATAGGGTTCTGGTTCATTTCTGGTTGCGATTCTTCGAGAGTCACAGCTCGCACTCTCGACCTTGGAGTATCTCTGTAGGCGGCTTCTACTTCAAGTGCACGCACCAAAGCTTCGCTACTACTTTGGTGTCTTGTCAGCCTCAGGACTCGCCTGACCTCTTCGTCCCTTATACCATCTAAAAAGGCCCCCACGGCTAATTGTTCCTGGAATTCTTTAGGTGCGCTTGGATACGCCAGGTGCGCCAGTCTCTCTATCGCAGCTTCAAATTCTTGTAAACTTTCCCCAGCTTTTTGCATCCGGGATTTCAGCTGAGTCTGGTATAATTGGGCAAGGTGTTGATCGCCATACCTCAAGTCTAATGCAGCTTCCAAGACTTTAAAGTCCCTTTGTTTCTCCACCGGGATAGTCTGAAGTAATTCTGAGGCCTGGCCCCTTAACGCCAGAACTAATGCCATGGCCTTTTCCTCGTTATCCCAGTTGTTCGCACACGCTGCTGCCTCAAACTGCCTCTTGTACGTTGTCCATGAGCTTTGGCCGTCAAAGGAGGGAGGTTTTAACCGGTGACCTGATGATACCACCTGCTGGCTTCCTCTATCTCTCAACTGTCGTTTAAGTCGCTCCACTTCTCCTTCGAACTCACTCATCTTTCCTTTGATCTGACTGACTTCAGTCTCAACTACACCTACTTTTTCTTCTACCTTGTTTATCTCTTCTTTGACTTCACTCTTTAATCCTTCGTTGGCAGAAATGATAGCGTCCTGCTGTATTTTCATTTGTTCATTCAGAATTTTCCTTAATTCTTCTTGGCGTCTTTCTTGTTCCTCTTTCTCCTCTTGACGTCGTCTTTCTTGTTCCTCTTTCTCCTCTTGACGTCGTCTTTCTTGCTCTTCCTTTTCTTCCTGGCGTCTTCTTTCTTCATCCTGACGTTTTTTCTCCTGTTCTTCTTTGTCTTCCTGCCGTTGCTGCGCCATCATTTTTTGGAATTGTTCGAATAAGTCCTGTATTTGTTTATCGGATGCCATACTTCTTGTTGTTACGGGCATACGATGAAATTAAAATAAAATAAATTTAACTGTCACGTCAATATCGGTAATGGAACTTTCCAGACAAATCTCGAAATAGCACGAAAAAGTCTTATTCAGAGTCTTTTGTCACTATCCAGTTTAGAGAATTTACTAATCTCCACTAATGTCCAAATAAAAAAGTTCTAGAAATTTTCACGCACTAAATGAGTCTTTTTCAGTGTCTCTATCACTTCTCAGTTCAAAGGATTTAATTATCACACTAATGTCCTAATAAAATGTTCTACAATGTCTCAAAAATGCACTTAAACACTATTTTCCTGTTCGAAAACAACCCTCGAACAATGTCCAGTAAATTAGTCCTGTGTTAGCACTAACCCTCGAGAATCCTTCTCGAACACTCCAGCACAACTTCAGAGCTCCTCTTGTCATAAAATTCCGCTTCTGACACCAATTTGTCACGTGTTTCCACCCTTAGGAAACCACCCTCGCAAAATCCGTGGGTTCCAAAAATTATAACAAGAGATGTCCACTAACACACTTTATTAAATATTTACTGGATACTTCACAATACTATTATTAATTTAAATACACTTTACTGACTAAATCACAATGTTTATCACTTTGTTTATCTTTGAAGTCTTAACCTCACTTTCTATACTTTCTGAACTTCTGAACTCTTTGAACTACTCGCCGAGAATGCGGTCGGTCTTTTTATACCTAAAAATGACAGATCTCGATTGTTCTGTGATGACGCCACCATTCTCTCGATAATTCCAGATGTCACTTTGGAATCTTCTGGTAGGTTCTTTTTCGAGTAGGTGCAAATACACTACATTCATTCAGACATTCGATCTGTTGAAGTCTGCCTACTTTTTAGTAACATAACCTTAAATTTTAAGGGGTGCAACATATTACAATAATAATGGATAATATTCAATGAAATTGTGGAGAAATATAGCTCTTATAAAGTACAATCACCACTTAAAACCAAGAAATGTGTACGATGGCTCAAATTGTATCTTTTTTTATAAGTACTTTAATTAAGATTATTATGTTCTCAAAGCCGCTTTATTCTATATTATTTTAACAATTGTAGCTTTGGATTATCTTCAAACAACTGAAACAAAATAATAAGCATTGGAGAATAACCAGCCCAAATTTCAAGAAGAAATTTCGATTTGTTTTTATAAGTGACCTAAACGTAAAAACTAATGTATGTCAGCTCCAAATGCAAGTAGAGGATTTTTTCAAAAGTTTGCTTTTTTAATCTACTTTCATTCACCGTTTTTAATGTTTTTCTCTGTGATCTTAAAGTACTTATAGAATGCTACAATATGAGCCATCATACACATTTCTTGGTCTTGATGGCAGGATTTCACAAGAGTGCAAAGTTTTAGCAACAATTGTATACTTGAGCCGTTTTAGTAATCATTTTGACTTGAAATTTTAAGTGGTGATTGTACTTTATAAGAGCTATATTTTTCCAAAATTTCATTGAATATTATCAATTATTTTTGAAAGAACAAACTGATTGAGTGATTGAGTGATTTGTTTAAAAACGCATAATTTTGCAATGTTACATTTTTTTTAAATAATAATAACACTTGGAACGAATTATAGTTTATGTACTTTTATTGTACAGCTCATAACGAACATTTTCTTTATTTTTATTGTTTTCCATAGGATTTGTAAATTTGGAGATATTCAAAGAAAACCGATGGAAAACGGTCTAAAAAATTAAATTGTTTAAATAAACAATAAGCCGACCTCGCAGAGACAGTAAAACTGAGCTGTGAACTTAATTAAGTTGACCCCCTGAACACGTTAAAACAGAAAAACTGCCCTGATCAGACAATTCACATTAAAATCCTAATTTGACTTCTCTATATAGGAAATTTTCATTTTTATCAAAACTTCCGAAAATTTTCTGGAAACTTTCATATGGAAAGTTTCCTTTACCCATCTCTGTTTAATTATAATAAAGCCGACTGATTCGAGAAATGTCAAATTAATATTTTAAAGCACTGCTTTGTGTAAAAGGATTTTTTAATAAGATAAATGCACGCTGATTTGAACACTAAATTACTTGAGAATGGCTCAGTTTATTGAAATGCAATAAACTTGAGGCAAATATGAATTAGCCTTAAGTCTCCAGTCCAATACAGCACTTCTTGTTTGAATTTTTATTTGCCTTTGCGTTCTGCTGGCGCATAGGTGCTAGCCTATAAGGCGCTTATTTAGAATTAATTTAAACAAGTGTGGGATAGATTAGCTCCAGAATGCAAATAATCCGTTGCCTCCATTGAGAAACTGGCACTGAGGTTCACAAACTGTCAGTGTAATGCACCTATGGCAGCACTTTTATTCTAGGTTGATAGGTATAGTATTGTAAAAGTGTAGTGCACAAATTACATCCATCTACGTTGCACTGCACCAGTGGCAACATAAATACACTAGTGACTATGCAAGGAGATATTGCACAAACTTGATGTACCTAAATAAACAAAAAATTGGGGAATGTTATATCGTGTTCATGTTACACCCAGTATACGGTAAACACTTTTTATTTTCCGAGTTTTAAAAAAATGTGAAAGCACCCTATACTATTCAGTTGTCATATCAAGTGAGTAATTTTGTATTACTCATGGTGGTTCCTGGAAAATTAGTAGACTAAACATCATCAGGACAAATGACTTCTAGACGTAAACATGGTAAATTTACTAGAGATTTATTTGTTGTAAATTAAACAAATTAATAAACACAAGCTGCCTAAATTGTTTCATTTTCAAAAATTTAAGGTAAGGGATATTAAAATGTAATTTGTATAATCAATAATTAAATAATTGAAGACACATGTGGATGAAGGGTCTATGTGACATCAGTGGCGGATCCAGAGTAGGCTTCGGGGGGGGGGGGGGGGGGGCGTTAATTAACAATAAGTAAAATTTGTATAACCTTTATTCAATACGTACAAAACAAAAATAAAAAATTTCCATATAATGCGAATCTATCGTGTCAGTTTTTTAGGAGATAAAGGGGGCGATAGAGGAAAATTTTTTTTGTCCAAAATTAGGTTCAGCGCGTCAAAATACTTCAGAAAAATTATATGTGAATCTTACGACGATATCTTTTTTTTTGCCCTTTTTACTGGATGAAAAATTGATGCGATAGAAATTTTTTTTCTCCAAAAGTGGCGTCAGCGGCTCAAAATACTTCAGAAAAGTTAGATTAGAACCTTAGAGTAAGACCTTTTTTTTTTGTAGACCTGTGTTATTAATTATTATTTACGTGTGATGACGAAGGTCCAGGGGGGGGGGGGGGGGGGCGATGGCCCCCAGCGCCCCTCTCAGGATCCGCCACTGTGTGACATTTTCGAAACATTTTTTATATGAATGAAGGCTATAATTACACAAAATTCCCTCAGACACATTACATTTGTTTCTAATGCAAAAATATCTGATTTATAAATTTATAAAGGATCTATGTACTGTTGAAGTTGGTGGTAGGTTGTTAAAAACTTTGAGATCAATTATCTCAAAAAAAAACTTTTGAAAAAAACGAGTTTTTCTATATGAATGAAGGCTATAAGTACACAAAATTCCCCCAGTACATTACATTTGATTCTAATGCAGAAATATCCGATTTATGAATTTATAAAGGATCTATGTACTGTTAAGTTGGTAGGTTGTTAAAAACTTTGAGATCAATTATCTCAAAATTACTTTGTTGTTACATAGACCCTTGGTCCACTTGTGTCTTCAATTATAATCAGTAACAGGGCCGTGCAGTTGATTAGAGTGCATTAGGTGACAAACGTGATTAATCATAACCTACAGGCATAAATTCAAGCCACAGCAGAGAGAGAGTGATCGTATGCCTACTTTCTTTCACGTGTAAACTACTACAACTAGGACATCTAGGCAACTAGGACACTATTAGTTGTAAATGTACTGTTATGTGCACTTCAGGGTGTATTAAATAGGTGGTCCGACATACGGCACTTTCCTATGATAATAATGGCTTCATAAGTGCATGCTTTCTATTTAATTTAGTAGATGGCGAGACCTTTAAGGTACTACAAAATCCTTTATATAGATAGATGAATTTGCTTTGCTGCATATAGTGCTGCATATATTCTTTCAATAGTTTTAATTTAGCTACTTAATGTCAGATGTCACTGGACTCTTGTTTCACTAAACATAAACGAAAGCCGGGAATGTATGCAACACTGTATGGCAAAGCAAATTCATCTATCTATATACGGGATTTTGTAGTACCTTAAAGGTCGCGCCATCTACTAAATTAAATAGAAAGCATGTACTTATGAAGCCACTCAACGGGTCCTTGTAGCATCACCTATTTAATACACCCTGGTGCACTTAGAACAAACAAAATAATACCTAATATCTATATACACCACCATATTGTATACTGTGATCAACGGTATGCAGAATTTGTATCTACTTCAGGGTTTTGTGTTAGGTTCTATATTCTTCAATATTTTCATTAATGGCATTACAGAAGAACTGGGTGTCAATTGTCCCTTATATGCAGATAATATGTACAATAAAGTAAATAATATTACTGATTGTGCGGCATTAGAAACTGCCCTTGATAAAATCAACTCAAGCAACACAGTTTGGTATAATAAACGTATTAAAATCGGTCCAATTTTCTGAATATACATTATATATACGTGACAATGTCCGCGCCATAAACGTATACTGCCGGTATATGATAAACTATTAAACAAAATAAAAAATTAAAACTGTAAAAATCAAAGAAGTTATTAAAAATGTATAAAAATTATATTTGAAATATTAGTTATATTGTAACGTTGAATACACGGTTTTCTTAAATATCAGTATAACGTATATTAAACGTTAAAGGGAAACATCATATAACAATCTTTTAAGATTGATTGAAAATCTTGAAATAAACAAGACTGAATTAACAAAACTGTATGTTTCATTATTTAAAATCAGCACAAATGTTGTAATTTTCAATTAAGATTTAAAAACGAGATAAACAGCACGTATAAAAATGGTTATTATATATACCATATATATATTTATACCAAAAATATACCCAATATACGTATAATACGCCATAAATATAGCAATGTGTGTTGCTTGGGAATGAATGGTGTAATTTAAACAAATTACAGTTGAGGCGCTCGCGCGCAAACCCCGATAAATCCACAACAAGTCAATTTTGAGTTTGTAATAGTTTCATGTATGTTAGACTAAACTCTACATAATCTTTGGTAACCAAAACGCGATAAATCCCATATAAATCTAATGTTAATGTTGACCCGATAAATCCACAAAAAGTCAATTTTGAGTTTGTAATAGTTTCATGTATGTTAGACTAAACTCTACAAGCCTATAAGTAATCTTTGGTAACCAAAACGTGATAAATCCCATATAAATCTAATGTTAAAGTTGACCGTTTCGAACAAAACCAGATAAATCCAATAGTTTTTTGTAATTTCCCACAACTTTGTGTGTGTGGATTTATCGGGGTTTGCACGCGAGCGCCTCAGTTAAACATAAGGATGTGCAATTTTCTAGCCCTTTAATATTTAACCTTTAATTGCCATATAAACACTATAACCTTTATTCACAAAAGACCTTTTAGGTCGAGGTTAAGAAAGGCCAACCCAGGGCCAAGCAAAAATGTTGTATTACTAAAAATTCTCTGATAGAAAATACATTTTTCGTTGTATAAAATTAAAATTATGCAAGTAGATATTCTAACATGTAAAGTTTATTAATCCCAAGTTTCCTTAAACTGGACAGTCCTGTATTGACTGCTTTTTATTTTTGCAAATACTAATGACGGTAGAACACATTTATAAATTAATTTGCGTATTGTGAATATTTGTTTGTGTTGGCCCTCAATCACAGGCAATCAATCATATACAAACAACATTCACACCTCAGATGAAACGTACATTTTTCATGAGGGAATAAGCTTGAATGGCTAAATTTCTAATAAACAGTTCAGGCGTAAAATGTAAAATGGCACCTCTTGCTTCGATAAACTTATTTAATCTTATCGAATTCTTTGTAATGACTAGTCTTTAATATACTTTGGAAAATGATTTAGCAGCGAATTAATAATCACCTTGCACCAACCATTACACTTTTTAAGTTGGTATTAATTTAATAATCGGTTTAAGGAGTATTACCATGTTGAGTCATTGTATTTCTATGATGGGCAGTGATAGCACACTACCGCCCACTGCGTGAATCACCCACTCCTATGAATACAAATAGTACTACACATGCCAAAGTTTAATTTTTAACTGTAAAGTTAAAAGCAAGGAAGTTACGATTTTTTTTTACAGAGTGAATCCTAATGAATGAGCCTGACACAAAATATGGTGATTTAACTTAAGATAGTTAAGTAAAATGTCCTTAGTTAACGAGGTACAGAGTCTTAAAGTAATTTCTTCCAAAGATATTTTTGGGTGAAACTCGATGATTATTGTATGAAGCTCAAAATCAGTAGTTAGATTACTTGTGCTGAGAAATCATAATCATAATTCCTTATTAGTTTTGATATGTTGTACCAGGCATCACATACAAGTACAGGGTGGTCCAAATTAGATGAGATTTGGGGTTTTCTCTAAAACTATGGTAGATAGACAAAAACCAATTAAGTGTTTTATAGAATGTGGAGAAGATTCAAATTTAGCTTCCGAGCTTTATTTTAATAGGTAAGTTATAGACAGGAAAGCTTTGTGCCAAAAGTGCTGCCTAAACAATATTTTTAGATAGCCAGATAAGAGACAGCTAGACATAAATATATTCAAATGGCTACAACAAAATTTGAAAGAGTTTGGATCATTTGTAAAACCTCGAGCTAAAATATATAATAAAGCAGGTAAAGAAGCTGTAGAAAATATTGTTTTGGAAACTGTAAGAGAAAATAATAATATATTGTCTAGCAAAATACAGGAAAATTTAGGAATCCCAAAAACAACTGTGTTGCGTTGCTTAAAAAAATATAAATTCAAACCCTACAAAATTAGGATTAGTCACCATCTATACTCAAACGACTTTCAAAGGCGTCTCGATTTTTGCCAGTGGTTTTTGCGTCAGTGCAATGATTTGAAGGAACACTTATATGGCCAGACGAGGCCCATATAAGCGATGCCGGAATTTTGAATCGGCATAATAACCACCATTGGGCTCATGAAAATCCGCACGTAACCGCTACAGTTAATCGCCATAGCTAATTTAAGTTGTGATCAAATAGTTTTAGAGAAAACCCCAAATCCCATCTAATTTGGTCCACCCTGTACATTAAATGACAAAAAATTGTTCTATTTTTGTTTGAGAAGAGTTGCTGACCATCAGGAAACCTAGGTTTCCTACCCCTACCGATTTGGAGCTTGCTACCTCAAGTAGAGTTTTAGCGATGCACCAAAAAAAAATCATTTAAAAAATTTTACTTTAAGACCCTGTATCTCTTTAATTAGGGACATTTTACTTCAGCATGTTTTGTTAAATTTTCACATTTTTACCAATGAATGTCCAGTTACTCGATCTGCCTCATTCTTTATGTTACTCTGTCAGTGTTACTTTAAGCACTTCATTAATAACTATTTGATGAACGGTTTAGCTTTTGTATCAAAATAAAAGCAAGAGGTGTCAGTGATCTGCACATTTTTAAAAATCCCCTTAAACCATATTTACAAGTTTGGAAATAAACTAACGATATCGATGTATGAGATAGGGATAACAGGTCTTACAGTATTTTTTGGTTAGTTGGAGTATCATAAAGACCCATGAGAGGAAATGACAATGTTATGTATTATAAACTCTTACAATTCATGATTTTATGAGTATGTATGAAAAATTCGAAGCATGACTTTTTCACACAACATAAATTAGATATGTCAAGAGTCTTGGCAGCCGCATTAACAAAATTGATGACTGCATAAAAGTTTCTATTTAAAACAAAAGCAAATGTACACTCACAGTCAAGTCTCCTAGATATTTCTTTATAGCTTTCTCCCTCCTTTTTCTTTGCATTGAGTCCGCCAGGCACAGAATAGCTTGTGGGTAAATACGGCATGGGATCGTAGTCGAAGTCTGCAAATGACCTAAAGGGCTGTGGCCTTCTTCTTGTGGGCGTTTCGATAGAACTGGCGTCACTACGCTGGGTTGTTGAATCCCATGATGGCCTAGGACCCGGCTCTAAAACAAAATAAGCCAGCCTGGTCTTGACAGTAGTACTATGTATTTTTCTGTTAGTAATATGAAATAGCAACCCTTCATATATTTATCTGTTTTCCTAATAACAAGGTGTATACTTTCTGGAAAATAGGGAAAATCTGGAAAAGTCAGGGAATTTGATTTTGGTCAGTTGGTCAGGGAAATCAGGGAAAAGTCAGTGAATTTATAAATTTATAAAAAAGCCATGGAAAATTTATTAAAACTATTTATAACCAAAGTTGTTCCCAATCTTTAGCCCCCCGCTCATCAAAAAATGTTTTCCATTTCTCCCTCCGCTCATCAATTTTTATTTTTAAGTAGAAAAAGTTTCAAGGATTTTTATTGAAAAAGTCCTGGAAAACCTGGAAATTGTGAATTGGTATACACCGTGATAAAATTTAAAAAATTGAAAAACTTGACAAATGCTAAATAATAATAAAAACTGGAGATATGAGGTTCTGAGGTAGGGTATAAAACCGCTATTTTTTTTTTTCAGTAATCTTTATTTTTTTTTAACCGACAAGGTAGAGGATATATATTATCACAAAAATGTTTATTTTATCTTTAGTTTAGAACATTTTATAACAAGGATATTCAGGCCAGAGTTAAAAGTTTTTCTGTATGTTACAAGGTGTAATTATAGTTTCATGTTATTAAAAAAAAACTGGTAAGGGGCAAATATGGGTAAAGGAAAGTTTCCATTTGAAAGTTCTCAGAATAAAATTTTGACAAAAATTAAAGTTTTCAATAAAATATTGAAGTATTTGAATATTTGAAAGTTTCCAAAATTCCGGGAAAGTTTCCTTTGGGAGCTTTCGGAACATTCAAATATTTTACTGAAAACTTTTATTTTTACCAAAATTTCGTTCTGGAAAGTTTCCTTTACCCATCTCTGATTTTTATAAAAAAATCGTTCTGGAAACTCATCATAGAAATTTCTTACTTACTTTGAAAAGGTCATAAAAAAGTGTAAAAATTACCGACTTGTGTCCTCGCCGCCGCACGTGTCAAACAAAGAAGCGCGGGACTTTGATGAGACCGCATTAGCGTGTTTGATGGTCAGATGTGGCGACATACGCGACAATAATAAAGCCTGTCACAATATTTCAGCAATTCTCAAACAATATTACTAGAAATTTTCGAAATTTTTGTGTTTTCTTTTCTCCAAAACTATGGGCTTTAGACCACATGTTATATAAGGTTTTTTTTGTTTGTCTAGTTGTTCCCCAGCGTCAGTTTTTTTTTAATGACATGAAACTAATTACACCCTGTATGTGTACTATATACAGGGTGTCCCACTTAAAACTCTTGGTGCCATTTTCTCGATAAATAAAAGAGATATTTAATTTCTGTAAAAGGTGTTCGTTAGAATATATAAATATCAGTTTTGAGTAAAAACGGTTGTTTTACAAATTGAGGTATAGATGGCGTTGCGACCTAAAGAAATTATTTGATCCTAAGAACGTTGAAATAAAGTGCAAGTGATGGGACATTACATTCTGAGCAACTTTTATAATACGAACAATTTTCGAAATATCACTTTCGAGATATTTGAACTTCAATATAATTTTTTTAAATATGAAAATCGTCATAACTTTTTTAAAATACATTTTAGACGATAAGTCCTTTGGGACATTTTTCATAATGAATCAGGCTGATTTAGATGGTAATGAAACATACTCATTCCAAAACACAAAATAACTTTTTTTTTTCAAATAAAACAAAGGTGCTCTGCAACTGCTATTTGGAAACTAAAGATTTTGACATTTCTGTTTATCGTGTATTGCCTAATTTTTGCGTCATGTTTATGTTGTATGTTCGACTAGCTTTACACTGTAATTGTAGACATGAAAAAAAAATTACTTGAATAATTACATTGAAGTTCAAATATCTCGAAAACCAGTGATTTTTGGAAAATTGTTCATATTAAAAAAGTTGCTTAGAATATAATTCTCCATCTCATGTACCTCATCGAACAATTTCTTTGCATCACGCCATCTATATCTCAATGTGTAAAACAACCATTGTTACTCAAAACTGAAGTCATTTATATATTCTAGTGGATACCTTCTACAGAATTCAAATATCACTTTTGGTTATCGAGAAAATGGCACCGGAAGTTTTAAGTGGGACACCCTCTATATATTCATATATGTATACATATACTTATCAATACATGTTGATATTATTTTACCACTTATGGATCTTGGTTCAAACTATACATCTAATGTTTTGCCAATATATAATTCAATTCACAATCATTTAGTAAGTCTATTACTGACTTTTAAAAAGTTAGAAAATACATTATTATTAACCTGTCGAGAAGTGCTTAATTCCTGATTTGTGTATTTGATTTTATATTGTGAATGAAACAAATAAAAATGTAAGTGATAGAAAGAGATGGCAACTTTGTTTGATTTTATATAATAAGTTATTACAACACAATAATTATTAAATACAATAGTAAAAAAATTTAAACAATAAACAAGTGCTTATCAATTTGATAAACATAAATATAGTAATGTGTAATTGACAATTATGATGAAGCTGCGCGAAAGACGACTTCTAGCCATACCCTTCCTAAACATATAGAATAACAAATAACACCATATCAGTAGCGTACCATGTACTCTACTAAAATAAGTTTCAACCGTTGTTACGTGCATGCCACTGCTGTTGGCGATTCGTTTATTACAGCAATTATTTTAGTAACACAAAAAAGATTAAATACAATAGTGAAAAAATTAAACAATAAACAAGTGCTTTATCAATTTGATAAAACTTCATACAAACACAATACCCACCTACTTAGTGAAACTATTTTATATGATTTAAAACTAAATCTATACTGGATGTTAACCATCACTTCGCTCAAACCGCTCCTTCGTAGTTCAATCTTTTCTCAAGATTAATATAAAATAGGGAACTTGCAGTAAAATTAAATTTGGAAGATAATACTCACGAACGTAAGCTAATATCATAAAAAAAACGTAGTTAACAAAAAAAAGAAAAATTTCAAAACCTTGTATTAAATATAAGTTATTAGAGTCTGCATATTTAAGCAATTCTAATTACACGTCACCATTAACAGTGATGTCAACCTGTGCGCTGACATATACAGTGTGTTTCAGTTAACATTCCCACAGCCGATATTTCGGAAACTAAGAAATATATTTTTATTCTGTAAACGGTAATAGATTTCTATGGTTAATGCCTTTTTCAGGAAGTACAATTTACTATTATAACATTATCACCGGTAAATTCGGAAGTGCTGTTAAAAAAATTTCCCACCAGTAAATAATTCTCTTATAGCAGGCAAAAAAATTACTAAGAACTTACATCTGAAAATCAAGATTAAAAAAGTTACAGCAATTAAAAAATATACATATAACACTCAAAATTAGACAGTAAAATTAAAATAACTCAAAAACTACTGCAGATCTGACTTTTTGGAATAAGAACAATTAATCTCTCTCTTATATATGTTTCAGACCTTCCTTGATCGAAAAATATTTTTAAACTGCAGCGCCATCTCTGGTGATAATGTTATAATAATAAATTGGACTTCTTGAAGAAGGCATTAACCATAGAAATCCATTACCGTTTACAGAATAAAATTATATTTCTTAGTTTCCGAAATATCGGCTGTGGGAATGTTAACTGAAACACACTGTATGTCAAACTATCAAGACGTATTCGATATTCGTGTGTTTACAAATATTGTGTGCTAATTATCAAGACTTTAGAAGTGTAAATGTTGTTTCAAAATGACCGATGAAGGTTTTTCAAAAGGAAAATACAATTTACACACTCTGGATAGGTTTATGGTGGCATATCTTTTATAAAAACACGGAAAGTTTTTCTGTTGGTGAAGTGCACGGTGTTAAAGCTAGCAAGTTGGTATATCAGTTTATTTTATTAATGTTTCAGAATAATTCAGATGATTAAATAACACAAACAATATTGTTTTAAACCTACTAGTATAGTAATTAACGTGTTCAAAATAGAAAAAAATATTTGAGTTTCATTTTCCAATTTTTAGTACCATGTAGTTAGTTATATAGTTGCGTAATGGTTTTGTTTTCGCATAATTTTCATGAACCATCAAGTCTGCCATCTGCCGACAGCCAAAATAATTCACAAGATGACCCTAACCTCGTTATTTATTTTTAGGAAGGCCATTGACTTCTCACTTTTACAGAAGTCAATGTATTTTTATTTTCTGTTGTTTCATTGACATGTGCTAACAATAGTGAGAACAATAGCTCTTACTGTTTATACAATCTTGTTATAAACTGATTTTCTTTGAAACAAAATACATTCTATCACCATTATGGCTGTATATAAATGAAAATAACAGTAATATTAGATACTACAATAAATTATTTAAGTATTACACCAAAAGCAAGTATTTAAAAAATGTTATTAAATAAATATCTGTGCCAACGGAATTAGATGAAACAGCCAGAAGTTGATTATTCAATAAATATTTGTCTATCCCACTATATAACTCAAAACTAAAAATAAATAAACTTGAAAATCAAATGATTAAATAAAATTTTCAAGGTTCAAAGTAAAGGTTGATTAATCTCGTTTTTAAAAGTATTAAAAGGGATGTGAACAATATTGATAATCAAATCATTAAATTCTAATGCACAGTCTTATCTAAACCAGTATGATTTCATTCCTTCATGATTTGGTTCAACATTACGTGGGCAAAGATGTAGGATAATCAACACAAATAGTTTTGAAAAGTGTAACATTTATTAATGTGTGTGGGTGACAGTTTAAAAATGAAATAAGTAATACTGTAATAGTACAGTCGAACTGATTTAATTTAATTTTCGTCGGCGATAACATTCCACCTGAAATATTGTTGATTATTATGACCTCCTGATTACGGAAAAAATATTTGCGCCCAAAAATTCCTTTTGCGTAAAAAGTTATATGCACATTTTGACGCGCTTTCGCGGATTTTCTGCTTAATATATTCTGTACTAGTAATCGGATGGGAATTTTAAAATACTGGCTTATTTGAAATAAATTTCTTAAAAAATATGGACCTGTCCGATGTCCGATATGTATTGGTCAATTCGCCATCTTGGAAAAAAATATAAAACACAAAAAATAGCCGTAAAATTCAAAATTGAATATTTTTTCTATAAAAAGGAGTCTTTTCACCAAAGTTGGCCAAAATAAAACTCATTTATGGTCAAATACAATGCACCAATCGCGGATGTCGTATGTCAAATAGAACGGTCAAAGATGGCGGATGAAACAAAATTTTTAATTCTTCATCAATATCAAGGAGGCATTGTACGTCACTTTTTTTCTTTTTCGATTGTACGTTATTTTATGTACTTTTAGGGGATAGAGTTCATTTTTTTAAATTTTAAAAGAAAGTGCATTTCTTTTATTTCCAAGAAAAGTGCATTGTTACACTTTTCAAAAATGCATTATCTTTGACCCTCCTTTTTTTCACCCAATTTACTTACTACAGAAAGTCTCGTATAACTTCAAAAATTTAATACAAAATGAAACTTCATTAATCTGAAAAGGAAATTCATTAAGCATACGCATTAGTCTAGGGTCCAACAGTACGAAATCGCTCTAAATTCCAAGTAACCTGTTCCGACATGACGTACATTTTTCAACTTCAGATTTGCAAAAAGGGTTATATAGGACACCAGAAATGACTTGCCGGATTCTTATCAGCTCTTGCATAACTTCTTAAATGATAAGAAAAGAGACGAAATGATAATTCCTAAAAAAATGTTTTTTAATACATAACAAGTCCTGTAAAAGAAACTATGCGTGCTATCCATCTAATTTTTTTATAGTATACACTAAAGACATAAGCGCTTGGATGAGGCTCGATGGCACTGTTTAAATATGTTTAGTTTTTTGAGAAAAAAATATGAAATCTGTAACTATAAAATATTGTAGTAAGAATTTCAACATACGAGCAAGTACTTCAATTTTAAATTTTTTGTGTATAAACTATGCTAACAAACATACCCAATATATTGAAAATGTTTTTAAGACAAGAACTAAGTTGATATTGCATATAGTATTCGAGTTGTGAATTTTTAAAATGGGTGCATGATGGGGCGCATGTAATAAAGGCGACAGCTCTCCTAAAATTCATAAAGCGCATGAAAACAGTTTACAATGGAATTAGCTGGTATGTTTATGTTTACTAGGCGTATGTACTTATGTATATAGTGTGACATTTTAACATTATAAAAACTATTTGTGTTTGATTGTTTAAATCGATTGATTATTGTTTGCGGTTCATATTTATTATTTACTAGCTATGCCCGCGGTTACGTTCGTGTGGAATTTTGAAACTGACTAAAAAGCTTCTTTATAAACGACGTTTGAGGTAGAATCACCATTCTGGAATATTTCAGAAAACTCACAAATTTTCTGGAATATTCCAGAGTACTCTCGAATTTTCTGGAACATTACAGAAGTTTAATCTTAAAAGTTTATGCTGTGCAAATACGCTTATTGTAGAGATCAAGCTGTATCTCCTGTTCTACTAGACCGATTTTCATAAAACTTGGCTTAGTCTAGGCCGATTTCGATGAAATAAGAACTAAATGTTACTCCAAGCTTAGATGAACCTCATTGGTTCAGTAGTTTCTGCGTGATGTGCGTTCAAACAGACAAGCAGACAAACAGAGAAAAATTCCAAAATCTGTCTTAATCTATTCCATTACTCATCTTACATCCCCCACATCAGTTTTTTTGCAAATATTTTCAATGTACATACACGTCAACTTTACAAATGTATTATATGTATACGTTTGAAAATTATTAAAAGGTAAAATAATTTAATAAAAGTGATTTACGCTCCCTCCCACCGACGGAAGACGCTTTTCAACAACATGTTGCAAATATCACTATTTTTAAAACAGTGTTGTGAACCGTCATTCAAATTACCTCTTGCACAAAATGCAGAATTGGAAATCAGGAGCTGGTACCGATAATGTTGGCAAAAAAAAGTTTATTTGAACTTAAATTAAAAAGTGCAACTGTAAAATAAAATGCGACACAAAATGTTCTTGTGAGTGGTATTCAGTTGCGTGCTCGTGTGCTGCTTTTCCTGAAAATTGTTTTAAGGGAAAAAGCAATATGCATCCTTTTATAATGATAGTGATTCTGACTAAAATGTTAGAATAGTTATACACAAAAATTACATAATATACAACATTAATATTTTATTTAAAATATCTCCATTTTCTGCTTTCTATTAAATATGCTAAATACCTAAAATAATATTTCTCACTAATGTTTTATTTCTGCATGGCCAATTGCGAATACCTATTTGATTAACGTTTTGCTCGAACACACAATTCACTTTCTATCGATTATTATTTTTTAAATGAGTGGCCGCAATCGGCAACGCCCGACTACTACTTTCATTCGTTTTATTGTATTATTAACATAAAGTAATTCAAATTTGCAATTATACTGAACAATATAGTGCTTTTTACTGTTACACTGTACCAATTATCGTGTAGACTATTTTTATTTTAATGCTGCATAATTACGCGCCTCATAAAAAAATCATAAACAAAAAACTGTATACGTTATCGACAGGATCTTTTTTAAAAAAACTTTTTCAATATATGGACTATATTTGATAAACAATTGTATATAAGAATTTCATAAATTTAACGTAGTTGTCCGCATATCGAAATTTTTAGAACGTAAATATCAACCTTTTGATTTTAATTATTTTTTTCCAAAAAAAATATTCTTTTCAAAAATACCAATAGCTTAGTTAGAATCACATATATCTTTTGAGTATACATACCAAAAATCAGATCGGTAGGTTACATAGTTTTTGTTTTAACGGAGAATAACCATTGTAAAAATAATTTTGTAATTATCAATCCGCCATCTTTTTTGCGATTTCTGAAGTTGCGCAAGAGCAAAAATTAATCCGACAAGTGTTTTCTAGTGCCCCAGGTAATGTTCTCTTCATTACTTTTATCAACATTTGTACGTCATGTCGGAACAGGTCATCTTGATTTTGGAGTGCTTGGACCCTGGACTACATGGTAATAATAATAATCTAATATATAAAAATCTCGTGTCACAGTGTTTGTTATCGAACTCCTCCGAAACGGCTTGACCGATATTTATGAAATTTTTGGTGTATATTTGGTAGGTCTGAGAATAGGTCGTAGGCTATTTTTTATACCCCTAGGTGATAAGGGTGGCCCTATCCAGAAATTTTATTTTTATTTTTTGGACAAAAATTTATAATTTATATGGCAAAACAACGTTTGCTGGGTCAGCTAGTAATAATATATGAATATATGATCAATAATCAGAATAAAGCAGTCATGACTAGAGTAGTATTATTTTTTATGGGTATGCCGAGGAACAGAATAGCACTAAGAATAACGAGCACAATTCATCGTTTATAAAAAAATGTTTGTATAAATATTTTAATCACAAGTGACATTATGAAATTCTCGGTTATTAAAAAAAAAAAATTCTAGCTAATAGTAAAAAATAAGGATAGCTTTATTAAATTATTGCGCAAAGAGTCAATAGATAATGGCATTAATTAACATTAAAATAAGCAGAGAACACGCCGATACTACAATCGTTAAAGCTGCTATTGATTTGAAAACCGAAGACAATCAAGTTATAATAGTTGGTGAAGCTATTGACCTTTTGGTTATAATGACTCAACTAGCATATGAAATCATCATAATAATAATAATAAACACCTAAAGTAATATGCCCCCCTTTATCCTTGAAGGTGTTTGATTTTGAATAATGTTAAAAAACACGTTTAAAAAAAATGATCAAAATCGGAGCTGTTGCTGAGAATTAAGAGGTTTTGACAACACAGCCGCGTGCTGAAAATAACAAAAATGTCCTCGAAAATTAAAATTGATGAGCAGGGGGAGAAAATCACAAAAAAATTTCTAGTATAGAAAAAAAAAATTATAAACACAACTAAATAGAATATATATTGAAAAATATAAAATAAAATAATAAAAATTATGTAATTACTCCCCCCAAGATTCTATAAACCATCAACTTTCGCTTTAAAATTTCATAATTTTTATTACCCTCATAAATCCGCACTTGTGACATTGCCAGAAAATAAATTTTAAATTATTGAACTGTCAAAGTGGCTGATATAAGTGATAATTGACCTAGGGAGATTATCACCCATAATACACCTAGAGCATTGATAATACCGAGATAATTTTGTCATAGAGACTGCTGAAAGCGTGTTGCTTGGTAATATTACCTTTAAGCAACACGCTTGAAGCATTCTCTACGACAAAATTTTGAATATTTATCAATGCTCGAGGTGTATTCGGTAAGATAATTTTTTTACTCTCCATTCAATTCGTATTCTCTGATCGAACAAAATTCTGAAAACATTTTCCACATATCCTTTTTACTTTTAATGGTGTTTTTGGATGTATTTTCTAATACAATTTTATTAATTGAATCGTTTACCAAACCTTTGTGACATTTTTATAAATTGATTTTCAATTTGACATTTGTTGAATTTTAATCTGACATTTGAACATATCATGTTTGCCTTGCCTGATAACACCACATGTATGCATGTTATTGCTGTAATCTTTTACTGATTGGATGAATTTTGACATATGACATGAAATGCAAAATTTTGGTTGGTTAATACATTTAGTAAAAAATTATCAGTGTAATGCTGTTCTGTAAAGTAAATATCTCTTATATCTACTTGTTTTTGCAGAGTTCACTACCATAGGGTCAATGTCTTTATTTATTTCGATTTATTTCGCTATTTTTGTAGTGTGATTTGATTAAAACCAAAAAGTCACTTCTACATTCTCCAGCTTTGCAGTCAATAGTGCCAATCCCAAGTCTGATAAAGTGATGGTTGTACCGCGTTAAGTCATTGGCGGTGCATTTCTACAAAAAAATAAGATAATTTTTTTGGTCATTTTTTAATTTTTTTAACTCCTTTCGGTGGGGACAACATACTGTTAAATTTTCGCATATCATGGTAGATCATGTTGTATAGTACTCCAATTATATCAAGTCTCTTGTTTGTACTAATTTTTTGTCGTAAATGACTCAATTAGTTCAGTGCCACTTTTTCCGTAGCGGTTTAAACAGTACTTCACGGTCAAAATTAAACCATTGCTGAAAAACTGGCCATAAACATCTTCCATTTATCTGGGTTTGGCCAAAATATTTTTTAAATGTCTACTATGCAGAAGAAACAACGATAACTTGATTTTTAACTTGAAGATCATCCTAAAATATCTAGAAAAAATAAACAAATCTTAAAATGAATTTAATAAATACCATAGTAAAAATTCAAAGTTAACGGTTAATGTTTTGGCACTAATCGGTTTTGACCGAAATGACACGGCAATATTGATAAAAATCTTTGGCAAATAAACGTGGCACTGTCAAGGTTTATATAGTCAGCTTTAAATTTTGACAAATTAAAATTAAATTAGCAGAGGTATAATAGAAACCAAGGAATTCCAAGAGGATCAAGACTTTTTTGATGATAAATATTTATTACTATTTTATAAAAATTAAATATCTGATATGACTGGCACATAACTTTCATATGACAGTGTATACAGGGTGATAATTAATTGCTAGACATCACGCTCAGGATGATTTCCTCATCAAAATAAGATTAAAAGTTTTTATAAATATAAGTTCAGAAATGCACCGGTAGTGAGATATGCTGGGGGAGGACACTCTGGCCTATTAGGCCAGTCAATAAAGACAATGAATTAACAATAATCTCTAATATTTTCAAGCATTTTTTTCCTGTCATGTGTTTACTCAGAGACACGGAAGATGTTAAAAAATGCTATTAACAAATTGTTTGACCAAATTGTATATTTGTCTGTATCTCATCGGAAAAAATCACAAAAGATAAATCAGGATGCAAATTTTACCTTCTTTTGCTACGTGTTGTTTAACTGGTAATTATTTACGAGGCCTGTGAGACTTGAGAGAAAATTAACACAAGGCTTTAAACATCTTCGTAATTGCGAATATCCATTTGGAAACTTACGAGAATGACGAAAATTATTGCAAAATTATTATGAAAATTTCACACCACATTTTTTAACCAATCAGAGGCTTGTTTTTTGTTAAGTTAAGAGGATAAAGTACACAAATTAATTTGTTAATATTTATTTTTTTGTTTACAAAAATAAAGTTGTGGGTATCACAATAATGCATGTTATACTAGGACTGAAGACTGAACTTTGTAAATGTCTATGTTAATAAAATAAAATATTTCGACACAATTTTATTTAATTTCAATTTAGATAGTCTATTAAATTTGCTTGAAGATTTTAATAGATATTTTTGGATTCTTCTGAATAGCTTTACGTCCAATATTTCTTCATAATGAATATCCTCACAGGGGCGGCTGGTGAAATTTCAACAATTTTTTTCTCGTCTATGGCGCATGGGACCCATACGAAATATGGGAAATAACATCTAGAGAAGCGCTTCTCTAACGACCCCTAAAAAATTTTGAAAAAGCAGTTTGCGAAAAAATTTTTCAAAATTCGATTACCCTCCCCAGGTCTAGGGACTCCAGTTTAAAATTAATTTTTTTTGTCATGTACATTTTACTTTTCATAAAAATACAACAACAGATTTTGAAGTTTATGAAAATATTTCCATTACTAACTGAGATACAACGAATTGAAATTTTATCATTTGTTAAATTGTAAATTACAAAATTTCAGTTCATTGTGTTTCAGTTAATAATGAAAATATTTTCATAAACTTCAAAACCTGTTGTTGTATTTTTATGAAAAGTAAAATGTATATGACAAAAAAAATTAATTTTAAACAGGAGTCCCTAGACCTAGGGGGGTCAACCGAATTTTGAAAAATTTTTTCGCAAACTGCTTTTTCAAAATTTTTTAGGGGTCGTTTGAGGAGTGCTTCTTTAGATGTTATTTCCCATATTTCGTATGGGTCCCATGCGCCACAGACAAGAAAAAAATTGTTGAAATTTCACCAGCCGCCACTGCATCCTCAACCAATTGTGACAAGTAAAGTAAGCTGATGATGATATTTTTCAATGTCCTGAATATTTTTTGCACAAAATACATAATCCATATGTTTTAGAATCTGGAGCCATTTTTGTGCTATATGCCCATGAGCTTTTTTCTTTTGGATGATAGATTTGGTTATGATTAGAATGTAAAAATTAATCTAACTGACGTCTGTAAGTGCGGCAGCTATTACTATCTTGTTACCTTTTATTATTCCATGGCCGCCTAGAAGTTGTTAATTATTGTCTCGGGGACAAGAATGAATACATTCCCTGTGCTCGCATTTAAGTAATATCAGAAATAAATGATGTTCCACCAACTTTAGTAGATCAAAGTTAATAAAAAACAGAAATATAATATGTTTTTAAGTTATTTATAAAAAGTTCATGTAACTAAACTTGGAGAATGATATGTTATTTCACTAAGAAATTTCTTATTTTATTAACCACCCGTTGTTATTCCATGGCTCACTATGATGAATAAATTTTTGTCATTCCTAATAAAAATGTTCAATTTTGGCATAGTATTTATAAAATAATGGTGTGAAAATCTTACCGAATATTCCTCGATCTTAAATTAATATCCGGAAATTTTTCCTCGTTCATGAATATTTTAAGAATTTTCAAAATATTCATGACCTCGAAAAAATTTCCGGAAATAATTTAAGCTCTAGGGATATTATAAGTGAAAATTTTTTGCTCAAATAGAATCCTATTAAATTCGCCCATTTCTAATCACGTGTGCGAAACAACCAATCAGAACAACATTACACTGATAATTTTTTACTAAATGTATTAATCAATCAAAATTTTGCATTTCATGCCGGTGTCCTGATTGTTCGACCGAAAGCAACTTTGACCACACTCTCGCCGGCTTCACTTTTTATGCCAATTAAGGAAATCTACATCTCCAATGCATTTCTTCACAAGTAAGTTCGTTGACCTGTTACTAACCTACTCAATAACAGTAGTGTATCTTCACAAATTTACTAAAAATTTAATATACTAAATTACCTCAAAACACTCTAAAATTTTGCAATTGCTTTTCCACATTGAAGACTAGTACACCATTTTATTTTCATGGTAGATCACGTTGTATAAGTCTTCTAATGAAAATACCAAAAATTCTTGAAACTCAACCTTGTGCCACATCTTTAAAAAAATGGCGGCCGAGGTTTGGTTTTCTGCTTATTGTTTTAAACTGTTGCAGTAACAAATTTTGTGTTCAGATAAGAATTTTAGAGCACATTGGAATTCTATGAAATACTATTAATTAATCAATCAAATCAAGCCTTTAATGATATAAAATGAACATACATTAATAGAATATTAGAATATAATACGATTGATTTCGTTTGTGTGTTTACTTCGTTCTGGGAAAACACTTATTTCAACATCTGTTACAGGTACATACACATTTTATATATTAATGTTTTTTTATGGTTTAAAACTCATATCTAAAGATACAAATTTGTTATCCACAATGGTTTAAGAGTAACAAGTAGAAAACCGAAAATCGGCCACCATTTATTAAGATGGTGGTTACAGCACAAAGTATACTAATAAGGCTAATTATGAAAACAGAAATAAGATATAGAGCATTTTTTTTGCAACTGAAAATAGATATATGTAAAAAAATAGATATATTCAGTAAATATGTTTATGTTCAGGGTTAAGTGTTAGAAAATCACACGTTATTATTATTATAATTTGTCTTACACGTGGTAGCTATTTCATTCTCTTTCTATTTTCGTATGCTGTCTCTCGTAACAGACTTTGTTACGAAAACGAAATAGTATGTTGTAAAATTGTATTCAAAACATCGCTGAATACAAGAAGACCACAGTCATTTGGAAGCTGAAGTAGTAAGTTGTTTGATCACTGTCGTCATGTTGTCACATTGTAGATCAAATAACATAATACTAGTCGCAAAAACAAATTATTCACTCATACAACATACAACTTCAGTTGCAAAAAAACTTGAATATATAATGGAAATATTAATAGCACTTACCATCCTTTAATTTCAAGAAGCCATGATTGGAATCCATGTGAATTTGTTTATACTTGAACATCACCAATTCGCCACATTCCAAGCATTTATCCGTTCGGGAGCCGCAATAATTTTCGTGGTCGTCTAAGTCTAATTTCGGCAGTTCAAGATCACAAAATTTGCACGCAAGTAATCCAGAAGGCTTGGGTTCTGCCTTTTTTATCGGCGGAAGTGGCTGTGGTGTTACCGCAGATGAGGGCTGTGGACTTTTTGTGGCAGTTTCCTTCTTAACCTCTGGAGTAATACTTGTAGTACCATTCTGTTTTATAGGGCTACCTGCATAATTATAAGATGTTCGGTAACTAGGAGTATCACTGTATTTGTCATAGGAATTTTGTCGGGTAGTTCTAAGACTACTTCCACTCAAAGAGTAGCCTGTATCAACTAGACGTTCATGTTTTTGTAGATATCGTTCTTTCCTGGCCTCTGCTTTTTTGTCCTCCACGGCCTTCCTTGCCTGGAAATATGAGCTCCTCTCCAACGTCGTGGGTGGTGATAGAGGTTTTGCCACCATCCTTGGTCTATCACAGATTTTTTTGTGCTCCTCAAACTGAGCCTTGGGTATGCCTTCCTTGCAATTTTTACACAGTGTTATATTTCTAGCACAGTGCATTGAATGCATAACATAGTTGAATTGAGGGATTTCCTTTTTGCTGAAAAATTATTTATATCACTGTACCTGTCAGATCTACTATATTTTTATTTACTTTATATATAGTGAAGAAACGTTAGGAGGAAAAAATGAAAATTGCGGAATGAGATCACCAGTGATTAAAGAGTCTCGCCGGTTAAGTATGTGGAATTGGGCCCAGCGGTTTATTAGGCTATTCATTCACATGAATGTTGCTTATGACTAGGAATGCTCAATAAAATGTGTAATAAACCTCTATCCCCTATATTACCAGAGTTATGGGGGTAACAACCCTCAACTTTAATTTTTTTTTCAAAATTATTGAAAATAATTAAATGAAATTAATAGGAGATGATGATATAAAATAGCATTATATTTTACATTTTTTTTACATTCCTATTACGTCACTTAGTATATTTAAAAAATAATTTAATTTTTGAGGGTGCTGTTTTTATATCAACCTCTTGAGTGACACCTACCAAAAAATCTATATTATTTAACACTATAACATAATTATCGTGTGTAAAAATTACTGCAAGGTCAGATTGGTGGAAGATGCTTAAAAATATAAACCTGCCGCCGACCACTATTTGTGTGTCATAAATTTAGTCCCAAAATGTGTGAATTGTTATTAATTTGGGGTGGTAGAGCACAGAAATGTACATGCCAGCCCTTTTTTTGGTACAGGGGCGTTCGGCAGGCTTCCAAATGTGTAATAAAAAAAACAGCCACAAAAAGTCATAGGTTTACGCATGGGGGGGGATTTCTTACCACCAAAAATCATTACACAGAAAAAAATGTTTGGTAGAAAAGTTATGTAATTTTTTTTGTAGAATCAGAATACGGGATCAAAAATGGAGAGTGCCATGAAAAATTCAAAAGTTAGCCTCACCCCCCGGTCATTAGGGGTGGGGGGTGGAAAATTATTCTGCTTAATAGATCTCCCCCTCTGAACGGAACAACTTTTGTCTGAAACATTTTTCGCTAGTGTCCCTTCCTGAGGAGATATTACTGTGGATTAATTAAAATAGCCTAATCATATTGTCTAATAAAATCAATAGTTCTTAAGCAAATAAAAAAATAACTGAGAGCCAAGCAAAAAGTAGTAGTCTATTTTTTCGATTATTAGCTTCCAAATGAGTAGAAATTAAGTGGTCTTCACACTTATTTTTTTTTTTTGTGTGCCTGTGTTCATTTCCTAGGTTTATATTTATTTTTAAGCATCTTCCACCAATCTGACCTTGAAGTAACTTTTACACATGATAATTATGTTAGTGTTAAATAATATAGATTTATTTGGTAGGTGTCACTCAAGGGGTTGATATAAAAACAGCACTCTCAAAAATTAAATTTTTTTTTTTTATATACTAAATGGCATAATAGGAATATAAAAAAAATGTAAAATATAAAGCTATTTTATATCAATGTCTCCTATTAATTTAATTTAACCCTTTCTATACGCTTCTTGATTTT
Source organism: Rutpela maculata (assembly GCA_936432065.2). Taxonomy (NCBI): domain Eukaryota; kingdom Metazoa; phylum Arthropoda; class Insecta; order Coleoptera; family Cerambycidae; genus Rutpela; species Rutpela maculata. The sequence continues at coordinate 50,952,132 of OW386292.2, forward strand.
TAATGTTATACCCCTGTATGCAAGAATGCAAACATTTGTGAATATACGGCTGTCGTCTAGTACAGCTTTTTTTAAAAGCCGCCTATGTAAGGCACTCGTATATAATCCAAAAAAATTAAAAACGGAAATATAAGTATATTTAAAAAATTTATTAAAACATACTAAACAAATCTCTTTTTAGTATGGTATAGTTCGAAACATGGAATGATGCATAGGCCAATATTACATATGTCGCACTGATATGTACTATTCAGTTCTTTTTTCTTCCTGGAACATCTTCCTCTTTTTAACGTCCATTTTTATTCTAAGATCGAATTACTGTAGTTACACAGGTTACACTTACAGCTAAATATAAGCAATGTGTTTACATCTATAACTGACGGGATCTAACCTGCATTTGACTCCCCACCAATAAAATATACGAATTTCAATCTTATAAAAACAACTAATATTACTGCCGTAAGCGTACGCCAATCGTACTTTGAGCAACACATTTGCAAAGCTTCACGTCACCCGTACTCGATCGGAAATGTGTATACATACGACACTCGTATAGAAAAGGTTAACTATCTTCAATAGTTTTGAAAAAAATTAATTTTAAAGTTGAGGGTTGTTACTCCCAGAACCCTGGTAATATAGGGGATAGAGGTTTATTATATATTTTATTGAGCATTCATAGTCATAAGCAACATTCATGTGAATGAATAGCCCAATAAGCCACTGGGCCCAATTTCACATACTTAACCGGCGAGACTATTTTCATGACATTTTTTGCATTGTACCTAATACTAAAATGTTTACTAGTGAGATTTTAACGATATTTGTTTGTTCAATAGTTTATTGAAAAATTCAGAAAATAATTGTAAAAAAAAATTCAGTTTTTCAGCTTTTACAGTTCAGTACATTAGTTGCGGAAAAATACTACTTTTTAGGTAGTATACTTATGTTTTTGCTGATTACGAATCTGAAGTCAAGACAAAAAAATTCAAAATGGCCACTCCAATATGACGAGTGCAATTTTTTCTAAAGCAAGTGCTTTAAACGAACAAAAAAACAACTTGAGCTCCGAGGTAATGCTATACATGATTCTTTTAAGGTGGCCATTAGAATATTTCCCACTTGTAGATGAGATAGATATTTGAGATTTGGTACCCTACCATAATCGACCATTGCGAGTCCGAAAATGATAATTTCAAAATGGCGGCACTTCCGGAAATACCGGAAGTCGATACCAACTTGCTTATTTTAAATGGAACACCCTATACCGTGTGTGTAGTCGCGGGCTAGGCATGGGGAGAAGAATTACAACATCGCGCGTGCCAGCTGGCTGAAATGAAATAACAGAGCTGGAATGCTCCACCCACGGACGAATTAACGGCTGCCGGTGTTGTCAAATCTCTCGTGCTACGTGAATGTACATTAGGGTGGAGTGAAAACAGCAAAAAAAAAATGTTGTCCCAATTTGGTTTTCCCTATATGCAGAAAAGTGGCTACATGTACAGCCCATTCACTGTGAAAAGAGTGGGTTTTCTAAGATTTCGTCTTGCGGTGCCCCCGGCCACTTTAATGTAACGATTTTTTTTTAATTTTCAAATTTATTTTATTTACATCTATGCAGCTCTTAGCTTGTTTTTTCTTACAACAACCCAGAACTCACCACGAGGAGGTGGCTGCATGTCGAGTTCCACCCTCCCAAACCCACCTCTATTGTCAATAGATTTATTTTATACTGTTAATAAAATCGGACTTCGTCTCAAATTTTGGTAATTCTTGTCGGGAAGCAATATGACATCTTATAAACCCATCTCTGGCCTCTGGTCCACAGACAGATAATGACGCCTCTGTCACCAATTTCACAGAGCGTTCTACAGCTTGAGAATGGCATGGAAAATTTAAAATTTCAATTTTATCCGGAACGTTGGAAATCATTTGTTGTAGTTGTTCATTAGAAAATTGTTTGGTGATTGGTGGTTCAGTAACTGTTGTGTTCTGCCAGTCTATTAATTCAGTATAGTCTTTTGCGAAAAAGTCAATAGTAGGTACTTTAAACTTTCGTATTCCAGTCACTCTGTTGTCAGTTCTGGATTTTAAAATGCGCCTTAAACCTAGTTCCTTAATGTGCTGGCGCTCATCACCAAGCATTCCTATGAGAATGTTTTCAGAGTGTGCAAAATATCTGTTGGTTTGAATCGTTTTGTCAACTATATCTTTTAAATTAGGTGGCATATATCTAGATCTTTGAATCATGCCATACAGATGAATTGAACCATATCTTACTTCCGATTTTACTTTAATAGCAAACCAGGTTGGAACATACACTTTCAGAATGTACTCTGTCATGAATTTCAAATTCTCAGAAGGATCACAACTTCCCACATATAGACGCAGTACTCTATTAGCTGTGGTCAACCATCTGGAATGTGCCATTTTCCCAGGTTGTCTGTTTGCCAAACTCTCAGATAGAGCGCCAGCAGATATAGCAAGGTTTATTTCATACAGGTATCTTTGGTCGGTGCTTAAGAGTTTCAAGTCTAATTGTGGAAGTACAGTCTCAATTCTTTGAAAGTTAGCAACAGGAAGCAGCTCACAGGATTCTAAACTTTTCCCTATTTCACCAGAAAATCCAGAAAGTCCACTTGTTTTCCCATGTAAATGTGTCATCAAATGGCGCAAAGGTAATTCATTTGAATGCAGCATACAGATGAACCACTGTAATGGCCTCCCAATACTTGTTTCTAGTTTGCGAATAACACCATTATGAATGCCTGTATTCACAGCAGTTCCGTCGCTACCTAAGGCAACTAAACACGATAAATCCATTTGTCCACGTAAAAATGTTAAAATGCCATCTTCGATTGCCGTCGCTATATCAGATGATACACTAACGTGTCCCACATAGTAAGAACCTGGCTCTGACACTAGCACAATTTGTTCTTCAATAGTTGTTTTTCTGCAGATTTTGCTACCTGATTTACATTGACTGAGAGTTCGATCTTTTCGGCCATCAAAGTAAATAGCATGTGGTGTCTTCTCATTAGCCTTCTGGTGTTTCTTCACAGTTTCTCTTTTTCTTTTCCTTTCTCTTCTGACTTTACTCCGATCTACTGTTTTACAGGTATATTGTTCCGTTATTATTCCAACGTTTTTTAGGACAGCACTCGCTATTATAGCAGCCGATCTATCAGAAATCCCTGTGCGATCACAAGCTTGGGCTAGACTTGGTAATTGAAGGCGCATTTGGGTAGATCTTTTTGTATTTTTTGGAGGCACTGGGCTTTACTTCACCAGAAAAAATGTCCTTCTCATCTCCTGCGTGCGAATCTTCGTCAGATGTTGAAGTACTTGAATTTGCTTCACCTAAATCGTATGAAGTCGAAGTAGACGGTATACTCTTATATTCCATCTCTTTCCTGTGTACCAAACGTTCAATCTTTTTTGTGATAACCAGGTCAACGGATCCGATAACCATTGTTCTTTCATTTCTCTGATTCATCAAAAATTCTCGTTCTCTAACAGGTACCTTACTTTCGCATTTACACGACACAAGCTCGGAACACTTACATGCGGAAATGTCAAATAGTTTAGCTTCTGCACTCTCTCTGAACTCTTTCACTTTTTGTTTAAGCGCCTCCGTGTTCCTAGATTTTATTGGCTTATTGAGTATTCTTAATTTCTCGTGATAACATTTTATCAAATGTAATAATTGTTGATCTGACACCACCGGAATAGATGCTTTGAACCATAACGCTTTCAGTTCTGTAATTAAAATTGCTGAAATATTTGTGAAAGTGGGCTCAGCTTTGTTTACCGACATTTCCAGTAATGTTTGACGAATCCACAAATAATTCCTCATCACATCTGCATAAGTTGGTAAAATATTGTCCTTAAATTTCAAAGGAGCTCCGAACACAGGACATTCGACAGATTTTCTAGTTTTAGGCATATTTATTAACTAACTAACAGAAAGTTGCACAATTTCTACGAGGTGTTGGATGGTAATTACTGTAGTCCAACAAGTTTAGACACGTTAAAGCGTCTTTCTGACTGTTACGGCACAGAAACACGTATCACTAACAACAGCCGAAAACAAACTGACTCTAATAACAATGGTCACAAATTGTATCAACACTTGCGAGTTTGAAAGTAGTGGGGGCACCGCCAAATAATGTTCGATTGAGCTCAAATTTTAGCATGTGCACTAATGCATAAGTAAGCCAGTTTTCTTAGTATAGGAATTTCAAATTTCATAAATCATATTTTTCGCTCCACCCTAATGTACATGCCTAATGGGAAATTACACGTACGGTATATTTTCGACTTTTTGAAATAATCATAACATTCTGAGCCAAAACATGTAGACACTCTATACCTAAACCGAGCAGTTTCAGAGATATTTGACATTTTGTAAAAAATTTGACAGGTGCAACGGCTTCCAAGAACCGTTATAACTTTCTTTGTGTAGGAGATACTTATTTGCTCTTTGGCTACTTAGAAAGAACACAAGATGAACTACTCTCTACAATAAAAATAAATTCCATAATAATACACCAAGTGTTTTATTTTTCACGTTACATTTTGTCAAATTCAAAACTCAAAAACTTTTTTATTTCAAATGGAACACTGAATTTTTTTACATCAAATTATGTTAAATTAAATTCCCTTTTTTCTAATATAAGCATTGTAGGGGTTAAAGTTACAACTTTTTCAAATATTGGCGATTTTCTTAAATATCCAAGAATTTTTAGTAAAAATTGCCATCAATTTACCCATGATTAGAAACAATCATTAATGTCATTCATTCTCTTATGTTAAAAAATGCCAGCACGTTTAAATTACACCCACGAAGGATCTCCTATACGAAGAAAGTTATAACGGTTCTTGCAAACCGTTGCACCTGTCAAATTTTTATACAAAATGTCAAATATCTCCGAAACTGCTCGGTTTAGGCATAGGGTATGCTACATGTATCGACTTCCGGTATTTCCGGAAGTGCCGCCATTTTGAAATTATTATTTTCGGACTCGACTATGGTAGGGTACCAAATCTCAAATGTCTATCTCATCTGCAAGTGGGAAATATTCTTATGGCCGCCTTAAAAGAATCACCATGTATATTAATGAAAATTAGTATTTGAGAATTATTTTTTTTTATTACTGGCTAAATACAACAACAAAATGGCGATTTTTTTTTCTAGGAATTGTGAAGACACACATTGCTTGGTCATAACTTCTTTATTTTTGACTCTACAGAAACAAACAAAAAATCCGTAATTAATACACACCTTTAATTTTTTTTTTTACGGAAATACCATAGTTTCTGAAATATTTAATTTTTAAATTAAACACTTCGTATCATAAACGTTCGGACGCCATCTTTAAAGTTCTATATCTTCGAAACTCTTAAGCTTTCTATTTGGCCTTTACCATTTTCTCGTTAAAACTCTCGATAAAACTAATACCCACTGATTGAGATATTTGTAAAGAAAACAAATATTTTACTTTTTTTCGAAAATACTTTTATAATTTAAAGTGCAATTTTTTCTAAAACAAAGATCTTAAATTGGCAAAATAATCTTGACATATACGTAGAGCTATATGTGTTAATGAAAAATGATATTTGAGAAAAACATTTCTTTAATCACTTACTAATTACAGTAACAAAATGGTGAAATATTTATTTAGAAAATGTGAACACGTGCATTGATTCGGTTATAACTTCTTTGTTTTTTATACTACAGAAACAAACAAAAAAACCATTTGAAGGCTTAACTATTAATAGGCTTTAACAATTTTGATATGTACAAGTTTTGACGGAAGTGCCGCAGTTTCTGAGCTATTTAACCTTTAAACTAAATACTTCGTCTCACAAACGTTCGGACACCAATCTTAATCTTTTCTATGTCTGAGACTAGGTATTAATCATACAGAAATTTGTGAAAATACAAATTCATTCAAAAATTGAGTAGAACCTTTTCTTCTCAAAATTTTCTTTTCTTTCAACACCAATAATTAGTTTTACTAAAAAATTATTATTGTTTGTTTAAACAATTAATTACACTGGCACACAAACTGAATTCCTACTCATTTGGATGCTAATAATCGAAAAAATATACTAGGTACTACTTTTAGCTTGGCTCCCAATTTTTTTTTTTTTTTTTGCTTAACAAGTATTGATTTTATTACACAATATGGGTAGGTTATTTTAATCAATCCACAGTAATATCTCCTCAGTAAGGGACACTAGCGAAAAATATGTCAGACAAAAGTCGTTCAGAGGACAGAATATTTTTTCACCCCTGATGAGCTAGTTTTTGCCATGACATTTTTTACCAAACTTTCAAACGTGAAATAGGTGAATTTGACGTCTGTTGCAGTTTTGAAAATTGAAAGCATTGAAAGCTTCAAAAAGTTTTAAAAACAATATATTCTATGAAATTTTTCGAGTTATTTTCAAAAAACTTTTTTTCTAAAATAATAAAGTTAAAAAACATCCAATTTTTGCACCGAAAAAAAAAACAAATAAGGGATAATTTTATTAGCTACAAAAAACACAGTGGGAAAAATATGCCCTTTTTTGGACAAAAATCTGCCGACAGTAGAGATTTCAATCAAATTAAATTAAAAAAATGGCAAATACTCTTAAGACATTGTACTTTAGAGTAGTGCTGCGGCAAAGTGGCTTTGGATTAATCTAATCTAAAAATCGCCGATATTACTTCCACATCCAGTGGAAGTATAGAAACGACAAAAAAATTTTAAAAAATTTTGTTCATATAGGCTTAGAATGTCATGAAACGTCGAGATTTTAGGTTTGAGCAAAAAAAATGTCTGTCGGTCTGTCTGTAACTTTTTTGTGTGCACGATTACTCTGGAACCGTTTAAGCTATCGACTTGAAATTTGGTACACATATGTATTTTAACGAGATCTGGAACTAGGTTATATTTTCATCTTATTCTGTTGAATGGTTGTGGGGTAAATTGGGGTAAATGGGGGTAAATAGGTAAATTAAGCAGGTAAGAGTCCATAAAATTGGTATTTAGTATATATAAGCTAATGTCTCAAAAAAAAATTTAGCACGCCACCCCCAATACTACCCCCACCCTATTATAAAAGGGGGTGAAAAAAATGATTTCATCGTAGATGATCCCTTGAAAGCTTATTTTAAAGAGGAAGATTAAATGATGTATATATTAGAAATAAATTGAAAATTTTTTTGAATCCTATACATAACCTCAAAATTTGCCAAAAAAGTCATTTTTTAAGTAACCTATAATTTTTCAAAATCCATGATGAGCCAATTCTGAGGCCAGATTCGTATTTAGCGCGAAAAATTACTTCGGAAATTGGATAATGTTAGAGTTAAAACTGAATGAAGTAAAAAAAATTGAGGCCTTTGTTTCTTGAACACATACTAAATGACATTTTTTTTTTACCCCCTTTTATAATGGGGTGGGGGTAGTAATGAAGGTGGCTAATGCCAAAATTTTTTTTGAGACATTAGCTTCTCTTATATCCTACTAAATACTCTGGGACTGTTTAAGATATCGACTCGAAATTTGCTAACAACCGTTCAACGAAATAAGATGAAAATATAACCTAGTTCCAGATCTAGTTACAGACAGACCGACAGACATTTTTCTTGCTCAAACATAAAATCTCGATGTTTCATGACATTCTAAGCCTATTTGAACAATAAAATTTTTTTTAATTTTTTTGTCGTTTCAATACTTCCACTGGGTGTGGAAGTAATATCTGCGATTTTTAGGTTAGGTTAATCCAAAATAACTTTGCCGCAGCACTACTCTAAAGTACAATGTCTTAAGAGTATTTGCCATTTTTTTAATTTAATTTGATTAAAATCTCTACTGTGGGCAGATTTTTGTCCAAAAAGGGGCATATTTTCCCACTGTGCGCCAGTGTACAGCGGGTACATAATTCACTTAAACAAATTTTTTCCATCAAGTATACGTATGGCTACAAACTTTAAACCAGCCTGCTACATTTTTATGTAATTGAAAATCAATTTTGTTCTATTTCTACTTGAACCCACTTTCTACCTCAAGTTTAGGGTGACCATACGTCCGGAATTTCGCTGGAAAGTCTTACAAATATCCAGCAAAAGTCCAGCATTCAGATGATGGTGAAGTTACAGCATTACGTTTTGCTTGAAAAAAAATTTTTTTCGGATACTTCCCCCCGCTCATCAAAAAATTTTGTGATCAAAAAATGTTGGGATCAAGAAATGATTTTTCGGATTTCTGCCCCCGCTCAACAATTTTTTTCCCAGCAGAAGTGTCGAGCATTCGCTTAACAAAAATCTGGTCACCCTACTCAAGTTGATGCCCTCTTTACTTATTACAAATCTTTAAATCTGTCAAGAACATAACCTCAACGTCCTTTTATTCTTCTTTGTCTGTGCAGCTTTGTCAAAAGATTTTCATATAATTTGAAAAATAAAATGCTAAAATACATCCAACATTCGCAACTAGTTAGTGGTGTCTAGAGTTTGCACCACACTGTACTTTTTTATCTATTGTCCTTCCCTCACCTACCTACTTCATTGGTACAATATACAATACACGTCATCGGCGATACGCGATATAGAACATTTGAACGATTAAATAAATAAACAAAGTTTAAAGCCATTTTATGAGCTGAACTAAATTAAATATACATAAACACTAATAAACAATTTAAGTAAGTGAAATTTAATCCAATTAGTTGCAAAAAGGAAGTAAATTAATGCCTACAGTAATGAAGTATAGACTAGACAGATACGTTACTTTTTCGCGACCCTCATACATGATAACGGTTGACAAAAAATACCGGAAAAACAGTAAATTTCAGGTAAATTTTAAGGCGTAATATAGTGCCCCCAATATAATTTCTATTACTACGGAAAAACTTACCAATTGTTGCAAATTTCGTGTTCAATATTATTTTCCATCTTCCTACAGCTTTATCACCATCAACAGGAATTCACTTAATAGACGTTTATGCGATATCACATCTGCAGACAAAAGAAATATAGGTACGTTTTAAAGTGAATTTTTGCGCTAATCTCGGAGTGAATGCACTGAACAACTGGCCGGTCGGTTAACAAAAAGGTTGAAATAAATTTATTTTTAGATCGCGTCCATGAATATGACTGTGGTTCTAAAGATATAAAAGTTATTTCTGGCAAAACGTTGAGTTATCGAAACTAATACATTCTAATACATACTTCGCTATAGAAACACATTTTCTTTAAAAAAATACGAATTTCGCATTTTTACGTGTTTATACGAAGATATTAAAATAATACGAACGTGTTGACGTCGATTTTACTCGCCTGTAGTATTTTTTGGCACAATTTTGTTTTTGTTTTTGTGACGTGCGTATGAACTCCTTACATACTGTACATATCACTTAACTCTTTAACTCGGTACAGTGGGGCAACGTCAACGCACGTTTACACTCACTACAATAATGCAGGTATATGTGTGAAACGATATAATAAATAGACAAAATACATATCCGTTAAAAAAAATCATGAAATATTTGACCATATAACTTATAGATTATATTTTATGAAATAAATATATATACTTACAAATTTTGATAACACATTATCTGTTAATACAAGTACCAAACTATACGATAACACTACTCCATTACTGTTCGTGCACAGACTTTCACGGCCACATATCTGCGTGAAAAATTAACCATAACATAACTTGCGGACGCTGAGTTGGGGAGTTCCCCCGCTTGCATGGATAAGCTGAGGACGTTAACACGTAATCAATAAAAGATTCACAGAAGACACTGGCGGGTCTGAGCGGGGGTAAAAAGGCTTCGTTTCGGATATTAAGGATGTTCACAAAAAAGTTAAATCCCGTTCATCATAAAATGTTTTAAAATTTTAAAATAGCCTGCATTTAAATAGGTACGTTATTTTAAACGTGCTTTTTATAGAAAGTTAGAAAGAAATATCTTCATCTGCACAACTCTCTGACGTCATTTTCTCTGTATGCAGCGATGCCATATTTTTCGTGCCAATTTACTATTTTTTTTGTTTCAATCTACTAAAATCTACTTAAAAAAATGTATTGATGAGTGGGGGGGGGGGGGGAGAGAAATCCGAAAAATTTTTTTTTGGTCCGAAAACTTTTGATGAGCAGGGATGAGAAATCCGAAAAAATGTAACCATATACTTACCAGAAATCTACCTGCAAACTTTACAAAAAATCCTTAAAATTCTACTAAGAAAAGTAGAAGAAATCTACCAAATGTGGCAACGTTGGATGTGTGCACATTATGTGCTCATATGTACAGTACCTTAAAAGGTTGCTATAGAAGCATTGTACTCTGTTCTTATTGTGTTCTTTAATTCTCTGATAAAACGGAAGGATTTAAAAATCTATATCGTACAATTTGCCAACTGTGAGTGTTACTGTTATAAGTAGAACTTAGCAAAATTGGCTGATATAATAAATTTTAAAAATTTCCAAACTGCAATAAAATCTGGCTTTTGGAAAATCTCTCATGTAGTCTTCAAAGCGACGTTATGTCGCCCAACAAAGTAAAGTTTTGGAAAATACGTTTTTCTTGTCATCCGACGGCATAATCCCAAAAGGCGTTTAGTCGCTCAGCAACACAGATTTTGGAAAGTGCACCGAAATTCAGTTTTGCAGACTGACGTCATCTTTTGGTAACATTGGTCGACGATGTCAGGTGACGAAAAAATGACGTCTCAGTAACGTCATATTGTGACGAAATTATGACGTCATGTTGAGACGTCGTCAGGTTAAAGATCATTATTCGGTGGTTGGATAGCATAGAGCATAGAAACCAGTGGGTGCTTAACCTATTAAGTGTCCATTCATCTATTTGGTGGCTTATCCTGTAATCCATATCATACATCAGAAAATGGAGACCTCCTAGAGTCCTTAAGACTCACGTTATTTTGCACCAAATTGGTTTATTGTATTTCTCAAATGTAGGTCCAAATACATAAGGATACACTAGCCATATTTCTTTGGAAGGGATGTTTTTTTGGGGTCAGGGGTGAAAAACGAACCAATCTGACAATTCTGACTTCAGATTCGCTTTCAGCGGGTCCAAATACATAAAGATACACTGGTCTGGTCCGTAGGTCAGACCACTTTTCTTTTTGTTTTGGAGGTGTTTTTTGGGTTAGTGGTGAAAAAACGAACGAATCTGACAATTCTGACTTCAGATTCGGTTTCAGAAATACATAAGGATACGCTGATATGGTGCGCAGGACAGACCACTTGGGGGGGATTAGGGGTGAAAACCGAACCAATGACTTCGGATTCGGTTTCAGCGGGTCGAAGTACATAAGCTTACACTGGTCTGGTCTGCAGGCCAGACCACTTTTTTTGTGTGGCTGTGTTATTAATGATATTATTTGATACTAAACATTTATTAAACATCGAGATACTTTCCACATTTTGAAATAAACAGCTACATTAGTCTAAGGTCCGGCAGCTTATTTGTGCAGGTATCAAGTTCTTTTAATAAAATTGGATTAAAATGAAAGATTAATGATAATAAATTACAGCCGCAAGCAAAATCTAGCCATTGCCTACTTCCAACTATACATTCTTTAAGTAAGTAGTAGTATAAAAGTTCAGTAGCTGAGTAAGTTAAACGTTGACTTACAAATCAAGAGATAGGCGGTTGGATCCCTACTCATTTCATATAGTTTTTTATGATATCCCTCAGGGGTTTACCAATATTGTTCAAGGTTGTGACATTTGGACGTCCCTCGGCTGCCCATCGGATGTATTTTGAACCAAAAACGAACGTCCATCTGATGTCCTGTATGTCCGTCGAGGACGTTCTTCAGATATCCATAGGACAATGTTGAGCTATTAGGGTCGCTAAATGACGTCAATTTGATGCCACAAAATGATGTCGCTAGGCTGTGACATAATGACATCATTTAGTGTTGAAAATGACGACAGTCTGCCGCTGGAAAACAGTTCAAATGCATAAAGAAGCGTCTTAATTATGAAAAATCTTAAAAAATTGAGGAAATTAGATTATCAATTGAAGTCGGACCACAAAATGACCCTGCAATAAACTATTTTAAACCATCAGTTTTTATAAAAAACGGTTAGTCCTACTGTGTTTAACAAAAAGGATCTTTTTCGTGGAAATTTGATCAGGGAACCATATTCCAGTACCAAAATTTAGCAAACAAAAATGAAAAAAAAATTTGGATTTATGTCCTACATCCCTAGATAAATTTCAATTTGGCCAATACGATGTGAAATAATGAGCCTTATAGCATTTACGGACATATGTTTATATGAACTTTTTTTCTTATATTTGCATGTATGAATTTTGCATCTGCGCCGGAAGTTTGTAACCGGCATTTTCGGACACTTTGTATAATCGACGCTCCCTCCTCCTTAAACAACTGACTATGATGCCACTGTGTATAAAAGCAAAAGATTTAAAAAATCATGATAAGGTACGCTAAACTAATTTCAAATTCCCCTTCTACAACCTAAAAGGGGGATGCACTGAAAAAAATCGCAATAATTCGGTACTTCACGCTAAAACATTATTATGCAATATTATGTTATTAATATTCAACTGTGGGCAGGACGCCAATGATTTAGTTCGGGGACTGTCTCTCAACAAGAAATGTCAATCTCTGTATAAATGGTTGCTGACATTTGTGCATAATTTATAATTTAAAACAGGCCTAGAATTGTTTTAAGATTCGAGCAATATAAACATTTGTGTGACATAATCCTGTGATTGTTTTTGAAAGTCCTGCACTTTGCATTTGTAATATATTCAGTGGCGTCTGTTTTATTTCTGGAGGGGGGCCCAACTAGAGAAGAAAGACAGCAAATTTTGCGATTTAATTTATATAGCAAGTTAACTAATGCTTAATATCAATATAAGAAATAAACAAAATAAACAGATGAAATAAATAATTTAGTTTCAAAAACACACAATTAAATGAATCACTGGTACAACCAACAGAAACTTATCTTGATTATCTCAATTAGTACAGTTTTTCTCGTTCGGAATTTCAAATGGTAGAATTTTACATCAATAATGATTCAAGTCTTATATACGAATGGGCAATTCAAAACACTCTTGTACTAAATGCTAACAAAAGTCAAAATATTATTTTTGGAATTCCTCAACAGTTACTCAACCTTGGAGAACTAAATATTCAAATAAATAATGAGGTCCTTACATCAACCAACAGCATAAAAAATGTTGGTGTTAATTTCGATTCTTTATTAAGCTTTTCTGGTCATGTTAATATTATTTGTAAAAAAGCTTTTTACAGCTTAAAACAGTTGCCTTTAAAAATTATTTGAATCCAAATACTAAAATATTACTTTCTGAAACTATGGTTTAAATTACATAGATGTTGTATACGGTCCCTCTCTTTCACAAGAAGGCAAATACCGTTTAAGGCAAATCTGGCGAATTCCGAAATTCTTCCGGAAAAAATAATAAGTATGACAATTACGCCAATCAAGTCAAAGGTTTTCAATATGATTAGGCAAAATTCCTGCCTACCCAATAAAAATGCTTTGAATTTGTTAAATATGTATGAAAGGAGATTCATACACATTGTACAATTCGTTCTACATATTTTCAAAACGTCAGAACCTAATTATTTATTCAATAAGATAAAAAGAGACGTACAGACATTCATAGAAGAGATCTGAGACATGTTGAAAATAAAGTTTGTATAGCATTAAAGCTTTATAAAGCATTAATAATCTGTCAATTCAATATCACAATATGTCAGTGGCAACAGTAAAACATAGACTAAACGAAGACATAATCTTATAGAGATTAGAACATTTTAATCTACAAATGTTCTAAATTAGGATTATGTATTTACTTATATTAATTTAATTGTTATTATTACATGTGCCTCCTTATTTGTATTTATATGTATATGCTTATACTTTTATATTTTATGTTTGTGCACGGGAAGTATTGAAGAACAACAGTGTTGATACACTTCCTTTTGGAAAAGTATGTAGTTGTACTGCTCATTTTTTCAATAAACGGATTGTATTGTGTTGTATTGTATTGTAACAGCTAGTGGAAGTGCGCTGCATGTAGTCGTGTCTATATCTTGAAACCAAACAGAATACCATGCTCGTCGACAGCTACCGTCCAATATAGCTGCTGTTGGTGATCTTCAAGGTAGTGGAGAAGATCATCGTGGGTAGATCAACCTCTGCTCAGGATGAACTTCACATTAATGATGAGCATCAGAGTTTGGGTTCTGGACGGGTCGAAGTACAGTGCAAGTCATTAAAATAGGAACTTAAAAGATACAATTATTTCCAATTTATATTTTACATTAATTGTTTATTGTTTTTTCACATCTTTGTTATTGTAGTTTTATCACTTTTATTACTTTACTTACTAATATGACGTGTAAACATTTTATTGTATTAACACGAATTAAAGAATTGAATTGAATTGAAATTGTTAACGACGTAAAGATACAATACAAAATACAACCTTGGAAAATGTACCACTATGGTACTCTTGGATGTTGAGAAAGCTTTCGACACAGTTTGATGGATCTCTAGCTCATTATACAAAATGAACAATTATAATTTTCCACAACATATCACGGAACTAATTCACTCGTATATATCTGATAGGCAAATCACTACAAGTGCGAGTGAATTACAAACTAGCAGCACTGCGGGATATTTATGTGCGAGTGCTGCAAGGTTCGGTCATTACGCCCAAGTTATACAATTTGTATGTTTCTGACTTCTCAACATTCCCGAATACCGAGCTGGTCAAATATGTCGATGACAAAGCTATGTATGCATACAATCATAATGCACAGGAGGCTAACATACTACTTAAAGTTCACATGGCTTGTGTTGGGGTGTATTATAACCAGTGAAAAATTCGGGTAAACGCTAAGAAGTCAAAGGTAATTGTCTTCACATGCAATTACACAAAATAAAATTTTTAACTCCAATTTCGGTCAAGGATTGCCAAATCCCAACAAGGGAGTGTGTGAAGTACGTTGGGGTGAAACTAGACAAAAGACTGACATTCAACACACATTAACAGAACTATATAGACAGCCTGTGCCATGTCCAGGAGTCTGTATATGCTCCTGGCTAGGAATAGCAGACTAAGTAGACATAATAAAAAATTCCTGTATACTGTTGTAGTAACCTAACTTACGCGGCATCCGGCATGGTGCAGAGCATTATCGACGACTCTAAAGTGTTGGAACATAAGTTTGTGCACCTCAACTCAAGTTCTTCATGATACTCCTCCTCAAGAGACCTTTATGCATATTTCCATGATATAACTTCACCAGTAGACTATATCCAACACATTTCCTAAACATTCTACACATCCTAAGTGAGTGATAGTCCACTAACAAACATAACTTGAATCAGAAAGCCTCTTTTTGAATAAAACTCACCTTGCCATACCAGCCTGTAACCACACATCCCCTTCCCTTTGCCTCACCTTTATCAACAATAATATTCATGATTTCATTTCCTTCCTATCCTCGTTTCATTCTCTTTCTATTCTTCTTAATTATCTCTTCCTATCATCAAATTTATTAAGTCATAAACTTTAAAAAATCACAACAATTTGAAATCACAAATTAAACGTTTTGATATTCGCTCCGCCTTCTCCCAATCCCTTGAAGCAGGTTTTTCTATTTAGTCCCTTGTCAGCAAACTAAATTCATCTTCAGTGTTTTATTAGCATATAAGTTTTAGTATTCCTTTTGGATATTTAAACATTACCTTTTTTTTAATTCGTCTTCTGACAAAAGGAGTTTTATACAAGAGGGTTAATGGTAATAAACAATTTATGAACGACTTTCTACCAAAAAAGTGTTCACTACACTGAATGGATGTGCAATTGTACAAACTCTACAATGCACTGAATTCGAAAATAAAAAATTGTTACCCGCTGCAGGAATTTTTTGTGTCCGTTTTATTCCTCTCGGTTAGTTCCTTTCTATTTTTTTTTGTTATTTCTATTTATACTGATATGTTTAATTTATTTTAACCTTCCTTCTGTTATGTACTTGTAATTTTGAATGGAAAAAACAATATATATTGTATATTGGTTTTTATCTCACGGGCTCATACATAATGATCCACATTTTATGATACATTTCAGTTTAATACAGCGGTGAGAGCATAAATCATGGGGTCCGAATAAGTGCGGGAGTTTTGAAACTTTGGGAATTTGTAGATTTCAGTTTCTTTTAAATATCTCGCTTCAGGTGCCTCATACGGCAAAAAATGTTTTTATGAAAATAAAAGAGCATTAAATTTTCTACAAAATATGTCCTATACATTTTTTCGTTAAACTGATTAGTTTCGGTGCAGCAGCCGATCGAAGTCAAACATTCTTGACAAAATTATGATTTTTTGTAATTTTTCAATTTAGTGCGACTTTTATGAAGAAGTATTTTTGTGTTGAGACAAAATTTGTTACGCATAGCTCAATGTTCAATACTCGTTTCCACACCACCTTGGGGTAGAGTATATGGCGCTTTTTTTTTTCTAAAAAAGCAAGTTTAACATTGCGTCTCTACCACCTACAGCTGCAGCGGCATGGCAGCATTCATTCAGGTCATATATTATCAAGCGCAGGAGTGGCAGGGGGTTTGTAAAAATGTTGAAGAATGGGGCTGGAAACAGAGCAAAGCTTCTCTTACACCAGTAACAATGCTGGAAGGTCTGTTTCTGAAAAGCTACTTAAATTTCTTTCCTGTAAATACAAGAAAGGTGCAGTGCAGCATGTGGTTGTAGAATGGCAGAGTTAAAATGTTCTGTAATTTGCAAATTTTGTAACGGACAAAGCTGATGCGGCGATGCACCAGCAACAGTCGACGAGTTTCATGACAACGAGGAAATCGACTCTCCAGTCAAAACACTTCTCGCAAGCATGGAGAACAATCAATACATAGAATCAGTGGAAAGCGTAACAGAAGCAATTTCCGAAGAAAGTATTGTTGAAGACTACAACGGACATGGACCTCTGACATCAAGCACCTAAAACGCCTCAAGAAGCAGGCTAGTCGTGGATTAGGCTAGGGGACAACCACGTAAAAATAAAACCCACCATATACTCTACCTCAAGGCAGTGATGCAAAATTTCATGAAACTTAAAAATTGTGAAATTTCAATGACATTTTTGTGAAAGTTTCGAAACTCATCTGAAATTTATGAAATTTCTGAAATATAAAATTGAATATAAGTAACATGAAACTTTCGTGAAAGTTCAATGAAACTTTCATTTTATGAAATTTAAATTGATAATATCCTAATATTATGAAAGTTAAGTGAAATTTCATTGAAATATTTCATGAAATGATGAAACTTAAGTTCTGTAAAACATTCGTAATCAGTGATGCAAAATTTCATGAAACTTAAAATGTGTGAAATTTCAATAACATTTTTGTGAAAGTTTCGAAATTCATCTGAAATTTATGAAATTTTTGAAATATAAAATTAAACATAAGTATCATGAAACTTTCGTGAAATTTCAATGAAACTTTCGTTTTATAAAATTTAAATAAATAATTTCCTAATATTATGAAAGTTAAGTGAAATTTCATTGCAATATTTCATGAAATGATGAAACTTAAGTTCTGTGTAACACTCGTAATGTTTTAAACTTCCGAGAGATAATGACAATGACTAATAAATTGCATTTTTGAAAAACGTTTTATTACAAAATCGACAAGTCACATTGTTATTATTACGAAAAATATTTCCAAGTAGCACTTTTTGGTTTCATTTTGTTGATTATTATGGGTTTTAACTTTTAATACTTAACGGCGTTTCTTCTCTTTCCCGCGACTTTTAGCTAACCTAACCTCTAAAATAAATGTCAAAACCAAACTTTAGTCCTTATTGGTTGAAAACAAGCTAAAAAGGCGCGCGAAATTCAAATTTTGTTTGACGTAACGGAAATACAGATTTTGCGGCTGAAACTTTCATGAAAGTTTCATAAGTATTGTTATTTTCAGATTAATCTGAAACTTTCATAAAATTCAGATATTTTAGAAATTTATGAGGGTACATTGAAACTTTCAGAAATTTCAAATTGAAATTGAAACATTCAAAATGAAATTTGAAATTTTGCATCACTGCCTCAAGGTGGTGTGGAAATGAGTATTGAACATTGAGATCTGCGTAACAGACAAGTAAAATTTGAGGATTTTCAGGTATGAAAACAAATTTTGTCTCAGCACAAAAATACTCCTTCATAAAAGTCGCACTAAATTGAGAAATTATAAAAATTCATAATCCTTTGCACAAGAAGTGTGTAACTAATTTTGAGTGACTGAGATGGGATCAATGCGGATTACATAAGTTAAAGAGAGACAATCTTACACCAGTGCAGCTCAGTGCCACACTTTTATTGCAAAGGAATAGACCTAATTATGTCAAGAATGCTTGACTTCGACCGGCTGCTGCACCGAAACTATTCAGTTTAGCGAAAAAATGTATAGGACAGATTTTGTAGAAAACTTAATGCTCTTTTATCTGCATAAAAACATTTTTTGCCATATGAGGCATTCGAAACGAGTTATTTAAAAGAAACTGTTCTTGTGCGCCATTTTTTCAATATGGCGGCGCCGGCGACTGAGATCACATTTTGCATTTTTTCTTATTTCATTCAGGGCATCAAAATCTACAAATTCCCAAAGTTTCAAAACTTCCGTACTTATTCGGACTAAGAATCTACCTACCGACTGTACTAGTTGTCAAAAAACGTTTATTTTTATGATGAATATTTCAATAACGACAGCTAATTGGACATTTTGTTACTTTTTAATTTTTTTTAACTTTTACTTGTTGACTCGTCCCCGAGAGAGTGAGCGTTGTGCTTGGCACATCCTGTATAAATTTTATTAGAAATGAAACAATAAATAATACAACAAATGACATTAAAAACATTTAATATTCCTTAAAATTGTACAACAAATAACAATTATATAAATATATTACTTTAAACTATTTTATATATTATTATATTCTTGTAACATTAATTTCTATACATTGAGTGAATATGTAATATATTCTGTTATATTATATTAATTCCTAAACATCAAAATATGAAACAATTATTAGATCGAATAACAATAATTATATTTCTAAAAATAATTATATATTTTTCAAAAAATCCATATTAAACAAAACAATTAAATATGACATATAAATTCATTCTTGTGAAAATTTTACCTTTTATATAGATAGTAGTGCACTGGTCATATGTACTTATTGATTCAATGTTGTTTTTGGGGTTTATACATTTTTGCATTTGATTAATTTACTTGCAGGGTACCCCCAGGTATCCCACTGCAGGATGAGACAATAATAATTGTCGATTTTATCAATAAATTTAAATCTTTGCAATTGTGGATAAAATGTGACATTGTAATCAATAAATATATGGGGTTTTTAATATAGAGCCCTCTTGTGTAGAATATAGTAGTACAAAAAACAGATATTTATACATCCAGATAAATATATACGACATATATAACAGAAACTGTGTAACATTATTATTCTTAGGGTCTTAACACATCTTGACTACATTATTTTTAGGGTAACTTTATGTTTATTAAATAAGGTGAACCATAATATTTGGAGGATGTGTTCAGGGTGACACAACAGACAAAATAATTTCTAAAAACATTTGTCCCATTAAAGATAGGTAAAAAAAATCTTTGATACTTTTCGACACAAAATTTTATGCTATACCACTATTTTTTAAACTATTTTTGATAAATTCCTTCGTTTTGAGGATGTAACTGATTCTTACGGGATTTTTATTTTTTCTACTCTTTTTGGAGTGCTAGGGACTTCCATTGTTCGCCATTTGATTATTAACGTAACCAATAAAAAACTTGTATTTGTTCTTCAAAGCGTTTTGGAGCCCTTACTCTATTATACGCCAATTATTTTTTTCACTTTGTCACCAAAAAAAGGCACTGCTTATGCTGAAGATACATCCATTATTGATTTTAATTTGAATATTCCTGACCTAAGTGAGGATAGCTTTAGTTCTATCAAACAAGCTGGTGCTTGGGTCTCCTCAAATAATCTTAAATTAAACGAAGAAAAAACCCAACAAATTGTTTTCTCAACAAATAATTCACTAATCGAGGGTAACAGTGTTAAAATTATTGGTGTTGTTTTAAATGACACTCTAAACTGGTCCAAACTGTCACACTAATTATCAAGTTCAATATTCATGCTACGTAGGTTAAGAAGTCAACTCTGTTCTAAAACCTTAAGAACATGCTATTTTTCATTATTTCATGCTCATATTAATTATGCTATCCTCCTATGGGGCGGATCATGTAGGACAGCTGTAATCTTTCGTCTGCAGAAGAAAGCAATCAGGTTAATTGTTAATGCAGGTTGGAGGGACCACTGTTTACTAATATTTAAGAGTCTTGGTATACTGCCGACTCCTTCTCTTCACATTTAAGATACTTTACTTGAAATTCACAAGAACGTAAATTTTTTTTGTACTAACTCAGATTTTCATTCGTATGGCACTACGTTTGCCACTAAACTCAGACAGCCTCGTCTTAGATTAACAAAATCACAGAAAAACTCTCTAAACCTTTGATTGTATAATCACATTCCTAATGATATAAAATCTCTTAATTTTAATAGTTTCAAGAACTTAATAAAACAACACATTTTAAAATATTGTTCCTATTCAATTGATGAATTTGTCAACACACAAATTTGTTGATATCTTTTGGTTTAACCTCTGCATGTTTAGTATGTTCTGGCCATTTCGTGGGAGCTTGCCTCTTCTTTCTTTTTTTATATTCTTTTATATTGTGTGAAGTATTTGTATATATGTAGTGATTTGTATACATATTTTATATTATGTATCTTCTATTTTTGACTTGCCAAAAATGTATTTTGTAACTTGGTCGAATAAAATATCTATCTATCTATCTATCTACTACTCCTACCACCATGAAATAACATGTTTTAAATTTTGCCCATACTAACAAGCATATAAGTGTTTTTCGACTATTATTGCGTTTGTTTTCCTGAAGAACTTTCTATTCCAATTAAAATGTAATTTCTATTAACATAATGATTGAGTTACAAAATACATTTTTCATTATAGGACGTATTTCTTTATTTTTAACTCCCTTTTAACACCTCCAAATACCATGATTTCTTCCTCAATCATCATGCATTTATATTTAAAAAAAAAATACTTGTTTATTTTTCTGTATTTATAAAAAATGCAGCAAGTATGGTTTTCAACCCCTTATATATTAGACAACACAAAATATAACTGTGAACTTTTCATCTATGTAATATGTCTACTTTAAAAATATATATGGCCAAACAGTCTTGTAGATTTGGCTGGTGTCACAATGTGCTTATTTACCCAATAAATATTATTTAATCAGATCTATGAGAAGTACATGCGGTACAGTTACAACTATATTGGACATTGGGAATGTTAATATACATTGGAATGGAAAATGTCAAATTATATTACATATTTCTCTAGGTAAATAATTTTTTTTGAAGACAAAGGGTAGATTTTTCGCATTTGTGTTGTAGGTTACCATTCTCAAAACGTTGTATAGCCCTCCGTGGCAATTGTTTTAAAGAAGCAGGCATTAAATATATTACTGAAAGATCATTTCAAATAATTATGTCTTTAAAAAAAGGCTTAAGGATGGAAGCTGCTGTGACGTTTTCTTAACACTTAAAGTCTCCAAAATATGCCTGAATTTTTATATTGCATATTAAGAGTTGTAGCAGTTTTAGCTTGTAACTGGAGCCACAGTAGAATATAGCGGCTGAAAGATGAGTGCCAAATCTGGGCTGCCGAAAGCAAGGTGCAAGTGACAACATGAAAGGGTAAACATTTCTTACATAAGTGGTTACAGATTGTATTCTAGTAATAAATTTAAATCACGAGATCTGGTTGGTCCTCTGAATGAACTTCAGTTAGAATCAATGACAGACTCCATACAAGTTAGGTTTAATTTTGAACAGACCTTTGAGGTGGCAATTTGAAACCACCAGGTTTGACACCCTGGTGGATCACAACTGGGAAGAGGGTCTCTCGCCGGGACACAGAAAATGGATCTAAGATGAACGAGGACAACCTTATGAGTTTAAAATCTTGGAGATATCTACAAACTGAAAAGCAAGTGGCAAGATGCAATCAGGTTACCTTGATGTGAGTAGGCATGAAGAAATAAAAGGGAGTGCTGAATGTCCATTCGTCAAACAGGAACCATTTTGTAAACCTCCCGACCTACCAGCGGCGACCAAGGCGCATCACGCCTCGTGCGTTTGTCACGCTTTGATTTATTTAGTATTATTGTAAACTGAAATGAGATACAATAAGATACAGCTTGCACGTGTTAGAACATGCAAAACAGGTAATAAAACCTTTAATTGGAAATGAAATGGATCTATTTCGTGGAATACCAAGTAAGAAACTGGGAAGATGAACAAAGAATATTGTTACTGGAGCATAATTCCAGGTCAGACATGCAAAAAATTTATAACCCATTCGCAAAAAGAACTAAAAATACTAGACCTCAGCAAATCGGAACTAAGGCTAACAACATGCCACTTTACAGGGCATTGCCCACTGAGATATCATCTCAAAACAATTGGTAAAGCTGAAGATGTGTCGCTTCTATAGGCTATAATCTATCATATATTTCACAACAGCACCATTTTGTGAAAATCAATTTTTGCCAAAAATTCCTGGGATTACCTGAAACTATACCAATATAATTGAAGATGGTACAAAAAAATTTAATTTGAAAAATCCTGTTTGATCGGAAAGTCTCCTGGCAGGTCGTCATGTTTTCCGTGCAGAAGACGACAAGAATATGCACTCACAAAAACAATGTTTTATATATTTTTTTATAATCGTATCAGTTTGTCAAAGAAAATTCCCATCACAGTGGCTTCCCTCTAATATGAATTTACCAAAAAGGTGGCTTTTTATCTTTTCTTTAGAAACAATTTCAACTTACATATTATCCAGCTAGTTTATATACAATTTAGGTCGTTACATTTTTTTATGAAATAGCAGTGTTTCTAGCTGGTCTTTGGAATTAACCATTAAAAAAAGGTACACTTTTTACTAACAACTAGGCCTCTTGAGGCCATATTTTCCTACTAATTTTACATTACTCATCACCTCACAATCACAAACATCCACGGTGCACGGGAAAAGTAATTAGGTTTTCCAGATGCTAGTGGGAATCGAACCCACTTTGAGCAGACTGGCAGGTCTGGCATCAGATTTGTACCTTATGCCTCGACCCACTTGGCCATTTTTGCTCTTAGACTATTAATTTACAACCAACACAGAAAAATTGTAATAGCAAAGTACCTTAATTGTAAAATTTGAGACAGAACCAAAATTCATTTAGAAAAGGGACATTTATTTACCTTATGGGCTCTGCCCTAGCTATCAGAACATTCCTTGCCTATGTGAATTTAGTCTACCTCTTACAAATGATGTAATCAGTAGTTCGCTCGAAACAATACCATAAATGTTAGCATAAGCCATTTTAAGAAAGAATTTTGTTAAATTCTGAAATTTATTAATCTAGTGGTCTTATGAAGGTTACTGGAAGTTAACTTGTGAACAAACATTTTTATAATAGCATGAGAGCCCACCGACAAAAATGGAACACATAAGCTGGAGAGTCAAAAATTGGTGGGGATGCTTATCAAATTATTCTCTGAACGTGTGTAGTCGGTAGTCGGTCATGGCAATCCGGGTTGCAGTGGCGCAGGGGCATTTTTGTTATGTGGCTCAAATAATTTTTGAATCTGACGCCTTCCCATGACGTCCAATCAAAAAAAGTTTCAGACAAAAGTTTTTCAGTTTTGTGGGCTCTACATAACGGCATTATGGAGTTTTACTTTTAATGGGGTTTAATGGGATTTTTACGGGGTAACATGTTTTTTTTATATAATCAACTCCTCTTTTTTATAGTGGATTTCGATTCTACGCCAAAAAAATATCAATCTTTTACTCTTTGCAATTTTCTACTCAGAGGCCAAGTTGCGCCAGAAATTTTTTTTTTCTCTCAGCTTTCAATAATTGTTTATGGCGAAAGTATGCGATCTAGAGAAAATTGTAAGAGAAAAGTTGTATCTTTTTTTATGTAGAATATACATCGATTTTTGCAGCTTTCTTGGGCTTTTTCATTAACGGATAGAGACGCACTGAAGGGGGGGGGGCTTTGGGCGCTTAAGGCCAGCATCACTTGGTCCCCTCGGGGAAAGCATTTGTTACGTTGTACTTTTTTCACGAGGCGAAAATTTTTTTTCAGATTTTTAATAGCACCCCCCCCCCCCCCCATGAGGCGCGGAAATTTTTGTTTTTATATTTTACTAGCATTTCTTGTACGAGGCGGGAAAAAAAAATTTGTTTTCGGATTTTTATTTGCACCCCCCCCATGAGGCGTTAAATTTTTTTGTCCGATTTTGAGGCGAAAGAAATTTTTTTTCGATTTGCCCCCCCCCCCCCAATGAGGTGATAAAAAGTAGTGATCGAAGGGATATTCTTGAAAATGTTAGTGCCCCCTCCCAGTAACCTTTCTGGATCCGCCCTAATCATATTATTATTTGTAGTAGCCCCCCCCAGAAATTTTCTGGGTGCGTCTAGCGTGCCACGATAGTTTTACGTGAGTGGCAATTATGAGCCCATTGAAAATAATTTTTAGGAAACAATAAATTATGTTTAATTCAACAGAAATAAGTAATATTTATTTTTATATCCTTCGTAGAGGAAAAGAAGACACGCATTTATTTCACTTTCAGTATTCAAAAAAATTAGCTTTCTTAATATGGCAGACTAATCAGACTATTAATAAAATTGCAGTCAAAATTTAAATAATTATAAAAATATTGGCACGTCATTTTTACAAAACATTGGCTTATTTGGAACATATGAGGAGAAATCAACAAACAACTCGATTTTGTTTTTTAACATAAATCTTAAACATAACATAGTTAAATAATTTTGTCCAGGTATATTTTTGTCCACTTATTTAAATGGTAGTTAAATATACAAACAATGCTAAGAAGTAAAACATTTGGCTATTTCGTTTCTTAGCATCGTTTGGTTGCAATAAGTCATAGTAGAATGTTGTTTGAATGCATCCACTCATCTTGCACGAAAAGAGAAATATTTATTTGTACGGTGTTATACTTACCTAGTCTGTACTGAAGACCACCAATAAGCCAGAAACTGCAGTGGTATAATATTGACCACACACGATGAATATTTCTGCTGGGGCTTATTGCAGTCAAATTGTTTTGTATTGCACAATTTCAAATTAAGTTCATTGTTGAATGTATTTTATAATATGTATCATTATTTAAATGTGCTCTCTTAAAAAACTACCATACATTAGCAGGGATACAACGATAACAATTAATTGAACTGTTAATAGTGTCAAGCGGCACATATCATTGAGCGATGTTGATTTGATAAGCCCTTGTAAAAATTATTTTGAATTACATCCCCTCGAAATTTAAACGCCAATAGGACCTTGTCGAACACATTAATAACGTGCTCATACTGCTATCTTCCTTTCCCGGTTAAGGTATAGAAGTAGTTATTTGATATTTCTTATTTTTATAATAAGGGTGGTCAAACATGTGGGTCTATACGAGAATGTTTGTATATTAATATATGTAATAACCTTGCAGAAGCCTATCAGCACTCGTGTGTTAACAGTCTACACAACTCTTGACCAGAGCTGGGTCGGATACAGTTAGAATGATATTCAAGTACCATATACGGATACATCAAATGTATTCAAATACCGGATACAAGATGCGGATACTTTTTGCTTTAAAAAGTATCCGAATACCTTGTATTCGAATACTTTTTTCGGATACCGATACCGAATACTATTCTTTCGTTTGTGAAAAAAGATATCTTGTGAAATTCAATTTTCTTAAAACTGTCCGAGAACCTGTCTGTTTTTTAAAAATAAGTCTATGTAGTAACCATTCTGAGGAAATAAATATTTTCCTAAAAGTGCCCTTGAGTATTTTATTTGTTTTTTTGTAACAAAAACAAAACCCACAACAACAAATCAATTTTAAGTACGAAAAAAAACATCTAGGAAGAATAATAAATTTATTCCACATTTTAACAAAAACTATGATATAAAGAGAGTCATTCTCTATAAAAAGTTTTGCTTTTACTGAAAAGTACTTAGATAACTACCTTAACTATAGTTGGAATGTCAATATAACGCGCAAGGTGGTTAAAAAAATAAGATAACTTAAAATTGTTGCGAGAGTAGAATACCAATAATTGAAATTAAAGTAAAAACTTAAAGTCTTTTAGGAAAAATTGTTCCTAATGTCAATGGAAGTTCAGATATGAGATTTGATTTAAATTGTCTAGTTTTTTGGCACTAACATTAAATCAATTTTGCAAAATTAACTAAACAAAGTGAATAATATATTGATTTGTTTAATAAAATAATCACAAAACATTCACTTTTTTATATTGTTCAAGGTTATCAAATAAATTACCCACTTTGCCACTTTGCTTGGTTAAATTTGTAAAAATTAATTACTGAGCAATTACAATAACAAAATTCCGACCGACATTTTGTCAACAAAAATGTGAAAACGCACATTGAATCGGCCATAACTTCTTTATTTTTTGTGATGTAGAAACAAACAAAAAATCATTTTAAAGATTGATTAGTTACATTTAATTTTGTTTCTTAGAACTTTTGATGGAAGTGTTACAGTTTCTGAGATATTCAACATTTTAAACTAAATACTTTATCCTAAAAACGGTCGGATGCCATCTATAAAATTAAATATCTCCAAAACAATCAACATATACAAATATATAAACAAAATGAATTTATTCTCAGTTTATAAGCTTTATTTTTGATGTCCACCATATTTTCTCTTAAACTAATATTTATTGAGATATTTGCAGAGAAACAAGAATGTTAACGTTTATTCTAAAATGCCTTTATAGTTTAAAATGTATTTTTTTTTCTAAAGCAAGCGCTGTAAGCCGATGAAAAAATTTGAGTGTCTAGGTCACACTATATATTAACGAAAAACAGTATATAGGAATATATTTTTTTTTATTACTGACTACTTACATTAACAAGATTGCGATGTTTTTATTGAAAAAAAAAAAAAAAAAAATGCGAAAAAGTACCATTGTTTCTGTCATAACTTCTTTGTTTTTGATGAAAATCATTTGATAGCCAGTGGCGGCTAGTGAAATTTCAATATTTTTTTTCTCGTCTATGGTGCATGGGACCCATACGAAATTTGGGAAATAACATCTAGAGAAGCACTTCTCTAATAACCCCTAAAAAATTTTGAAAAAGCAGTTTGCGAAAAAAATTTTGAAAATTCGTTAGCCTCCCCTGGGTCTAGGGACTCCTGTTTATTTTTATTTTTTTTTTGTCATATGCATTTGACTTTTCATAAAAATACAACAATAGATTTTGAAGTTTGTAAAAATATTTTCATTATTAACTGAAATACAATGAATTGAAATTTTGTAATTTACAATTTAACAAATTACAATATTTCAATTCGTTGTATCTCAGTTAGTAATGAAAATATTTTCATAAACTCCAAAATCTGTTGTATTTTTATGAAAAGTCAAATGCATATGACAAAATAAAATAAAAATAAACAGGCTCAGGCTAGGCCCAGGGGAGGCTAACGAATTTTCAAAAATTTTTTCGCAAACTGCTTTTTCAAAATTTTTTAGGGGTCATTAGAGAAGCCCTTCTCTAGATGTTATTTCCCAAATTTCGTATGGGTCCCATGCGCCACAGACGAGAAAAAAAATATTGAAATTTCACCAGCCGCCGCTGTTGAAAGCCTAATTAATAGTTTTTCATTTTGGTTATTAGCGTTTTTGGCATAAGTGCCATAGTTTCTGAGATATTTAACATTTAAACTAAATACTTCGTCTTATAAATATTCGGACGTCATCTTTAGACTTTCAGATCTCCGAAACCATTAACTCTACAAAAATTACAAAAAAAAACTTATTAAAGATTTATTCTTAATTTAGTAGCTTTTTTATTTGTCTCTAACATGTTTTTGCTCAGTGTAATTGAGTAACAACAATGTAACCTTTAGAGTTATTTGATGAAAACGTATTTGAAATACCACTTTTTCAAGCTAAAATTCCAAATTTTCTAGTAGTTATAACTTAAATCTATCAATTTATATACCTTTTTTCTTAAAATTTAATTTTGTATGCATTTACTATTCATATGACATTATTCCGAAGTTAAAACTCTAGTATTTCTGTTAATTATCGCTATAAAATTAAATTTAAACTTTTATTTGAACTATTTTTTTGTAAATGCCATATTTCCCATGAAAATAGAGAAAAATCGATTTTTTAATTAAAAATACTCCTCATTTCACCCCTTATAGGTTCCCGCGGATCCGCAAAACTAAATTTTTTTGCTTCGTGAACTTTGGCCTATTTTGAATCTATAATCAAAGTTTAAGGTCTGCACAAATTTTTTCCGAGTTAAAGTAAAGTTTTCCTGTTGTATTAATGCTGGAGTCTTAAAAATTAGAAAGTTGTAAACTTTTTCGACCTATACATGCCATGTCAAAACTTGCATACTAATAAAAGTTTATATATTAAACTTTTTTTACTGATGTACCAATAGCTACTTGTGCTACTAAATCCATACATGTGCCAATCGGCTATAACCGGCCCTGATTCATTTGAATCTGTCCTTACGTTCATCTAAAAATCCAGTTGTTTATTAAATTAACCCTCATACTGTACCGTCTTCTATTGAAGACATCCTATGTAAGTTACACCTAAACTACACACAAGTACATCTTTGGAAGATAGGAATATATTTAGAAGACTAATTTTTAACTTAAAAATTACCTTAAATGGTAAGGGTATTAAAAAATTAAAAAATTGACTACATATTTGTTGCTATGATTCAGTCTTAAATGGTGATAAAATAAATTGAGGTAATACCCTGTAAAGGTACTTATATAAATGTAATTATTGCCATTTCTTACAACTAATTTACTTGTTTTCAGACTTATCTACCGTCACATATAGGGGCTTGTACAAAATTACAGGTTCTCTGCAAAAAAAGATAAACTTTACAAAATGCATATATTATTAGACATTAGTTTTTTCTCTAGTGCAGTATATTATTCTGAATAGATGTTTGCAAGCTATCACGACTTTTCAAGCAACACAGTTTTGAATAATAAACGTATTAAAATCGTTCCGATTTTCTAAATATATGTTATATGTATATGACCAACTGTTAAAAAAATTTTTAAAATAAAACTGCGAAAATCAATTAAAAAAACTGATTTGGCATAAAAGAAGTTATTAAAAACGTATAAAAATTATATTTGAAATTTTAGTTATATTGTAACATTGAATACACAGTTTTTTAAATATCAATATAACATATATTAAACGTTAAAGGAAAACGTCATGTAACAATCTTGTAAGATTTATTGAAAATCTTGTAATAAACAAGAGTTGAATACCAAAACTGTAGATTTTATTATTTAAAATCGCTAAAAATGTTTACTGTATATACCATATACAGTGTGTGCTATTTAATACCGCAACACCCCGTTATTTTGGAACGCGTTGCCTGATTTAAGTTTTGTTCTTTTCAAATACAATGCTCGATGAGCTCTATTTGACTGTTTTGAAAAATTTGTAGTTTTCATATTTTCAAGGCCTACTATAAGTACCTCCATTTGGGTGGAAATTTAGAGATCGACTATTAGGCAATTTTTTATCGGCAAATTGGATAGCGTATTCGATTCGCAATTGTCTCAAATACTTCTATACAAAATTTTACCTCGATACCTCATATAGGGTGTTTGTTATTCAATAGCCAAATTTAAAATTTCCCACTTTTTGACTGGCCCTGTATAAAAGTCAGTTAGGTAAAGTAGTCATTCGACTTAAGGAACATCAGAAACTAAATGAGGAAGAAAAAAAAAAGTTGTTCTTCAAATAAATAGTGCTTCTATACAGGGTGTCTCACCAGGAACTGCATCGATCGATATAGGGAAAAGTACGCACCAGAAAATTTTGAAAATTTGGGCAGTATGGCTAATCCAACTAAAATAATTACAAGCGTCTGGCACTTCCGGTTATACCGGAAATCGATACCAACTTGCTTATTTTAAATGGAACACCCTATATATTTTAGAGTTTTCAAAAAGACCATAAAATTCTGAGTCAAAAACATGTAGGGTACCCTAAGCCTAAACTAGCCATTTCAGAGATATTTGACATTTAAAGACAAATTTGACAGGTGTAATGGTTTACAATAACCTTTATAACTTTTTTCGTGTAAAAGATACTCATTTGCTTTTGGGCATGTAAAAAGAACACAAGGAGAGCTGTCAAATATCTCTGAAACGGCTGGCTTTAGGCATAGTGTATCGTATACGTTTTTGACTCAGTATTTTATGCTCTAAAATATATAGGGTGTTTCATTTAAAATAAGCAAGTTCGTATCGACTTCCGGTATAACCGGAAGTGCCAGATGCTTGTAATTATTTTAGTTGTATTGGCCACACTGCCATTAGTATCTACCTAAATTTTCAAAATTTTCTGGTGCGTACTTTTCCCTATAACGATTGATGCAGTTCCTGGTGAGACACCCTGTATATTGTTCGGTTGCTCTACGTAGGTGCCTTAATGAAAATTTTTCAAACAAATGGATTCCCAAGGAACAATTTAAAAATCATTTGGTCTTGAGGAGGTTTTAAGAAAGGTTTGCCAGGGTTTGGAAATAGTCTTGTAGTTTATTGATGTAGTTAAGGTCTTTTCGGCTTCAAGTATACGGTAAGTTTTAAAGCATTCTGTAAGAAGCTAATTTGCTTCTAGGATAATATGTATTTGTAATGGGTTTATCATACCTACATAAAACTCCCCATAACGCTAATTAGTTTTATTAACGTTTTAAATTCCATTTAGATTTAAAGAGGCTTTAAATTATTCTTTATAATTTTAACATATTTGCAATAAATGCATTTTAAATCCTTTTTAAAACTAAACATTTTCAATGCCTATTAGTACTTATTAAGTGCCATTACAAAACTAGACTCTTAAAACATCCTTGACAAATGTTGTGATGAAACCGTTGTGAAGAAAAAAAGACAAATTTTAATTCCATAAAACACTTTCTAAGGGCCAGTTGTATAGGTTTAGTTTAAACCACAAGCTACAGTTAATCTTAGGTTAAGCCTCTAATGCCCATTGTATAAGTGACTGTAATGGCCACCTAGAGTTTAACTATCAACTGGTGGATGGAGTACTGGTTAAACTACAAGCTGCGGTTGAACACATGCGGAAATTGAGAAATATGTGTGGTGTGATGTTTTTATAACCCCAATACTGTGCAGTCCTTCCTCTCACTGGATCCATTTTTAAGGGAGTAATATTCCAACCCACAGGAAACATATATATTATTATTAGATATATATATTTTTTCTATGTTCCAACCAACAAAATACAGCATGCTACAAAATACATGTCGTAATATAACCTAATTAGCACACAATTTCGTTGTCAATTGTCAGTAATAATAAAAAGAAGTACTGATATTTTAGCGAAGTTTGCGTAAAAACGGAAAAATATTGATATTTTAATAAAGTTCGCTTAAATTAACCATAAGACATACAAGGAACGTACTGCAGCTAATCTAGTTTAAACTTTGGATTAAACTTGAGTTTAAACGTATCCTATACAACTGGCCCTAAAACCTCAATAAAACATTTATTATAATATAATAAACAATATGTCTGCCTGAAGTGTCGTTGTGTGTACACGTATATTTAGAACACATACGCGCGCGTCACACTGTCAAATTATTTTGAGGTTAAGTTTTAAGTTTTTTGTATCATATGTCATCGCGGTTCGTCTTGGAGGCAGTTTTTTTAAATCCCAAACGTTTTATTACAGCTTTTATCAAGTCCATGTGATATTCGCCAAGTACATTTGCATTTAGGTAAGAAAGGGATTATTTGTGATAGTATACAAAAAGACTAAAAGGATTTCATTTAGAGTAAATGTTCTAAGGATTTCATTATTAGAATATATAGTTTAATGAGAGGACTGTAAAATGACAATTAGGTTTTCAGTTGGCCAGCCCTGTTTTTCTTGTTATATAAAAATATTCAAGGTCAATCTCACAATTATAATTATTAGTAATTATCACTTTTTCTTTAGCAAATTAAGGTAGAATTACAAGAAACGACTGAAAATTACCGTGGGAACCGAGAAGCAGCCTACTTTTTTAAATTTGCTGATTACGCGTCTATGCAAATTTTGTATGGATATTAAAATCATTATTATTTCTGATGCGCCCTTGTTTTTTGGGTCTTTCTTTTGTAGTTTTAACGATAAACTGCCGTTGGTTTTAATTTTTTTTGTCATACCTGATGTCTTTTTATTACCTTTTAAACCGGCCTTAGAGAGGTTATAGTGCCACTCTACGCTTTATAAATTTCAAATTCCATTTTATCTTCAATAAATCTGATGGTGTGTTTGCTTAAATCAGTTTCGAAAAAATAAATGCAATAATAAAATTATTTGGATTCCTTCGTGGACATTCTTGTAGCTTCTCAGTTCTAATATGGACTTACAAGTGTTTTAAAAACAGTTTTAAGGTAGCCTTCTAGGTGTTTTCTAGGAATGCAGGAAGCTAATAAAAAAGCTTCTGACAGCTTTAAAATAGATTTTAAGAAAGGTTTTAAAACGACCCGAACAAGGTTTTCAAGAGCGGCACTTATGCCTCACTAAGGAGTTTTATGATGGAATTTAAAAAGGCCTTAACAACCTTCATAAGGGTGGGCTCTTTTAGTCTACAAGTCACTTTATGATGGTATTAAGGATATTGTTACAGCAAAATAGATTTTTCAAGGCATTTTATAAATAGTTTTATAGCGCCCTTGTATATATTTAAGAAAACAAAATTGTTCCTTGGGTTGGATGGATTGCTTTTCATTTTTCTTCCTCATTTAGTATCTGACGCTGATGTTGCTTTACCTTACCTTTTTAGTAAACCTAACCGACTTTTATACAGGGCCTGTCGCAAAGTGAGAAATTTTAAATTTGGCTATTGAATAACAAAACCCTATATGAGGTATCGAGCTAAAATTTTGTATAGAGGTATTTGAGACAACTGGGAATCGAATATGCTATCCAATTTGTCGATAAAAAATTGCCTAATAGTCCATCTCAAAATTTTGATCCATTTAGAGGAAGTTAGTAGGCCTTGAAAATATGAAAATTACAAATTTTTCAAAACAGTCAAATAGAGCTTATTGAGCACAAAAAAAAATTTTAATCGGGCCACGCGTTCCAAACTAACAGGGTGTTATGGTATTAAACAGCACTGTATATACTTGTTCCAAAACTATACCCCATATACATATAATACAATACACCATAAATATACTGTGTGTTTGTAGTCATTGACGGCGTGCATACAAAGATCCATTATTATATATATACTGTAATATGTTGCAACCCTTAAAATTTAAGGTTATGTTGGTTACTAAAAAGTAGTAGTATTTGCACCTACTCGAAAAACCTACCAGAAGTTAGTTCTGGTGACATCTGGAATTATCTAGAGAATGGTGGCGTCATCACAGAAAAATCGAGATCTGTCATTTTTAGGTATAAAAGACCGACCGCATTCTCAGCGAGTAGTTCAGAAAGTTCAGAAAGTATAGAAAGTGAGGTTAAGACTTCAAAGATAAACAAAGTGATAAACATTGTGATTTTAGTCAGTAAAGTGTATTTAAATTAATAATAGTATTGTGAAGTATCCAGTAAATATTTAATAAAGTGTGTTAGTGGACATCTCTTGTTATAATTTTTGGAACCCACGGATTTTGCGAGGGTGGTTTCCTAAGGGTGGAAACACGTTACAAATTGGTGTCAGAAAGCGGAATTTTATGACAAGAGGAGCTCTGAAGTTGTGCTGGAGTGTTCGAGAAGTATTCTCGCGGTTTAGTGCTAACACAGGACTAATTTACTGGACATTGTTCAAGGGTTATTTGTGGACAGAAAAATAGTGTTAAGTATTAAACCCTTTAAACTGAGTAGTGATAGAGACACTGAAAAAGACTCATTTTTTGTGTTAGTGCGTGGAAATTACTAGAACTTTTCTATTTGGACATTAGTGGAGATTATTAAATTCTCTGAACTGGATAGTGACAAAAGACTCTGGATAAGACTTTTTCGTGCTGTTTCGAGATTTTTCTGGAAAGTTCCATTACCGATATTGACGTGACAGTTAAATTTATTTTATTTTAATTTCATCGTATGCCCGTAACAACAAGAAGTATGGCATCCGATAAACAAATACAGGACTTATTAGAACAGTTCCAAAAAATGATGGCACAGTAACGGCAGGAAGACAAAGAAGAACAGGAGAAAAAACGTCATGAAGAAAAAGAAGAACAAGAAAGAAGACGCCAGGAAGACAAAGTAGAACAGGAGAAAAAACGTCAAGAGGAGAAAGAAGAACAAGAAAAGCGACGTCAAGTAGAAAAAGAAGAGCAAGAAAGAAGACGTCAAGTAGAAAAAGAAGAGCAAGAAAGAAGACGTCAAGTAGAAAAAGAAGAGCAAGAAAGAAGACGTCAAGAAGAAAGGGCCGAATTAAGAGAAATGATGGAGGACCTGAAGATACGACAACAAGAGGAGAAAGAGGAGCAAGAAAGACAACGTCAAGAGGAAAAAGACGAACTCAGAAAAATAATGGAAGACTTGGAAGAAAGACGCCAGGAGGAATTAAGGAAAATCCTGAGCGATCAAATAAAAATACAACAGGACGCAATCATTTCTGTCAAGAGTGAAGTCAAAGAAGAGATAAACAAGGTAGAAGAAAAAGTAGGTGAAGTCAAGACCGAAGTCGGTCAAGTAAAAGGAAAAGTAAATCAGTTTGAAGAAAAGATGAGTGAGTTCGAAGAAGAAGACAAAGGAGAAATAGACCGGCTTAAACGACAGTTGAGAGATAGAGGAAGCCAGCAGGTGGTATCATCAGGACAGCGACTAAAACCTCCTTCTTTTGATGGCCAAAGTTCCTGGACGACGTACAAGAGGCAGTTTGAGGCAGCAGCGTGTGCGAACAATTGGGATAATGAGGAAAAGGCCATGGCATTAGTTCTAGCACTAAGGGGCCAAGCTTCAGAGTTACTCCAAACCATCCCAGTTGAGAAACAAAGGGACTTCAAAGTTTTGGAAGCTGCATTAGATTTGAGGTATGGCGATCAACACCTTGCCCAATTATACCAGGCTCAGCTGAAATCCCGGATGCAAAAAGCTGGGGAAAGTTTACAAGAATTTGAAGCTGCGATAGAGAGACTGGCACACCTGGCGTATCCGAGTGCACCTAAAGAATTCCAGGAACAATTAGCCGTGGGGGCCTTTTTAGATGGTATAAGGGACGAAGAGGTCAGGCGAGTTCTGAGGCTGACGAGACACCAAAGTAGTAGCGAAGCTTTGGTGCGTGCACTCGGAAGTAGAAGCCGCTTACAGGGATACTCCAAGGTCGAGAGTGCGAGCTGTGACTCTCGAAGAATCGCAACCAGAAATGAACCAGAACCCCTTGCTGACTGAGATGCAGAAAATATTCACCAAATTATGCGATAAATTGGATGGCCTCGGAAAGCAAGAAAAACAACAAAATAGAGGAAAGCCGAGCGGAGGTATTAAATGTTTCAACTGCGGCAAGGTTGGACATATGAAACGGGACTGTCGACAGCAGAATTCGGAGAGTCGAGTAAATGCTGTGAATCTTGAAGAGAAGCAGGAAAACAGTACCAAGGGGGTTGTTCTGGCTAGGGAATGCAGTGACCCCAGAGAAATAAAGATTTCCCAGCTTCGAAGAATCGCAAGCAGTCTGTTGTTGCATGGTTATGTGAACGGAAGAAAATGTTTGTTTACCATCGACACAGGTACTACGTCATCAATAGTATGGCCAGGATTTATATCGGGCATAAAGATTACCAAGAGGCAAAATGAAGAAGTGATCGTCCGGACAGCTACGGGGGACAGGGCTACGGTTCATGGAGAAGTAGACCTGGGTTTGCAGATTGGGCATTTGAGGTTCGACCACAGGGTCATCGTGGCTGACATTACGGATGACTTCATTTTGGGACTGGACATTATGGAACAGTATGGATTTATTGTTGACGTAGGGAAGCGAATGTTAAGGATTGGGAACGAACAATTTATTCTGTCAAAAGTGAACGACCAATGCGAGAAAACCAGGCTGTTGACAACTCAGGCAGTCAAAACTCCTGCATTATCCAGAAAACCAGACAAGGAAGATTGCAAGCGCTACCCTCAGGTGAGAAAATTGCCGAAGATGGTTAAAGTCAACACTGTCAAGGTCGATCTTCCAGACAGTTGGTCAAAGAAAACTCTGAGGCAAGAGCAATTGCGTGATGTAGAAATCGGACCCATGTTGCGAGCAAAAGAAGAGGGAACGCGTCCAGCATGGAAGGATGTTTCCGACACAGAAGTGGGGCTGAAGGCTTTATGGTCACAATGGGATTCACTTACAGTCGTAGACGGGCTTTTAAGGAGAGCATGGGAAAGCCCAGATGGGAAGCAGGTTGCCATGCGTCTAGTGATTCCCAGGTGTCGTGTACCAGAAGTACTCCAGAAAGCGCACAATAAAACGTCCAGCAGACACTTCGGCATAAACAAGACATTGAGTAGAGCACGGGAACAATTCTATTGGGTTAATAGTCGCCAGGATGTGGAGGCCTGGTGTCGCAAGTGTAAGAATTGTGCTGCCCGTGGGGAACCATTTTCCATGAGCAACTACAGAAATGGAAGTCGAGAACAGCCAAAGAATGATCGAGAGCAGATGAACAGAACTAGTAACCGCTTGAAGGCTCGTTATGATCAGAATGCCAGTACAGGGGGATTCAAGGTGGGGGATCTGGTTTGGCTGTACAACCCACAGCGGAAGGAATGGAGATCCCCGAAATTTCAACCTCCTTGGGATGGACCGTATACTGTTATTACCCGAATTAATGATGTCGTCTATCGTATTCAACGAAACAAAAAGTCCAAGATGAAGATCGTACACTTGGATAGACTGGCGAAGTATGTGAAAGAGGCTGAATTGCCTGACCGGGACGTTCAGGCTTAAGGAGGGGGCAGTGTAATATGTTGCAACCCCTTAAAATTTAAGGTTATGTTGGTTACTAAAAAGTAGTAGTATTTGCACCTACTCGAAAAACCTACCAGAAGTTAGTTCTGGTGACATCTGGAATTATCTAGAGAATGGTGGCGTCATCACAGAAAAATCGAGATCTGTCATTTTTAGGTATAAAAGACCGACCGCATTCTCAGCGAGTAGTTCAGAAAGTTCAGAAAGTATAGAAAGTGAGGTTAAGACTTCAAAGATAAACAAAGTGATAAACATTGTGATTTTAGTCAGTAAAGTGTATTTAAATTAATAATAGTATTGTGAAGTATCCAGTAAATATTTAATAAAGTGTGTTAGTGGACATCTCTTGTTATAATTTTTGGAACCCACGGATTTTGCGAGGGTGGTTTCCTAAGGGTGGAAACACGTTACAATACAATGGTACAAATTACTAGGGTAGAAAAGTATAGTAGAAAACACTTTGATTTTTTCATCCTCATATTTACCATCAAAATAGCAGTTACCAAATCGGGGTGAAGCCTCACCCTGGTAAATGACATCATGTTAGCCGCCCTGGATAAGAGCTCTTATGACTGTTCGGTAATCTATTTGTTAATTATGAGTATTTAAGTGTTTTATTGATTACTTTTATTTTATTGGGAAGAACTAGAAAATGAGCAGCGATAATAAACATTACCATGAACTTAATTTCAACCACCATACACAATTTTAAAGAAAAAGTGCATAACTAGAGGAAAACATTTCAGGAGCATAACA
Organism: Rutpela maculata; assembly: GCA_936432065.2. Lineage (NCBI taxonomy): Eukaryota > Metazoa > Arthropoda > Insecta > Coleoptera > Cerambycidae > Rutpela > Rutpela maculata. Next base: position 50,990,167 of record OW386292.2, read on the forward strand.
GATTGAAATAATAAGAAAACATCAACATGCAGACCAATTCTGGAATATGCACATGCACTATATTATCTAAATTGAATCTTGAAGTCCCAAACACTTCCACCATCTCCTTAACAAACCCCTCATTTTATCGAAGTTCATTGGGGTTTACGATTCAAAACTGGAATGCTAAGTAAAATCTTGAAAAGAGAGAGAGTCTTCATAATTCTATTCATGTATGCTAAATTACCAGAACCAGCTTTAACCTGTTTCTAAAAGAAGGAATGCCAACTGTCAAAATCAAATTCTTTGAATATTTAACAATAGGTATGACTTCGTACAGTGGCGCAGCCAGAAAATTTATCTAGGGGGGGGGCCAATAGAACCGGCCTCCCCAAAAGATGAGGAGAATTTTTCAGAAAATGGTTGAAAACGGATGTGTATGTAGATTCCTCTATTAGATAATATTGGCATTAATTACAAAATATTTATTTCAAGGGATAATTTAGATACTGCTTTGTACTGCTTCTTCAGTTGAATTAAGGACAACCTTAAAATGTGAAATGTAAAAATAGACTGATTAGAGTTATATAACTAAATGTGAAATGTACAGGGCGTGCGTGTGCAAGATCCTGCCACGGCTGACGTGACGTCACAGATACCATCGAGTTGTATTAAATACAGAAGTGACTTTGAGCTTGAATGTTCGCATTTTTTCATTCTATTAATTTGGTAACTCTAAATTGGTAACTCTATTGAAATTTTGATTTCGCTAAATATATGTTTTTAAAATGTATATATTTTTAAGTAAATACAAAATTCAACTTTCATGAAACCTTAATAATTTTGCTGTTTCTGAAGGTATAACAAAATGCCAAATTTCAATTAAAACATTGTAAATAAGCTGAGACATACAACTACAACTGTGTGTTGTGTTTTCCATGGCACATACTATCACATACTATCAACTGAATTTGAAATTGTTTATTAAATTACAATCTTACCTTAAATGGTGTTCATTACCGTCATAAACTTGTCCTAAAAGAAAGTCAGGTGCCAAGTACATACCTCCTTCAACAACAGGACATGCATGTTCTGAAATCATACGACTATTATAGACAATGTATTACATGAGAAATAGGTGGAAAAGGGGGTAGCAATGCACGATAAATTAATCGAAGCATATATAGGATTTACTGAAATCGGCGAATGATTGGAGGGCTAACAAAGCCTTACAAAACTATATATATGTGGATATCAGTACACTATACACAAAAATTAAATAAAGAAAGACATATATGCTAGCAAGGTAAGTATGAAAGGAAAACTAAGGTAATCAGAATTTTGCTACCCCCTTAAGAGAAGCGTGAATAGATCCATTCTAGATGACATAATAAGTATGGTTGGTCTCAGAGTGATAAACAAAGAGAGTAAGATAACACTTTCACATCAACCATTCACGTGATGTCACTAGAAATAGTCTATCATATGTCTACGTCTTTAGTGTTGTAAGAACGTGTCTTGAATTTAAATACATACCATACTTCACAGCTGGTGTTTGATTTGAGTTTGGAATTCTGAATGGAACAGTGCCTATTGTAATAGGGCAACTCACTTGTAGTATATCATAATCTTTCTCTGTGTCTAGATAAACCTAAAACAATAGTGAGTATTTGTATTTGTATTTGTTACCAGGAAACAAGTAGCAATGAATGTTATGGAGGCTCAAACCAGAGCCACTCTAAACAGGGTTATTAATCTAGAAAATGACGATCGGCCTGAAGGAAACTGCCTGCCTAAAACCACTGAAACAAAATCTTATACAAATGCAACAAGCATAGACCTTAACAAATTCCCACAGAGAAAAAGGAAGCCAATAATAGGAACTAATAGATCATGTGATGGAATGAAAACCATTCCAAAACTGGGATATCTACATGTATATCGCATCCATGCAGATATGGGAGTAGAAGACTTGCAGAAATTTCTCGCCAGGACAGCTCCTAAAATTCCTTTTAGCTGTGTTCTGTGGAATAAAAAGGAAACTACAGCATCTTTTAAGGTATCATTCCCAATAGAAGATGTAAAAGAGGTATATGACCCCTCGATATGGCCAAATGGTGCCGCTATACAACGCTTCACATTTAAACAATTGAACGAAAATAAAAATTTTCAAATGAACTGCCCAATAACCTTGGACCAATAACTGATCCAAAAGAGTATGACGTGATATTACTTAATACCCAATCTTTGAATGTAGACAAAGTGAATCAAATCTGTGTTGAATACGTAATCGATAGTCAACTAAAGTTTTTGTGCCTTACTGAGACTTGGTGTAAACACAATGTAGCAAATGCTGTAACTTTCCAAATTTTAATCTTGTTACAAGCTATTGTATATCCGAATATAAAGGCGGTGGGGTTGGAATTTGGTCCGATCAAACATTAGATGTAGATGACTTAGAATTACAACACTTTTGCTCCGAAAAAAACATAGAGGTATGCGGTCTGGCGTGGAAGGTATCGACAAGAAAACGGGTGTATATTATCACTCGTTATCGATCTCCCTCTGGCGACTTCAATATTTTTATTAAAACTCTCAATAATATGCTTGATAAATTATATAAACCCCATATACCGATAATCATTAATGGTGATTTTAATATTAGTCCGGACTCCTCTAACGATAGATATGGTATCTTAACTACTCTCCTAGCAACATATGGTCTAGATCAAAAAGTATGTAGCCCCACGAGGGTAACCTCACACTCGTGCTCATTGATTGACCACGTATATACTAATCTTAATAATACTAAAAACTGCCAGGTCCATCCAAACTCAATCTCTGACCACTACACTGTTGTCTTTAACACAGGCATTTCGAATACAGAAAATGTAAAAAGTACATCTCTCAGGAAAAGATTTTTTAGCCAAGAAAACTTCAACAATTTTTTCTGTATGTTAGAAAGAGAAACATGGGGTAATGTATATGAAGGCTCAGACTTCAATGAAAAGTTTGATAATTTTCACAATACCCTTCTACACTACTTTAATATCTGTTTTCCACTAAAGTACTACAAACATACTGATGAAAGAAAACTATGGGTCACAAATGACCTTAAAATTTCTAGTCAAAACCTTAAGCATCTATTCTCTCTCAGAAAATTCAATCCTGATTTAGAAAATATATATAAGAAAGCGAAAAAAGATCATACTTCGCTGGTAAATCGTACAAAAAAAGATTATTATGAAAACATTTTAAATAATCAAAAAAATAATCAAAATAAAGCTGCTTGGAAAATAATCTCCGATTTAACAAATAGAAAAACAGTACACAAAAATATAACTCTTGTAAATGACAACAATATTATCACCGATCCAACTCTAATTGCAAAAAGTTTCAATAAGGTTTTCATCGAAGCACCTCTAAATTTATCTCAAATATAGACTTTAGTGGCAAAAAAGTAACAAATCACATTACATCCATAGAAAATAGTATTTACATAGAGGAATTCTCTGAGACTGAAATCTTAAATATCATCAATCACAAACTAAAAAATAAATTCTCATCAGGTCCTGATGGTTTACCTAGTGCTGTTATTAAAAAATGTGCAAGTCACATCTTAAAACCTTTAACTTACTTTATTAACCTATCCTTATCTATCGGTTCGTTCCCAAGCAAACTAAAAGTTAGTAAAGTTAATCCTGTTTATAAGAAGCAGGATAGAACTAACGCCGAAAACTATAGGCCAATTGCTGAGGCATCGAGTCTCTCAAAGATTTTTGAATATAGTATGATTGATAGGTTATGGAAATTTTTGAACAAATATAAAATCCTCACTACTGCTCAACATGGCTTTAGATCATCCCATTCTACCATGACTGCTGTAGACTCCTTTCTTAGACGGGTGATTGCTGCCTTGGATGCAGGTGAGAGCCCTGCTGGGTTATTTTGTGACTTAAGCAGGGCTTTCGACTGTGTCGATCACAGTGGCCTCCTATTTAAACTGGAGAGATATGGCATACGTGGGACTGCCTTAAACTGGTTTGATTCTTATTTGTCAAACAGATCACAATTTGTTGAAATCGGCTATAAAACACATGGCGTCTATGAAAAGTTTAACTCGGGTATAATTAGTACAGGGATAGGAGTACTCCAGGGTTCCATCTTAGGCCCTGTGTTGTTTCTACTCTTTATCAATGACCTTCCTGATTTTGTAAAAGACTTACTACTTCGTCGTAATGTATGCTGATGATGCCTCACTCTTTGTCACAGGTAGTAATAACAACGAGAATGAGATCAAAAGTAACCTCCTAGTAAACAAGTTATCTCAGTTTTTTAATCAGAACGGTCTATTCTTAAACATAGAAAAGACTGGTTATGTACGTTTTCATACAAATCACAATAAAAACAACATGGATTTAAATATAGTCAACAATAACCTCTCTCTGAAAAAAATTGAATCTGTTAAATTCCTTGGGCATACACTAGACGAGTGTTTAACTTGGAAACCACACTGCAATGAACTCATCTCAAAACTGAATACAGTTTGCTATCAGATAAGAAATCTCAAAAATGTTATAAATGGGGAAATGCTCATTTCATTTTACTATTCGCAAGTGGAATCCAGACTAATCTACGGAATATGCTTCTGGGGCTCTTGTGCATCCATGCCAAATGTCTTTAAAGCACAAAAAAGAATTATTCGGTGCATGGCAGGTGTCAATAAAAGACATTCTTGTCGAGACCTTTTTGGCCAGTTCGGCATACTGACTGTCTATGGACTATATATATATAATCTCCTTCAGTATGTATTCATCAACCAAAATACTTTTAATATAAACAGTAATTTCCACTCATATGAAACTCGTCACAGAAATGATCTCACCATTCCAACACACCGCCTTAGTCTCACCAATAGATCCCACGTGATAATGGGATTAAATCTCTTTAATAAGCTTCCAAACGATATTAAAAACATTACTTACATAAAGCACTTCAATAACGAAGTAAAAAATCTGCTACTCAATTTGTGTGTGTACAACATAGATGAATTCACACAAACTATGGTCTAAAAATTCCGTCAGTCACTCCATCCAGTTAGTCATTTTTTTTTTTTTATTTATTTATGTATCTGTAACTTAAATGTTATGTTATGTTTTGACGTCCAGCTGCACCAGCAGCTACATGTACAATGTCTTTATACTGTTTGTCTTTATTTATTATTTGTAATCTGACTAGTCTTATAATACCCTGTGTATTCTTCTGGACAATAAATGTTTATTATTATTATTATTATTATTATTATTGTATTAAATGTGCGTGTTTGTAATAATACAGTAACTTTATACATCCTACCTGACATCAAATCAGGTATCTATGCTTTTTTAATGTGTTGTATAGGATTACAAATTAATGTCTTGGGGTCAAAAATTGGTCAAAAATCCAAAAAACTGCGAGATTTCTGTTTTTTTTTCAGTTTTTGTCGATTTTGACACCCAAGGCCTACTTTTTTGGTAAAAATAATTTAGTATTTTTTAAAAATAGACTAAATTTGCTACAAATTGGTACCAGTGCGGACTCTGTAGGTCAAATAGTATCCGAGATACAGTTGTTCAAAGTTTTGCAAAATTATTATTATTTTTCGACAATTTTTAACTTAAAAATGTGTGGAATACGTACTACTACTATCCCAAATGGGGTCAAAGGTGACCAAAAAATGCCTCCCCCCAAAAATATAGTACTATTATAGTGAATGGATCGGAAAAAAGAAAGGAATATTTAAAAAAATATATAAAAAAATCAGTTATAAACAGATCTTATACTTTTTAAACAACTTTGCTCTCTTGGACGGTCCGGGAGTGTCGTCCATCTCGTCTGTGTCGTCTGTATCGCTGTTTTCTCTTATCTCCTTTTCTTCTTCTTCTTGTCTGGGGAAAAATATATTTATACTTTGTCGCATGACTGTCCACTGCAATGCGTGCAAACCGTCGAACATTTTAATCCAGATTTTTTGCAACTACACACATTGCTACAGCCCCTCTTGCAGCTACATGATATCAACTGCAAGAGTTGTTGCGGTGCTGCATCCCTGGACATTATTGAGTGAGGCTTTGGGATGTGCGCACCCAATCAACAGGATTCTTTTCGACACTCAGCCACTTCTGCACCTGGAAGATATAGTAAAAATTATAATATTAAAGAAGTAATATTTATAAGTGTTATTTTTACCTGGTGGTATGTCCACAGGGAGCGAAATCGTGCAGCATCTTGGGTTGGAGGTAATCTAGCACCCAACTAGCACAATTAGTTGCTGGAACGTAGCAACGACTATTTTAGGTACTTTAAAGTGTTCTGTCACTAGTCACAAGAGCATAACAGGAACGTTCCCATTACGTTAGTACGACCAAAATGGGGAAAATTTTTTCGGTTACCGCAATGTTCCGGCTACGTTCCCGGAACTAGTCCGTTTACGGTGCAATGGCGTTGTGGTTATGTAGCGGTGACGTCGCGGAGTGTAAACCGTGACTTTCGGGGAACTTTACTAGAATAGTATAATATTAGAAGGCAAAACTTGTACGATTTCCCAATGGCGAAGCATCAAAATTAAAACGAATGCAAGTTTATTGTCAAACATAATGATAAAACGTCCGAATCTGGCACGCGCCTTTATAATTCGCATTTTTTATTTAAAATATTGTCTTTAAAATATTTAACGTCATGCGAGAATGTGTCAACCTGGATGCTGAAAGCTATTTTTTATTGTTCTTTGAAACTTGAAAATAATTTTTATCCATTAATTTATTATATTTGGTGCAGAAATGATGATAAATTACATTTTTAAGTTATTTATGTAGCTATCGTTCATGTCTTGTAACAATGGTGTGATAAGTCTTGGCCATCAAGATGGCGTATTTCAGAAAGAATCACTTTGAAGTCGTTTTTACTAAGAAATGTGACTTGAAAGTAATTGTTACTTGAGGATAGTGACAGGAACTGGAGATATGTGACTTTAAAGTTACATTTATTACAAAGTACCAAATGGGACTGTAGCTTCACTTTAAAGTTGCAGCAAGGTTCCCGCTGCCACTTCATAGTTACATTTTTTCCAGCATTGATTCTGAACGGCGCGCCCTGGTGCGCTGCTATATGTCCGACGCGCGACTTTTAAACTGAACGCGTCCCTAATTTAGACTTGTCTATAGGAGAAAACCACATCAGCAGATGGTATCAGTGAATTTCAATATTTTCAATCAATATATCGGAAATGGTGACGAAAACATGTAGTTGTCATAACGTTACGTCTGTTATTTTATTAATTTTCTTACGTTTGTGAACTGTTTTCAAATATGCCGAAGGTAGAATTAGAATTGTGTGATATCTTTACTCAAATTGCATGCAGAAGTAGATCCATCAAGGAAAGTGAAGTGATATTTAGAGCTGGATATGTAATTCTCTGCTAAGTCGAAGATGCCGAAAAAAAAACAAATTTTTGCCCCTTGTTTGCTCCCATGAAGTTAGAATGAATTTATAAGGTGATTTTGATAAATGAAAATTCATGTGTAGTTGTACAGCAGGCCAATCCGGATGTTATAAGCAAACTAGGAATTATTTTAACCATATACACACGTATATTGTGAAAAAGAAGAGAAATTTGAATAAATCATTTTTTTTTAATTATATTTTATTTCAGTGCTATTATATTTGTTTACCTTTTTATGTTTCTCAAAAAACAATAGAAGTTCAACATAGGTAAGAGTGCAAAATTACTTCACAACATCAATTACATTTCTGAAATGACTAGTAAGTGTAAAAGACATGTTCAGTAATAGTGCATATAGTTTAAAAGTCGTGCCAATGCACAGTTTTCCAAATAGATAGAAAACTTCGCAGGAAGTGGCCAATAGCTTTAAAAATTGGAAAACCATCTAGCAAATTATGGTAAGTGAAATAAATTCCAACCCAAGAGATTATTACAGGTATTTTGAAATATATCTATAAGTGCAGATACAAATATGAATAACTAACTTACTTTAGTGAAAAAATTATCCTGTAGAAAATGTTGACTATATACACACATACATTTGCTAGGTGGTTTTCCAATTTCTTACAGCTATTATCCAATTACTGCGAAGTTTTTTTGTGTTTGAGCACTGAATAATAACTTTTACTCTCACCAGTTACTTTAGAACATTAATTGATATTATGGCGCAACTTCGTACTCTTACATATTACCTATATAGAACATTTATTATCTTTTGAAAAATATTAACAGGTAAACAATACGAAAAATACCTTGTTGTTTTCCTCACTTAATGAGTTGTGTTCAACGGAAAAGATAAATATATGAAATTCTACACAGAATAGCATGTTATTACTTTAAAATGGTAAACAACCAAAATTTGGAAAAGATAAAGGTCACAAGACAAGCATAAACTATATAGGTTAGGTATTTCATTCCTCTCGTTTTCGCCCCTCCTTTCCTATATATGGTTAACAATGGGAACTAGATGGTGAAATTTACTTCATCGTAAATTTAAAACGTAATACGCACTTCGTAGTAGCCGTGCACGCTGAATTTCAGTTCTGCAGGTAGCGGTAACGTCATTAACACTAATAAATGTTACTAATAAAGTCCATAACTTTATACGGATAGTAAAGGTTCCCAGAACGTCGCGGCCGCTATCAAAGCTACTTGAAAGTGGTTGCAATTTCGAAGGTCGACCCGCTGGTAACTAGGGCGTCCCCGTGCACCGAAAAGGCTACATAGAAATCACATAACTCTAAAGTAACCGCTAGTGGTAAAAACTGCGAGGCACTGACTACGGATATGTCAAATAAAGTTATTTACACATCAAAGTCGTAAATTTAGTCATGGATTCGTAGTGGTTACTCATTCGAAGTTCCCATCTCAGTTACTGTTACTTTGGTGCTAGTTGGGGCAAGATTGAAATTAATTTTTGCTACTGCCCTCGCAAACAACCATGGTTTGCCTCCATATAGTGCAACCATGATCACCTTGCCTGCTTCGGCAATTTGCTCAAGTGTGGCATTTAATTTCTAAAATACAGCAATCTTATCCTCAAGGTCTGGAGGTTTTTTGATTATAGCAAATAATTTCATTTTTCCTTGCCCGAACAGTGCCGATGTAGAGTCACATCCACTGAAGGCATGCAGAAATAGAAAGAGTTCAGGAGACTTGTATTTCGAAGAGGAGTTTGAATAAGTCGCGTCTGGTATTTCTGGAAAAAGATTGTGTGTTTCTTTGTAATGCCAGTGAGAATGGCTAGAAGATCTATGTCTTCACTACATCACCACAATATCATGCAGCTGCAAGAGGGGCTGTAGTTGCAAAAAAAATCTGGATTAAAATGTTCGACGGTTTGCACTCATTGCAGTGGACAGTCATGCGACAATGCTTCTGATTTAAGTATAAATATACACTTCCCAGGCCTCGAAGAAGAATCAGACGACGAGGCGTTGGATAATCTCTTCTGGGCTCAAGAAGAAGAAAAGGAGATAAGAGAGAACAGCGACACAGATGACACGGATGAGACGGATGACACTCCCGGTCCGTCCAAGAGAGCTAAAGTTGTTTAAAAAGATCTGTTTGTAACTGATTTTTTTTTATATATATTTTTTTAAATATTTATTTCTCTTTTCTGATCTATTCACTATAATGGTACTATATATTGGGGGGGAGGCATTTTTTGGCCCCTTCTGACCACATTTATTGGGCTTGAGTTCGGGGGTAAAATGAATTTTCTAAAGCTAGTTATAGTAGTAATACATATTTCACAGATTTCTAAGTTAAAAATTGTTAAAAATGTCGAAAAATGAATATTTTGCAATACTTTGAACAGCTGTATCTCGGACACTATTTGATCTACAGTCTGCTCTTGTACCAATTTGTAGCAAATTTAGTCTACTTTTAAAAAATACTAAATTATTTTTACCAAAAAAGTAGGCCTTAGGTGTCAAAAACTGAAAAAACAAAAATCTCGCAGTTTTTTGAATTTTTGACCAAGACCCGGAGGTCTGCCGAGGTTGTAAACTTGGATTTAACATTAATTTTTTATCCTGTACAACATATTAAAAAAGCATAGATACCTGATTTAACGTCAGGTAACCCCTTTTTTTGATGACAAGGTTACTGGATTATAATGCGTCATGGAACACACACAATTATTCAAACACACTTTCTATTCGAGCTGTGCACACACACTGTTATTTTTACAACTGCATATATATGAATAAAAAAATAATAATTAAAGAGGGTTTTGTACAGTATAGATACAAAGAAATTTGTATTCTTTTACTCTATTATGGAATGTCACATACTCACCGTAAGTAAATAATATATTTGAACTAATCTGCAGATGTGAACAAGAGTTGTAGGCATCGGTGGTATAACGAGACAATTTGAACTGTCCCATTTACTGCGAGTATGGGGCTTTACGTGGCAACCACTGAAACAGAAAAACAAGTTCCCTGAAGTAATTTTACTCTACTTGTATGTACCACATTCGTATAAAGGAAAAACCTTTAAATAATGATGAATCACTCCTTATTACCTATTTGAGATATTGAAAGAAACTAATTAAAGATTTTCTTTTGGATCTTTCTCCAATGAGGTATAAATCAGATAAAATTACTTACCCGTACTCAAAGACAAGGTGTTTTAAATCCTTACTCACACCCAGAACACCTCTGTCTATAAAAAATTCACAGCATTGTTCTAATTTTACCCGTAGTTTTACTTCTTCATCTCCCTGATTGTCAATTGTCACTTTTAATTTTATGCTTTCTTTGCAGACGTAAGCTGAACGTGCCACCACACATCTGAGGTTTATAGTGCCCTTTTTACAACACCAACAACAGGTCGATCTTCTGTTTTCCAGAACTATGGGTTTCTATAGAAAATAAAATGCTGTAAATTGGTGATAGAATTAAAATATGTTGTTTTATATCCAGAGATGGGTCATGGAAACTTTCCATTGGAAAGTTTCCAGGAAATTTTCGGAAGTTTCCGGAACGGAGTTTTGATAAAAATGAAAGTTTCCTTTAAAATATTTGAATATTCCGAAAGTTTCCAAAATTCCGGGAAATTTTCCAAAACTCCAGGAAAGTTTTCAAATTTTTCACGAATATTTACAGATGTTCTCATAAATTTGAAATTGCCGCCACGATGATCTAACATAACCTCAAACGCCAGAAATCCAGTTTTAATTTGTTGATATTCTTTCGAAATTATCAAAAATTAATCGGATGCTTGATGGGTTTCATATGGTCACCACTCGGATTATTACTATTGGCACAGAATTTCTCTAATTTGGTGCTATTGGCTATGATCACGGATAAGTCGACAGACATATGATAAGTTACGTTTATTTGTTTACTCGCACTATCACTTCTCGATGAATAATATCTAGCATTTTTTTCTGTTATATTAAAAACGAAAATGATTAAAAAGAAATGTACTTTTATTTTTTTACAAATAAGATATTTAATAGTTTTACTTTTATTTTAATAAAATTATGATGAATAACGTTGTGTTTTAGTGAATGGTTTAATTTATTTTGATATTACTTTCTTGTTATTATTTTTTTAAGTGTTAAAATTTAAAATTAAATAAACATTTATTTATTATTTTATTTATTTGTTTTACACTTTTAATTTAATATTACTATAATATGATATTTAGATCTTATTTCTGTCCTGCCTTCTACATTTCCGTTTCTGCACAAAATAGGAGTTACGACTTACATATGACATTTACATACATTTTTAATTTTATAATCCACATATTTATCACATTCTATAAATTATTTTATTTATATTTAATTATGTAATAATTCAAAAAAACAAATTACTGGGTAACCACCCAATTGCTCCATATTCTTCATATAGCACAGGGCACATATAGCGGGTGTCATATAATATCAGTTATTTGGTAAAAGTCTGTAAATAAATAAATAATAAAAGTAATGTAAATAATATATTTATATGCACTTATTTGGTATCAAAATGAAGCTTAGATCATCACGAATCAGATTTCACCATAAAATAGACTCTGAATATTCCCAATGGAAAGTTTCCAGGAAAGCTTCCTGGAAACTTTCGGAGTAATCAAAACTCCGGGAGTTTACCCATCTCTGTTTATATCACATAAATTATACTAGGTTCCTGCATTAAGATAATTAAAATCAAATTTGCAGGTATTTATAATTAAATTCAAAAAATAGTACTTTTTCTGTGTACAATGTTACTGTATTAGTGTTAAAAGATGGATAGAAATATACAAACACTTACCAAGTATTGTTCCTCCATACAGTCAATGTGGGGTCCAATCACCGTGAAATATTTCACACCCTGAGGTGGACTAGCATATGGAATATCAATGGTTACTTTAAAAAAGTATCTTATGAAACATTGCCTGCTCTCAAATGAGCATGGTAGACTTGATTCTGGTAGACAAAATCTACAAAATAATAAATAAATAAATAAATAAATCAAATACACTACAAAAATAAGCATTTGTTATCAATTTCAAAACCAACCATTTAAGCCAATTTTCGTACGAAACAATATTTTTTCTTCTTTGAGGTTTTTACGCTTATGAAAAAAAATATGTAGGGTGTTTTATAAAACGTGCCAACATTTCTAGAGCTGGTATAGTATATCAAGAAGTTGCAGCCTGGCGTAGCCAACTGATTACCTAGCTGATTAACATTTGGCATGAATACAGCATGAATCATGTTTACGTGGTATTACTAAGATGAAATATACAGGCAATATCATAGTTTTTATTGTTCAAATAGGTACTGACAGCTGACAACACCCAACTGTAACTTACATTTGTTTTGTAATAGTCTTATTAAAAATCCCTAAATAATATTTCAAAATAAAGTTGGTATAACACCTAATCTACAAAAGTTTTGAAACGGCACCTACCCTAGTCGTATATTTATCTCTCTCTTTTGAGTGAGACAGAAAAATATACAAATTTGGCAGTTTACGTGATCATCTAGATTTTTAAAGTTAGGACCCAAATTTACGTTGTGATTGTAATTTTGTTAAAAACACAGATTCTTTATAAAGTTTGATATTACTTGTTTCTATTTACTGATTAATTTATTTATCTTAATTTTGGAAACACTCATTTAATAGTTGATTTTACTTTGGTACATTTTATTTGACTGTACTTTATTTAATACAGATTTTACAAATTGCATTTGTAATTGATTTATTTTGTCTAAAGAATTATATTTTTATTTAATCTCACTTATTCTTGAAAAAGTAAAATATTGAAAGAAAACACAGAAAACGTTTTAATTCGTTTATTTTACGACAATTGTCATATTTCTTTGTATAGATTATATAATTGTTGGGGCAATTGCCACATTTCACAAGAAAAGAAAGAAAGTATTCGTTGGGACAATCGCCACATTAATTCGTAGAATAATCAGGTCAGCTATGTAAACAATAAAATGAATTGTTTACAATGACAATTGTCATTATCCTGAAAGCTTGATAATTGACGTCGACATACGTAAAATTTGAAACAGCTCGGGAAATTTCCCAGTCATGATACGAAGGTAAAAGGCAATCGACAAAATCTCATCAAATTGCCACGACATTGTCGTAGATTTCGATGTTTCGAAGCGTAGTATTGTTTGTTGTTATTGTGGCTAGTTACAATTGCACTTGGCCGAGACCAATTGGTCCCATTTCGTTGAATCGGTGTTATTTGTATATTCGTAGTATCGATGCTATAGATGAAGTGACAACCAACAAAATCTTGTGTTTGCCTTTCGAAAATCTTAGAAAATAAAATTGATAACAAAGAGCTGTGTTCAAATCTTATCATATGTAAATGATAACATTGATGAGGTATAAATTACAGAGATGGCAATCAAGAATCCTTAACTGCAAATGCTGAAGAATAATTAACTGCAAAATCTGCAATAACCCATTCACGACTGTACTAAATATTATTTACATAGCTGATCGGAGTAATCATATTAAACAACAATCGTTGTAGTAACATTTTAAAACCCAAAGAAAACTTTCCATTAATTAAATGACTAAAGATAGTTGCAAATCACAATCGTGAGTTAATTAATTTGAATACTAAAAATGAATTTAAATAAGTAAGCTATAATCAAAGTACCACAGTTTAGCATAAAGTCGGTGTAAATATAGGGTTGGCTTCAAAGATATAAAGTCGCAATTTTAAAGAGTTGAACTTCATTTAACGTTGTCATTTTATTTAGTGAATTTAGAAAAATAATCTGAATGTGTAATTTAATTAATATTTAAAAGTTAAGACCAAAACAAATGACAACGGGGAATTAATAATTAGGTAATTTGAATACTTAGGCTCTGACAAACGGCGAGGTCCTGAAAGGTGACACTCACGGGCCCAGATCTCAACTCGAGTATGTTGTCCATTTTTACTCTTTCATGCGGCGTCGTAAATCGCCCGACGCTTCCCACCCCTGGAGCGCAACAAGCAATTCCTCAATAGACACCCTGGTACCCGGTCAACGTTACCGCGAGCGAACGCTTGCCGGACAGCAAACTGTCTACCGAAATTACTCGGAGCGCCGTACAGAGATGGCAAACCCCAGTTGATTGTTCAATTACAACGGTGAATATTCCGTCGCAAAGTCTGTGAACGAAAAGCCTTTTTCAAAAGGTCGCAGTCAGACAGAGAGACATAATATTCCCCCCGGAGCAATTCGACTTACTTTCGTAGAATGCACAACCCCAAATGTTTAACCTGAGTTTCTACTAACGATGCCATAAGATCGCTGGGTAAAAACAAAGAACAAACACCAAAGAGTGCTAAATAACTTCCGGGAACACAGCCAAATGTACACCCTGTATTCAATGAATGTGACCAGTAAAGGACGCAGCTTGAAAATACAGGTATGGACACTGAGATGTGTGCACCAAGAAAGTCGATCAAATAATAATCATTTTGGGCAGTGTTTCATGGTATTTATACGCGATCTAATAAAGAAACAAAATTACGTTATACGCGAGAGTGACTGGAATAGTTAAAAAAGAAGTGAATTTTGAACGGGTCGTAATTTAGGCTATTTTACAAGAAAATCTCGGGCTTAACTGAATTAGAAATACGGCCTATAATCGCTTACGTTTCTGGCGTGTTTGTTTATATAACACATTCCTTAACCGACTTTCGACGTCGTTTTCAACCCTAGTAAAATGCTTTAAAAAGTATTATAATAAAATAATATTTCTGTATTTAAGGAAATTATGTATGAAATATTTATAATGGTTATTTTGAAATATTTAATTTTGATTAGAATTGTTTTAAAATTTTCAAATAAGTAAATTCTATTTAAAATTTAGGAAACTAATTTGCAAATACACGACCTAGATACAGGGCGTTTCAGTTTGTTTAAACAAAGGCATTGTATATTGCAGTTTCAGTATCTTGTACATCTTCATATCTCTGTGTGCTTAATCAAAAATGTTAGTAACATTTTGTTCTAAAATTATAAGACATGAGTTTTACATGGAACAGAGATAATTAAAAAAATCTGCAGTAAAGCATATATAAATACATACATTTTCACCTGTCTGGCCTTTGTGAGTCATAAAGTATTAACAATTATTGTGAAAAATTGTTTAAACAAAAGTTGTAACTCTCTTTATTCCCTATGATATTGATAATATCTAATTTTAGCCGGAAGAGATAATTGAGGAAAACCTATTTTATAAATAGCTTTATAGCACCCTTGTAGACATTTAAGAAACCAAAAATTATTTCTTGGGTTTCCACCAAGCCATCATATCATAGTTATATTAGTTATTATTAGTAAAACAATTTCGAATCATAACTCCCTAATGGAGAGAATAATTTGTATATAATGTATTGATACTGTTCTTATCCCATTTATATACTCCTGAGTTATTGACATGTAGTCCTGGGTCACCATGTATAATCAGAATTGTTAGATATCGAGCATCAACTCCTACAGTACTAACTAATATTTTATGATTTGATTTATGCAATATGTTTGCTATTTAATATACAGAAGGTACATTATTATTGATTTTTGAGAACAATCAAATCCCACTTTGCATCAGATAAATTACAATGATTCATTATATATCTCTGCCTTTGTCTACATCACATTGTTTCATGCAGAAATTGACTGCAACAGATACTAAACAAAGTTAACATAATTATATCTGGTTGACTTAATCAAATACGTACCTATGTATCTATAATTTAATATTTATCTATCTTACAGAGTGAGTCATTTATTATGGGACAAACGAAAACAGATGATAAAAGAGCTCAAAAGAATAACATTGTTGTATACCCGAAACTTTGCTGAGTTGGGGAAACTTCTGAAATCTTGTATTTTTGTCATAAAAAAGTTAATTGACTACTCTTATAGGAAAAAATGCGCTGAAAAAAAGTCCAATACGATTTTTCCCTAAGCCGACTGGAACATTGTTATAAACAATGTTTAATTGTTTATACAAATCTAGATGAAAAACAGACCTATATAAAAAACCTTATTTACTTAAATTATAGTTACAGTAACTTGTTATGTTTATTTTACACCAAAGTTTGTCTTAAAAAAGTTGTAAATAAACAAATGACAGACCAAAACGAAAAAAAGAGAAAAATGAAGATATTTCTGATTCTGGTTATCATATCGAGGTCTACTTAGGCTCAAGTTTTTTCTCTTTTTTAACTCTTTTGAATCTAGAAAACCTCATTTCGATATGATGTTCCACCGTGGAGATATTTCATTTGTTTATAAGGCTTTATTTTTTTAAATGTTTAAATAAACAAATAAAAAAACCATTTCTTTCGTATAAAAATGGGAGGTAGTATTGATATTTATCGATTTCATCAGATCTGATGGCCAAAAATTCAAATAAGAATGAGTTGTTAGTTCATAAACAAATTATCTCGATTGCTTAAACAATGGCTAAATATTTAAGATATCGAAATTTAAAAAAATTTAGAATTATATAGATGATATGCTACACTTTTCATGAAATAGAATTTAAAAATAGCGTTTAATATCAGAGGAAAAAATTGTTAATTAATAACTTTAATTTCTTTACAACAATTGAACGGTTCAAGATAAGAGGTCATACTTTGTCTCAAACGACGCGTTTTAAAAATACCTTAATTTTTTAATGAAGGTTTTCTATGTATATAGGACTTACCGTTTTACGTCTAGATTGTTATAAACAATTAAACATTGTTTATAACAATGTTCTGGTCGGTCTAGGGAAAAATTGTATTGGACTTTTTCATTTTTTCCTGTGAGAATCAACAATTAACTTTTTTACGACAAAAATACAAGAAAAATCGTCAATTTTTACTCTTTCGCCACACAGCTAACTGCTTATTTTTTGAGATACAGGGTTGTTGATATTTCAAATTTCTTATCTTCTAAACAGGAAAAGATATCTAAATCATAAGATTTTTTTAGGAATACCAAGTCCGATAATTTATTTCTTTATTGGCTGTTGAAATTGACATGTTAAACTACACATTCTCTAGAAACTAAGTTGTTAAAAGGTAACTTCCCTAAGTGTACTTACCTAAAGGGGAATTTGTGTGTACCTCTTGGAAGAATAGGAATTGTTGTTTCGACATTTTTTTCGCCCCATATTATCTGTCGTTCGTCGACAAAAAATTGGTCATCTTTTACCTAAAATGAAACAATTCTTATGTAATTCATTTAATATTTTGAAGCTGAGAATAGAATTTTTTAAGCGTCAAATCTAAAATTGTTCAAAGGAGCAATTTCAATGTTTAACATTTACAAATCGAAAATTCATGAATATTGAATTTCTTAATGTATTACTTATGGTGCGGGAGCTAAGTGGCTTTTTCGGAAACTCATCGTTACAAGCATTTTCTATGCGTTAATTAATTCTATCGAACTTAAATAATGACAAAATAGACTTCTGGCATGTCAGCCCGTCGAGTTGGCCATAGTTCAAGATATAAAAATCAGTGAAATCATATCATCGTTGTTGTATGTACACATTTTAGGTTTAGAATGAATAAAATAACATCCCCAGAAAGTGTGGGCCATCAGGGGCGCAGCCAGAAAGGTCGAAGATGTAAAAAAAAACGGAGTTATATAACATGATCGTTACAAGCTTTTTTTAGGCCGAACATGTTTATTTAAATGTTTTGTACACAGAAAAAAATTCCCAGAAAGAAACTCCCATCAGTAAAGTTAGCCAGAAAGAAAATGTTAAAGATTTTTTAAGAAAATTAGATTTTTTTCGCATATTTCATCTCAGAACTTTAAACTCATCGTTACAAGTTCTGGCTCCTTTTTAAAACTTAAATATAAGCTCCGTCAACAATAGAATAGCCACCCCAGAAAGTTCTTAGTGTCAACAAAAGTACCATAGGCTCTTAAATATACAGGAATTTAACACTTTCGGCTAACTTGACTTCCTACCATGCCTCAGATATATTGTATCATTATTACCTTTCTGGCTGCGCCTCCTGATGGCCCACACTTTCTGGTGATCTTATTTTATTCATTCTAAACATAAAATGTGTACACACGAAAAAAATGATCTTTATAACGATGACATAATTTCACTGATTTTTAGACAGTGGAGGTGCCCCGCCAGAAGTCGATTTTATGATCGTTATCATCCATTAAACCATAAAAATATCTCAAAGTTTATAAAATAATGATGTGCCGAAAAAGCCACCTAGCTCCCGCTCCATTATAACAAAATAAAAGAAAATGTGTCGATCATCCTGCACTTAGAAACTCAAGACTACTTTAAGTCTGATATGCATTAAAAACCACCAAGTTCCTAGCGACAAATTTATAATCGGAAATTTTCTGAACGGTAAATTATAAAGGTTAAATTAATGCAGACGTAAGACTAAAAATGCACAAACTGTTTTTCAGGAAAAAATTACTAATGTTTGAAAATGGAAAATAAAAAGTAGTGTCTATTATTTCTTGAACTTCCATGTAAATGTGATCCTAAAGTTGGCATACAGGATGTTCCTTAATGACGTGCTAATTATTCAGGTTGTGATTCCTTGGGCCATTTTATGAAGAAAAGCTCTTGTGAACATATGTCTGCAACAGCTTAAATTTTTTGCTACAGGGTGTTGAATTTTTTTTTAATTCGTTCTTTTTTAATATCATCTCAGAAAGTACTTAAGATACTATTTTCAATTTTGGCATGTGCTAATAAGATATAAAACCACATATATCAGTTAGAAAAGTTATTTTATCGCTCCACCAGTGGCGTCCCTGCAAACATATCCTCTGATATTTTTTACCAAAAAAGTGGAGCCCAGAACACAGATAGCGAGATTGTCATTCTGTCAGTTGAGCGAAATTTGGCACAACAGACATACCACAAAATGTGCAAAGATCAAATTTGCCGACGCTCCAGTTTTCTCCACTTTTCTTTACTCTGAGACACAGACCATTAGGGAGGCAAACGGAGGGCCTATTGACGCTTTTGGAATATGTGTGTTACTATAGGAACCCACCCTAAGTGTCCGTGCACCCCTTCCCCGATACTTGGGGACAATGTTTTTCATAAAGATTAAAGCCTAAGGAACAATTTAAGACGTTCTAAAAAAAAAATTGGCTGCACTTTCAAAATGGCGTCCGTTAAAAAAACATTTTGCAAATATGGTTTTTGTCACTTAACACAAAAACTAAAAAAGATGGAGAAAAACTTTCTGCACAAAAAACAAAGTGCATACAATTTTCTACAATTTTGTTCCTATACAATATTTGGATAGGAGTTACCATTTTCCAGATACCATTGTTACCCTTTTCGAGATAAATGTCTGCAAATTATAATATTATTATTATTTTTTTTTTCAGTTCATTTTATTTTTGTTATGTTAATAATATAAAGTTATATTATACGCCTTACAATAATTGCCACAATTATTTCCTCTAAGTGATTTACCGATATATGAATTTTCATGTTTTCTTAATTTTGGACTCATTTATCTGGAAAATGGTAACTCCTATCAAAATATTGTATAGGAACAAAATTGTAGAAAATTATATATATGTACATTGTTTTTTGTGTCAAATGACAAAAACAACATTGGCAACAGTTTTTTTATATATGGCCGCCATTTTGAAAGTACAACCAGTTTTTTTTTAGGACATGTCTTAAATTGTTCCTTAGGCTTTAATCTTTATGAAAAACATTGTCCCCAAGGATCGGGGGGGCTCCCCGACTATGTGGAAAGGTTTTGAATACCCTGTACGCCCCCATCACACTAACAGTTCGATTCTCCAAGAAACACACACCCCCAAGACGATTTTCCAGCAACACACTCGTCAGAACTTTACCATTTTTTTTTTTTTTTTGACCACACCAACTGAATAGAGAAAATATGGAATGGTTGATAGTTCGGAGAAAACCAGATTGGAAGAGGGTTGGGGCTAATGTCACCAAGGGGCTGATGGGAAAGAACTTTGGTGAAGATGTGCCCTTAACAGGTAGCTATGCAGGGGCGGATCTAGGACTCTAGGGGCCCCAAGTTTTATCAGCGTTATATGTCTCGCTGCCCCAGCCTCTTATTTTTTTTTAATGGATTTTTTTGAGATGGAAATAATATAAGTAGGTAAACAAAAATTCTTGTGTAATATACTACTAAGGTATCTTCCTTTGAGGCACTTCTTGTTTTGAGGCCCTAAGCTTAAAGCCTTTTAAGCATATTTGTAAATCCGTCTCTGTAGCTGTGACAGATGACTTGATACTGCAAGAAATGCCATATACAGCAAAGGTAGCCCATATACAGCCCCACAAAAAAAAAAAAGTGGTCTGTCCGGCGGACCAGACCAATATATCCGTATGTATTTGGACCCGCTGTCCGGCGGACGAAACCAGTATATTTTTATGTATTTCGACGGGTGAACACGAGTCAATCTGACAATTATAACTTCGGATTCGGTTTCAGCGGTCCAAATATATAAGGATACACTGGTATGGTCCGCCGGACAGACCACTTTTTTGTTTTGGGGGTGTTTCTTAGGGTTAGGTGTGAAATACGAGCAAACCTGACAATTCTGACTTCGAATTCGGATTCAGCAGATCAAATTACATAAGGATCCACTGGTATAGTCCGCCGGACAAACCACTTTGTTTTTGTTTTGGGGGTATTTTTTGGGGTTGGGGGTGAAAAACGAGCCAGTCTGACAATTCTGTCATCGGATTCGGTTTCAGCAGGTCGAAATTCATGATAATACACTAGTCTAGTCCGTCGGACAAACCATTTTATTGGGGGGTGTGTTTTTCGGGTTTAGGGGTGAAAAACGAGCCAATCCATCAATTCTGACTTCGAATCCGGATTCAGCAGGTTAAAATAGATAAGGATACACTCTGGTATAGTCTGCCGGACAGACCACTTTGTTTTTGTTTTGGGGGTGTTCTTTGGGGTTGGGGGTGAAAAACGAGCCAATCTGACAATTCTGACTACGGATTCGATTTCAGCAGGTCCAAATACATATAAGAATATACTGGTTTGGTCCGCCGGACAGAGCATTTTTTTGGGGGGGTGTTTCTTGGGGTTGGGGGTGAAAAACGACCTGATCTGACAATTCCGACTTCGGATTCGGTTTCAGAGGGTCCAAATACATACAGATATATTGGTCTGGTCCGCCGGACAGACCACTTTTTTTTTTGTGGGGCTGTGTTATCACGAGGTGTTTATAAGGATTCTTATTTGAGGACAGACATTTCCCTGATATTTTTTGAAACAGTATTCACACACCAGATATTTTATTGCTTTATTTTGACCAGCCTAAACAAAAGTAAATTTATTGGTGTTTCCAATTCTCCAGTTCCATAAGACTAAACATTTTTGTTGCTCCTGTTTTTTCCGCTTCCTTCTATATGTGATTTCGTATCTTTTTATTGAAAAATATTATTTTGGGTATTCAACAGATAACTTTCAAAGACACCATTCGTTTTTTCCATATTCTATTAATCCATGTCTGATCATACTAGTATCAGGGTTCGAAGATATATATCAAATGATATATATCATGATATATATCCGGATATATATCGTGATATTTATAAAGTGATATACAGTGTGTTTCAGCTAAAAGTCCCTGGGTCATTATCTCGTAAAATAATATACTTAAAGTTTGTAAATCGTGGATAATTGACACCAAAAAAGGTCTTAAATAACTGCAGTTAGAATTGTTCCTTCGCAGTGCACAGAGATGGCGCTGCGGTGAGAAATTATTTTTCGATGGCCGAAACCTTGGAGTATGGAATTAGCAGGAGGGTGGTCAAAAACCACAGCACTTAGGCCCCATTGGACCCCTTGTACATCCTCCCTCTAGGCAGACACTCGCCTAGGCCTCCAACCAACCTATTCTTTCGAAGTAGGTGGTGATGTTGCCTAGGGGCATCTCCCTTACATTGGCCAAGGTAGGCCAACGCTCTCCCAAGATGGATTCTCTAATTGATGAGACGGCTGAACAGTCACAGAGTACGTGTTGAACCGTCTCATCTTCTTGTTCACAACCTCTGCAAAGAGGTGTTTCGCTTAATCTCATATTGTGTAGATGTTTCCTTAGGGGACAGTGTCCAGTCTGGATTCCTGTTATAAAACGTAGATTCCTTCTGGTCATTGCCAGGTAGTCCATTGCTGTTTACTTGTTGGGATACGTGAGTAGTTCCCTAGCAAGCTGACAGCTGCTTGTTTCATCCCACAGCTTCTTAAATTCGTTGTGGGTGTTCTCCTTAATTAATTGTATTATCGCCGTAATCGGTAACAGACTGGCAGGGCCTGGTCCAAAAATAAGTTGGCCTGCTGCCTTCTTGGCCAGTTTGTCGGCTTTTTTGTTGCCACTGCACTGTGCGTGTCCTTTCACCCAGCATACCGAGATGTTGTTCGTACTGGAGGCACCCACAAGTGCTTGATGACATTCCCATACTGCTCCTGTGGTTATTTTGTAACTTCTCAGGGCTAGTAGTGATTTTCTACAGTCTGTGTAGATCCTGATTGTTTTGCCCGTAGTTTATCTGCGGACAATCTCTTTTGCGGCTATGGTTATGCCCGCCAGTTCAGTTTGTACTATGCTGGCTCGCTCATCCATAGTCCATTTATATTGGATTTGCAGGCTTCTGGAATATATTCCACATCCTGCCCCCTCCTTCTTCCTTGATCCGTCTGTGAAAATGTTAATCACACCTTCACCAGCGGTCTCGTTTTCACTGTTTGTCTGTATTGTGTAGGGTCTATCAAAGACAAATTGGGGAGAGATACCATCTGTGCATGCCTGTAGAAGAGGCGTCTTCCTGACAGCCTCGTTCCACAGGCGACTTCTGGTCTCCTCACAGCCGAAACCTTGAAACACGATTCATACGATTAATGAATAAATTGTGAATAATTTTGACTATGTAAAAAATTTTGTAAATACTAGCCGCTTTGGAGCTACATGAATTTTTTTCTCCATTTTTTTGTCTCTGTAAATTTTGAAAACTTCTGTAGCTTTTCTGTTTATCATTTTAGAACACCAATTATTTAGAACTTTTATCAAATTATATTCCATACTTCTTATATTATTACATATTTTGAATATTTTTATAATTTTCAGAATTTTTCAAATGCAACTAATTTTTAAAATTTGAAATTAGTAAAAATTTTCAAAATATGTAATAATCTAAGTAGTATGGAATATAATAAGATAAAAGTTCTAAATAATTGGTGTTCTAAAATGATAAAGAGATTTACAGAGACAAGAAAATGGAGAAAAAAATTCATGTAGCTCCAAAACAGCTGGTATTTACAAAATTTTTACGTAGTCAAAATTATTCACAATTTATTCATTAATTGTATGAATCATGTTTCAAGGTTCCAGCCATCGAAAAATAATTTCTCATCGCAGCGCCATTCTCTGTGCACTGCGAAGGAACAATTCTAACTGCAGTTATTTAAGACCTTTTTTGGTGTCAATTATCCGCGATTTACAAATTTGAAGTATCTTTATTATTTTACGAGATAATGACCCGGGGACTTTTAGCTGAAACACCCTGTACATCCTGAAATTTTGATATTTATTAATTTTGGCAATAACATGCTAAATGTGCTGTAAGTTATCCTTATATTTCATATACGACATCTAGTGGAAATTTTAGGTGCCTTCCTCGAACTAGTGAAAGTTAACGCCCCTGTCCTTGAGAAAGTACAGGTAAAGGTTTAATTCACTTCATATTTTTATATATTTCGTTAATTTCTGAGAGCAAATTGTTTAGTCCGAATATATTCCTTCTAAACAGTTTTGTTGAACTCGATTAAATCTTTTTCTAAAACCACTTATTACTAATTAAAAAAATTTGATATATATCTGCAGGCGCGCAACCAGGATTTAGTTCTGGGGAGGGGGGCTAAAATAATATTAATCTATCTTTCTAGATAAAAACAAAACTTTACTTACTTATTTGAATACAATGTATACAAACTTACAAATTTCATAAATCGAATTCAAGTCAACGGAGTTGAAGTTCGTGAATCACTTCGTCGATTTTAACCAATATTATATAGTTTGTGTGCTAGTTGTCAATTATTTTAGACCCTACATGCCTTTCTTGGGGGGGGGGCTTTAGCCCCCTTAGCCCCCCCCTACATAGTTGCGCGCCTCTATATCCGGTATGCAGAGCTGGGCAAAGTACTCATTTAAACTACTTCAAGTACTTACTTAAAGTAGTTTCACCATATACTTTGCACATAAAACTACTTCAAGTACCCACCAATTGCATGTCTTAATAAACAAAATATTTCCTTCTACTCTCGACTGATCAACCACCCTAAAAATTAATCAACTTTTTTCGCTCTCTCAGGAATTTTTTTACTCGTGGCACTGACGGAATTTATCATCACAAAAATTCGCCGCCCTGTGCTAATGCCGGCTCTGCATTAGCATAGAGATAACATTTTTAAGTTGAAGTGTCCCCTTTATTTCATTGTTGATGTGTTTTTGCTATTTCCCCTAATCGAGTTTCTAAGTAGATATTTTTAGTGGGCAGGTTTTATTTTTCTTTCCAAGCTGGTAATATATACATATACAGGGTGATTTACCATGACATGCGGAAAATTTATCAGTAAGGAGTTGAAAAAAAAGAAAAATTAAAAATATATGACCAAAAAAATTACCTTATTCTTTATAACCAATCTGACGTAATGCGGTACAACTATATCACTTGCCCTCCAAACTTGGGATTGACACTTTTTGGTTTTAATCAAATCACACTACGAAAATAGCGAAAT
Source organism: Rutpela maculata (assembly GCA_936432065.2). Taxonomy (NCBI): domain Eukaryota; kingdom Metazoa; phylum Arthropoda; class Insecta; order Coleoptera; family Cerambycidae; genus Rutpela; species Rutpela maculata. The sequence continues at coordinate 51,015,455 of OW386292.2, forward strand.
AAGTCAAAAAGACATATTGACCCTATGCTATTGAACTCTACAACAACAAGTAGATATAAGAGATATTTACTTAAACCCATTAATAACACAAAAACACCAAACTTCGGCGGCACTTTGTCCTGATTGTTTGACCAAAAGCAAAAAACACGGCACTTTAACCGCACCAGCCAGCTTAACTTTTTATACTAATTAAGGAAACGTAAACATCTTCGATATGTTCTTTCACAAGTAAGTTCATCACCCTATTACTGATCACAGACAAGTAACAGCGGCGTATCTTTGCAAGTTTTAATGCAACAAAAATTACTAAATTACCTCGAATCACTCTAAAATTTTGCAGGGGTTTTCCCACAGAAGAGTAGTACACCATTTTATTTTCCATGTCATGGTAAATCACCCTGCATAGATTTAACAGAAACACCAACGAATAATTTGGTTTACGGTTTACTTATAAATATAATAATAATAATACGCCTACAAGTCAATAAACAAAACTATTGATTTTGAGTGTGAATTATACGGGTACGGTAACTTAACTAAACGAAAATAGTAATAAAATTTTACTTACTGTTCTACGATCTCCAGAGAGTAAAACTTTCCATTCGGCATGAGCTTTTCCTCTTAATATTACCCGTATAGCTGGAACAAAAATTTGCAGTAAATTTGTCGACCAAATAAGGACAAAAACTTACTTCTCAACTTAAAATTCTCAATGGTATCCAAAACAACGTTTCCAGCTATTGTTTCGCCAGCATAATAGTATTCTTTTTCCAATTGTATATCAAACTCTCTGATGTAGTCCATTTTATAATTACTTACTTAGTTAACTCTTACAAAATGAATATATTATAAAAAATAAAGTTCATATAAAATTTGGCCGTTAAGTAATCCACACACCACAAAAACCTTAAAAAATATGTAATTGCATCTTATCAGATAGGCTGATTATGAATTTGTTGTAGTCAGCTGTTTTGAAAATAAAATCAATACTGTTGGACATGCTCTGTACTCTTCTGTTTTAGTTTCTGATGTCAAAATCACATTGTTCCAAATTGAATGAAAGCTTCTTGTCAATGATGTACAGATGTGGGTCACTGTTTATAAACATTGTCTAATAATAAATGCCTATTTATATTTATGCACAGGGTGTCCCAATTTTGAGCTATCTCATTGGGATTTTTGGTAACCTTAAATTTTAATAGATTGTTTTGGGATATATAAAAAAAGGACTAACCAATAATACTCCAGTTCAATTAGACATAATAAAAAATTTTGCGTCCTGTGGACTTTTTTTGTGGAAGTTGTTTAAGAAGACATAATAAGCAAGCACAGAAAACTACACCATGCGCGTCCCCTATTTTTGGGGGTTGAAACTTTGAAATTTTACTTGTGTCCATATCTTTTTCCCTATTACCCGTAGGGTAATAGGGAAAAGGGAATAGGGAAGGGCTCTTTACCAAGTTACACTTTTTGAAGATTCATCCCTCCCCTACATAATATACATATTACACATTTGCCGTAGGACAAAAGGTTTTGGCTGCACGAGGCCGGAAAAGTCGCGCTGTCCGAATTTGGGGGGGTCTTCTCTACGGGACCAACGGCTATTACTTCCAATCTACAATACTACACATACTAATGCCCTTAAGGGGGGATGATGATTTGTGAAAAAACTTTCATCGAATACCGCGCGGTTTCCATGAACGGGATGTTGAAATTTTGAAAACCCCCTTTTTTAAAAAAAAAGTGAACCTACTTTTTTTCGCTCTTCTTTTTTCATGTATGTATATATATATATATAAGAAAATTTACGTTGGTTTCATTTTAATACATCCACTGGTTTAGGAGCTAGACAGCAAAATATGTCAAAAATGGCTATTTTGGTATTGTTGCATTAAGAAACCAGTATAATTCTGGTAAATGTTTTTGTTTATCCTAAAAGTCAAATTCATTGCGCATAGAAAATGTGTTTTTATATTTAAATAGGATCAACACTTATTGTGTAATAACGATTTATGTCACATGTTCTCCAGTCTCCTTTTTCACAATTTTTTTTGCGGTCTTATGGTTCATAGTAGGACAGAAAGCAATATACACGTGTACAGGGCACATAATAGGGTGTTAAAATGCGATAGAACGTACAGTTTTCGAGTAAAACGCACTTGTTTGCAAAAAATTACTTCAGATCACATTTTTCATCGACTGACTAGTAAATACTCACTGCTGACTACGAAAAAATACAACTATGTGTCACTTCTTGCTTTTTCTGTTTATGAGGGACATTGCTAATGTCATAGTAATCGTATCGCAATAATAAAAATACCAAACTGTTCGCTTTAAAATTATGAATAAGACTAGGCATATTAAGAAACATCTTGATAATTTGTAAATTTGCAAAAAAATAAAAACCACCAAAAATTCCCTTTTTTTCTTGAAATTTGTGCATATCGTTCCAAAATTATTATATTTCTTTCTCTGCTAGTTGAAAATTATCCACAACTAAAGCTTTTTGAATTACATCGCCTAAAGCATCATTTAGGACATAACGCAAGTTCGAAAAAAAAATTATCTCCCACTCCCTGAATATTGTAACTAGGCAACTAACTTAATTAATGGTATACATCACTCCATTTTCATCATAACGAGTCTTTTCTTTTAACATTTTTAGTCTTTTTCGTATATTCTAATTCTTTTATTTAACAAAATATGATTTGTTAAGTTTTTATTCATCAAAAATTCAACAATCTTTATTATTTTATAATGTTTTCGGCTTTTGTCATATGTGATTTTCCGTTTCTTTTTAAAATGTTTATGTTTTGTGTTTATTTTCAATTTTTAGCGTGTTGTAATGTAAAATAATTTGTTTAGCAGTTATTTAATTAAAATGCATTGGAAATTTTAATCTAGGTAGATTATTTCTATGTTTAATTAAATAATTCAAGACAGTATTGATTATTTGCAATGTGTTATCTGAAGTACGAAATATTTTTTGTAATTGAGCCACTTTTGCTTTGTTGCTTCAGAGTAATATGAAGAATTGTTGTTTTCGCTAGTGTAATATGAAATGTTATGGATTTCTAAGTGTAGTCCCGTGTGACTCGTAGACCCCGAAGGAGCTTTTCTGAAGAATCTTTTGCCATTTTCAGATTTTTAGCTGATAAATACGTAAGTACTACTGCTTCTCGTTACCCGAACGAAAGTGACGTTCTCCTTGTGGTCTCTGATCAATAATACGAGGCATTAGCTGGTTTAAATTATTTTTTTTTCCTCTTAAGCATAATGTACTCTACTGTCAAAGTGAATAAAGAAAAAGTGCCAATTGATCCTACTCTTCTATTCCAAAGAATATCCTTGTTAAAGAAAAATGATAAACAATTAGAAGAAATATCCATTCTTACAAAAAGATGTGCAAGTTTTTTACGATCGACAAGCTACAAAGGCAAGGATATTTGCTGCTGGCATAAGTTGTATCGTAGCACTGTATGGTTCAGATCCAATGAAAAACACATGTTTACATGTTCTGCGTTTTGAATGTTTTAAAAAATGCACTTCAAAAACATGTAAATTATCTGTTCTCCCACCAACCTAAGAGGCTGCAAACAAGCATTCATTGAGGGTGTATTTTCAAATACAGGAATGGTTAGGATTTGCAGATAAAAATTCTGAAAGATACCATAAATGGATTAATGCCAGTGACAACAATAAAATATCCTTTGTCAGATAATTTATTGAAGACTACTTGCTGTATGTGTAAATCGGGTTGCAAAACAAAACTTTGTTGATGTAAAAGGATAGGGATTAAATGCACAAATTTGTGTCATTTTTGTAATGGATTAAATTGCAACAACTGTTCTGGAATAACACTGAAACAAACTGAGGACGAACTTGACGACGATGAAGACGGATGTTTTATCAATTTCTGAAATGGAAACAGATGAAGCAGACTTTAAAAATTAATTTGTTACAGCGGGAAGACATTGACAACGAAGTAAGCAATGTTTCAGAAAGTGAGGATGATTTTCAAATTGATAGTGAAGAATGCTCCGTCGATGAAGATGAATCAGATGATTCAGTAATCACATTAATTTCATAAACAGAATATATTTTAAATATCATTTATGTAAATGCTGTCTTCAATTTTCTTTATATTCAGATATCCAGTCTGGTCCCACAAAATAAATATTATGAAACTAAAATTTCCAATGCATTTTAATTAAATAACTGCTAAACATTTTATTTCACGTTACAATACACTAAAAATTGAAAATAAACACAAAATACAAACATTTTAAAAAGAAACGGAAAATCAGATATGACAAAAGCCGAAAACATTATAAAGTAATAAAGGTTGTTGAATTTTTGATGAATAAAAACTTAATAAATTATGTTTTGTTAAATAAAAGAATCAGAATATACGAAAAAGACTAAAAATTTTAAAAAATGGAGTGATGTATACCATGAACTAAGTTAGTTGCCTGGTAACAATATTCAGGGAGTGGGTAGATAATTTTTTTTTCGAACGTGCGTTATGTCCTAAATGGTGCTTTATGTGATGTAATTAAAAAAATTTTAGTTGTGGATAATTTTCAACTAGCAGAAAAAGAAATATAATAATTTTGGAAATTTCAAGAAAAAATATCAATATGTTTACTTATAATCGACTAAAACGCAAAAACTAATGTATCACGGATTCAAGTGCATGTAGAACATCATTCTTTTTTTTAAACGTTGATTATTTCATATTATTTCATAATTCGCTTATCGTTTTTGGTTTCACAAAAAAATCACGTAGTGATTCGAAATTGTTTATACGTGCAATATCCATAATTACAATTAAATTCCAAAAAATTAGTTTAAATTTAATTTTTTTTCTTTCTAAGCAACACCGTAAAGTACATGTAAAAACCTACATTTTAAAAGAAAAATTGTCCCACTACGAGTCGATGCACTTAAACAAAATGCGATGGAAATTTCGAAATTATTGTTGATTGGTTGACAGTTTGGTATTTTTATTATTATAATAGGAAAAATAGAAGAAAATTTATGTATTGAAAAATAAATTGTTAAAATTCTACAAGCAGCAATGGACGGATTTTGGAAAAAATTGCTCAGAGCACTTGTTATTAAACCTACAACAAATCAAAACAATAAAATTGCTGTAGCCAGAGTATTCCATTCAAATTTTATTTTGACTCCACTATAAGCAAAAAATTTGGATCCATTAATTCGTTCTAAAACTCAAGTGCAGAAATTAATACGGGTCTGGTAATCTAGTGGCATAAGATTTTGTACACATCCACTCAAAGAAATAGTATGGGTAAATTCAACAAAAAAAAAAAAATGGTTAACTAACAATATCGTTAATTTTGTTAAACCAAACTATATTGATGGTATTTTTAAACAAGAGGTGATTGTTATTTTAATTAATAAAAAGTTGTCGTACAACAAAACAAACATTAACTTAAAAAATAGATGAATAAGACTATTATTTTGTTCGTCTGACTATTATTTTGTTGAATTCTGTCAAATTACACTAGATAATAATATATTTTATTTTTAACTATTATCGAATTGTAATTCTAACCCAGTATTAGTTCGCTGTATTATTGTACTTGCTAGACAAACCAATATTATTGTCGTCTTCTAGAAGTTCTAAAAGAATTACCATAAAATTTGCTTGCTTACCACGTAGTCTATTACAGAAATTATTCCCAGATGACGCCACATACAAATCACTGACAATAATCAATCATGCATTATCTCATACTCTTATGAATTTATAGAAAATTAATAACATGATTGCAATGTTCAAATTCTCTCAGGGATCAACGATATATTTGGATGGATCTTATAAACGATCTCTAATCTTTGGTTTGGGTGATCTGATATGTCAATACTGAGATTTCGGCTAACCAAAAAAAAACTTCATCATACAACAAAGTGTAGATCAACCTAAAAATTAGTTGGTGAACAAAAAACAAAGTCGTTTTACTATTTAATTGTAGACCAAATTGAAAATGGTTAGTGAACATAAAAAAATGTCATTGTCCTTAAGCCTGAACGTCCCGGTCAGGCAATTTAGCCTCTTTCACATACTTCGCCAGTCTATCCAAGTGTACGATCTTCATCTTGGACTTTTTGTTTCGTTGAATACGATAGACGACATCATTAATTCGGGTAATAACAGTATACAGTCCATCCCAAGGAGGTTGAAGTTTCGGGGATCTCCATTCCTTCCGCTGTGGGTTGTACAGCCAAACCAGATCCCCCACCTTGAATCCCCCTGTACTGGCATTCTGATCATAACGAGCCTTCAAGCGGTTACTAGTTCTGTTCATCTGCTCTCGATCATTCTTCGGCTGTTCTCGGCTTCCATTTCTGTAGTTGCTCATCGAAAATGGTTCTCCACGGGCAGCACAATTTTTACACTTGCGACACCAGGCCTCCACATCCTGGCTACTATTAACCCAATAGAACTGTTCCCGTGCTCTACTCAATGTCTTGTTTATGCCGAAGTGTCTGCTGGATGTTTCATTATGTGTTTCCTGGAGTACTTCTGGTACACGACACCTGGGAATCACTAGACGCATGGCAACCTGCTTCCCATCTGGGCTTTCCCATGCTCTCCTCAAAAGCCCATCTACGACCATAAGTGAATCCCATTGTGACCATAAAGCCTTCAGCCCCACTTCTTTGTTGGAAACATCCTTCCATGCTGGACGCGTTCCCTCTTCTTTTGCTCTCAACATGGGTCCGATTTCTACATCGCGCAATTGCTCTTGCCTCAGAGTGTTCCTTGTCCAATTGTCTGGAAGATCGACCTTGACAATGTTGACTTCAACCATGTTCGACAATCTTTCCACCTGAGGGTAGCGCTTGCAATCTTCCTTGCCTGGTTTTCTGGATAATGCAGGAGTTTTGCCTGCCTGCGTTGTCAACAGCCTGGTTTTCTCGCATTGGTCGTTCTCTTTTGACAGAATAAATTGTTCGTTTCCAATCCTTAGGACTCGCTTTCCTACGTCAACAATAAATCCATACTGTTCCATGATGTCTAGCCCCAAAATGAAGTCATCCGTGATGTCAGCCACGATGACCCTGTGGTCGAACCTCAAATGCCCAATCTGCAAACCCAGGTCTACTTCTCCATGAACCGTAGCTGTTCCCCGTAGCTGTCCGGACGATCACTTCTTCATTTTGCCTCTTGGTAATCTTTATGCCCGATATAAATCCTGGCCGTACTATTGCCGTACTATTGATGACGTAGTACCTGTGTCGTTCTTCCGTTCACATATCCATGCAACAACAGACTGCTTGCGATTCTTCGAAGCTGGGAAATCTTAATTTCTCTGGGGGCACTGCATTCCCTAGCCAGAACAACCCCCCTGGTACTGTTTTCCTGCTTCTCTTCAACATTCACAGCATTTACTCGACTCTCCGAGTTCTGCTGTCGACAGTCTCGTTTCATATGTCCCACCTTGCCGCAGTTGAAACATTTAATACCTCCGCTCGGCTTTCCTTTATTTTGTTGTTTCTCCTGCTTTCCGAGGCCATCCAATTTATCGCATAATTTAGTGAATATTTTCTGCATCTCAGTCAGCAAGGGGTTCTGGTTCATTTCTGGTTGCGATTCTTCGAGAGTCACAGCTCGAACTCTCGACCTTGGAGTATCCCTGTAAGCGGCTTCTACTTCCGAGTGCACGCACCAAAGCTTCGCTACTACTTTGGTGTCTCATCAGCCTCAGAACTCGCCTGACCTCTTCGTCCCTTATACCATCTAAAAAGGCCCCCACGGCTAATTGTTCCTGGAATTCTTTAGGTGCACTCGGATACGCCAGGTGTGCCAGTCTCTCTATCGCAGCTTCAAATTCTTGTAAACTTTCCCCAGCTTTTTGCATCCGGGATTTCAGCTGAGTCTGGTATAATTGGGCAAGGTGTTGATCGCCATACCTCAAGTCTAATGCAGCCTCCAAGACTTTAAAGTCCCTTTGTTTCTCAACTGGAATGGTTTGGAGCAACTCTGAAGCTTGGCCCCTTAATGCTAGAACTAATGCCATGGCCTTTTCCTCATTATCCCAATTGTTCGCACACGCTGCTGCCTCAAACTGCCTCTTGTACGTCGTCCAGGAACTTTGGCCATCAAAAGAAGGAGGTTTTAGTCGCTGTCCTGATGATACCACTTGCTGGCTTCCTCTATCTCTCAACTGTCGTTTAAGCCGGTCTATTTCTCCTTTGACTTCTTCTTCGAACTTGTTTACTTTCTCTTTAACTTCGGTTACTTCTCCTTTTACTTGACTGACTTCTGTCTCGACTACTCCTACTTTACCTTCGACCTTGTTTATCTCTTCTTTGACTTCACATTTTAGTACTTCATTGGCAGAAATTATAGTTTCCTGTTTGATTTGTTCATTTAGAATTTTCCTTAATTCTTCCTGGCGTCTTTCTTGCTCCTGTTTTTCCTCTTGATGTCGTCTTTCTTGTTCTTCTTTCTCCTCTTGCTGTCGTATCTTCAGGTCTTCCATAATGTGTCTCAATTCGTCTTTCTCTTCTTGACGTCTTCTTTCTTCATCCTCTTTTTCTTTCTGACGTCTTGTTTCTTCATCCTCTTTTTCTTTCTGATGTCTTGTTTCTTCATCCTCTTTCTCTTTCTGACGTCTTCTTTCTTCATCCTCTTTTTCTTTCTGACGTCTTATTTCCTGATCTTCCATAATTTTCTTTAATTCGTCCCTTTCTTCTTGACGCCGTTTTTCTTCCTCCTGGCGTTTTCTTTCTTGCTCTTCTTTTTCTTCCTGACGTTTTTTCTCCTGTTCTTCTTTGTCTTCCTGCCGTTGCTGCGCCATCATTTTTTGGAATTGTTCGAATAAGTCCTGTATTTGTTTATCGGATGCCATACTTCTTGTTGTTACGGGCATACGATGAAATTAAAATAAAATAAATTTAACTGTCACGTCAATATCGGTAATGGAACTTTCTAGACAAATCTCGAAATAGCACGAAAAAGTCTTATCCAGAGTCTTTTGTCACTATCCAGTTCAGAGAATTTAATAATCTCCACTAATGTCCAAATAGAAAAGTTCTAGAAATTTTCACACACTAAATGAGTCTTTTTCAGTGTCTCTATCACTTCTCAGTTCAAAGGATTTAATTATCACACTAATGTCCTAATAAAATGTTCTACAATGTCTCAAAAATGCACTTAACACTATTTTCCTGTTCGATAATAACCCTCGAACAAATGTCCAGTAAATGAGTCCTCCGTGTTAGCACTAACCCTCGAGAATACTTCTCGAACACTCCAGCAAAACTTCAGAGCTCCTCTTGTCATAAAATTCCGCTTTCTGACACCAATTTGTCGCGTGTTTCCACCCTTAGGAAACTACCCCTTGCAAAATCCGTGGGTTCCAAAAATTATAACAAGAGATGTCCACTAACACACTTTATTAAGGATTTACTGGATACTTCACAATACTATTATTAATTTAAATACACTTTACTGACTAAAATCACAATGTTTATTACTTTGTTTATCTTTGAAGTCTTAACCTCACTTTCTATACTTTCTGAACTTCTGAACTACTCGCTGAGAATGCGGTCGGTCTTTTATACCTAAAAATGACAGATCTCGATTTTTCTGTGATGACGCCACCATTCTCTAGATAATTCCAGATGTTACCAGAACTAACTTCTGGTAGGTTTCTGGAGTAGGTGCAAATACACTACATTCATTCAGACATTCGATCTGTTGAAGTCTGCCTACTTTTTAGTAACATAACCTTAAATTTTAAGGGGTGCAACATATTACACTACTATTTGTTTAGGAAAACAAATAAAGTTGTATGACTATTCTTTTCTGATTGATTTAACTATGAAACTAGATAGGCGCGATTTCATATGCTCTTTTTGGTTGAATTTACCTATCATTTTCTTTGAGTGTGTATAATGATAGGCATGATATTTGACGTCCTTCAAAATTCTTTGTATTGAGCTTCAACACTCGCGCTACGTTTCGTACAGAATCCGTTGGCTCTACTTCAATTGCATGAATAACAGCATCTTTATTTGTCAGTGCATTCGTGGGTGACCAGCTGCATTTTTATACAAAGGAACCAAAGTACCTGTTTCTTGCACGATTTATCAGTCTTAAAAAAATATTTCCATTCGGATGTCTTCTTTCTGAAAACCGAAGCGTATATTCTCACGCAGCAGCTTCAGAATTACGTTCAGATCCACAATAAATCATTATAATTTCGCAATATTCTTCTGAAGTGTAATTCATATTGATATTAAGAAACTTAAATAGCAAATGGACATAACTGACATATTACTAATAAATTCAGTACGGTTGTCATAATTCATTTTGTTTACATTTTGTATACAGAAACTTCAATAGTCTAGTTCGAAAACGGTCATACTTCTATTAAAGTTTTTGTCTCAGACTGATGTAAAGAATATGTCATTACGAGCTCCTCCAGTGATTTTGGGACACCTTGAATAATGCTATTGCATTATTACACAAATTGTGTGAAAAAAACCTATTGGTTTTTTTTTTACACAATTTGTGTATTTTTTTGTTAAAGGTTAATAATTTGGTTGACAAATGTTCAAAAACGGTGAAATATAGGAGGAGAGGCATTGATTTCATTGTATAGTTAATTATGAAGAAAAATTCTAAACAAAATTCATTAAAAAAGACCTCTGCACAGTGTGTAAAATTTCATAAGTAGCAGACAAAATTCAAAATTATCAACTTTGCAATCTACCCTTGAGATCAATTTATCAGGTAGAGAACATTCCAGCCCTTCTTAGAATGGAAACAATAACAAACTTGGGCCCATTTTACCCTCCAATGTCGAAAGCCGAAGAAGCTCTTAGTCGATGCTTAGTTTCCGAGATTCCGACAGGCATTAGGCAAAGACACTTGGTTCTTGCACACACATTAAATTATAGTTTTATTTTTTTAACCCCTTTAAAAATGAGAACTATATTCAACTTTATTTAAAAAAAAAATAGAAACATCCGAGTAGCCCCCAATGGCTGCAATAAATCATTTATGTCTCTTCCTGAAATTATGCAATAAGTACTTGTTGTAAAGCTACATAATTGAGGGTACCTATTTTCTCAAACAACGCTTCTTGAAGACTTTTTTCTTACAACGTTTTACAGTATATTAAAAAATATATCTTAGTTTGGTATAAAATTTATTATAAAATCACATAGTTGGTAATACAAAAGATAAGGATAAACGTTTATGAATGAAATATGAATACACATTAATATATAAAATAATAATACAGCACTAGATGCAAAATAAAATATATAAAAGATTGAAGCAATTTTATTCTTAAATACTTTAAGTACGATATAAAATATTGCAGCTTGTTTATGATATCAAATTAATAAAATTTAAAAGGGTAAAAATATTTAAAGAAATTTATCACATTTTAAAAATAAATTTAGGGGTTACGCCATCGTTGCATTTATGTTCCACTTTTCTTTGTGTTGGTCTAGCCCAAAAGCGGTGTCGTAATTTCCCTTGGAAATAAACAACCTCTTAAAATGTGGCATGCAATAGAGGAGGCCTTGATTGTAAGAATAGGAGTCCATTCTGTAAATAAAATATAAGAAAAATTTGCTAAATGCTGGAAAAATTCATAATTGAATACAGGATGTAATAAGTTTCATGTCAAAAAAAAAAAAATTGATAGTGGGAAGCGATCAGAAAAACAAAAAACCTTATATAATATAGGGTTTAAAGCCCTAAAAGTTTTGGAGAAAAAAATAAAAAGAAATTTTAATAAAATTGGTTGAAAACTTCTGGCCATATAGTACCTATACTATTGACTACGTCAGTAACAGTTGTCGTAGTAAACAAGTCCAAGATCTTTTTATGACCTTTCTTTTTTTAATGGTCATGGATAATAAGAAATAAACAAAGTAAAAAATAACATCATTTAAATATCACCCGACTTGTTTCAATACTGCCGCAGTCTTTTAAATGTAGGAGTTTATTATTTAGTTATACAAAAACATAAAGACTTTTTATTTTTACTGCCGTGCAGCTTTTTGTTCGTCTGGCCATTCCCATTACCAGTGTTTTTAATGACATGAGACTTATTTTGACATGTTTCACACTCTTTTGGTATTGTAAATTTTTTTCCATGAATTAATAAAGACATATATCTATCTATTATTACTTTATAAAGAACCAAAATTAAATATATTTATAAATTTAAATCATGTTTTAATTGTGGAGGAGTGAAGGAATGCAAGCGAATTCGTCAATATTAATACATTAGTGTTGTTTCGTGTTCGCGAAATAGAAATTTAAAAATAATGCGCCACTTTATTTGAGCGACAGTGTTTGTATCGACCAATGGAATGCCTTGCCGCCAAAACCAGCGACCTTCCGAGAGATTTTGTCAATCTCTACTCAGTTTGCATTGAGAACTCTTAGTGTGTAATCATGTAGTCAATGTACTGCTAATTCGGCAAGTTTATGCCAATCAATCCAGATTTAGTTCCCTATAACTAAATCCTATGGTGTGGGAGACATATCCAACCAACTAGCGAGAACACAGCTCTAGAGCTTCTCAATCTGTGGACAATTTGCCGGCGACAGAAAAGCCTCGGAGTCCGCCACACTTTCATGTAAAAGTAAGGGATTACAAGGTAGGTCACACATGCTTTCCTGTTTAGTCAAAATAGGTGGTCCTTCGTATTGTTAAAATTGTTATACTTTAGAAATTGAGAAGATAATACAAGTGTATTTATACCCTTCGACTGTTATTCTCTATTGACTCAGTTTTGTTGCTTCCCAAGTTTTCCCACCAGAAAGCAGAACTGTGTCATCTATATAATATACAGTCGTACATAGACCTTTGTTTGACATTCACGGGGTGAAAAGCCTCCTAAGATTTCGTATCCGTGAAGATATTGAAGATCAAAGGTCACGAAAATCAGTTTTTGCAAATATCTCGCTTCCTATGGGTCACATGTCGTTATGGGTTATTACAAAATATGTAGAGCAAAAAATTCCCTACAAGTTTGGTTCTATACATTTTTCCATGTGATTAAACGTTTTCGAGATATAGCTCAGAGTGGGAAGCGCACATTCGTTTATTGGATAACTCCATGTAAACTGTGGAGCCAGATGCATAGTACACTTTACAATGTTAATTATATAATAATAAAAAATATTAAAATAATAGAGCGGGAGCTAGGTGGCTTTTTCGGCAGCTCATCGTTTTATGAACTTTGAGATATTTTTATGGTTTAATGGATGATAACGATTCATAAAATCGACTTCTGGCGGGGCACCTCCTGTCAGGAGCGTCACGAACACTGTTTAAAAATTAGTGAAATCATGTCATCGTTACAAGGCTCATTTTTTTTGTATGTACACATTTTATGTTTAGAATGAATAAAATAAGATCGCCAGAAAGTGTGGGCCGTCAGGAGGTGCAGCCAGAAAGGTAATAATGATACAATACATCTGAGGCACGGTACAGAGTCAAGTTAGCCGAAAGTGTTAAATTCTTGTATATTTAAGAATCTATGGTACTTTTGCTGACACTAATAACTTTATGGGGTGGCTATTCTATTGTTCAAGAAGCTTATATTTACGTTTTAAAAAGGAGCCAGAACTTGTAACGATGAGTTTAGAGTTCTGAGATGAAATATGCAAAAAAAAAATCCAATTTTCTTCAAAAATCCTAAACATTTTCTTTCTGGCTAGCCTTACTGACGGGACTTTCTTTCTGGGAATTTTTTTCTGTGTTCAAAACATTTAAATAAACATGCTCAACCTTAAAAAAGTTTGTAACGATCATGTTATATAACTCCGTTTTTTACCTCTTTGACCTTTCTGGTTGCACCCCTGATGGCCCACACTTTCTGGCGATCTTATTTTATTCATTCTAAACATAAAATGTGTACACACAAAAAAAATGGCTTTGTAATGATGATATAATTTCACTGATTTTTATATCTTGAACCATGGCCAACTCGACGGGCTGACATATGCCAGAAGTCTATTTTGTCGTTATTTAAGTTCAATAGAACAAGTAACAATTTAAGTTTTATCACAATCACAATCTACAAGATGTTATTAAGTCTATATAATAAAACTGATCGTAAAACTGTTTATACTAGATAACCTCTTAAAAGCTACAATAAACCCGGCATAAAACCAAAAAAGACCTTTTATAAAGGTTATAAATATCTTCCTTAAATCTATCAATAAAACCAACAGTAGTTTAGAACCCAAATCTGCAAGATGTTTTCAAGTCTACCATAAAACCTTTTATAAAATCTTCTTAAAACCGTTAGTACTTGCAATCAAATTTTAAGCCTGCTTTAAGAACATCATAAATAATTGTGTCTTTAATAATTCTTTGTCGAAAACTTGTTGCACTTTAACTGTCTAAATCAGAAAATGTCGTCAGGTAATAAAATATGTCTGCCTCGATTGAAACAACTGCATGTGCTAACGTTTTAAAATTTGATATTGATAAACAACCTAGTATCAAAGAATTGTCAACGCAGACCACTTTATTGATAAAGTATATCGAAAAACTTTAAAAAAAATCACGCGCCTTTCATTTGTCAGCTTATTAATTATTATTTGCAATTAATAAAAAAAATAGTAACCCTAGTTTTAGCTTACTCAGTATGATTTTGGGCTTTTTAGGGGTTTAGATGACATATTAACACATTTTAAATAGTTGCAGGCTAAATGTAAACAGTAAGAAGAAAAATATAACTAAACACTGTTGCCCCAACTTTGTTCAAACATGTCTGCTATAGTTAACAGAAAAAAACATGGCTGAAAAATTAATAAAACCATTTATTTTAATAGAATACCCTATTAAGAGTTTGTGGCTTTAGGAAATATTTTTATAAAATAAAAGGTTTTGTTAAGTTCCAATTGCTCCACTTTATTACTATTTTAAAGCCTGTAAGACTTTACTACTCTTCTTTAAAACCCTTAAGATTTGTCTCTGACAATCTCTAATCCTAATGTACTTAGCTTAGATAACATAACCTAAAAAAAAATTATTTATTTCGTGTGTTTTTGAGTGTGCGATCATTAATTTCTCGTTATTTCTGTGATTATAGCGTTAATTGAGCAAGAAAAAGTGAAAAACTACAAGTAAGTAGATTTTAAACAGTTTCCTTATAATATCCTTTGAATACACGATGAGTGTATTAGGTATTATATGCCCCCTCTCTCAAAGTTTAAAGGCGTAAGTGGGGGAACCAAAGGATTTATAAGTGCTTTATAAAAACCAAAAAGTTTTAACGTAGCTTAATAAAGCTACCAAAAAACTATTAAGTTTTAAGGAACCTTTACCAAATATCGTTAAAAGCAAATAGTATTTATGATAACATATATTGAGGGTAAGACTACTTAAGAGTTATTAGTTTTATTGCTTGATCATAAGGAGTACTTAAAGGCCATGTTTTAAAACTCTCATAAAACCTAAAGATTTATAGATGTCTACCACAAAACTTAAAATATTTAAATCCACTATAAAACTTAATGAGTTTATTGTGGTTTTTAATAATGCAACAATTAAGTAGCTATAAAACCAATAGATCTTAAAGAGCAAAGAGGTTTAACAAATTGCTTTAAAGATAGCTTGAAGGCCTTTTTTTAAGTACATATTATCTGCAGATAAATTGGTATGCACAAAAGAAATAATAAAACCCAGTTCGGTTTATTTACCTTCTTAAATCTGTGATAAAACCTGATAAATACTTGTTGGCATTTAAATTGTTACTTGGGAATTAATCAGCGCATAGAAAATGCTTGTAACAAGCCACTTAGCTCCCGCACCATAAGTTTATTAACCCTTTTGTGCCGGGAACCGGATATCTACGCACGACAAGAGGTGCACTTAATTACTGGAAACATACGTATCCGCCTATTACACATTATTAGTTCAACCCTTTTCTTACTCCTACCACCGTTAGTTTTTTTTTTGCTGTTTTATATATTTATATTTTATGTTTGGTGAGTGAATAAAAGTCTTATCTCTATTATTAGTATTTTTTTTATTGGCATTTCCTCTAAATTCATAAAAATATTGAGTTTTTTTAAATAATTATAAAGTTCGCGGCTGCAAACGGACAAATCCGCAAGCGCAGTCCGCTGCCGTCCTGAAAGGGTTAATAATAGTATTTTTATTATCAGACTTGAGCTGATGTGTACTAGATATAATAAGTAAATATTCCCTGGTGATGCATTGATAAAAGGCTGCTTGCCCCAGAGCATAGCGTTAAAGGATGTCCCCAGTTATGGAGTGTGAGGTTATGAAGTTAGAGGATTTAGAGGTTATACTCCGAGTTATTTGATTTTTGAAATCAGATGTGCAAAATTTCTGTTTACTCAGAATTTTGTGGTTATAGAAGCTTGCACGTCCCGATTAATAAGGTTATATGTAGGGTATGGAGTTGTAGTGTTATGGGGTTACAGTGATATGAGGTTATGGCATTATGAGGTTATGAAGTAACATATTAAAAAAATTTCTAACTACTCAGTTAAGTGTGAAATGCAAAAAAACTGCTTTTTACAGGTGTTTTTTTGAGTCACTCTGACAATACTGACTTCGGATTCAGCGGGTCAAAATTCATAGATACGTTTGGCGTAGTTTTTGAATGTCTTCTTTGAGTTCTTCCAATCGCATTGTTTCATTTACATGTATTCTTAAATATTTAATAAACTTTGAAAAGTAATGTTGCAAGTCTTAAAACTGATAGGATCTGCAATATTGAATGTGATACTTTTAAAGAGAACTACATTAGTTTTGACTCGAATGAGATTTTGCCTATTATTATTACTATGTTTCCATAGACTGCATAATTACAGTACCATTATTTATTGTATAAAAATATTAGTGCCTAACAGGCCCCCCCGCATCAAATCATGGGCCCCGGTACCAAATTCACTGGCGGGCTCCCGCGCTTAATAATTGATGAGCGGGAAAAATTTTTTTTGTCAAAATATGGCGGGCCTCTCAGAAGCCAATGGGCTCCCGCGCTTCATAATTGACGAGCGGGGGGGATAAGAATTCAAAAAAAAATTGCCAAAATCTCTGCGGGCCCTCACTACGGGCCTTTCAGAAGCCAACAGGCCTCCGCGCTTAATAATTGGTCAGGGGGCAGAAATTTTTAAAAAAATTTGCCAATAAACCCCCATAAGGGGGCCTGGCCCCTAATAATTCGCATCATCTGCATAGTTAACCAACAAAGTATTCTAAGAACATCCCCAATGTTGTTAATAAAATTTTAAAAAGCAGTGGTCCCAATGTACTGCCCTGTGGCATTCCAACGATCATATACATGTCACTAACAGCCGGTTTTTCAGTGTTGGGTTAAAATTTGGGTTAACTAAGGGCCAGTTGTATGAACTAAGTTTAGCCAAGTTCAGCTTGAACCAAGATCAAAAGCCAAGGTTATAATTGTTACAATAATCGTAACCATGGCTTTTAATCTTGGTTCAAGCTGAATTTGGCTCAACTTAGTTCGTACAACTGGCCCTAAACGAGTTTAAATTTTAACCAAAATTTTAAACTAGGTTGACATCACACGTTTTTCAGTATATTAAACCTCCTCTTAAAAAGTTGGGTTAACTTACCCTAGAATTTGTGTAGTTGGAAACATTTTTAAGGTAATTTTCGCTAATTGGACCGAGCTGACAAAACAATTTTTTGAGATCAAGTTTGTAATTAACTTTTATACGTGGAAACGGATATTATTGCACAATTAGTTTTTACTATTCAGACCTTTTGTTTTCCTATTACGTTTATTTATAAAGTTAAATAAGGATTTAAATTTACATAACCTCTCGAGTGGAAAATTATTTGAAGTTGTCACTTGAAATCTGCGCTGCGCATGCATAAACGCATCAAGTGAACCAGGTTAACTTTGATGTTCAAGTAAAACTCTGAAAACAGAAAAACTGCTAAACCGAAAATAAAAAGTTTAACCAGAAAAATTTGGTTTAAACCACTACTGAAATACTGGCCGTAAAAAAAATTGCCTTTTTCAGATTGGTCCATTTAAAGTTTACATTTGCTTTTCCTATATTTTTCTGCCTACTGATTTGTTATCCTTTAAATGTTTTGCACTTACCTTAAAATGCAAGAACATTCCATACATCTAAAACAGTTTTTATGGTAAATATGCCCATGGATGGATATTTTCTCAAGAGGATACACTCTTCTTTTACAACTCTCACACGTCTCAGTAACACTAGGAATTTCCTTTTGAAAAAAAGGCACATTTGTATTTGGTATGTGGTTGTTCTTTCGCCTTTTTAGTTGTATTTTAAGGCAAGAAATAATTTGAATTTGTTGATGTTCGCATTTTGTTTTAAGGTTTATGAGAGTAAATATTAGAAAAACACAAGCAAGGGACATTAAATTTTAATTTATTCACTCAAAATAATATAAATTGGCACAAATATTAAATATTACATAATTTAAGTTCTAAAAATATTATTTTTAACCTATAGAAGACATTTAAATATCAATACAAATCCATAAAAATTCAGAATTTTTGGTTCAATCTCACAGTTCCAACATTAAAAGATCTAAAAAATCATTTTAAAAAATCCAACAATTAAAATTTTAAACATACAACAGATTTATAATCAAAATAATCTATTCTAGTATTATACAATAAAATATAACCTTTGTTAAACAAGCAATAATATAGAAAAAACTTAATAAATAAAATATCAAAAGGTTCACATTCAAATTTTTAAATACTTTGATATAAAAAAAGACCATCTAACATACAGGATCTCTCACCGAAACAATCAAAACTGGTTAACATATTACATAATTTTCGATAAACTCAAAATTGCCTTAGTTGGAGATAACCCTGTATATCTTGTTAAAAACATTAACAATGATATATACTTTTTAAATCTACTCTAACATATCAAGGTAGACAAAAAAGCTAGTAAAAAGATTTTATTAGTAATGTATGTGTGTGTGTGTGTTTGTGTAGTTTTATAAGACGTTACGTTAAAATTAATTTTTTGGACGACCCTTTACAATATTTTCCTTTCACTGAAAAGAAGAAAACTTATGTAAGAATTTTTCCACTACATTTCATTTTAGTTACCCACATAATTTCCAAACAACCATGCACAACCAAAGAGTAATAATTAATATTTGTTAAACTATTAGTGCAAAAAAGGAAACAAAATGCAAAAATCAACACCAACAAACATAAATTAATGTAGATTAAATTAAGCCAAGTAGAATTAATTGAAAAAAAAAAAAAACAGAAAGAGAACATTTCTTTTCACTAATAACCAATAAAAATTTTAGTGCAAAAGCAACAAAAGACATTACTTAGATCTGATTAAAAAACAACTAAAGGCAAAAAAACGATCAAGTTTGTAACAAATTTTGTACTTACCACAAATCTGTTTACTTTTACACGGGGAGTTCTTGTCTTGTCAGAACTTGAATCCCTCATCGATTCGAAGCGAGCCCTCAACCTTGAACAAAAAAATAAATAATACAATTTTTCTACCTTAAATTGAAGCATACAAGGGATTTTTCTTTTAGTCCAAGCTAAGATGTCCAAATAACAAGTGGAAACCTTACTACTCTTAAAGTTTTCTAAACAGTATATTATGGCAACTTGTACAGCTAATTGGTTATACTGAAGCTTTCTTCAGCAATAAATATGGCTTATAAAGTAATTTGGTGAGAAAAATAAATTTATAATAGATATATAAACCTTTATATAACATTTATACAACTGTATTACAGCTTAGTCATATTTCTCTATAATGGTTACATAACATGAGTTTTAAAGGCTTTTAAAGCAATATTTTACAGCAATATAATTATTTATGCTAAATGTCATCTATGTCAGCCGTAATATAGGTTATTTATAAAAGCTTTTTACGTGCAGTAGAAGGAGTATTTTACAAAGCATTTATACAACTGAAATTTTCCTTTAGAGCTATGTAGATGCAATCTTCCGCCTTTATAGCCTCTTTTACATCTAAACTTACTCCATCTCATAACCTCTAAAAAGATCGTTTAAGATAGTTTGATTGAAACTCCATGCATATTTCATATGCCATTTGTTGTTAAGCGTTACACAACAAAACGGACTGGAAACATTGCTACCATTCGTCATCAGACTATACAGAGTTAATCTGGTATGGAATGGCCTTTCATCCAGTTGGGCAGCAGTTAAAGTGGTATATACACCAAAAGACACTAGGACTAATGGGCCTTAGCCTTAGCGATTTAGTGTCTTAAATCGCTAAGGCCCATTATCCTGAAATAATTTCTGTTGAAAGATCTGAAGAAGGTGCTGGACAGAGGAAACATAGTGAGCACTCATCCCCTAAATGCTCACCAGTATGCCTATCAGCTGGGCAAATCGACAGAATATACAATAGTTAAGTAATATTTCTTTTCTTTTCATAATTTTACGAAAATAAATGGAGAAGTTCAGTTTTCCACATGAAGAATATGCGGACGATCTAGTCATTCTGGCCAGAGGAAAATCTGAAGAGGTACTCTCTCATACCCTTCAAGAAGTACTACATACAGTTCACATTTGGTGTGAGAGGGAGCAGAAGTCTGTTAACTGCCACAAAACTGTAATAGTATGCTTCACCAGAATAAGGAGATAACTTAGAACCGCCCCTCTAAGCCATTTGCGGAGGAAGTGAAATACCTAGGTGTTACACTAGATAAATCACTCAACTGGAACTCCCATCTGGAAAACTTGATTCACAAAGCAAAATTGTCCTTGTGGACATGTAGAATTTGTAGAAAATCCTGGGACATTTGTCCTTAACAAATATACTGGATATACATTCTGGTCATGACCAATGGTAGCATATGCCTCCATAGTTCGGTGGTCAAAAGGGTTACAACAAACAACTGAAGCCAAACTCTCTGTGTTACAGAGACAATCATGCCTGGCAATACCTGATGCAATAATTACACCATCAGCTGCTCTGGAAATCCTCCTGGATCTACCCCCTCATCACATTTAGTTGAAGAGTGAGACCAGATGGGCAATATACGACTTCAGCAAGCGGTTATTAATATGCCACAGGCTAGCATCATGGATTACGAATAGGTCTGGATATTGAGTCACTTGGCATGAAAAGCAATGGGAAGGTGTGGTTACGAAATTTATTGGACCAGAACCAGTACTTGATATATCGTCAAGCAGCATGAAAACAACCATCTATTGGCGTATTGGCAAGAACTACCAGGATTAGTTCAAAGGAATTTATTATAGATCCTTTCAAATAAGGACAGGTTACGCATAAGAACTCTAAATGACCTATATACTGGGCACTGCCAATCTAAATCATCACTTAATAATACACCCATTTTATTTTGATAAATAGGCAAAATTCTGAATTTATATTTAAATAGTAGAGACCATACCGCTGATAAAACATCATAAAAAATTGAAAATTTCAAAAGTGGGATGTTGAAAAAAGCTGCAAGCTCAAAAAAGCTCGAAACTCCAGAGCTTTGTAAAGGTGAGAAGAGTCTGCAGCAGTTTTGGCTCAATAATTGGAAACTACCCCAACAGCGCTGCCAAAAATCACCCCTTGTCTTAAATGACACAGAAAAAACAAGAAAAAAACATTGATGCAAAAGTATTTCCATTTTTATGGATGCTATGATTGGTTAAAATTGCGTAGTACTCAGTAGAGTTAGACTTAGAATGCCAATTATAGCATCCATGAAAATAGAACCCTATGAAGATTACATCGGACCTGATGCAGTTTCTTATCACTTTAACAAAACTTAGACATATCTATTGTATGTATGCTGCTGTTTAACCTTAATTTGTATAATTCGATTGATTAAGATGTAACAACTATACTCATAGCTTAATCTTCATTTTACCCCATTCTAGAGGTGTTTTTTGGCTCTCGCTAATTATTTTGGGTGGCGTACGATATTTTCTGACCTCGGATTCGGACTTAACGACGGAAAATACATAGAGATACACGAGTCTGGTTCGCTGGTTCGCTTTTTTTTTGTGAGGCTGTGTTATGTTAGCATGACCTGTTTACAATTTTATAAATAAAAAAGCAAGATAGAAAAATGATACTTCACTCAAATGTCAAAAAGAATGAAGCAACATGTTGTCTATTTTCTTTCTCTTTTTTTTTTTTTTTCATTTACCAGTTGCTGTTTCGCTGTTAGGTCCTTAATCTGTGATAATAAGGGGGATGGGCATAACCCTTTTATATATTGAGTCTGTCAAGCAAAAACTACTTGCTACTGCCTCGATATCTTAAAGCTTTTCTCTGCTATCTCTACGGCTGCCTTACAAATTCTAAAATGATGCAAAAACGGCAAACACTAGCATGTTTAACTTACGCTTTCGTTGATTCTATCTGAGACTCTTCGCCATACTCCTCAACAATATTCACAGTATTAGTCTGTTCCTTTCTAATCTCTTGGGCTTCCCATTTCTCAAATTTGGCTCTAAGCTGTTTGGCTCTGGCAGCTTTTTGTGCCTAAAAAAGACATACGTTTAACCTTTGTTAAAACATGCTTTATCAGACTCTAACTTCAAGTAAATCATCAGGCACTTTATCAACTTCATCTTCATTTTCCGATTCTTCCTCTTCAGAGCCAGATTCTTCCTCGCTGCTAGATTCAGGCCTAGCTGGTTCAGGGGGTGGGGTGAATCTTTTCAAAGGTTTTGGACCTTTAAAAAAAAGTTTTGTTTAAAAAAAATATATTTTTTTTTTATTTAGTTAGTATTATAAACCTTTAATCAACCATTACTCACTCTTTATCTTTTTAATATCATTTTATTTACGTACCGACTGGTTCGGGATCCTTAGATAAGTTTTCTTCCATTTGCCTGAATTTGTTTAACATTTTTGAAGCGGTATGAGTTGTCTTAGCGATTACGGAGTCGTCTACATAACCATCTTCGGCTCTAACGACATCCGGGTCGTGATAGATTTCACGTTCTGGCGTCTCAGTCTGGGAAAAAATGAAATAGTTACTCTATAGAAACTACAATGAGAAATCATGAAAAACAACAGAAAATGCGTGTTAGTGCCTTCATATATACAATGTGGAAACTATTGAAACAAATTAGGAAGTAGATAACCTGAAAATCAATGATTACTTAGTAGTGACGAAACGATTACGCTGAAGATTAATTAGATCCTGCGGTTATCACGGTTTTGTGATTAAGCATAGTTGTTGACCAATACGATTATTTGTTGTTGCTTTTGCCAATATTTGTTTTGGTGGCGCAATGTTTTCTGAATGCTGCATGCATTCAGAAGACGAAAAGTCTTTTCAAGGTTCAATTTCAAATAAATAACTTTTAATCATTATTCCAAATAACATACTTGTTTCAAGTATAGTACTCTAAATTATAATTTACACTTTAAATGTTCAAATTGAAATTAAAAAAAAGGGATATTTATAAGACATGTCTTGCTTGATTTATTGGCTATAATAGTATAGCAAGAACGCAGTAAATGTCGAGCTCAAATTGGTCAAATGTCATTATTAGTTTTGCGTCCTATTTTGTTTTGTTATTTTGTTAATGCTGATTTGTCAATTTACTGAACAGCCTTTTCAACTGTTTGAATTAGGGACATTATCCAACTAACAAAAACAACAAAACGAAAACAGCAGCATAAAACATCAACACTACTAGAGGGAAGACAGTTACAAAAAGGATAGAAATGCACACAATGATGTACTGGGGACATGCCCAAAGAAGGGATCCAACATATCCATTAAAGAGAGCGCTAATATGAAACAGCAACAAACTAAAAATAGAGAGACCGTGCTACACGTGGAAAGAAAAACGATGGAAAAAATGAATCCCACAAAAAGATCGTAACGATATATGCTCTACTAGAATCAGAAATGGAGGAATCAGAAGACTAAGAAGAAAATTTGTAGAAGCAGAAACAAAAAAGAGGAGCATAATCACTCCATATAACGACACAATGCGGCAACACATTTCACGAACACCTACACTGCCCATCCCACACTCATATGGCTTTCGCTGCTGACAACAAGTATGACCTAAATCCATCCCAGAGTGGACGTAGCCGGACCAGCTGTATAATGGATTTTCAATGAAAGGCGCCAAAGTTTAACTCCAAAACATTTAGAACAGATATATTGTTCTCTTCAAGTGAGTGTTTATAATAAATTGACTTTATCAACTTTGGATAATACGGAATAAGGTTTTCCCAGAAAAAAAAAATTATTGCTGAAGTACTTAATTCACGTAAAAAAATGATTTATGGCATATTTATTATCTTTTTAATTTTACTCATAGTAACAAAAAAAAATGAAGTTTGAAAAATAGAGTTCATTTTAAACAGTGATAAATTAGCGCGTTGTGACGTCAACTCCCTGAAATCCAATAAAAAGTCGTTTACATTGTTGCATAAGATATGCCGTGAAAAATATAAAACATAACCTCTATTTATTGACAGCACTTTTTAATAGTTGTAATGGATTATCAAAATGCTTAGAAAAGTTTGTTTTGTAGTTTTTGTACCTTTGTGTAATAATACTAGTGAAAATGCTCCCTCAATATTATTTTTGACAGTACCACTTAATGTTGACGAAAAAAGTGGTTTTCTGCTGTAAAATCTAAACAAATATTTCATCTGGGAAAAGATGGTATCTTTCGGAGGAACTCGTGTGCCTTGCATTTTTTGATGATAAAGTGACTCATGAAATAAAAATAAAAATGATACAAAATTTAAAAAAAGAAAATTCACGGGAGCCGGAACGTAATGTTAGAGGTTTTGTAGATACAAAAAAAAATGATTCGAATATTTGTTTATCCGATTTTATATCAAAGAAAAGTTCAAATTTTTTAAAATTAAAAATATAAACGTCGAAAAATCCAAATCAAAACAAAAATAAGCTTTACTGTTAACACAAAGTGCAGAAACAAAGAAATGTACAAAAACAAAAAAGAATATAATAAATAAATAAAAAAATTAAATTGTTATTAATTATTGACAATGGAGAATAAGTTAAACAAATTCGAGCCTATCCTTAAAAACCCGGGACCTAAAGAAACAATATTTTCTATATTTAATATAATTTTCCAAGAAAAAAATATTATTTAAGTAACTTCATTAGTTATTTACAATTTTAATGATATTTTTTTGGTGCTTTTATTGGTAAAATTGTGAAATACACCCTGAAAACTTTAATTTTCGCACTCTAGTTTCTGCTCGCTTATAAGTAATTATAGTAAATTTTGGTTTAGATATGTTTTGGAACATTTAAAAAGTATTTTCGGCAGGCCTAACATAGTTGTATTTGAGTTTTTCCTTTTGTCCATTTTTTAATACTTTAAAGTAGATTTTTTTCATCGGGTTTCTTACAAAAAAATTTTACTCGATAATTTTCAATTGTTTATAAAATATTTAAAGTGAAAAACCACCTTGGCACTAAAAAACATACATTAGATGAAGGCGCTAATTTTTGTAGATAACGCAAAATGATTGAAATAGCGTACTTTGTAGCTTGGTAGCACATTTTAAAATTCCTTTTTTTTAATCAAAAGAGCATTTTTTCTTTTGCATAAAAAGGAACGTTTTTACAGGGTGAGACATAAAATATGACAAGCTTTTTTTTTTTGGGGTTAGTCTAATGCAAATCTTTATGCCTTGACAGATTACCACCTAAAGCCAACCACCGTATTTTGTTCACGCACTTGTACCTATACTGGCCTTCCATTTATACAGTAGAGTTCAGTGAAGCCAACCCTGGTTTTACGTCATTCCAACCTCTAATTATATAATATAATTTGTTAGACAATAAATGATACATTATTTTTTGGAAAAAGGTGATTTCTTGAGGTAAATATTTAACCTGAAAAATATATTTCCCGTGCTAACCGAGGACAGTTTATTTTAGGGCTCATATATATATATATATATATATATATAGAACGAAAAGCCTGCATTTTTCACAGGAGAAACAAAAAATTTGTTAACGTGTGTTAAACATTTTGATAAAGCATCACTGATTTTCGAACGACCTATTTTCTTCCATAAATAATTTCCAGACTGTAACATGTGATTATAAATTATACTATGTGTTCAAAAACAACCCTGCAGAAGTAGCCTCCTTATTGATCCTTGTGGCACACCAAAACAACTTGTAGGTGTTAAAGTTGTAAATAAAGCCAATAAGCGTTTTATTAGAGAAAATAGGGTTTTTATGATGATTTAAGATGATTTTTTTTTAATGTAAAAATTTTGTTTGTCAGTAACAGATTAGCAAAAACCATAAAATGAAATTTGTTAATCATGCTTAAAAAAATTCAAATGTTTCATAAGATTATCAACCTTCACTTGGGAGGGGTCTCTCGGCGGTGTGATTCTAAACTGTTTTCTTTGCTTTTCGGGTTCTCTGTAAGTTTCGAAGAATTTAAATCGTTGCTGGATATCGGCAGTCTTAACCTCGACGATGTCCTCCATCACCTCGGAGGACTTTACTGTATCTTCGGAAGAGGCTTTTGCTAAATAGGCCTAGATAGATACATTTTCACACATTTAACATTTTGAATGCAATGAATTCAAGTAGTCGCTTACCTCTCTGGCTTTTTTCACATCGAGCTTTTGGGGTATCACAGGGGAAATCTGAGGTGGCTTGGACGCATTGGCATCTAGTTCTAAGAAGAGCGAACGAGACTTTTTACTGATCTCTGAAAACCGTTACTATATATTAGTTACGTTAATAAAAAAAAACAGGGCTTATTTAGTAAAATTAACCAAATAAATTCGTTTAATAATTTTTTGTTTTTATCAATATTTTAAATTACCGCTTTGGAAAACTTCAGTATCTTCTTCATCTTCGCCAACTTTGATTTCTTTGTCATTAAAAGGTTCGCCTTTCTCAAAACGTTCTTTAAGAGATTTGGTATCACAGGACTCAATTCTTTCAGACTTGGCCAAGTTGGTGCAGGATTCTGATTGTATAACAGCTTGCTGGTAAGCCTCCTTCATCTTACCTTGCTTACCCTAAAAAAGAACATTAATAGTCGAAGAACGGGACCCTTGAATTCGGGACGTTCTATGCAACTCTTGCACATACAAAAACAGAGAGTTGATTCTTGTGTAGAAACTCCTTACAAAACATATTTTTGAAGTCGTGATGTGATTTGGCATTACGAATTTGGAAAAAATTGCACTTTTTCATTTTCTTTAGAAAATAAACTATTTTTGCATTTTTCATACTTTATGTATTAATTGTCATAAAACCTTGATATTGTAAAATTATCAGTGATCCAAAATTTCATGAAACTTAAGATTTGTGAAAATTTCAATGATAGTTTTGTGAAAGTTTCAGTGTCCATCTGAAGGGACCCCTCACAATGTTATGGGAAATTGGCTTACAGTGAAATTGGCCCAAATTTTGATATGTTATTCTACTAATCCAGTAGATCTAAAGTCTCAATAGGCACGAGTCCCAAAAACACATCCTTCTATCTTTTTGCCCTCTATTGGGGTGAAAAGCGCTCGTATACATTTAACAACTACATTTCTCTAAAAAAATATTTGTCTTTCAGCTCGGTAAAAACCTCAGTCGTAGGATCTGACTTACATTTAGACCCTTCCACCCTTTTCCACCCCTTCCGGGGGGTGAAAATCGCTTTCGCGGCTGCACAGCAGTATCTTTGTTCCAAAAAAATAAGAAACTGCTCAGTTGAACACATTGAAGTACCCCCTAATGCTTTTCCCCCCTTGGGGACTGAAAATCGCTTTCACGACTGAACAGCTGTATCTTTGTTCCAAAAAAAATATGAAACTACTCAGTTGAACACAGAACCTTAAAAGACGGTGCAAAAATCGCTAACGCTTTTCCCTTCCGGGGGGTGATACTCAATAAAGCGGCTGCACAGCGATAGCACATCTCAAACGAGGTACAACAATCTTTAACCATTTTCCAACCCCACCGAGGGTTGAAAATCACTTTCACTGCTGCACAGTGGTATACTTTTACCCCCGCGACAAACCTTATGGGAATTGGCTTAGTGTGGAATTGGCTCAACTTCGCATATTTTATGTATTTTGGCGTCCTGAACAAAAGTGTCCATGGGCGCGAGTTCGTAAAACTCTTCCCAAGAGGGGTGGAGGCCTAAGAACGTCTGGTTCGCATATTTGATTTCTCGGACGAATTCTCCCCTTATGCTCTTTTTAGCACAGACGACCAAGACGACCTCGGAGGGGTTGACGACCCTCGGAGGGGTTGGAAAATGGTTAGAGATTGGCTCAGAGTCATTGCTGTAACTCTTTTGAGATGTGCTATCGCTGTGCAGCCGCTTTATTGAGAATCACCACCCGGAACGGGTGGAAAAGCGTTGAGGGGTACTTCAAAGTGATTTTTGCACCGTCTTTTAAGGTTCTATGTTCAACTGAGCAGTTTCATATTTTTTGAAACAAAGATACCGCTGTGCAGCCGTGAAAGCGATTTTCACCCCCCGGAAGGGGTGGAATAGGAGGGAAGGGTCTAAATGTAAGTCAGATCCTACGACTGAGGTTTGTTCCTCAAGCACCCTCGTGCGAAATTTTGAAAGGCCCTTTTTCTGGTGAAGTTAAACGGGAGGGGGTCACATCCAAAAAAAATGAGCAAGAGGGGTAAATAAAAAAAAAAAATTGCGTCACAAATTTTACTCAAAAAAAAAGCGACTTAAAACTCATGGCGCCCCTTACATTAAGCTCATGGCGCCCTCGTGCGGGGCATAGTCGCTCCCCTCTTCCCCCAAAGGCCGGCCCTGACTTCATATAATAGAGAACAAAAAATAAACAATAATTTTAAATTTATGGGTTATTGTTATACTGAAATAGTTCTAGTTCAGATAGTATTCATTAGCGACATTTTTCTTTTTGTCATTCAGTCTACTTTGTCTTTCATTGCGTACTTGTCTGGCATTGGAAAACAGCCTCTGACACGGTAAAGCGAGGTTATAGTCGCTATTTACTATGCTGCTATTAAAATCACTACTCTCAGTGATTTTAGTTCTTCCATCATTGTTGCTAACGTCAATTTCCTAATCACGTGATTTAATCACCGGCAGTAAAGTATCGCCCATCATTAGCCTGTGCAGCACAAACCTGCAGTAGAATTTTGTTTGCCGGTGGTGATTGAATTGAGTGATATAATCCTACTTTCAGTGCGAAATGTCTTCCCCAGAACAACCCTAGCCTTGGAAAAAACCGTGTATCGGCGTAAAGGGTAAAACATTGCACAGCCCAGGCCCGCTAAAGAGTGGCAAGACATTTGTAAGCATGTTGACAAGGTAGAACTGAATTATATGGAAAAAGAACATCTAATCGAAGAAATTAGCGATGCTAATCTACGATTCACAGTTACATATTCTTCTGATGAAGAAAGCTATGTAGAATACGATGATGAAGAAGAAAGAGAGTAACGATTTTCTGCATGGAATAGAACCTCTGGAAGAATCAGATTCAAATTGAACTGGGTCAAAATGTATGTTTACATACAATAAAATATTATAGTATGCAACTCTTTTACCTTATATTATTTTTATAATAATAATAATAATAATAATAAAACAGCTTTATTAGGCGAAGTTTAGCTCTATTTTTACACTTCACCTGAACAAAGGTTATTCGTAACCACTGGGCAAGTTTTATTCTACTCCATTACACAGCTCCTTGACTGTGAAACTTTTATTGCAATTACACATCCTTATACTCCAAATGACGGTATGCCACTGGTAAAAATATCCACGCATGTTGGGTCCGCCCCTGGCTTCTTCTCATAATAATACTACTGTAATATTCTAGGAGCTAGTGTCGAAAAGTGAAAAATTTATCAAACCACTAACCGAAGTGGTTTGATGATAGTATTCGTCGAAACAAGCAAACTTGTCTCTTGTGAATATGGGCCTTAAGGGCCGGCAATTTATATTGCAGGCCTGTGAAGAATTGAACGTATTTCAATCGTAATCAAACCAGTAGGTTCTTCGGTTTGACTGTAGTTGTAGATGAAAGGATTGCATTGATACAGTCGGCGAGAGTTTTCTCGTTGAGCGTTGCGGTGCGCGCATTCAGAAAAAAAACCTGAATCGCATTGTAATCAAACCGGACAAAGTTTGTGGCAAATGTTTTCAATTGTCCAAAAAATGAAAAAAATACAATTGGTGGGAATTTTGAAAGAGGGGAGGAAGAGTTATTTGGGCAATTATGAGCATACAATCCAGGTTTACCCTGTAAATGTCGTCAAACAAGGAATTCAAGCTAAAAACTATCGCCTAAATTTTTACATACTCTAAACACCATATAAAATATTATATTATCATTGGCGAGAATTTTTATTAAAATCCCTCCCATTGGGGTTTTTTTTTTGGGGGGGGGGGTTGATTTTAATACAAATTCTCGCAGATGATAATATAATGTTTTATAAGGTGTTTGGAGTATGTAAAAATTTAGGCGATAATTTTTAGCTTGAATTCCTTGCTTGACGACATTTGCAGTGTAAACATGGATTTTATGCTCATAATTGCCCCAATAACTCTTCCTCCCCTCTTTCAAAATTTCCTCCAATTGTATTTCTTTCATTTTTTGGATAATTGAAAACATTTGCCACAAACTTTGTCCAGTTTGAATACAATGCGATTCGGGTTTTTTTTTTCTGAGTGTGCGCACCGCAACGCTCAATGAGAAAACTCTCGCCGACTGTATCAATGCAATCCTTTCACCTGCAACTACAGTCAAACCAAAGAACCTAGTGGTTTGATTACGATGTAATACGTTCAATTTTTCACAGGCGCGCAATATAAATTGCCGGCCCTTAAGGCCCATATTCACAAGAGACAAGTTTGCTTGTTTGGATGAATACTATCATCAAACCACTTCGGTTAGTTTGATAAATTTTTCACTTTTCGACATTAGCTCCTAGAATATAATGATTAATTAAATATAAACCCACTTCTGAAACTGGTCACATTTTTATTTTAAGTGTTCAATTTTTCAGATTAATCTGAACATTTCATAAAATTCAGATATTTCAGAAATGTATGATGATGTTGAAACATTCATATTTTTCATATTGAAATTGAATCTTTTAAAATGAAATTTGAAATTTTGCAACACTGATTATTGCAATATTCAAATCTTTTTCTTTCTAATGGTGAATGCATGAATAATATTTGTTTTGATATGACTAAAAAAATTAATAAGTATTAATGGAAGAGTTGCCAATTTTGTGAAATTTACAGTAAAAAAAAGTATGGATTGTGGATTTTTTTTATTTTTCAAAATAACTAGAAACAGTACCTAAGGTAGCTAATAAAATGAGGTAGTTTTTTTATAAAATGCAAAGTGAGAGAAAGGCCTTGTAACCTGAGGCACTCTACAGTATTGGGTAACAGACAGTTATTACGTTTTATTATGTTCTATGCAAGTATGAGCATTATTCAATTCACTGCTTGTTAGTTTTTTTTGGGATATATTATTGTAAATATTGTTACAATTAATTAAAAAACATAGTAGAGATGGGAAAAGCGGTTCCACTCATGTAGCGTTGCAAACGCGATCGCTCCAGAGAAATACCGCGACAAAATAACGTTACTTTGGAGCGACGCGACAGAGATAAAATGATATGGCTCGCTCTGCCAAACGCGCTTATTGAGTTCAAGAGATCGCGTTTGTTGTGTAACGTGTGGTGTTTTCGGAACTCAAAGTTTTGGAGGGTAGGATATGTAATGTAACGTGATCTATTATTATATGCAGTCGCTTATTCGCGTTTCGCCAACGCCAAAGTACAAAGAGCGCTTGTTAATTTCTATAGTTATGTAGATTTATTAGATTTTTGCATTTTCTTACTAAACAGTAAAAGTAAATACCAATAAAGATATATAGGTTGTAAAAAATATAGTACATTTATTTGTTGTATGAGTTGTTATTTTATATAAACTAATAGACTATATTACATAGACGTGTTTTAAACTTTGGGTGGCCATTTATAAAATCGCAGTTTTCTCTCTATTGTTGGTATGTATTTTTATTTTATAAAAAATATAAAGAATTATTTTGGTATTTTTTTTACCAGGTAGGTATAGGCAGGCATAGCATTTTGGGTTGATAATTGATTTCTGTTGATATTTATGAAATATGGCCCCAAAAAAAAAAGTCGTCTACCATTTAGAATTGTTTTTCTAATAAACAAAAATCAGATAAGATATCAATTTACAACGATTTTTATTATTGTTAATATATAATTATACATCCCTTGGCAACACTATAGTATAGGGCCAATAGAAGTAAAGAGCTTAACGTTTAGTTTTTTACTCTGGTATGGCATTGCATCTTTGCACCTTGTCGCTGGTCAAAGTCTACAAACTTTATGGTCGTCGGTAACGTTGACACACAGGGTTCGCTCCGAGTAACCGGTTACTTTAGCATTTAATAGCGCGACTGTACGTTACCTAAAAATACCGCGACAAAATAGCGTTACAGAGATAACGACCCATCTCTAAAACATAGTTCTATTTTCAACTGGATTATTATTAACTGTATCGGTATAGCAATCAGAATTTTATAATGTAAACACGTGCAGGAAAACGTAAAGTACTGAATCTACAATTTAAAAAAAGTAAATTTTGGGAATTTCCAGTTAAGGATAGGATTTCGCAGAGTGAGATGGAAATATGCATTTATTTTTGGTTTATTATAAATAATTAAATAACCAAACATAGTATAATCTTTAAAACTTTTAAATAATTGCTATTGTTCTAATGAATACAACTATATATATTTTTTATTGTAAATATCTGTTGTACTTCAATATCGTAGTTTGTCAATGAAAATAGTTCCTAATATCATTATTAAATTATGGCATTTAACTATATACAAAATTTATGATAAAAACTGTACATGATTGTATTTTATATATGTCATAAATGACGCAATCACCACTTTCAAATATCTTAATAAAAATGTATCTGTTGACTACAAAAACCAATTGGCAATTAATAATTTTAAAAAATCTAAAATTAATGCATGCTATAAAATTAAACGATTTACCATGTTTAATGATATAAAAATAAATCAAAATCTTATTCTCATTAAACCATCAATAATGAACCAATCAAACTTTCAAAATGTAGTAATAGATAAAGTAACTAGCAACATAATTATAGCAGATAATTCAGATGTTGATGTATCTGCAAATAATGACATACAAATCAATTCAGACTTAACCAACGAGAATGGGAATAATAGTTCTTGCTATGCAAATCGTGATTTTTTAGAAGCAAGGTCAAAAAGAAAGAATTTAAGGTAATGCACCAAAATACACAAGGTATTGGAAACAAACTTTTGGAAATTGAAGTATTTTTAACAGAAATAAATTGTGATGTCCTCTGCGTCTCTGAACATTGGTCAAAAAAAGAGGAAATTCAATCTCTTCAAATTCCAGGCTTCGTTCAAGGTGATTTTTATTGTAGAAAAAACTACAAAAATGGTGGTGCAGGCATATATGTTAAAGCAAATTATAAATTTAAAATCTTAAACTATATAAAAGAACTCTCAATCGACAAAGATGAATCGGATTATGTCATTATTCTGAGTTTGTACAGAAGTCCAGATGGTAACATAAATGTATTTTTTGAAAATCTTTGTAATGCTCTAAATCTTATTGCAAACAAAAACCTACAAAACCATCTTGTACTTTGTGGGGACTTTAACATTAATTTTCTAAAGGCCTCAAAGAATCTTACCGGTCTACTAGACATCTTAAATTCTTTCTACTTGACGCCTACGATAAAAGGGTGTACTAGACTAACCAACTGTATTGATAACATATGCATACTTGTTGATGACAAACTGTACGATAGCAAGGTATTAAATAGTGCTATAGCTGATCACCACGCCCAGTTGTTAACTGTGTTGGTAGATGAAAATACAGATAAGGGTAAAACATATTATCAACGACAAATAAGTGACAATAATATAAGGTACTTCTGTTCACTGCTTGCAGAAGAAAATTGGGAAAATGTATTCAATTCAGATTTAGATGTGAATTCTGCTTTTGCTTTATTTCTAGACGACTTCAAATATTATTTTAAATTAGCTTTTCCATTAAAGAAAAAAAGGACAAGACAGCATACCAAAAAGGGCTGGTTGACAAGAGGCATAAGGGTGTCAGCGAGAAAATTAAAAGACTTGTATATTCTGAGCCAACAAGGGAATGAAGAAATTAAAAAAAATTATAGGAAATATAAATCGGTCTACAGGCAGGTAATAAATAAGGCAAAAAAGATGTATAACACTTCCATGATTTCTAATGCTCATAACAAATCAAAAGCAGCATGGAATATTTTAAATAAAAATAAAAAGAATTGCCATGAAACTAACAAAGAAATTAAACTTACAGTTGATAATATTACTTTAATTAATAATCATGAGATATCTAACCAATTCAATAAATATTTTAACAATAATCCACTTAACTTAATACAAAATCTAGATAATCAAACAAGAACACCTACGATAAATAGAAGAAATCAAAAATCCTTCTTTTTTGAACCTGTCACAGAAGCAGAAGTCCTAGAAGTGATTGCAGATTTAAAAAATTCGAATTCCTCAGGTGATGATGGTATTAGCAACAATTTGATTAAAAAATGTAAGAAATTTATTAGTAAACCATTAGCCTATTTAATAAATTGTTCTTTGAACCAAGGCATATTTCCAAATAAACTAAAACTGGCCAAAATAATACCTATATACAAATCCGGCAATAAAAATAAATTGGAAAACTATAGGCCCATTTCTATTCTAAGTCCTTTTGCGAAAATCTTTGAAAAAGTAGTTGCTAATAGAATTGTTACTTTTTTTGTTAAATATAATTTATTTAATCTTAAACAGTTTGGATTCCGAAAGGGCTTATCTACAACAACGGCTATTTTACATGTTTTAAATTTGCTATATAAGAACCTTGATCAGCGTCATAAATGTGTGGGCATATTTCTAGATTTAAGCAAAGCTTTCGACTTAGTGGACCATGAAATACTGATAAATAAGTTGGAGTGTTATGGTATTAGAGGAGTGACTTTAGATTGGTTCAAAAGCTACTTGAGTAATAGAAGGCATTATGTAGATGTGAATAACTGTAAGTCTGATCGTCTAGAATCCACGATTGGTGTACCTCAAGGTTCCATTCTTGGACCACTCTTATATGTAATATACGTAAATGATTTTTTATTTGATAACTCCACAATGTATGCTGACGACACTTCCCTGTTAATTTGTCACCCCAGAATAGAGGACGTAACTAAAAATGCTAATCTACAATTTCAGCAGATTCATGAATGGTAAAAAAGTAACAAGCTAAGATTAAATGTAAAAAAATCCAGCTTTATCAGATTTGATATATCTAACAAAAAAGTTGACAGTAGCTTATTAATAAAAACTGATGGTGGTTCATTAGAGCAAAAGAACAGTTTAAAATTCTTGGGGTTACATATATCTAACAACTGTTCTTGGCATCCTCATATAGATTCAGTTTGTAACAAAATTGCGCCAGTTTGTTACTGTTTAAATCAATTGAGGAAAACTGCCGAGCAGTCTGTTCTTTTAATGTACTATTATGCCCACTTTCACTCTGTGATTTCATACGGTGTTATTGCTTGGGGTGGATCCACTGAAAGTGAGAGAGTGTTCAAAATGCAGAAAAGAGCAATCAGACACATAGTAGGAGTAAATCAGAGAACCAGCTGTAAACCAATCTTTAAGGAATTAGGCATCCTAACTTTACCCAGCATCTATACAGGGTGTCCCGAAACTCCCGCCTTCCCCTTTAGGTGCTAATTCTCCATGCAAAAATAGTAAGAAAAGTTCCTATAAACATGTGTCCGGAAATGCTTCCTAAGGGAGCTACGGCCCTCTAAGGATGGCGCAAAAATAGGTGTTTTTACTAATTATCTCGGAAATGATTTGGGACAACTTTATGAAACTTGGTTACGTTTTTTTGATTATTAAAGGTTATTGTTTTACAGTATTAGCCAAAATTAATTTTATCCAGGGGCGGAGAAACGAGAGGTCGGTGTTCTTTGTTTCTACATATTAATTTTCCATTTGACATTTTTAGTACTTTAATCCCTGATTATGATTCCCTGGTTAATTCTGCATAAAAAAGGCCTCTTTACAATTAGCCATATGGCAAGCCGTTTTCGAGTAAAAGCGGTCTAAACGAAATATTGCGTATTCGTTTGCTAAATGCGCATTATTTATTTTTTAAAGTAGGCGTAAAACAATAACTTTTATTAATCGAAAAAAGTTAACCAAGTTTCATAAAGTTGTCCCAAATCATTTCCGAGATAATTAGTACACCTATTTTTGTGCCATCCTTAGAGGGCCGTAGCTCCCTTAGGAAGCATTTCCGGACACATGTTTATAGGAACTTTTCTTACTATTTTTGCATGGAGAATTAGCACCTAAAGGGAAAGGCGGGAGTTTCGGGACACCCTGTATACTTCAATTATTAATACATGCTAAATCTGAATTTAATCGTCTCAATCTTTTAAGCCAAAATCACAATTATAATACTAGAAATAACTTAGTATTAGAAGTTCCACAGCATAATTTATCAATTTTTGAAAAAAGCCCTGAATACCTGGCTATTAAAGTTTATAATAAGCTGCCGAATGTGTACAAAAATCTAAATGAAAAAAATACTAGTTGAAAAGTGTTATTATACAATTGGTGAATTTTTTTGTGATAATCTGTGATATTGTATCTTTATTTATCAATTATGTTCGTGTAGATATTGTTATAAATATTGTGTATTTACTATAATTTTATATCTATTTTATTGTGTGTTTGTTATAGATTGTCCAATGACGTACCATATATACATTTTCTTTTTGTATCTGAAATGGTCAATAAAGATTATTATTATTATTATTATTCCTTAGAGTAATAGTAAGTATCCGAAACTATTTTAAAGATTATACCATTTATGAATTTTTAAATATTTATAATAAACCGAAAATAAACGCATATTTCCCTCTCACTCTGCAAAATCCTGCATTCAATGCTCACACCTATTACACTTTTATCACCAACAACCTGTTATAAACAACCATTTTGTGCTTTTTAAAAACTAATTCGGACCTTAAACTACATTTCACTAGTTTATATCTTCAATAATAACAAAATTTCCTCGCTACTTTTCACTGCCGTTACAGAAAAATCCCATGTAATCTCGAATGAAAATATTCTTTTGCACCAGATATTTTGTTAACACAATTATGGGACGAGAAATATTGCATTTCCAATAAATTTCATTAAAAAAGTGGAAAAGAGGAATTTTTCTGATTTCGCAATTCCAAATCAAATCGTGACCTCCATAACTGAATTCAGCAGGTCATCTTACATAACAATATGACTTTATTTTGTATGTTCGCGAGTTGCATAGGCCAGTTTAATTTGCGTATTTCAAGGGCCTTGCTCTCAGTCTAACTTATAAAAATTCATCTAGCTCCAGCGTACCATGAATAATCTATTTCTAATGGTTTGTATTTCTTGTTTTCTTTCCTCTCGCCTCTCGTCCTTGTTGTTTTGTTCTCCATGTTCCCACTTGTTTTTCACTTCTGACAAGTTGGTGAAATGGAAGGGTTTTTCTTTCTGCACTTTTCTAGCTTTATATAGGGTAGGATCTTCTCCTTCTGGCACTTCCTCTTCCTCTTCTTCCTCCTCGGAAGAACTTTCTTCGATTGGTATACCATTTAAGGCCTCATCTGATACTCCTACATCCATACCCTTGGCTTGAAATCTGACAAATATTAAATTTGTTTTGTTAAATTCCAATGATTTTATATCAGATAAAATGCTTCTTATATAATGAAACTTGATTCTCATAATTCATTAAAAAAATATTTTAGTGGGAAAATTAAAAAAAATAAAAACATATTTTTTCATTAATTACATGTCAATGTCAAGTTTTTATTCACCATATTTTTATGAAAAAAATATAGGTGTGGCATTTTAGTTTGGAACTAAAGTTTTGTTTTTCTTATAGAGACTCTGTAATAAATCATTGTTGACACCCATTCCATGGCAGTCTTTTCGAATTGCTTACTATAATATCAGAGAACTTATACCACAGAGAAGCGACAATATCGGCGGCTAAATATTTTTAGTTCTTTTAAATATGTAAGGGCTTTTACGAAAAAATCTTTTTGAAATGTAAACCGATCGAAAGCATTTTTATATATATTTGAATTTCGCAAGGAAAATGAATTTAATAAATCAAAAAGGTTATTAAACATATCTAATGTTTCAATCGTGCCGATAGCATCTATTTGTACATGTGTTAAAATAAAATATATTTTAAATTTTACTTTTTTACTTTCCTCTTAAAGGAACCCCCCCCTTCAAGTCTATTTTGAATAGCATTTGCCTATATTTTTTTAAACAAAATTATCTGATTCGGGTGTATAATAAATTCTATACCGAAAAAATATTATTTTAAATGGAAAAATACAATTTTCCTATATATCCCCAAACCAGAGGTTATATCGGACACATTTAAAAAATAATAAAAAAACATATTGCTCACTTTAATTTACTTTTTTTTTTACATTAAAATAAGTTCCCTAAATATACCTCTATCAACGTGCTTAATCAGATTTAAATTACGCAGATTCGTTCTCACCAATTACACCAATGGTGGTTGGGTCATCTTTGGCGTAATGTAAACATATGGAACTGACAACTACACAACCTATTTGGCACATGCACATACGAAAACGGTACCTGCGGGGAGCCTTGCTGTCGTTTCTCTGTGGTATAAGTTCTCTGATAATATCAAGGAAATATATGAAAAGCTAGAGGTGTAAATTAACTGTTTTTTTTCTATCGTATATACTAGGGTGGCCCATCTCTATAGGGGGTGAATTTTTTTTGCGTATTTTTTAAGTCTCACCCCACGAAAATATACTATTATACTAGGAATAATTTATGTCAAAGTTTCAGATAATTGAACGGTAACCCGTGCCGCATTCAGGTAGAAATTTGTAGATAAGATTTTATTACAGTAATACACTTAAATTTTACTTAAAATACAAATATCTACCTCTTTTCTCATAATGTTTTATTGGTGTAATTATTTCCTAGAAATTATTTGTTTTGGAAGTTTGGAAATATAATGCACCTACGGTAGGTTTTTATGTCAGTTTGCAATTGTGTTTTACAGTGGTTAAGTTCTAGCATACGTTCCTTTTTGAAAAAACATTTAACGATGGCTGATGTTAGATCCTTACCAAAGGATACTTTCATTTACTTAGTTGGACACTATTCGTCACAAATCATTGGCAATAAATTGCCGTCTAATAGACAAGTATTACAAGTGCTCTTTTATAACATTCGTGAAGTGAAGCTAAGTGTACATGAAAGTGCTAAATTAACAATAAAAGAGGTGTCAGTTTTTTGGGATAAAGCTCGCATTCCGACACGTCAGGATTTTCATTGTGTTAAACAACTAGATAAACTTTATGCAAGTGGAGGAACTTACAAAAATCGGCTAAAAGGGCCAGTGCGGGAGTAAAGAAAAAAATTTCGTTGAAAAATTGGACGATCTCTTTGACATTTCTCATGCAAATGCATTGGAGTTGATGAAAATAGATGAAGATAAGCAGTTTTTAATTAACCAAAGAAAAAAGGGACGTCCTGGATTTATGCATGGTATTGATTACCAACTTGCTTCTCAAGAAAAATCAGCTGAGGAGAAATTACAGAAATTATCTGAACGAATGCAACGAAGTCAACAAGAAAAAGCTAGATTAGAGGAAACAGTCACCTGTCCATCATCAAGTAGTAATTCAGCCGACTCCAACGAAAATGAAGATGAAATAATCGAAGCCCAAGAAGAGTTGTTACAAGATCAGCCTGGCCCGTCACAGCCAAAAAAAAGGAGATTGTATGGAACATGTAACATCATCACACCAAAAATAGCCGCTGCATTTGATGCTTGCAAAATAGGCGACAGGTATGGAGTCCATATTTTGACGGCAGTAGCAGAAGCACTAGGACATGACACCACATCTTTGTCCATCAGCAGAACCACACTTCAGCGCTCTAGACAACGCATCCGCGAAGAAAGAGCTGAAATATTAAAAACTGCCTTCGGTAATTGTGAATTGCCGGCCCCAGTCATCCATTGGGATGGAAAACTTTTACCTTCTCTCACTGGAATGGGAAATATCGATAGACTTGCTATCTTAGTTACTAGTGGAGATATTGAACAACTACTTGGAGTACCAGCTTTGCCCAATTCAACTGGAAGAGAACAGACTGAACCAGTTTATGATGTGCTCTGTGAATGGAATTTGGACGAAAAGGTAATAGCTTTGTGTTGTGATACAACAGCATCAAATATGGGTTATATAAATGGAGCAGCCACACTATTGCAACAAAAATTAGAAAGAGATATTCTATATTTTCCTTGTAGACATCATATTTTTGAAGTGGTTTTGAGAAGTGTGTTTGACACAAAAATGCCTTCCTCATCTGGTCCAAATGTGCCACTATTTAAACGTTTTAGGGAATTTTGGCCTAAAATAGATCAAAATAAACTAAAAACTGGATTTCAGGTATCAAAAATTAAACACATTTTACAACCAGTTAAAGCCGAAATTGTAAAGTTTCTAAATGCAGCTTTAACTTTGCAACAGCCTCGTGATGATTATAAAGAATTTTTAATGCTTTCTAAACTTTTTGTTGAAGAAGAGCCCACTCACACGACATTCTATCAACCAGGGGCATTTCATCATGCACGTTGGATGGCCAAAGCCATTTACTGTCTAAAAATATTTTTTTTCCAAGATCAGTTCCAACTAACTAAAAAAGAAAAAATAGGTATTGAAGATATATGTCTCTTTATTGTAAAGGTTTATGTAAAGGCCTGGTTTACAGCGTCATTTGCTAGTAAAGCACCGCTTCATGACTTAGACTTTTGTAAAGAACTCATTAATTATCAAAATATTGACAAAGAAATATCTCAAGCCGCAAGTAGGAAAATAGTGAACCATTTGTGGTACCTTAATTCAGTAAATGTTGGCTTATCTTTCTTTGATGACGATATTTCAGTTACCACTAAAAGAGAAATGGTTAAAGCTTTGAATAGGAAAGCACCAAATCAAGAGGGTATTAAACGACTTATGATTAGTAACATTACTGACGTTGAAAACAAGGAAATTCAGGACTTCATATGCGAGAACACTAAACAGTTTTTTCAAAAATTAGGTTTGTCTATGGAATTTTTGGAAAATGATTCAACAACATGGAGGGAAAATGAAAGTTATACCCGATGTTTCAATTTTGTAAACAAAATTAAAGTTGTAAATGATGCCGCGGAGAGAGGAATCAAACTTATTACTGACTATAATGACATTTTAACAAAAAATGAAGACCAAAAACAGTTTTTACTCCAAGTTGTAAATGATTATAAATCACAGTTTCCAAATGTAAAAAAAGAAACCCTGTCGCATGCTTTGGCCTAGTGCAAAAAATATTGTTTTTATTACTATATGTCTTGTAGATTTAGGATAATATTTGGTACTATGTATGAAAAAAACGTTTCATAATAAAATACACAAAGATAAAACGAGAGTTTTATTTCAAAAACTTCTAGTCTAGTTTTCTTAGACTACGAATTTACAGTAGTATGACACATGTCATAGTCACAACAGATAATGTCTTTGATATTTGTATGACTTGATTAGTCATTCTAAAGATAAATGTTGCTGATTAAAAAAAAAAAACAATGCATCAACCAAAGAATGTAAATAATTCCATTTACTTTTATTATTGCATAATAATGCATTCTGCGGCACCCCTTGCCTTCAATTTGCCTCAATAATATTTTGAGGGGACTGTTTTTTCTTCAAATGGAACCATTTGCAGGGGTGAGAAATAAAAAATTTCGATTTCGAAAAAGATGGGCCACCCTAGTATATACTCTATATCTTAAATTATATTGCAGTAGATGCAACGAATATACAGGGTGGACCATTAATAATAGGCCATAGTTCAAGGATCAAAATATGAGGATATAACCAAATATGCTTTAGTAAATTTTTGCCATGGAAGAAGATACAGGTTGTCAAAATTGTAATTCTTTTTTCTTTTTTTTTGCAATATCTTAATTAGTAAAAAAGGTACACTTGATAGAACTTGATAATTCCAACCGTTTTCGAGAAAACTGCCGCATAGATCTCAAAAATTCTTTGAAAACAAACCCAATTTGAAAAGTAAAAATTGTATTTATTGAAAAGTGTGCTTTGGTGACGTCTTAGTTCTGTCAAAATGTCAAACTAATGAAATTGTACGTAAACCTACTTACTGTTCTACTTACCTTGCAAGTTTAGATAGAATAGATGGTGACCTCTTGACATTGACGGGGGTGGGACCCCTATCAGACTCTTGTACTTCTGTTTGGTGGTGTTCGAATACTTGGAACCTTTCTTTGACATTTAAGCTTTGTAGTTCCTCCAAACCCAAGTCAGGCTTGTCACTTGCTAATAAAAATAACAAAAAGCTTTATACAAAATACCATATACTGATCATCTATACAGGCATATGCTGTGGTTATTTAAGTTACTTTAAATCAGTGAGACACCAAAAATAGAATGAAGAAAAACATTAATTTGAGTTTATGAACAACTTGTATTGGTTGTTTTACTTGGTCTTCATAAAATTAGTATTGCTGAACATGCCCTTATCTGGTTAGCTGGCAAGTTAAAAAATTTGTTTAGAAAAAAGGCAGCATTGCAAGTTATTGTTTTAAAAATTAACAATGTAAGTAGTTTTAATTTGATTATTTTATTAAAATAAAAAATAAAGGCACAACACACATTTTTTGTACCTCTCACTACATCTGGGGGTAATTCTAAGGGTTGGTTCTCACGAATAATAAGTTCAGGCTTTCTATGCCGTGCTGAAATTATTTATTAACAATTTAATTAATTGTATTTATCGGTGAATACATATATAATGGATAAGAGAAACATAAAACTATTTAATTTCAAAGTATCTTCCTTTACAAATCATGACGTTATTTGTGATAAATTAATGCAAATTGTCAAATAATCAATTGCCGGGTAAAGTTACTACCTAGTTTATAACGAATCCTGATGTGCGAGGAAAGACATAAAATTCATCTCAATACCGGTATGGTTTATCTGAATCATGTGTCTGTGATCCATCTAGGAGATAGAGTTAGAAATTATAGGATTATAATTAAGTTTGAAACAGATAATTACCGATCGGTGAATGGCTTATGTTCAGTTGATTTGATAACGTGGAGAGCATAAACAACAGCCAGAAAATAGATTAAGAGAAGACATAATGAAATAAGCTAAAAACGTACTCTTCGCCAGTTTACTAAACTTTTTATATAATTTTTACACATTCTATAGGATACTCTTCGCAGTTTTTTGTAAATAATGTTAGTTTTAGACATTTTTAATTTTATAGTACGAACTTAGTTGGTAAAAGACTATATCAAACCCCATGTGGGGTTTCGAACCTGGGACCCTTGGATTCCGAGTCAAAAGCGTAAGAACTACCTTACAAGTAAAAAAAATGTAAAAACTGTAAATTTTTACAAAAACAAAAATCAAAAAAAAAATTCTTAAATTTAAATCATTAATAACATTTTTATTTACTGATCGATTTGGTTCAAAAGCAATAGGGTATTTCCTCTAGCTAACACTAATTTACTGTCCAAATTTGGGTACAATCGAATTTTTCTTTCTTGAGTTATCGTGATTACAAGAAACGTGACAGAGAGACGGACATTTTGAAAGTTGTTCAGAAATCGTTCACTAAC
Organism: Rutpela maculata; assembly: GCA_936432065.2. Taxonomy (NCBI): domain Eukaryota; kingdom Metazoa; phylum Arthropoda; class Insecta; order Coleoptera; family Cerambycidae; genus Rutpela; species Rutpela maculata. The sequence goes on from OW386292.2 coordinate 51,059,344, forward strand.
ACAATAATATGAAAATTTTTTATCTGCGAGCGATATTTACGGTTTTAGAAATGTGCCGATCAAATACAATATACTCTTCGTTTTCGTATTTGCGAAGAGTATAATAACATGAAAATTCTGGCTGAACATTGTTGATAGCTCAGAAAAAGCGTCACGAACCCTAATGAATCTTAGTTTTAATAAGCATGATTATTTACTTTTTAAGAATATTGAGAATTGGAATAGAGAAGTTGCATGATTTTTTTTTCATAATGAAAATCGATACAGCATCAAAAAAAATGTAAAATTTATGATTTTTTGAATGTTAATACAGCGAGAAAATAAATAATTTAATCGGTGAGGAATCTGGCTATTTCAAAACGGCAGTTATTTGGCGCCATTAACTGTGACGTTTTCCGTTATAATTTGTCCATCGAAATTAATAACAAACTGGAAGGTGCACTCGACTAGAGAAAGTGACACAGAGAGAGAAACTTGCATACACTATTCCATCATTTTTTCTCGGTCTGTGTACAGACGGTTAAGCCAATCGGACATTTTCTTCAACCAATCAGATCTTGTCAGACAAGGACGGAATAGTGAAAGGAAGTTTCTTTTTCCGTAGAAACATGCTTCAGTAGTTTCGTATATCTAAAGCAATTTCGATGGGTTTGTCAAATGTCAGTTTACTGTTTATTGTTTACGTCAGTTTACCAAGTTCTTGTTTGTGTTGTTATTGTGTTATTATTTGGTTAATGAGCTAGTGAACAACATTATTATGACTTATGAGTAACAAATATTGCATTGTGCCTAAATGTAAAACTACAAATATGGTAATTTTACATTCAAGATTCTCCAAAATTAGTTCGTAGACAGACGTCAACAAGAGGTTAGGAAACCGCGTCTATTTTGGACAAATTATCCGGCTAACGGATGTCGTCACGCCAATAAGAAACCGTTTGCAGTCACGTGGTTCTGTTTACAAATTACAGCATAATCTAAATATTAATTTTACGGAAAATAAATTTTATTTTGAATTTCTTTTGTTATAATCATTTTCTGGGTAATGGAAATTAAGAGCAAATCACTTTTTCAAGCATTTTAAAATTTCATGCATCTTCTCTATTGTAGTCGATTCTCAAAATTAGCAATTATTGAACAGTATATGTACACTTATGTGCAATAAAAGCCGGTACACCTATTTTTCGCTATATTAAATCATTCTTCATTTATTTGTCAGTGTCAGTGTCATATTTTCGAAAAGCCAAAATTAACTGAACAGGAAAAATTCTAATTCTCTCTAAAATTGAAGAGGGATGGTCTATCAGAGCAGTTGCTAAACATTATCACTTAAATAAAAGTACCGTTATGAATGTGAAGAAAAGGTGGGAGGAGGAAGGTATCATAAAGAGACAAGGCAGTTCAGGCTGACCGAGAAGTTCAAATTTCGCTCAAGATGAAGCGCTCCTTGGCTATTTGAGGGAAAATCCATTTCAAAAAGCAGTAGACGCTGTGTTCAAGACAAATTTTTCAGCATCGAGGTCAACAGCTAGCCGAAAGATAGGAAAATCGGAATTAAAAAACTGTGTAAGTTCCAAGAAGACCATATTATCACAGGCAGACACGTGCAGAACAGCCATGCAGAAAACCGCTTTTTAATGTTTTGAGCTTTCAGAATCTGGCCTTATCTCGGACACAATTTTTCAACGTCAATTTTTACGTTTGTTATGAATCGAAATCATTAAATCATTGACATTTTTCCAAATACCCTACTTATGACATTTCACAATCAATGTCACTTTTTTATACCCTATATGATAATAAAAAATCTAAATTCCAAAAAGACTGATTGACATCACTTATAGTAAAAACTGGATTACTTGATTTTTCAAGTGTATGGAATTTTATTGCACAGAAGTGTACATGAAAAATTCAGCTGCTTCATAATTCACTAATTAAACCTGGGAATATATTATCCCAGTTCATTTGTCGATTTTTAGGCTCTGAAACAACATTAAATATAGGGGATTTTTTTTCAGTATTCTAAGGACTCTCATTAAGAATCCAAGTTTTCGTCTTCGAGGGGATATTACTTTAGCAGCCATCTTGTTATAAAGGGGGATAAAATCAGTTTTTTATAGAATAACTCGTTTCCTGTTGATTTTATGGAAATAGTACTTAGTATGAAACTTGTTGAGGATAAAATTCTTGATAACTTTGGTATAAAAATAATAAAATTTGTATGCAAACATTAATAGCTATACATCCAAGAAACATCTAATTAATCATTTCATAAAAAACAATAATATTCAGTGTGCAATGTTTTTAGAGACAAAAACAAAAAAAGACAGAAATACCTCATGCAGAGATTGGAGTACCCTTCGATATGACGGTAACCAAATACATAATCATGCAAGAGGTGGAAGCTTAGTACAAACACATCCTGACCTCAAGAAGGGAAAAGCAAACCCACCCAGAATTAACAACCCCCTCAATGAATGCCTACATTTCACCGTTCTATTCCTAGATGACAAGTTCCACATATTTTTGTGTTTATATCCACCCACACTCCAGAAACGAAGAAAATGTATTTACCACTAGCACATTATACAAATACTTGTTAATTGTAGGAGATTTCAACGTAAACAATAGAGCAAAAAAGAGACAACTAAACAACTTCATCCATAATACTGGTTTTGGAAATATGACACTCCACCTACATTCTTAATGCAACACAACGACTCCCGATAAACTTCTACACACTCCTAACCAAACCAATAATCTGAAAGTTGAACTTACTCCTGATTTATGCTCAGACCATCTCAGTCTACATATATTACTAGATAAACAAAGGCCAGTAAACAACAATCGATTAATGAGATACAACTTCGTTAAAATTGACACCAATAAAAATAATTCAACCATGATTAGTATATAAATGAGAGACAAGAACAGGAATTAAACTCAGAGTTAATAACCAAATTTAATACAAAACGTTCACAGTCATTCATTGAAAACACACCTTTAAAAGAAATAAAATACTACACACATGAGCCGCCACCCTTTATAATGCAATTAATAAGAAGAAAAAGAAAAATGTACCGGGAATACGGAAACACTAATAATCCTGAAGCTAAAACGAGAATAAACACTCTGAACAAAAACATACAGGCGTTAATTCAACAATTCAAGCACATAAATGAATCAGCACACGCAGCGAAATAAACAGAAAAAAAAGGAAAAAATTACTGGCAAGAAATAAACAAATTATCTAAATACAAAAATCAAACTCAACCATTGAAAATAACAACAGAAAATATGAAAAACTAGAGGAAAAAACTGTAGTATTTGCAAGACACTTTGAAAAAGCCTATTCACAGGATATAAATTTTAATAATAACCACTACCAAAGAGAATGGTACGAAATACAGCACCAGGTCACGATTATGTCACAAAGAACTTTATAAAAAAACTGGACTTAAGAATACATACATACATAATTAAAATCTACAAATATTGCTTCAAACACCAATACATCTGTAAAGAATAAATGTGGCACCAATCACTCCAAAGTGGTTAACTACAGGCCAATTACCTTACAGCCAGTACTAGGGAAAAATTTCGAAAAATTAATAAAAAGCAAAATTCAACAAAATATTCGTCATCAAATACCGAACTATCAATTTGGGTTTAAAACTAACTGCTCTACATCCCATTCTTTATCAATACTAATAATCAATGTTGAAACCTCAAAGTTAAATGGAAACAAATTGATAGCATTGTTTGTTCATGGACATCAATAAAGCCTTCCACAGTGTATGGCACAAGGATTTGCTTGACAAACTATACAAACTAGGATGTTCTAGAGATCTACTTCTAGTAAACAGCTTCCTTTACAACCGGGAATTAAGAGTGAAAATCCAAAATGCCACATCTTATGAATTTACTCCAGAACAAGGTCTTCTACAGGGGTCACCGCTTTTACCACTTCTGTACAATATGTATTGTGCAGATATTTACCACAACAATTCACAATATTTTTCCCACCAAGCATATGTACTACAATTCGCAGATGATACCACCTTGATCTCACAAGATAAATCTATTAATGCTGCTACAGAAAACCTTCAAAATATCGTCGATGCTACATCTCTTTGTTTCAACAAATGGAGACTCAAACCCACCCAAATCACACCTAATGATATTTCACCACACTTCCTTCAGAAACTCTCCTACAGTAAATATGTACAACCAGTCAATTCAAGCAAAAGCATCCACAAAATATCTTAGCATTACCATCAACATCAAAACCAATTTTAACAACCACACAGCTAACGCCAAAAACAAATAATTTCAGTAGCCAAGCATTTCAGAGGACTGATATACAAAAGAGAAGAAATTAATCTTACCGCCATTTGGGTAAAATCTACAAACTTCATCTGCAGACTCATTATAGAATATGGAAACGTTATTTTCCGTAATCAGCCATCAAAAACCTCAGAGTCACCAAAATCCACCATCCCTACAATCCCCTACATAACCTACCAAACCAGCTCTTGCATCAACAAACCCACATCTAGTCCATCCAGAAAGACTTTCTTCTCTTACGTAAAGATTTTGTCCTCCGATTAAAGAACTTATATCTAGATACATAACAGGCTATCTTTTCACTATATACCTTGTTTGCTCCTAACATAGTCACATTATATGTCCATTAAAATGGATAGATGAACATCACATCCCATAGGCAACAGTGGCGTTGTGTGTGTAGAAAATGTGTAGAATGGTAAATATTTTCATTAAAATGAATTATTGCAATTCCTGCATTACCGGCTCTTTATATAACGTGATGTAGGCATACGATATTACAGTAAGATAAATATGTATTGAAAGGATATTAAAATTTAATTGCTATTTACTTTATAACTGTAAACTGAACTTCATCATGTTACGACTATGGAACGATCGATTTTCTTCTTTTCTAAACTGCTTTCTGCAAATGGCACAGCACTACACTATTTATTTGCACAAAATATATTGTCACGAAACTGTGTAAATATGAATAGAGAATATTATTTAGGTATTAAGCAAATCACAACTTAAAATAAAATCACTTTTTCACCAGTTTTTGGTCGGAGAACACGAAAAACATTTATTGACACTAATGGCCGAACTGTCAACTGAGATTATGATAATCGAACTGAAGCCGATCGTGCACGAGCGGCCGCGAATACGCCGATGGGCCAATCAGCAACTTATGGGAAGAAGTGCCTTAGATTGTGAGTCTTTCAGCGACAAATAAATCAATGCCATTATGTATCTAGATATAAGTTCTTTAATCGGAGATTTTGTCAAAATAGCATTTTCAACTGTGTGCTCTTTTAATGAATTGTGGGGGGATAGTGGGGACCTATTTTTCTCAACCTGGACTGCATTTCCTCCCCTTGGCTCTGACTGTGACTACCACACTGTAGTAGTATGGCATAAAAGTGACATATTTGTGCAGTAATACTCTAGTCTGTTCTCGACTATTTATTTTCGAATGATAAGTTTGCATTATATTTGTGGACGAAACGTTTAATAGTGTAATAAATTTGTTATAACAATTATTCTATATTTCAGTCATATCTTATCATAATACTATTATCATTTAAAACCTTTTGTTTAAACAGGGTATGAGAATGTTGCTGCAAGAGATGTGTAATTTTTGTTATAAATTGTTGCCAAATGTAAACAATAAAAAATAATTGCCCAACACATGTTTTGTTGACATGAACGTTTTGAAACCTGATTTGAATTTATGAATAGTCATAATATCAATTGTCTTATTCATGACTAAATATGAAAAAACCTTAAATTCTTTACATATTTTTACATAGTGTTTTAATGGCTGTTAATTAAAATTTACACTTACGTGGAGCCTCATCTTCGACTACTTTAGGGGCGAAAAGTGATTTAAAGTGTGGTTTGCAGTATAGATTACCTTCATGGCTCACATAGGTTTCAACTCTGCAATAAATAGACTTAATTAGTAAACAAAAAATGTATAGTAAATCAAAACTGTAGTACTTTGGTACATGGTGTCTCAATTTATAAATATAAATATAATATAAATAATAAATATATAGCTCGAAGAAAATTTGAAAAATGGGGCAGCAGCAAATTTTACCATCTTTTTGCATGTGCTATTAGCACAGAAGACCTATACCAGAAACGACTCTCTGCCTCCCGCCAATATTGAAGACAGCCGTGGTATTATTGTCAACCTATAATTCCGCAGATTTCTAAATTCACCGGTGGAGCGCATTGGTAAACAATGACATTATATGATTGGATATTTTGAAAAACATAGCTTCGAATTTTATCTACCGGTGAGCCCAGCGGTGAATTCAGAAAAGTTCGAAATTATAGGTTGACAATAATACCACCCCAATTTACCAATGAAACATCAAACGTTCCGCCGCTAGTGACGCTTCTGGTATAGGTTTTCTATGCTATTAGTTTGTGTTTATCTTGATGATTATACAGAGGGCGCCACATAGTCATGTCTTTTTTTACATATCCTGACTATATTTAGATATTTGGATAGCCTTTTTCATCCTCATTATCAATATAAGTAAACCTGTAATTTTAGATTCTCTTACAATGTTCAATACTTTTAGGTTTGTATAATGATACCAAAGTCAGAAAATGTATTTTAAGAATTTTTGTCTGCCTGTCTGTCCAAATGTTTGTTCCGCCATAATTCGAAAACGGGTCAACACATTTTGATCACATATTATATAAAGTCTGTTTGCTGATAGAGTCCCGATGTGATGTCATGAAAGTCTGAACTAAGATGCCATAGGCTCGTTGGTGTTTTCGAATGCACAGTGGCGTTGCTTTGTTTTATATTTTACTTGATGTATTTAATTAGAGTTATTTAAAGGAAACTGAATTATAAGCACATCAATACATCTATTGTAAATTTATAGTAATTTAAGTTAAATAAATAAATTATAATATTGAACTGCTTTGGTTTCAAGCAAAGATGGCAATGGGTTTTTTCCCTCATGGGGAATTTTCCCAAAAATGTTTTTTCCTGGTAGGGTTAAAATGAAAAAAAAAAAAAAGAAACAGTTTTTCCCATTTCTGAATTTACCGTCAATTTTAATATATCTATCTTTTAATCTGGGAGGGTTAAAATGAAAAAAAAAAAAGGTTTTTTCCCATGTTTGAATTTACCGCCAATTTTAATCTAACTTTTAGACTAAAAGTTAGGGCAAGTAAGAAATTTTCCCAAAAATGGTTTTTTTCCTGGGAGGGTTAAAATAAGAAACATTGTTTTTCTTCCTATTTTTGAATTTGCCGCCAGTTTTACCTAACTTTTAGACTATGCCTAATTCTTCCGAGTCCTCATCGTCGCTTTCATTATTAACACTTATAATGAGTGGCATGACTTCTTCAGTATGAACCTCTTGATCATATGTCTCTAAAATCAATTTATTTGTGTAATTTACACACTTGGACCAAATTGAACTCGACACTTGAGATAAAGCCTCATTCCACATAGCAAGAACGGCTTCATCACTAAATCTATCTTTCCCGGTGTGTTTGTCGTAATAATCCTTACAAATTTCCCAAACAAGTTCTATTGGGTTGAACTGACGGTGATATGGTGTAAGCCGCAGTACTTCATGTCCATGCTCTCTAATTAAATTGTCGACAACATAGTGTTGCTCTGTTCTGTTAGCTCCAGCTACTTGAAGCAATTCGGCTTTAAATGCGGTATCACTGAAATCTATGTTTTTGGTCTTTAACCATGTTTGTATTTTTTCTTTCGTCCACGATCGGGTTGGTTGTTTTTCTTCAACCATAGAGTGGTACTTAGCATTATCTAAAACAATAATGCTTGGATTTTGTAACCCCGGCAAGTGTCTCTCTGTCAGCCACTTTTCGAAATTTTCAGAGTTCATGTTGTCATGGTAATCTGCTGACTTATTCTTGGTGGAGAAAACTAAACTCGCATCTTCAGCAAAGCCATGAATAGATCCTGCAAGTACAACTATAAATCTTTTACCTTCTGTAGCTGTACGATGCCTTTTCGATTTACTGGAATCATCTTGCCAAGAACGTTTTAATCTTCCTCTGCTAAAGATCCAAGTTTCGTCTGAGAACACTACATCTTTAGGGTCATTATTTTTCGAATTTTTTACATATTTGTGTAAAAATTCTAACCATTTTAGATAAATTTGTGGTCTTTCACACAGTACTCCTTCCTTCAGTGGCGCAGCCAGAAAATTCATCTGGGGGGGGGGGGCAAATAGAACCGGCTTCCCCAGAGGATGAGGAAAATTTTTCAGAAAATGGTTGAAAACGGATGTGTATGTAGATTCCTCTATTAGATAATATTGGCATTAATTACAAAATATTTATTTCAAAAGGGATAATTTAGATACTGGTTTGTACTGCTTCTTTATTTTTTGGCTCATGGAAGACGGCTTGGGGGGCCCGGGCCCTATGGCTCCCCCCCTGGCTGCGCCCATGCCTTTCTTTACTATACTAAGATCTTTCTTCCCCCACCTTCTTCCTGTCTTCCCTTATCTTCCTACCACCTCCAATATTCTAAAGCAGCTTATTTTCCAAGTAGGAAATATGGTTACACGTGTACAAAATTTTATAAACATGTGTTCAGTCGTTTTTCGAATGATGGAGGAACAAATATTTGGGTAGACAAAAATTCTTAAAATATATTTAAAATATTATAGGAAGGTGAAGGAGATGGTGGGAAAAAGGTGGGGGATCCACATGAGCGAAGGTGCAGGCATAAGCTAGTAGATATATGATTGTTATTCATTGATAAGATTCCTTATTACCATACTATTATATGTTTAGAAATTCATTTACTTTTATAGCTCCCTTTGGTTACAACAATATTATGCTTTAAAATCCATGCTAGTTGCAGAACAATGCATATTTTTTAATTATCTATTATCTTTTAAATGCTTTAATATTCTAAATAAATAAACATCTTTTTTTTTTTCTCTGGGTAACATAAACAAGTAATTAAACGATAACTGTTCTTCAACACTTTTTTTTTAATTGAAATCAAGAACTAAAAAATTATTAGAGCTAAATAGGTTACACCTAAGAATTCTAGTTGGCCTATATACTGGGCAATGCAGACTAAATCACCATCTCATCAGATTTGGAATATCGAACAACACTGAATGCTGAATGTGTTTAGAGGAGGATTAAATGGCAGCGCATGTTCTATGTACCTGTCCTGCTGCAGAAAGAACCAGGTTCTCACTTGTTGGTAAAGGGCGACTGCTGCCAGAGGACCTGGACAACTCACCCAATAAGGGCTTTATTAAAAAGCTGAACCTATTGGGCGAAATATAATTAGGAGCTCACTACAACAGACCAGATGGTTGCATTGCAGGGTCTGTATATTAGCCCTCTCAAATATCAACCTAACCTAACCTACAATATTGAAATGTATACAGGGTGATCTACCATGACATGCGGAAAATTTATCAGCAGGTTGTCTCCACCGAAAGGAGTTAAAAAAATGAAACATTTTTAAAAAATGACCAAAAAAACTACCTTATTTTTTTGTAGAAATGCGCCGCCAATGACTTTAAAAAATCTGACGTAACGCGGTACAACCATATCACTTTATCAGACTTGGGATTGACACTATTGACAGCAAAGCTGGAGAGGGTAGAAGTGACTTTTTGGTGTTAATCAAATCACATTACAAAAATAGCGAAATAAATCGAAAAGACATTGACCCTAAGCTAGTGAACTCTGCAACAACAAGTAGATATAAGAGATATTTACTTAAACGTCAATAACACGCCGGTGTCCTGATTGTTCGACCAAAAGCAAAAAACGCGGCACTTTGACAGCATTCACCGGCTTCACTTTTTATGCCAATTAAGGAAATGTAAACATCTCCAATATGTTCTTTCACAAGTAAGTTCGTCGCCCTATTACTGACCTACACAATAACCGTTGGGTATCTTCGTAAATTTTAACAATTTTTAATATACAGGGTGTAATCAGTTTTATGTCATTTAAAAAAACTGATGGTGGGGAACGACTAAACGAACAAAAAAAACCTTATATAACATGGGGTCAAAAACCCATAGTTTTAGAAAAAAAAATAAACAAAAATTTCGAAAATTTTCAGTAAAATTGTTTGAGAACTGCTGGAATGTTGAGATAGGTTTTTATATTCGTGTATGTCGGCGCCTCTTACCATCAAATACGCTAATATGGCTCTTTCAAAGTGCCGCATTCCTTTGTTAGAGGCCGCGCGTCGACGAGGACACGAGTTGATAGTCACACTTTTTTATGGCTTTTTAAAATTAGGTAAGGTAAGGTCTTTAGTGGTGCGGTATTTTAGTTTCTGTGGACATTTTGAATTTTGGACCACGTATTTACAGTTAAGATTTATTTAAGTAAGTAAGTAAGTAAGTAAGTAATTTATTTAAATAGGAATCCTAATATACATATATTTAAAGTAAATTTCAACCAAACTAAGATACATTAATTACTATTGCTATTATCACAGAATGACTAAAGTATAAATGTATTTGGAACATTAAAATCAAAATATACAAGTATAAGAAATACAAAATCTAAAGATATAAAAATGCTATAACAGTTTACTAAGATTTTAATTAATATATAATAACACTATCAAAGTTCTCTAATGTGCTTAATCAACTTATATTTGAACAGTTTAACTGAAGGGCTGTTTTTAATTTCAAGAGGTAGTTTGTTAAATCGATCAATCAATCCCTTTGAAGAACAAAGAATTCATGGACCTTTTTTTATGCATTTGATTTAAATGAAGATTATCCCTTGATCTTGTAAGATGGTCATGGATTTCATGATTAAATGTAATGAATTCATTAAAGTAACTGGGTTGTAGTTTGTTCACAATTTTATATATAAAAATCATTGCACTTAGGTACAATTTGTCTGACACATTTAGCCATTCAAGAGTCGACAGCATGGTATTAATTGGAGTGAACCTATTGCATTTAAGGATTATTCTCATACTCCGGTTTTGTAATTTTTGTAGTTGGGAAATTTTATTTAGGTCAAAAAGATAAATTATAGTTGCACAGTAGTCAAAATGTGGCTTAATAATGGTGTTATATACTGTAATTTTTGTTGCAATTGATATATGATGCGAGATTCTAGAGAAAAAGTACAATTTTTTAACAATCTTTTTATATATGTAATGGAAATGACTATTGAATGTTAATGTATTGTCAATTTTGAACAACTCGATATGTTTACCATTAATTGTTAAGTTATGGAAGTTCATATCAATTTTATTATATCTGAATTTAGTTGTTAATATCATTGCCGTGGTTTTATCTACATTCAATTTCAATTTATTTACATTAAGATAATTGTTCACTTTAGCCAAGACAAGATTCATGTTGTCTATTGTTTCCATCAAATTTTGACCCTTGCAAACTAACAATGTATCATCAGCGAATAGGTTAATAAGATCACAATCTATAAACAAGTTGATATCATTAATATATATATAATAAATAAAAGTGGACCCAAAATACTGCCTTGTGGTACTCCATGTTTACTATACATTCCACTAGAAAACGAATCCTGCATTTTTACTACCTGCTTTCTGTCTGACAAATATTCTCTAATCCAATTTAATACATTACCTTGGATACTATAGACCTTTAATTTTTTTATAAGGATATCACGGTCAATAGTTTCAAATGCTCTACGTAAGTCTAAAAACACAGCTACTACATAGTTATCAAGATCAACAAAGTTTTTAAATTTTGTTAATGTGAGTTGCAATGCTGCTTCACACGAATGTTTCTGTCTAAAGCCTGATTGGTTACTTAGTAAGATATGATTTTTTTTCAAAATGTCTAAGCAATTGATCGTATACAGCGAGTTCTAGGATTTTTTCAGGCGTAGGCAAAGTATTGATAGGTCTGAATTCAGATGCTTTAATTGTATTTGCAACTTTCTGGATAGGGTGTACCGTGCTAGTTTTTAGGTTATTGGGAAATCTACCATATTGAAGAGAAGTATTTACAAAGTGCAAAATAACATGACCTATTGAACCAATAATTTCTTTTATAAATTTGGCATTTAAAATTTCATATAAGTCAAATTTAGCCTCCAAAGATCTGACCAATTCAACTATATCTTGCAATGTTAAAGGTATGAATTCACTAAATTCCAAATATAAATTATAGTTTACATTTGACCAGGCAATATCTACATCAATACTCAACACTATCTGATTAATACTGTCAATGAAATACCTATTAAAATTTTCCGCTATGTCCATGCTGTCCCGAAATATTTTGAATTCTTCATTAATTTCAAACTGAACACAGTTTATCTCCGGATTATCATTCATATTCACTAGTTTTTTTAAAGTTTTCCACATCTTTTTTGGGTTGTTTATATTTCTATCAAGGTAGTATTTAGTTTTTTTTTTCTTTTAAAAGATTAACAACAGCATTTCGTAATGTTTTATAATGCTGCCAGTGGCCATTTCTTTCATTATTAGTGCATCGTTTAAATTCTTTATACGCTCTGTCTCTATCTTTCATTCTATTGAACACTTCCTGATCGAACCATGGCAGTTTGTTTGTAACTGTGAAACTTTGTATCGGAGCAAATTTATTCACTACATTTTTACAGATATTCGAAATTTCATCATAAATATTATTGACTTACCGTTCAAGTTCTTGATTACGTACAGACTCTACTTGTTCGTTCTTTTTATGTTTGTTGTGGATTTTGGACCAAGTTTTTATTTTTATTTTCTTTATTGACAACGTTAGTTAATAGTTTAGTGTGGTATTTTAATGTGCATAGAAACCATAAACAATGATCCTAATTTACTAAATGTGTTGAACGGAGTGCGTATGTGTCGAAAAGTGTATTGATGCAGACGGAAGCCATTTCGAACAATTTATGTAAATCAACAAATTTATTGGGAAGTTCTAAATTTACCGAATATTTTAGTTTTCGATACCTGATCGGCAATTCGTTAAATAAATCAGATTTTTTCCTAACTTAAAATACACATAATTGTTTTCTGTTATCGTGTATCTCATACGTCTAACTCTTTATTTCCCAATGTCATGCAATAATTATTCATTTTTTAAGCTATTAACCCAGAACACTCATTTAGGTTACAAATGTTAATAAACCACATTTAAATCTGATAAATTATAAACAACAATAAAAGTTCCAATATTTTGTTCTAAAAAACACACATGTTAAGAAATGCTGTATTTAACTTCGCCCACTATTTGCTTTTGCAGTTCTGCAAAAAGAGATAACGAATTATTTACATTTTTATTTGAGGCACTCATCAAAGGTGCCGCAGTCCTTTGCTTTGAACCGCCGCGCCGCGCCGGCCGGCGGAACGAGTCGGTCGGTAATCTTTGCACTTTTTTATGACAATTTAAAAGGTGTATAATTGGGAACTACTACACGTCCATTGACCAAGAAAGGCAGTGGTTCTCAAATGTTTCCTACCCTAATATTCAAATTGTTGACCTAGGTCAGTTTTTTCCCTAGGGGGAAAAGTCAAAGATTTTTTGTTTGTCTAGTTAGTCCCTATTACCAGTTTTTTTTAATGACATGAAACTGATTACACCCTGTATAAGTTACCTCTTATAGTCCATCCGTCAGATAGTTTTAGGTGGAATTAACTCGGGAAGTTTTGATATCTGGTATAATTCTAGAGATAGGTGCCTAGTACAAAGATTCACATTTTGCACAAAGCAAGCACTGCCGCTCGAGCCGCCATATTGGCAAGATGGCCTCCAAGAACGGTTTTACAGCAGTCGTGTGAAGTTGAAAATGTTCGTTTAGTTTCGTCTAAAGGTGTTTTTTTCATCTCCAATAACTCCTGAGGAAACAAATATTATTTTGTTTACGTCTGGGAAAGGAGGGTGTTGCGTAAGCCAAGCCAACAGCTTTTGCACATCATCATTGTCTCGAATAATGCGAGAGCTTCTCATATCCACATGTTCTGTAGATGCAAAAGAAACGTAAAATATTTCAATCTCATCGCATACGTTGTGCAAATACACCATTCCCAATGTCCACATTATTAACGCGCTATCCATGATTCCTCGTCCATGACTAAGCCCTCCAATAGCTTTCATCGTCCTCATTAGCTTTTGTTCAATGGTCATATCTGATCAACAGACCAAAACTTATTAGTGCGCCTGATTGTGAAAAAGCCGTTTGTTGTAAATTTATTGTACTCATCAGGAGTCATTTTGTCTTCTAAGGATATCATATCTTGCAAATATAGATGACACGATTTTGCATAATTATGATGGCCGCTTGGGTGGAAATAAGGCAGCATTTTCTGGGCAGTTTCTAGATGAAGCTGCCAATTACCCATTTTTTCTGCTTCTATAAACTACTTCACCAAAGTTACCATGCGAAAATATTGCACCCACAGTTTAGCGGTAGATCCATTACTTTCAAGTTTCGCTAGTCTTTCTTCAAATTTTATAGTAAGCGTTTTAAACAAACCTTGGTGATCCGTTGAGAAGATCGTAGATCTGTTCAAATACAAAGAATGTTTTCCATGGCCAGACGTTGTTCTGTAAATTCCAGTCTGCAAAATAATATATCCCAAAGCAATGATAACAAAAATAACAGATACGAAACGTTGCTATGCTTGCACTATGCACATAGGGGTATTTGCACCAAAAAACTGGCCAAAATTATATTTTGCTTTTAAATGGTTTAAAATGTATTTATCTACTAATTTGTATTGATATTTAAATTAGTATATACCTTTTCTTAAAATTTTTATTGATCTTAAAATTTTTATACTAATAATAATATTTAATATTGATGTATAATATAATAAATGATATTTAATATGCATTTATATGTATACTACATAATTATTCAGGTGATGACGTCCACGGTTCTTTATCTGCAGACATTTCAGCTACAGCCACCGTTTCTTCTTCATCGGAGGATGTGTCAATTGGGCTTATGGTAATCGCAGAGTCACCAGGAAGAAGCATTTCCAGGGTTTCTTTCAGGAAGGGCTTCGGGTCTCATGCCTGTCAACAGAGGATCCGAGCTAAGCAGTAATCTTAATTACGTCAAGCTAAATACCAATTTTATGAACTCTTGCTTGATTTACCTATTTACCCCCATTTACTCCAATTTACCCCCTCTTTTCAATGGAACAAGATCAAAGTATATTCTAATTCCAGATCTCGTTAAAATACATACGTGCACCAAATTTTAAGTCAATATCTTAAACGGTTCCAGAGTAATTGTGCACACAAGAAAGGTACAGATAGACCGACAGACAGAAATTTTTTTTTTGCTCAAACTTAAAATCTCAATGTTTCATGACATTCTAAGCCTATTTGAACAATAAAAATTTTCAAAATTTTGTTTTTCGATACTATACTTCCACTGGATGTGGAAGTAATATGTGTATATGGTTTTACTAAGAAGGCCAATACGCGGTCATCCGGATGATTCCGGAATCAATTCTTGGACTAAAAATAATAACCGGGATGCACCCGGAAGTTTAACAAAATGCTTAGAGTTATCTAGAACTTGCATAAAAATAACAACTAATTTACGATATTTTTTAATTGTTTGTAGATAAATAAAATTAGGTTTTATGAAATTTTAAATTATTAAAATTTGTCATACATACATGCCTCAGAATACTCCATGCTACACCAATTATTAATATTTTGTAAAAACAAGTATAATCACTTCCGAAACTTTGTTATTACAACAAGCGCGTCGTAAATAGATACCTGCCCAGTACGTAATGATCAAATTCCGACTGTGCGGATCGGTTATAGGGTGCACAAGGGGGAAATAAAATAGCGGCCCGTTGTTCTGCAACTATTCAAGTTTCTCAGATAGTGGTTTTATTGTAAGTACGGTACGTTTGCAAAAAATTACTTTTGGCCAGTAATTTTATGCAAATACTTCTATGTGCTATGGTCAAAGCAATACTGAAAAGCGATAAAGGCAGAGACTATGCACGTTATAAAAATGACGGCGCCCGGCCGGCGGAGGTTTGCTTTAATCACAGGTAAACGCGGCGCAGGTAAGAAGTAGGTAGAATTTCAGTTGAAGTTGAAATAATAATCCAAATTGAATTCAATAGTTCATTTAAAACTCATAAATTTAAGCCTATCGTTAGGGAAAGTAAAATGAATATGTTTGCCTTTAATTGACTGTTGTGTCTGAACTATTGATTTTACAAAGAACATATATGTAACGTAATTTGTAGGAAATTTGCTCTTGTTTCATTTTTGTAATAAATCCTTTAACTCTAAAACCTAAGGTAAAGGAGATATTTCAAAAACACTGTTTTTGGCGGCCATCTTGACAATATGGCTACGCCGGCGGTAGATATTGCTTTGTGCAAAATGTGAATTTTAGTTATAGATACCTAAATCTACAACCCTGCCTAATTTCAAAACTTCCCAACTTAATTCCTGGTAAAGGCCTTTTTATATGACCTGACGGGTGGACTAATGGCACTCTAAAATTTTGCAGGGGCTTTCCCACATTGAAGACTAACTAGTACACCATTTTATTCTCCGCATATCATGGTAAATCACGTTATTTTTGGCAATATCATTTAAATCATATTATCTAGCCTACAAATACCTATACTGACTAGCTGCTTTGAGATTCGGGTAATTTTGAAATACTTACGTTAATTGTTTACTACATTCAGTACATCTGAAGCAGTTCTTGTGCCAAATCGCCTTCTCAGCTTTTATCTGTTCCATTTGAAATACTTGTTTTGAGCAGGCTCTACAGTTGGTGGTATCAATCTGTTGAGTTCCCTAAAAAACAAACCGGGTTAATACACACAATTGAGAAAAAAATACAGAGTGAGAAAAATAATTTGAATATGTAACTTTGTAAATACTGGGTATTTGCACAAATTAACATGTTGAGCCCCGGGTGGGTAAAATTTGACCTATATGCCAAAAGTCTCATTAGACAGCAAGATATACGCGTTGCCCACATATGGGTCATATATAAAATTATTTACCCATATTTAGACGCTAAATGCTTACGAACTGTACAAGCCAATCCCAGAGGACAGGCAGATATTAGCGAGTTGTGAAAATCTTTATAAATAACATTTTTGATATCAAAAATTGGTGACTAATGCTCAAAAAGAAATTTATTTATTTTGACATTTGAATAACAAAAAGTATAAATGAACATGTTGCTGAAAGTAATAAATAAAACTATTTTTTATGGTTTTTTGGGATACAAGCAACAAGCGGAACACATGTACATGCTTTTTTGGCATTTATTTTGGGAGGTTTTCCTACTGTCAACATTTTTCATGTGTTTATAGCGGGGATATCGATCTAGACCGTAATACAGAATAAATAGCTTTATTTAAAATAGATAGATAGATGACCCATTTCGTATGAGATAATTACATTATATACACTCGTCAATTACAAATTAAATAACATACATAAAAAAATGTCTAATAATACTATTTAAACTGAATGACACAAATATGGTTATTGAGTTCAAAACAAAGATAAAGTGATACGTAACAAATATAGAGTAAACTTTTAAACTGACAGAATCGAAATAATCAAAGAATTCCTGAGCTTTTAGAAAACTTTTGATTTGTTTTCAAAGGACCCTGCACCAAATGTATGGGTAATTTGTTGCCGACAGAATGGTTGCAAATCCAAGGCATAGAATCCTTAGGTCAAAAAAAAAAAAAAAAATTCTCAATGAAAACTGCTATGGATAAAGTTCCAAAATGTCTTTATTTTAAAAATACAGCAGGTCGAAGATTCAAAATTCTAAAAACGCGATTTTATGTATTTTTTATCGAAACGGACTTATGTATTGATTTATATGAAGCAGTTACATGGATAATATATTGTGTACTTATGTAAATAAATATATAATTACTTTTGCCCTTATTTATATACCAGTAGGATACAATGGGCGCAAAAGTTATTAGTATGCAAAAGCTTACTTTTACTTTTATTATTTAGTTTGCATTAAGAATAAAATACTTACTGATATTCAGTGCAATACAGGAAAAACATTATTATATTACTCATATAAAAAGGGCTCTTATAAAAATTAATATAATACAACTAAAACAGAAGGAAAAAGGTATATTTATTTTCTGAGGTTCAACAAAAATACTCTTTTTTCTATTATGCACGTAAACTTTTTTAATTTTTAGTAATTTTTATAAATATATTATCAGGAAAACGAATCATACGATCTCGTTTGTATTTTGTTTGTTTTTCTGATTTCCACTGGAATAAAAATAGGATTCTTCTTATTTGCGTAAGAATCTTTTATTTGTTTATATGAATATTAGAATAATGTATTTTCCTATGTTACACTGTACATCAGTATTATATTTTTAAAGCAAATTAAATGTTAAAAGTATTTACCCTTTCGGTAAAAAATACGTAAAATCGCGTTTTTAAAATTTTGAATTTTGGAGCTTCGACCTGCTGTATTTTTAAAATAAAGACATTTTGGAACTTCATCCACAACAGTTTTCATTGAGAATGACCTAAGGATTCTATGTCTTGAATTTGCAACCATTCCGTCGACAACAAATTACCCATGCATTTGGTGCGGGGTCCTTTAGTGAATTTCAATTTTTTTCAAATATTTGGTAAAATATCTATAAGAATTCATGTTCTTGTTAAGCAAAAATATGCATTCATGATTTGTTGATGTCTGGTGTTGTAATTAGTTAAAAACTGACATTCATTGATACAGAATTTAAACAAAAAATCGCTTCACTATTACACGGAATTTTTGAGATTTTCAAAAAGCCACTTGAAATAACCGTGCGCCGGGCGTCGATCATCGTCCGAAGCCTTAACTTCCAACGCACTATCCACCAAACTGAATAGCTGTTGAAAATTGATTTTATCCTTGTCATTTAGGAAATTTTATGGGATTCAAAATTGTTCTCTTTAAGTTTCAGTGAATCTCGCGAGAGACTTGCATCGAAAACTCAAAAAAAAAAAAAAATTACGCAAATTTTGGATTTTTTTTAAACCTGCCATTTTCGGAAAAAACAGCCAAGATATTCTTAATGTGGAGATCATTCTTTATCCTTTCTACCACAGTTATCTCGGCGACCTACTATTAGACACTGAACTCTAGTCTGGGGCTTGAACTACCTGTAGATTGAGGAAAAACTGATTTTTCAATGTGAATTATTTTTTGGGAAATTTGTATCTAAACCCCAAATTAGTCCAATTTTTATAAAAGAAAAAGAGTAGCTTTTATTTTTTTTGCATATGTATTATCTCCCTTTGCCGTTACACAATTATTAAAGCATATACAACTTACTGTTTTCATTGAAGAAAAAAATGAAAATGCAGGTGGCTTATTAAAACCATTTTAAAAAATATATTCATTTAAATACAAGTAGCGAACAAGAAACATTTGTTTAATTTTACAAAGATTCATATTCACACTGCACCGATATTACATGTAAATCATTCAATAAATATTTACATCCACGTAGATTAGATAAGAAAGATGACAACAGCGGAACTATCGGTGCATCATCAATACATTTTATTTTAAAACATGTACTTACATTGAATTTTTCTTGTGCTTTTGTAGAATCGGTAGACCTAACATGAATGACATTTTGCTTCTGGAGGGCGTCGAATTTGCTAAAACTGGATTTCTACAAAAAATAAAAAAATGAGTCAGCATATCTTCCAAAACGCAAAATTTTAATACAGAAAACAAATGAAAAATCTTATACTCTTACCTAAAACTAGATTGTATAAAACAAAATATACATGTTATTCAGAAAATAGTTGAACTGATAATTTTTAAGTTAATTGGCAATGGGTAAATTTTAGAATTTTCTAAAAAGAAGCCCAAAATACAAAGGATCACGAACAGCAATTAAATCTGCCATATTCAAGAGAGAGGGAGGGATGTGAGGTGGAGGTAGGACGGATGAAAGGTGGATGAAGGAGGGATGACAGGTGAAGAAGAAAAAGGGAGATGAGAAGAGAAATGATGAGATATGGAAGAAGCAGTGAAACATTATCACTGTCATAGGTTGCTTTCTCTTATTATAATTTCCAAAATAGGAATACAAAGTAGGACTACAACACAAGTGAATATATGCATTTTAATTCAATTACCAGCTTAACAAAATTTGCATAGTTTGAAAGGAATTGAACTTATTCAATTAAAATCCACAATTTTACTATTCTTACAGTATAGTATTTCTAGTAGTAATATTAGTAGTAGTAGTAGTATTTTAGGCAGTTATAATTTAAGAAAAACATGGGTATTGTATCTCTCTATATGGTAGGCTTAAATAACAGTTCTCCAAAATTCTCTATTCATACACTCTCCTGTGTCTAGGATGACAATATTTTTTTGAATTTGCTAGATGTTTCTAATCAACTGAGATCTGATTTTCTGCAGCCTCTTGCCCAATGATGAGAAAACATTTTTCATTTGTGTAAATAAAAATCTAAACTGCCAATGAAAAACAACTTACCAATTCTACATTTATAAAAGAACATTTATGTAAAGCTACAGGCCATTTAGTTTTATGTCCGGTGGTGTTAAATTTTTCTTTCTGTTGTTAAATTGCCATGCAACATGCAAAAAACTAGGTTAGTTTGTTTTAATAAAATATATCTCAAGTAAAATAACGAACAAGTTGTAAAGGAACCCAAAAATTTCTAAACCAATATAATATTCCTCAATTCAGTTCAATTTTGTTTTGCCTCATCTACCTACAGTCAAAAACCTGTTTATTTCAAAATGAACATTTTTTCCGAACAGTTAGTTTTTTTACATAAGCAACAAATATTCAAATAAGCAAACAAAACTAAAAAAAAATTGAAGAACATTATACGAAACAAATTCTGGGTAGCTATTTTAACGTCTAATCATCTAAAATGCTTACCAAGGCCCTCACAGAGACTTCAGAGAAGACATTTTCAATAGTTTTATTGTTAGGTCTAAGCAAAACATCTGATAATGACTTAGTTCGCTATAAAATAAGCAAAACATAAAAAACATGCATCATACAAGGACGTTAAAAAAATAGAAAGACAAAGAAGCTCAACTCGAGGAGATATAAAAAAGTGACCTTTTGTTGGTTAAAGGTACTGTGGAAATTTCAAACCATTATGGCTATTAACAACCCATACTTGATTAATATGGACTAAGGAAGTCCAAAGTTTATTATTAATGTACACTGCAAATTTACAGAAACTCCAGAGTTGTTATAACTCAGCAACATCGGGTCTAAATTACCAGAAAAGGAGACATTTTTCTACCTACTTCCTCATGTAGCCGACATAGCAATACTCGCTTCAGTTTCAACGTTCTTTATTCTCTTCTAATGTCACAAATAATCCCCCCAAAGTGCGCAAGTTTCTAGGCATCAGGGCTGGGAATTCACATAAGATGTGGTGACGGTTAAGGTCTTTGCTCGGTTGGACATGGGTTAAGCTTGTTGCCAGCAGGGAGAGCCACAGATGGGACATATAGGTGCATGCAGGATGCGTTGTAATATGTGGTATTTATGATCCACTTTTTGTGTTTCTGCTTCTATAGTTTTTCTTCTTAAAAGCCCCCTACTTCCTCCATTTCTGATTCCGGCAATGTAGATATCCTTGCAACTTCTTGGTTCTTTCCTTGTTGGTTCATGATAGTCTCAATTATTATTATCCAATGTATTCTTATTTTTTGCTTGTTGTTGTTTAATATTAGCATTCTCTTCAGTAGATATGTCCACATCTATAGACATATCCAAAGAAGGAACTCATCTTTGGATATGTCCCCAGTCCTTCATTTCATGCATTTCTATCCTACTGTTGTTTTTCCCTCCTATTAATGTTGATGTTTCCTGTCGTTTCTTTCAGCTCTTTTCAGATTTATTCTATTGGCTTTTTTTGTTGGCGCATTTTTAACACATCCCATCATAAGCAGTACATATACTATATCCTCTTGAACAGACTCCATGGTTCTTTTTTTTTAATAAAAGGTAGAATTGCTCTACGTGTTTTAATTCCTCCCTTTACAGTTTCTCTCCTTTTTAGTAGTCACCTATTTTGCATTTTTCTCCACTGACTCGGTTCTCCTTCGTTGGCATGTTTCACCCATTATTAGACTCTTCTTAACAGTGGAGTCAAATTAGGACTAAAAAATTCGCAATGTGAATTGTCTGGTCAGGGCAGTTTTTTTGTTTTGACGTGTTCAGGGGATCAACTTAAGTTCACAGTTCAGTTCTGCAGTTTCTTCGAGGTGGGCCTAGTGTTTATTTAAACAGTTTAAGTTTTTAGACTGTTTTCCATCGGTTTTCTTTGAATATCTCGAAATCTAAAAGTCCTATGGAAAACAATAAAAAGAAGGAAAACGTTCGTTTTGAGCTGTACAATAAAAGTACATAAACTATAATTCATTCCAATTATTATTTAAGAAAAAATGAAAATTGCAAAATAATGCGTTTCTAAACAAATTACTGTTCTCTTAAAAATAATGGTAATATTAAATGAAATTTTGGAGAAATATAGCTCTTATAAAGTACAATCATCACTTCTTAAAATTTCAAATCAAAATGATTATTAAAACGGCTCAAATATACAATTGTTGCTAAAACTTTGCACCCTTGTGAAATCCCGCCATCAAGAACAAGAAACGTGTACGTTGACTCAAATTGTAGCTTTTTATAAATATTTCTAGATTACGAAGAGAGAATTTTTTTCAAAATTTAAACCCTTCTTATTGCAGTTGTTTATATTTTTCGAAATTGTAGTTATAAACAAAATTCAAATGACTCTAGTTTTAGTAATCATTTTGTTTTGATATTTTAAGTGGTGACTGTACATTTATAAGAGCTATATTTTTCCAAAATTTCATTGAACATTATCCATTATTTTTTAAAGAACAGTGATTTGTTTAAAAACGTATAATTTTGCTATATTCATTTTTTTTTTAAATAATAATAACAATTGGAATGGATTATAGTTTATGTACTTTTATAGTACAGTTCAAAGTGAACGTTTTCCTTCTTTTTATTGTTTTCCATAGGACTTATAGTCTATTGTCCATGTACTGTAGAAAGGAACTAAAACGTTAAAGGGTTTTTATTATTTCTAATGTTCAATTGACCCCAAGATATGAAAGATATGAAAAAACCGCGGAGTGCTACCATTTAAAGTGGTGCGTTTTTGAGATCGAAGTAAAAAGGTCCACTTTTCATATTTTCTTTGCTCGAAAACTATGAATTTTTTCTATAAACACGTCAATAGAAAAGTGTGTAGAGATTTAAATTTCCAATCGAAATGGCACCTTCAGAAGTCAAAAATTTTTTTTTTACAAAAATACGTCCAAAAAACAAAACAAAAAAAAAAGAAAAAATGCAATTTTTTATTTTTTTTTTATTTTAGCCTGTAACTATTTTTCAGGTACATTTAGGCATAGACATTGCTGCATAACAAAAAAAGCTGGCGTTTTACCCATTAAAATGAGATTTTGTAAACAGTTTTACGATTAATAGTGACCGAGATATAGAGTTTCGAAGTTTGAAACTTTTAACTTTTTTTGCTAATTTTTACTATTTTTCTTCAAATTTCGTCCTGTAACTTTTTTCTGAGTGAATTTAGGTGTAGACATTATTATATTAAAGTGAAAGCTGACTTTATGCCCGTTGAAATGGTGGCTGGTAAAAGTCTCTACGACAAATAGAAACCTAGATAAGTGTTTCGAAGAGTGTTACTTTTATTAACTTTCTTCCAATTTTTACGTTCTGTTTTAAATTTCGGCCTATAACTTATTTGTCAAATACAGATATTGTTACATGGAATGTACTCGCAGCATTCTTGTTTAAATAGTCTGCAATAGAAGTTTACGTGATCAATTGTAACCAAGATACAGTCTAGATTCTTGTACTTAAAAAATAACTTTTTACATTTTTCCACTTCTGAACTTTATTATATCACGTGTTTTTTTTTTTGTTCAAATAACTTAGATTAATAACTTACATTATGAAATTATTCAAATGCTGGATTTAACATATTTTCAAAATCAAAGTCGATTTCTTCATCGGCATCTGTGTAAACAACGTCTTCCGTTATTTGAGGTACATCAGCGTTTTCACAGTTCATTCCCATATATTCTTTGCAAAAAATGGAGCAATTCATTCCCAATTTCCTGCAACCACAGTTTCCTCTGCATCCTTTGGTGCATTTACAGGCTATTTTTTCTAGCAAAACTTGTGGTGCGGGAGGTTTATTTGTCAAAATTGGTACTAGTCCATTTTCTGAACTTTTCCAACCCCAGATGAGAGGATTTACAATATTTCCTTTCCAATGTTGCATTTGCAAGTAAGTTCTTAAACCATGATGCATGCATATCTTATAGGTATCTTGATTCCGTCTACATGATATCATCACGAAATGTGCCAGTAAGCTGATTTTCTGAGGCCGGAAATACAAAAAATGGATAAGGATAATAAGGAGAAAAAACAATACTTTAAGATGGGTAAAACTTCTATTGCAGACCATTTAAACAAGAATGCTGCGAAGTCATTCAGTGTAGCAATATCTGTACTTAAAGCATTTGACAAATAAGTTATAGGCCGAAATTTAAAAAAGAACGTAAAAACTGGAAGAAAGTTAATAAAAGTAACACTCTTCGAAACGCTTATCTAGGTTTCTATTTGTCGTAGAGACTTTTACCAGCCACCATTTCAACGGGCGTAAAGTCAGTTTTCACTTTAATATAATAATGTCTACACCTAAATTCACTCAGAAAAAGTTACAGGACGAAATTTGAAAAAAAATAGTAAAAATTAGCAAAAAAAGTTAAAAGTTGCAAACTTTGAAACGCTACATCTCGGTCACTATTCATCGTAAAACTGTTTACAAAATCTCATTTTAACGGGTAAAACGCCAGCTTTTTTTGTTATGCAGCAATGTCTATGCCTAACTGTACCCGAAAAATAGTTACAGGCTAAAATAAATAAAAAATTGCATTTTTTCGTTTTTTTTTGTTTTGTTTTTTGGACGTATTTTTGTAAAAAAAAAAAAATTTGACTTCTGAAGGTGCCATTTCGATT
This sequence comes from Rutpela maculata, assembly GCA_936432065.2. NCBI lineage: Eukaryota > Metazoa > Arthropoda > Insecta > Coleoptera > Cerambycidae > Rutpela > Rutpela maculata. Next base: position 51,084,479 of record OW386292.2, read on the forward strand.
GGAAATTTAATTCTCTACACACTTTTCTATTGACGTGTTTATAAAAAAAATTCATAGTTTTCGAGCAAAAAAAATACGAAAAGTGGACCTTTTTACTTCGATCTCAAAAACGCACCACTTTAAATGGTAGCACTCCGCGGTTTTTTCATATCTTAGGGTCAATTGAACATAATAAACAAGAAAAACCCTTTAATGTTTTAGTTCCTTTCAACTCTCTTTTTTTTGTACATAGACAATAGCCTATTATAGATTTCGAGATATTCAAAGAAAACCTATGGAAAACACGGTCTAAAAAATTAAATTGTTTAAATAAACAATACGCCGATCTCGCAGAAACTGCAAAACGGAGCTGTGAGCTTAAGTTGACCCCCTGAACACGTTAAAAACTGCCCTGACCAGACAATTCACATTAAAATCCTAATTTGACTCCACTATAAAATTTACTTTTAGTCCAGATGTAGTTTTATGTTTTCTAGGAAGCTGAAAATATCTTGCTTTACTTCCGTGACAATTAAGGAAAATTTTATTCAACATGAAGTTGAGATTACAAAAAAGTGCTGAGCAAAAAACAAAGCAACCCATAGCATGTCTCAAGAATTAGTAGAACTTTTAAATTTTTTTGTAGGGGAAATAACAACACAGTCTAAAACTTCTCGCCAATGCAGCCAAAGAGGTAGAAATACGTTTTTCCTTTTCTGTCAATTTGTTCCGCTGCATACTGTTACAATTTTTTTTTTAATTCAATGAATTCTGATATCAACTGGTGATTTATTGATTTAATGACAAGAAGTTGAGTTCTTTGTCATGTAACAATAACATTACAGGAGGAGAATCTATTTATGATTAAAAAAAGATATGAGGAAGGAGAAAATAACTCCAAGTCTTGAAGCAAGACTAAAATAAACTAAGGGTTATGGAAAATAATAAAATGATAAAAGGCACATCTTACCCCGCTTTTTTTAATCAGTCTATTTGAATGTCTGTCTTCATCAATTTTTGTTAAATCTCCAAAACTTCTACACTGATATATGCAAACAAAACAAAATAAAACAGGCCATGCAAATAATGCAAATTCACAAAAAAATAAACAAACAACTCAAGCCCTACTTAACATAAGTAATAATAAGCATTATTTTTTCCATATCACATACACAAACACAATTTAAAAATTTAAAGGACAGAAGTAGATTTTACAAATTTTAAAGCTTAGGCCGGCCAGTCTACAGTTCTACTTATACTATTAAGTATAATGGCAATGCCCTTAAATAATTTATGACCTATTGGATGGCAAATAGACATACCCAGATGACTGATCAATATGCAAAAAAAATATTAATAAAAAATAAAAAACAAAAAATCATTGCCGTTCTGAGTTTCTGACAATATGCTGTGAGAGAGATGCATGATTGCGCAAAAGTAGATACAAGTTGTAAATCATGATGCAAGGGTACAGGCACTAGACTGTCATTTCTTGGTCAGACTGTTACTTTGACCTCTGCAAAGACGTTACAATGATGCGATTATGTCACAGCTCAAAGACGTCATTCTGTGATGTTATATTGGCGCCATTTAAAGACGTTTATCTGACTATATGTATTGTTCATCGGTATAAATGTACATTTAAGAAGAAAATAACCAATTTCGTGCAAAATGACATGAATCTTAAGGCCTCTCTCTCTCTCTCTATAGGGTCCCCATTTTCCTATGGATGATGGGTTACAGGACAAGCCACCATGTAGATGGATGGACAATTAATGGGTAAACCCACACACCACACACTGGTTTTATACCATTTCGGCCCAACCATGGAATCATGATTTGCATGCAAATCTATTCAATGTTTGTAGTTCAAATAGACCTTTTCATCACAGAAGCGCGCATGTGCTGCCTCTACGTTTGTTTGCGGGAATTATGAAATGTTCGGACACTTGGATTGTCAAAATGGTTGGACCGGTATCATTTTTTCACATTAATTTAGACGAAAGTGTGATTGACGGCGCAAAATTAGTACACAACATTGTGGAAGAACACACTTGCGCTCAATTAAGGTGCTGGCTCAAGTATCCTGGTCGTAAAATGACTGGAAGCAAGAATAAAGAACTGGTTGCAAGGTTAGAATTCAACTATCAACTTATCAATTTATATACAAGTGCATTAAAGGAAAACAGATGTGTTTGGTCTACAATATGCTTAATAACATTCTTGCAGTAATTGATAATGCAGTAAAAATATTTTCTGTTTTTTTACGAAAATATAGAGTCAAAAATGCAATTGAAAATGAGGTTTTTTGTTGATCTTTCTGTGGATAAAGCTGGCTCCTTTTTTTCTAATTTTTTCAAATAGGTAAACTATACGATATGGCACTACATATTTTCAGAAAATTGGTAACAAATTCATCATTATTTGGTCAAAAAACGTAATGTTTAGTCAAATCCAATATTGACATGCGAAAACTGTCCGAACAAACATGGAACTCGACGTTTTTTAAACAAATAATGATGAATCTGTTACTAATTTTTTGAAAATAGGTAGTGCCAGGATCGACAAAAAACCTCATTTTCAATTGTATTTTTGACCCTACATTTTCGTAAAAAAACAGAAAATATTTTTACTGCATTATCAATTATTGCACGAAGAATGTTATTAAGCATATTGTAGACTAAACACATTTGTTTTCTTTTAATCCACTTGTATATACATTGATAAGTTGATAGTTGAATTCTAACCTTGCAACTAGTTCTTTATTCTTGCTTCCACTCATTTTACGGCCAGGATACTTGAGCCAGCGCCTTAATTGAGTGCAAGTGTGTTCTTCCACAATGTTGTGTATTAATTTTGCACCGTCAATCACACTTTCGTCTAAATTAATGTGAAAAAATGATACCGGTTCAGCCATTTTGACAATCCAAGTGTCCAAACTAGTGTTGGGCGAATTCGAATTAAAATACTCGGTTAATCCGAGTATCAAAATACTCGCTTGATTCCGAGTATTAAAATTTAATCCGAAAAAAAATACTCGGATTAATTTTAAGTAGAAAACAAAAAACAAATGTCAATCATGCACTTGGATAATAAAATGTTTTTTCAGATTTCTCCCTCCCGCTTATCGATTTTGAGATCTGGGGAGAAAAATGACTAACATCGGTGCCACTTGCATTCGCTTTAAACGCGATCGCAATCACTGTTGACAGAGTGATTAAAAAATCTCGATATCACATCATTAATACCTACAGTGAAAATTTAATTCGACATCGGATGATTAATCCGAATATTCTTGTCATCCGATTCCGTGTAATCCGAGTACCGAAATCATCCGAATATCTGCATCACTAGTCCGAACATACCATAGTTCCCGCAAACAAACATAGCGGCAGCACATGCACGCTCTTATGATGAAAAGGTCTATATATCTGGCGTTTATAAATTCGATAGAATATAAGATGAAGAGTGGCTGTTTATTGTCAATGGTTTATATGTGGCGCCATCTAGAAATAATTCCAACAAACTACGTGGTAATGAATAAAATCATCCAACATGAAAAAAATGAACAATTGCTCTTGTCAAGTCTTTTAAATCCCTCTTATAAAGATAATAATACAAAGGATCGCAATTTAATAAACGCCCATAAAAATCATACATCAAGGGCGTAAATATATATATTTTTGAGTGAAGTTTGACTTACTTACTCCAGAATAGTGGAAACGATCTACAAAGAAGCAGTTGCTGTGGTAATGCTTTCCATGGTTACCAGTACCTTAGGGTACCACTCCCATGGTGGGCACTCGCTTAGTTACGAAATGATTAGCTGTATTAGTAATTTTTTTTTTAATTCGACTTATCGAAAATGTGTTATATGTCAAAATGGTTTCCATGGTAACGGTCGTCATAGTTACCTCTACCCAATGGTACTACTCCCATGGTGGGCACTCGCTTAGTTGCTAAGCTAGGTACTCTAGATTAGTGGAAATGATCTACAAAGAAGCAATTGCCGTGGTAATGCTTAGCAGGATACCAGCACCTTAGGGTACCACTCCCATGGTGGGCACTCGCTTAGTTACGAAATGATTAGCTTTATTAGTAATAAAACCCAACTTTTTTTTATTGAAGATAATAAAATTAAAACAAAAATACAAGTTACATTAAATTTTTGAATAGAAATCTCCATATTCTAGCCGCATGGCCACGTATTTCGAAACGGCGACCGGTCGCCATTATCAAACTGAAACTGCTTTTTCGTATAATATACCACAGCAACTGCTTCTTTGTCTTTGTATATCATTTTCACTAATCTGGAGTACCTAGCTTCGCACCTAAGCGAGTGCCCACCATGGGAGTAGTACCATTGGGTAGTGGTAACTATGACGACCGTTACCATGGAAACCATTTTGACATATAACACATTTCCGGTAAGTCGAATTTCAAAAAAAAAAAATACTAATACAGCTAATCATTTCGTATCTAAGCGAGTGCCCACCATGGGTGTGGTACCCTAAGGTACTGGTAACCGTGATAAGCATTACCACAGCAAGTGCATCTTTGTAGACCATTTCTACTATTCTGGAGTACCTAACTTCACAACTAATCGAGTGCCCACCATGGGAGTAGTACCATTGGGTAGTGGTAACTATGACGACCGTTACCATGGAAACCATTTTGACATAACGCATTTCCGGTAAGTCAAACTTCACCCATATTTTTTTTTTGGGTGAGGGGGGATAATATGAAAAATAAGTAATACAATTTATGACAAATTTTTTTCCTCGTTTAAATATCTAAGATAACATCCGCGCATTATATTTTTATTTTTAAACCTTACCCTGTCTTAATTCTAAGCTTAATTATCAATGTCATATCTTATCAGGAAATAGTTTTTGCATGTTAAAAATAATTATGACTTTTTTGTATCGTTACTCTCAAAATAGATAAATAATATTTATTGTTTTGGCACTTTTAATGTAATTAAAGGATTTTAAAATAAGCCCGACTTAAAAATATATCCTAAATTGATATAAATTCAACACAAATATAGCAATTACAACAGCATATTATGTTGGATCGCATGCTAATAATAACCTTAATTAACCAAAGCCCTGAAATTAAAAAAACGTGCCGAAACTCGATATAAATTAAGAGGATTATATGCCAATGGCTGATCGAGCAGGTGATTATAGTTTCATACGATATGAAAATAAATTATACCCTTATCTTATCTCAAAATTCACCCATCCCGAACGTAGATGGTGGTAAAAATACAAGAGATGTTTATTTATTAAGAAATATATGAAAATTGGACAGTTTGCCATGTACTGTCGTGAGAAAAAAAAAAATAGGACAACTATTACTTCCACATCCAGTGGAAGTATAGTACCTGACAAAAAAATTTTTATTGTTCAAATAGGCTTAGAATGTCACGAAACGTCGAGATTTTAAGTTTGAGCGAAAAAAATTTTCTGTCTGTCGGCCTGTCTAACTTTTTTTGTGCGCACATTTACTCTGGAACCGTTTGAGATATTGACTTGAAATTTGGTACACATATGTACTTTAACGAGATCTAGAACTAGATTATATTTTCATCTTGTTCCGTCGAAGGGTTGGGGGGTAAATTGGGGTAAATTTGGGGAAAATAGGTAAATCGAGCAGGTAAGAGTCCATAAAATTGGTATTTAGTATATACAAGAGAAGCTAAGGTCTCAAAAAAAAAATTGGCATTAGCCACCTCCATTACCACCCTCACCCCATTATTAAAGGGGATGAAAAAAAATTGTGATTTAGTGTGTGTACAAGAACCAGAAACCTCAAACTGTTTTTTTTTTACTTCATTCACCCCCACTACCACCTCCTATCATCACCCCCACCCCGCTACCGATGTGGGGTATCGTTTCATGGGTTTTTGGGGTAGAGGATTTCAAATATTATGTTATTATAGGAAATAATTGTGACACAGAAGGGAGCATAATATTGTCTAAAATCCTAATATACGTTTCACTATTGAATCGTTCCTCGATATGCTACAAAATACAAGGACCATGTGCAGATATCCAAGCCCACATATTAACGGAAAATCTACCACTTTTGTCATTGTTAGTTATATATTTCTCATCGAATCGAGTATTCGGAGGTCGGTAAACATGAATATGACCGCTGTGTGTTGACTGGAAAGTTTTTTCGTCTGTAAAAACTACATTGTTCCAAAAAGTTACATCATCCGCTAATCGCAAATCCTAGTCGAGCTTCTTTATGCTCAGCTTTAAATAAGTATTTCTGTGCTGCTGGATGACAGCGTAGCTCCGATTCTCTTACTCGCCGGCAACCAGTACTATTCGATCCAGGAAAATTCGTTTCTGCACCAGTCTGAATAACTGAATAAAATGGATTTTCTACTAATGTATTTACCAATTGCAAATCTTGTTGTTGAGTTGATATCCTTCGTCGCCCTGATCCAGGATTTCTACTAATCGTACCGTTTATTCTCCACTTTTTTTAAATGAATTTTTGTTAATATTATAACGCAGTGCAATTTGTCTCATTGACCATCCATCTTCTGCTTTGGCAATAACTCCAGCTTTAACTAAATCGCTTATATGGGGCATATTAGTTTTTACACACTTGAATTTTGACAAATAACTGACAATGTCACAAAAATTAAAGTCAGATGTAAACAACTAGATTTTAGCAAAAATACGTTATAGGACTTGTCCCATTTTTTTTGCGCACGACAGTACTTATACTGTATACGTAATTAACGGATGGGGTACCGAACTCTTGTAAACTTTCTTATTTTTGATTTGCCGAGAAAAAGTCATTCTTTATAAAAAGTTTTGCTTGTCTTAGGAAGTTATAAACAGTTGTCAAACTTAGAGGATTTTAGTCAACAACAGATTTTATGCATTCAAACCTTTTATTCACAATCTTCAACTTGGAGATGATGCTCGTCGTTGCAGATTCAGATTCAGATTTATTTATTTATGTTATTTGATCTACAACAATCATTACATTCGTCAATAAATTTAGTATATAAGCATCAGATAAAATTACAACACAAATATTGTTACTTATTCACGCAAAATAAAATAGTCATTTATACAGATATGAAACATAAAACATCAATGAATTGCACTGCAAAAATTCAGTTGTGCTATAGAAAGCTTTTCTGACAAGTAATTCTTTTACTTTTGCCTTATACTTGTTTAGAGTTAATCCCTTGTAGTTATTTGGTAGCTTGTTATAGAATAGAGGGCTGTAGTAAATAGTTGCCAATCGAGACTTACGTAGCCTGAAGTAGTCTATTCTAATATCATCTCCGTCTCTGGTCAAATACTGATGAAAAGTATTATTTCTATTATAGACATCTTGGTCAATATAGGCATAAACTAGACATTCATATATAAATCGGCAAGGTACAGTTAAAACTCTAAGTTGAATGAATACATTTTTTACGTTGTGTCTGTAGTTGAAGTTAGCTACGATTCGAAGAGCCCTTCTTTGTAGAGCAAAAATACGCTCCACGTGACAAGAATGACCCCAAGCCAGAATGCCATAGCAGCTTAGTGACTGAAAAATTGCATGAAATGTTTGGAGCAATATATTATGCGGTAACATTTTTGACAAGTTTTTGAGTAAAAAGATATTTTTAGAGAGTCTAGTTGCCAGATGAGTGACTTGGTTTTCAAATTTAAGAGTTGGATCAAGATAAATCCCCAGAAATTTAGTTTCAATAGGATTATTTTTATTTGCGATTTGCTTGAGGCTAAAAGTTATGTTGACAGTTTTAGACGCATTTAGTGACATTTTATTGGCAAGGAACCAATTATTTAAATTTGTTGTATTTTCTTTCATTACTCTATTCAAGATGTCATAATTCAAATTTGAGTTCACCAAAGTTGTATCATCTGTAAAAAGGATCAACTTATCATTAGGGACCGAGATATTTATATCATTTATATATATTAGGAACAATAAAGGCCCCAGTATAGAGCCCTGGGGCACTCCATGTTTTATTTCCCACTCTGATATTGATTTTCTATAAAAAGTTTTTTGTTTTCTTGCAGATAGATAACTACTAGGGCTAAGCTTTTCCCATTTAATCCATAATAAGATAATTTGTTTATTAGTATTGAGTGAGATACACAATCGAAGGCCTTCGAGAGATCGGAGAATGTAGAACCCGCATAAAACTCCTTCTCGAAGGCCTCCGATATATACTCCAAAAGATCCGTAACAGCAGAGGTAGTAGATTTATGTAAATAAGTTATTATTATTTATGTCCGTTTTTGATCCTTTTTTATAGATGGGTACCACTTTGTTTAATTTAAAGCAAGAAGGATATATTCCTTTCCTTATGCTGTTGTTTATTAATTTAGTTAGCGGGATTATAAGAATATTTTTGAGCGATTTTATTAATGTTATATTCATGTCATAAATATCTTTGCTAGATTTGTTTTTTATGTTATCGATAGCATCCCTGACCTCTACATAAGTTACCTCTCTAAATTCAAAATGAAGATTTTTGTCGATTTCTAATTTAGATATATATATTTCATGACTCTGGTTACCATTTGGCAATGCTAGTAATGTATTTTGTGCTATATTCGCAAAGAATGTGTTAAAATCATTCGCATCGAGGTCGGACTCTTCATCTATTAATCTATTGGTGCCCCTGAAAGAATTTACCACATCCCATGAAGACTTTATTTTATTCGTAGAAGTTATAATGTAGTTAGAGTAAGCAGCTTTCTTTGTTAAATTTATTTCCTGCCTATATCTGAGTCTGAATTGTTTTAAATATTCAGCCGACTCCGTACTAGGATTATTTTTATGTGCCTCTATAATGAATTTCAGGGTTTCTCTCATCTGTTTTAAGTGGTTATTAAACCAGGTTATGTTTTTATCTTTAAAACTACTTACTTTCTTGACTACAGGAAAGGCCCTGCTCATTGCATCCGTTAATACGTGGACAAAAGTATCAAACTGAACGTTTACTGAATCTTCTGGGGTTATAAAATTCCAATTCTGTGTCTCTAATATGTTGAACATTTTACATGTTCCTTTTTTCGTGGTAGGTCTCTGAATATGGCATTCAGGCCCAGGGTCATTTTGAAAGTTGGCTGAAATTTCTATTGCAAAGTGATCTGAGAGAAATGGGTCATAAACATTGATATTAAATCGTATGATATTTAGGAAATTTACAAATATGTTATCAATACAGTTTAAGCATGTTGTGTTCTGAAAGACTTGTGTTAAACCATACCCTTGCATCAGATCCATAAATCTATTTCTCTTTGTATTATTTATATTAAAGTGTATATTGAAATCCCCATTTATGATGATATATTTGTACCAGTTTATTAATTTGTCTAAAATATTAGTTAATATTGAAAGAAATGTATGAAAAACTCCATCAGGTGACCTGTAAATTGTTAGTATGATGCAGTTAAATTTGCTAACCTCGATTGCTGAAATTTCACAGTGCAACTCAACAGACATATTTACAATAACATCTACATTTTTACACACAATGTTCGGTTTACTTAGTATCACAGTTCCTCCATGTATTCTATTTTTCTTGGTAAAATATGATACAACTTTATAATCATTAATTACAAGAAAATTGATTTCGTCTTCTGTTAAAAAGTGTTCGCTAAAACACAAAAAATCATAATACTGTGTTTCACTATTTAGAAGAAAGGCTTCGACTTCTTCCACTTTATTTCTAATAGACCTAATGTTTAGATGTAAAATATTTAAATTAGATGACATGTGCTGCTTATTTTCTTTTGATAATTTGTACTGTTTTTCTGTTCCACAGGGTTCACTAATAAAAAATCTCCTCCTTCCTGAAGAAAATCTTTATGTTTTGAAAAGTCAAATCTTTTTATGCCTACTTGTTCCGGCCAAAAGTTGGGGTCATATAATTCGTCCTTTCTCGACAGTGGTGCTGTCACAACGAAACATTTTAGTCTTCTTGTATGTGATGCTAACTCTTTTACCATGACTGGCTCCGTATCAAAACCAGGTTTTTTTTCTTTATATATTTTGTAATCATATCCTCTGTTACATGCCGTTTGGACTTTTGTTTAACTATGGATGAGAAAATGTTGACAGATAGATCAGTTCATCGAAACATTTTTTTTCACGGACGAATGTACTTTTACTACTACAATTTTGACAAGAGGCTACTTCTCAAGATTGTAGGTACTGGGCTCAGGAAAATCCTAATTTTCGAATTACCACTAATAGTCAAAAGTTTAAAAAAGTATAAGCGGCATAATGCATCACAGAATAATCGGTCCTTATTTCATGGATGGAAATTTAAATCAAAATAATACTTATTTAGAAATTTTGAATAATTTTATTTTGGGCGAACTGGACAAGGAAAATTTAGAAATTAGAAGAAAAATAATTTTTCAGCAAGATGGAATCCTAGCACATTCTACAATTCTAAATAGTTAGACAATGGTTAGACAATCACTTCCACGACAGGTGGATTGGCAGCTATGAACCAACAGCATGACCAGCCCGTCCGCCAGATCTAACTCCGCTGCATTATTTCTTATGAGGTATTTAAAGCAAAAAGCATACGCCAACGATTTTGAAAACGACGTAGATTTATTAATGCAAAAAATTGTGGATGCTGTTCAACCATAAATGCAGATGTTATCATATCTATGAAGAATTTATAAATAGATTAGAAAAATGTGTACTAGTAGGAGGTCTACATGTGGAATAGTTTTTAACTTAGTTGAATAAAATGTTATAATTTTTTTTGAACATTGTTATTTCCTTATTATGCAACTAAACTTCGTAGTTAAGCTCTTTTTCATAATTGATGAACAACATTTTCCATAAAAATGATTTAAAAAAAAGGCCGTTTTGCTTAAAATCGATTTCATCTTTTCTAATTTTCAGAATACCCCGTATAATTTACCTTAAGTTTGAGAACTGTTTATGACTTCCGAAGACAAGCAAAACTTTTTATAAAGAGTGACTTTTCCTCGGCAAATCACAAACAAGAAAGAAAGGTTACCCACACTCTGGGGAATATATTCAGTTAAATTTTCAAATAAAAATATTTTCAAATTTCGCCGTAATCGCAAAAAACGTGAATTTTTCGTATCTCTGGTCCAAAGAGCTTCGTAGCACATTTTTTTTTTTAATTCGTGCACACTTAAAAATAATGTTTTGAATCAAGAAAATTTTATTCGTATATACGCAAATAAATAAATTCTTCCAAGTAAAACAAATAATTTTGTTTCAAGAAATAGAAGATTGTCGTAAATAAATTGTATTTAATATGAACGTATTTCTTCTTAAAACAAAACTATTTGTTTAACTTGAATAATTTATTTATTTGCGTAAACAGTGTGTCCCAGGATAGATGTAACAAGATGTGTAATGGACCAAAAATTTTGGAATTTTGGAATGGTATTTGGTGATTGAGTGCTGCTTGTTGTAAAACTAAAGTATACCAAAAATGACTTGATTTGGTGTTCTACAGGGTGTTTTATAAGCAAAGTTGTAAAAAATCACCACTAATAAAGTACCTTTATTTTTCAAAATATGAAAAAATTCCACTAAGAAAAGTTATTTAGAATGCAATTTTATACCTCTATACCAAATTTCAGGAATATAAAATTATTTTTTGAAACTTCCCATTTTTTCAATAAATTAGTATTTTATTTTGAACCATTCAATTAAAACTGCATAGAAATTATTTTTTGTGAATTAATATTTAATGTTATGTAGAAGCTAAAAGTAGGCTATGAGAAAAGCAGTGGATACACATTTATCATTTATTGACATATCTGTCAAACGTAGTCAATATTATCCTTAATTTCTGTTTCAAATTAACGAACCGAGCATAAAAAATTAAGTGAAAATGGTACTCACAGTGCGTGAAAAAATTTATATTGTGCAATGCTACGGAATTGGTGGTGAAAACTCGCTAAGAGAAGTGGTAAGCCAATTTAATTTGAAATTTCCAAACACTGCTTTGTCACGTACTCAGGCTATGAGAATAATTAAAAAGTTTCTGGCTACTGGTAGTGTTCTTGCACATGAAAAGAAAAATAAAAGCTAGCTATGATGAAGACAATGTTGGGGCTATTATAGCTCATGCCTCTGTTATAGAAAATCCTAGGATGCCACTAAGAGAGAGATCAGCTCTTATTAATATTAGCAAGTCTGAACTCCAAAGAATTTACAAGGCAAAGAAAATTAGGGCATATAAAGCAAATTATAAACATACGCTTGAAGAAGGAGATGACGGCCGTAGGTTGGATTTTTGTTTGACCATTGGAGAAAAAATCATGAAAGAGAGATTTTTTCATCATTTCATAATTTTCTCAGATGAATCCACATTCACAACCAACGGTGTCGTTTCATCTCAGAATTGTCGGTTTTGGGCTTCTGAAAATCCAAATTTTAGAATTCATTGTAGAAGACAATATTATAAAAAAGTGAATGTGTGGTTGTGCCGTTTCTTATCACGTTGGAGTTATTGGACCTTATTTCATTGAGGGAAGGTTAAACCAGCACACTTATTTACAGCTTCTTGAAAGATTTTCTGAAGAACATTTAAATATTTTAAGAGATATGCCTTTAGTTCATTTTCAATATGAAAGAAACAGACAGAAATGGTTAATCGGTGGTTGAATTTAAATTTTGGAGAAAATTGGATTGCCAGGAATGGACCGATCAAGTGGCCGGCGAGATCCCCAGATCTATCAATATTGGATTTCTTTTTATGGGGTCGCCTCAAGCAGTTGGTTTACGCTGAACCACATCCTAACGATGTAGTAGTATTGAAGCAGAGAGTTACAAATACCGTAAACTCCATACTGTTAGATCACATTCAAAACAGTTTTAAGGACTTCAGGCGAAGCATCGAAATGTGTGTGGATGTGGGTGGTAGCTACGTCGAATAATAAAAAAAAATGTAAACATTGTTTTGTATTGGTCAATAATTAATTTGTTTGTGAATCTGTTATGTTTTTGACATTTATTACTTGTTATATTGTTATGTGTTGTTATTTTTAAACCTCATTAATTTTCTGTTAGTAATTGTTTCTTGTTTTACAATTAGTTCGATTAACATTATACCTTCTTACATATATATTCAATTTTTTATTTACCAATAGCCTACTTTTTGAGATAATTAACATTTGCTTCTACACAACTTTTTAATATGAATTCGCAAAGAATGGGAAGTTTCAAAAAAATAATTTTATATTCCTGAAATTTGGTATAGAGGTATAAAATTGCATTCTAAATAACTTTTCTTAATGGAATTTTTTCATATTTTGAAAAATAAAGGTACTTTATTAGTGGTGATTTTTACAACTTTGCTTATAAAACACCCTGTAGAACACCAAATCAAGTCATTTTTGGTATACTTTATTTTTACAACAAGCAGGACTCAATCCGCAAATACCATTCCAAAATTCCAAAATTTTTGGTCCATTACACCTCTTGTTACGTCTATCCTGGGACACACTGTATATGAATAAAATTTTCTTGATTCGAAACAGTATTTTTAAGCGTGTGTTTATTTATGACAATTGAATTACCGTTGATTGCAACAAATTTTATGCAAAATCCACTGAGATATTTACATTTTTTATTTAAGTTGCAAAATTGATTTTTTGCGTAAAAAAGTCGCAAAGTAATTTTTTTTTGCAATATTCTTTTTGATTATGTAAATGTACAAATACAATGTATTTACCAAAACAGCACTGTAAGTTATTAATTTGATCTTTTGATTTATAGTGCAGGAAAAAATATTTTCAGTTTGAATTTTTTTTTATAAATTAATTGCAAAAAAATAATTCGTATTTTGCAACGGGACAAAGTGCGTTTTATTAAGGATAAAAATATGTACTTTTTCTCATAATATCGTTAACATACAGATTTTATATTTGTCTCTACAGTACTTCAAAGTTCGAGGATCGAAAAATTCAATTTTTTCAGTTTTTTGCCATAAAATGTTATTAACAATCAAAGATTCGTTCTTTGCGTATACCTACCTTATAGGGGAGCTCATGACGAAGAAATTGACGGGTGGAACGTCTTTATAAGCGAAGATATAAGCAGAAAACTAAGTTGCAAAATTCATTTTGTTTACAAAATGTCAAACAATTGAAGCCGTCGTTTTGAGTGGTCAACACTATTTTTCTTCCTGAGATTTTTGGCTAGTCCAAAAACTTTCCGAAAAATCGTTATTTTTGAAGCTAAAATCACCGGATTATTACTAACAAGCGCGGAAAAAGGAACTACCACTCTTATTTTCTCTACCGCCTATATCCGGCAGATGGATGTTTCTTAAACAACTCTTTTTTTTCGCCAAGTATACGTAATTACCTACACGGTTGTAAAATTTGAACCAGCCAGGTATTTTTTTGTGACTGAAAATAATTTTTCCTGCACTATTAAAGCGAGTTATACTAATTAGGTTCAGCCAAGCCCAGCTTGATCCGAGATCAACATCCATGGTTAGGATTATTGCAACAATCGTATAGTCATGGATTTTGATCTTGGATCAAGCTGAACTTGGCCGAACCTAGTTGGTACAACTCGCTCTTAGAAGAAGAATCGAGCCATGGAGTTTATGAAATGTAGAAATTTCAGTCGGTTTGTGCAGTGTAAAAAAAATAATGTTTATATCAAATAAAATGTAACTAAAAATAACTATGCTTACCAAATTTTTAACATTAACATTATAGAAATTTTGCCCGTCTACATTATCAAGGCCATTCTAAAATAAAATATTAGTTGGTTAGGAAAAAAACACACAAATCAACGTTACGAGTTATACTGAGAAATTAAAAACAATAAAATAATAAAAAAAAAACAAAAACTTACAACAGATATATTTTCTTTTTCTTCTTTCCTAGATTTTTTAGACTTCTTCTTTTTAAGGGCTTTTTCGCCTGGTACATCTGATTGAATCGTGGTAGTTTCTGAGTAACATTGAGTTACAGTACTCTAAATAAACAAAAATAAAAAAATAATAAGTAAATTAAAAAAAAAACATTATTTATAAAATATATTAACTAAGGCCCGTATTAGACTATAAAAGTTCTTTGACAAAGATCTTTTATAAAAGATATTTTATGAGAAATGTGACAGTGTAATAGACCAAATTTTACAAAATATCGACCATATTTTATAAAATATTACACATTTCTCATAAAAAATATCATTTATAAAAGATCTTTGTCAAAGAAATTTTATAGTCTAATGCGAGCCTAACTGTTTATATATTAAATTAATAAAATTTAAATGAAAAATAATATTTTTTACGTGTATTTTTTATATGTTATACCTAGGTCCTTATAAAATTGTACTTATTACGAAATGAAATATGCTAAAATAGTATTTAAACGTAATTTTAGTTTCTGGAGAGTTACCAACAAAATTTAATAAAGTGAATGAATGACTATTTTTGGAAATGCTTCCTTGAAATTAGTAATACCTACTCATGTTTACGTTTATTGATTTCCTAGTCTAGACTGGGTAGGGCTCAGTGTAGGGCATATAATTTTGTTTGGTTAAATTAGGTTTAAGAATACATAATGATTTATAAAAATAACTACAGTGCATAAAGAAAGGACACATAAGTCGAACAGCAAAAAAAATTGAACTAATGCTGCCAATTGACCAGGCGAATTTTTAAGTTGAATTATAATCCACATTTCTTGAAAGAGAAGAGATATCAATATGCGGGTTTCAGGATTTGAGGTATATTATTTGTGAAATAGCGAATTTTACACAATTCTTTTATTTTGAAGCATGTTTCTATCTACAGGTTGTAAAAGAAAAGCGTGTTTTTTGCCAAACTTTATAACTACAGAGCGAGCTAGAGATTCCACAAAGAATGTTTGAATTTTTTTGATGCACATTTTTTTAGTCACTGCTTTATGGAGAAAAAAGCAATTTCTCAGAGGACAAGCGTCCACAACATAAGAAAAATTCCCCTGAATGTGCCAACACTTTGTTACTGATATGTTATGTGTTATTAAGAGAAAACAAAGTTGAAGACTTGATCAAGGTCAAAAAAGATATCACTATTTTGTTATAAAATGCACCGTTTTTTGAGGCAAATGGCTGTCTCAAGTTAAATAGCGCAGCCGGTACACTAGATGTCAACGAGATCACTTTCCGCCCGCCATTTCTTTATTTTTTAATGGATTGGGATAAAACTAGGCATATGTCACATGTTACCAAAACGACACTTTTTTATCTATCTGTCAAGTTTCACCATAAGTGACTTCTAGTTTGGATTTTTAAATGTATATTTTCCCATTTTTGGAATCTAGAAGTTATTGCTAATTTTAGGATTCTTTCCGCCATTTTGAATTTTTGGCAGCCAATTTTAATTTTCAATCTAGTGTGCCGTAACCTACCAGTAATTTTAATATTCATAAATAATTGAAGAAAAATACGTATTGTATTTTGTTATTAATTCGTCTCACCTAAACGTTGCGTTTTTTTGCTCCAATTCTACCACCGCTACGTCAAATTTTGTCGTTTTTTTTTGTTCATCGTTCTGATCTCAGTTTGCTACTTTTCATTTTGTCTCAAAAGACGGAAGTATGGAGATTTAGAGTGGGGGGGGAGGGGTGATACGTCAGTAAAAAAGCACACAGCTAATATTGCTGATATTAAGTCAATATTCATGAGATATCATGTTATATTTTTGTATGTTTAATAGTAGCAGAAAGAATTTAAATTCCTAAAATTCCATATAATAGTTTCACCATAGAAGAATGTGGTTTTGGTTTGGTCGTTTTATTGGTAAATATCATTCTGATACATAATTCCACCTCCGGTGGTGAAGCAAAGAAAAATTTTTTTTGGCAAAGAGCTATTTTCAATCCGTCGAAAATCCGTCACTTATCAAGACGATCGATTTGAACTATCACAAGAGGTGGAGTGTCATTAAAGATTTCCAAGTTTCAAAGAAGATTTTATAATTTCAAAAGTTCTAAGTCTAAGACACTCTGGTATTGGTATATATCTTTCTGGTTATTTTTTCATAAACATGTTAACAGGTCGGCTATATTCGACAAAAACTACTCAGTTAGTGCAGAATCCACTGACTGAATTGATTTTGGTAAATTTATTGCAGTAGGCTTGTCATTTCCAAAAATAATAAGTCCCCCACCGATCATTGTGGTAACATATAGCCATAATTATATTGAACACGTTATATTAAAAATATGTATCTATTAATAAAGCAAAAAAAAGAACACAAAGAAATATTTCGCTAAATCCAGCATGCAAAGCGCCTAACACAACTTACTTGACTTCGATTTGACCGAATCAGTTAAAAAAAGAAAAAACAAAAGCTACTCACGTCATCTAGATCCGTCGTAGGCGAATCCCCTGTCTCTTTGTGCTCAAACTTGTTTATTTGTTTCATAATATTAATAGTCTTCAGTTCGTTGACATCTCCAACTTCCTTTTTAGTTATGGCGACGACTTCGACGCCTGTTTTCAAAAACTGGCTCTTCAGATTTTTCACGATCTCAGCGGGAACAGTCTCTGTATCTTTCTCTCGGTTACTAATCTCGACGTTTTTGGAATTCTTCGAAACAACTTCAGTGTATTTTTCGTAGTAATTACTCTCGCTCTTGCTGTGGTGCACAAACTCGGAATAAGATTCGGTGTTTTCATTGCTTAGCGATTGGTCAGTATTGCTTTCTAATATTTCAGAATGTTCGACTATTGAGGACTGTTTCGTGGTCTCTGAATGTTTGACCGTTTCAGAATGTTGAAGGATTTCTTCATAATATTCTGTGTGAGACTCGTTGGTGTTCTCTATTGCTTCGGGATTACTGAAATTTGCTGGATGTTCATCTGTTTGTACATCGTCAGTTTCCACATATTCCTCAGTTTGATCTAGATCAGTAACCATTTCATCGCTTGGAAGTTTAATTTCCTCGTTGCCTCTATCATTTTCAAATACTTCTTCGTTCGCTAATTTTTCCTTGGCAATGAAGTCTTCTAGGTTTTCATAAACATTGTCTTTTTTACATTCCTCAATGTCTTGGTAAATATTTTCTTCACTTTCCTCCGGTTCCTCATCTTTCTTTAAATCCTTTAAGTTTTCGTAAATGTTCTCCTGAGGAATTTGGCCTTGTTTTAAATTCTCATAAATATTCTCTGAGTTTTGTTTTAAGAACGCGGCATTTTCGTATATATTTTCCTGGCCATTGGATTTGTTTTCTTCAAGTGCTTCTGCTAACGGTTCACTCACAGAGATTTCCCCGCTAATTTCGCTCGTATTGTTCTCTTCATTGGTAGCCTTGTCTGAACCTTCTTTTTCTGGAGATTCATTGGAAGTGGAAACGGTATTGTCGGAAGTGGTATTTTCTCTTTGGAAGCCTTTAAGGAAGTCAATGTTCTCCTCGGAGGGAGTTAACATGGGCGAGGTAACAGTTTGTGTAAAAAGTAAGGTTGCTGCATCATCAGTAGCTAAGAACATTCGATCTTTGACCGAGGACTTGGTATCGCTTTCTGGAGATTTATTCTCCGAAAAGTCTGTTGTCTTCATCACAAAGTTAGGTTTGTCGTTTTCAACGATTTCATAACTGCTGTCCAAGAGGCTATCCTCGAGGTCCTTATTCACTATCTCGAATTCCTCATAGTTGGCGTTCTCGACTTGAATGTCAGTAATCGGACTTACTACATCTAGTTTTAAGTTATTTTTCGCTATTTCGGGGGAACTCATATCGACGTATTGGTCCATGTGTTCAGTCTTTTCAATTTCTTGGTGTTCCGGTAATGTTTCGTATATGTTTTCGGTTTCATCATCGGTGTTGTGCCCGTTTTGTTTCACTTTAGAGCCATTTTTTAGAGAAATAGGCTGGTCGTAGTAGCTCTCTCGCTCCCCTTGTATGAAATCGTTACTGGCGACGCCGCTTTTGGGTATTGGCCTAGTGTTATTGCTTTCGTTTTCGAAAAAAGCGTCTTCTTGTTGTACTTTTTCTTCGGTCAGTTGAAGATTGTCCTGCAAGTTTTGTTAGTAATACACAAAAAATAAAGCAAGTTAGAGTGTAACGCACATTTTCAAACTGTTGTGATGAGTCAAATGTCTGGTATTAACTACTCGTATACCAAATAATACGAGTTGTACAACCCTTAGAGCAAGGCGTACGCCTTGTAACGCTCCTGTGAATTTATGTATAAATATGTACCTGAAGTTTCGAACGTTCACTTGAACGAATTTCATATGAAAAGGAACAATTAAAACTTCAAATCGACTTAGGCGTATCATTTTTCTGGTAATATTTGCCGGCAACGATAGCATCGTTGCCGGCAAATATCAGAAAAATTGTATGCCTAAATTGATTAATTTTTCTTTTCATATGAAATTCGTTCAAGTGAACGTTCGAAACTTCAGGTACATATAAATTCGGTCAAAATTTTGTTGAAACGGACAAAACTGTGTTAGGTTAAAACGTAAATAATTCTGCACAGTTTTATATGCATTAACATAACACCGGTTATGTTATATACATACTTGATATTTAATTAATATTGGTGAAATATCAGATATATTACTTAAAGCTTTCATTTCATAAACAAGTGGTCAACACAATGACATGTTGAAAAGGGGCAAATACCTCAAAGGGATCCTACTGGCATTTGGCAATTTAAACTGTGAAACATCACAAACTAATTTTTTTTTCAAACTTCAAAAAAAAACATGACATTTCTTAACTCATTTCATTATATTATATTTTACAAGAGCTGAAAGTACTGTTTTTTTTCGTGAGATGAGAATATGCCCACGAGCGAAGCGAGTCGGGCAATCTTACGAACGAAAAAAGGTACTTCATCACGAGTAGGAAACGCTATTTTTTCTACTCATACATATGAGGGGTCCAGTTTCAAAGTGTACAATCTCCTATCTTCATGAAAAATGAGATAGATGTCGCTTCACATGCAATTTTCAGCGCTGAATTCGAATAACTCAATATTTTCGAGCAAACTGGACAAACTCCAGTGTATTTTTAACCTTGAAAATTAGGTTTAGTTTCAAAACGTACAATCTCCTTTGACAAGTATGATTCAAAGTGTACAATATCCAATGGCTTTTTTAAGTCAAAGTGTACAATCTCCAACACGTTTTATGCATTATATTTTACGGTGTATTTCAAACCGTGCAATATCCTGTCGCGACTTGTCACTAAGAAAACGCGCCAAATAGGTACCTACCTACCTGCCATGTCGTATTATGCATGATTGTCATTTGTTTAAAGTTGATCAAGCAGTAGACATGAGTGTTTATGATAGTCAGTTTAATTTTTTACTTTGTCTTAGAGGGAGATACAATACCAGATAATGCTGTTGAGGAAGACACGTTATGCGAACCTGTTATAGAAGAAGACGTCAATATTGTAGTTTAATTGACTAGTTTTAATCTTTTTTTAAATAATAATATTTATTATTTTTTGTTATTAATAATATTTTTTTTATTTTTTAATGTTTTTAAATATTACTTTTTAGAATTACCTAAGACTTACTTTTTTTAAGTGTTATGCTAATATTTTTAAATTCATTATGATAATAGTTATTAACGTTTTCCTTTTTTGTAAACCCTCAAACTAAATAAAAAAGGAATAAAGACAATCTAATACTACTTTGAAGTTATTTTCAAAGCGAGCAATCTCCAATTGGGTTGTTGACGAATTTTCAAAAATGGTGAAATATGGTAGTGGAGGACTTAATTTAGTTATATATTTAATTTGGAAGAAAAATTCTTAGCGCAACATATTTTAAAAAATTGTTAAACTTCGACTATTTGAATGTGCCGCGAAAACGGTAGTGACATCATAACGGCAGTTAGATGTGAACTTATAAGCAGAACAGATGAAAACGAATAAGTTGACATTGCTGACAAGAAAGAAAATAACCTCATATGTCAAAAGTAAATTTAACGTTTAGCTAGCAGTGATTGATGTTTGCAGTTATTGTTAATATTTTTTTTACAAAACGACTAAGGCAGTATATCTCTAAAAGCTAATTCTGACATTCTACTTGCGGTAGATATATTTATGGTCAGCGAATTTTTAAAGAGACGATCGTTTTGACATTGCAATGGTTGGAAGTGCAAAAGCTGCAAGGTACTTACGTTACAACTGCTATAGGCAGTACAAACTATTGTAATTTCTGCAAGAACTTCCTTTGTCTTAGCTTATTAATATTACATAATATGTCTAATATGTATTTTATTATTTAATTTAGATGAATTTGTTAACTATACTTTGTATTTTATTAAATATTTCCTTTTCATTGTTTTATTTCCTATTAACTATATACATGCGTATGTAACTGAAAACAACAAAATAAGTTTATCTACTAAAGAAATTATTTATTATCCATTGATACTCACTTCTAAGAAGAGTCAGAATGAGACTTACGAAGATATCAAGAAAGGTCTGTATTATAACAAAAAATAATAAATAGGTAAGTACTTTATGCTAGTATCTATCTAAGCAATAAACAATGATATGTATTTATAACACACATAATTCAAAGGGCATTTTAACTACAATCCAACACATTCGTAGTCATTTCCGACTGATTGTGTTCACCGACTTTAGACGACTTTCACAGTTTGTTTCATATAGTTTTTCAACGGCGAGTTTTTAAATTTCCTTTCTTAATTTATTGATCATCCTAGTATTATGGGGCGTCTAGGGAGCTTCAAAAATAATCAATAGCTAACAAAAACAACTGCACTTTATTCCAACATAAACCAGATAAAATACATAAAAGCAGATTAAAGCCATTTCCCTCCTTTTAGGAAGTCAAAGCATGAATAACATTCTAATCTAGAGCCGTTAAGAATACAGTAATACACCCTGTTTTATCCACCAGTTTGGCGGGTAATTTAAATTTGTAACAGCTAGAACGCCACACAAGTCTTGTAATGCGGCCGTTTTTCCTACAACATAAACCCATATTAAAAATAAAATTCCTACATTAAGATACAACTTACCACAAATGAAACGCTTAGAATACATTGTAATTTGTTGCTTTACTTGACGTTGAAATGATCTCCACAATAAGAAGACATGGTCCTTCTCTGGTGGCTTTGAATCATTCATTATTACGTTCAGCGTTTATTATTGGAACACAACAGTTTTTCTGGTGAATTGGTGGTATTATTTACACAGTACGGCAGAAAACACTATCTGTACTTATATTTATCCATAACTAGATGCTGTTAAACTATACCGAATTGTAACCTATGAACGTCAGTTGAATTTGACGTTAAATATAATGTCAGATTAAACTGTCGTGATTGTCTTTTTTTCTCCGTCGCTATCAGCGAGTTTCTAAATTAGTACGCGTTTCTCATCGTTTTATAACTAACTTCTCTACAGACTGCCGTTATTATGTCATCTCCGTTTTAAATAGATGTATTTTTGTAATTAATATTATAATATTATAAGACTTTCTTTTCCACTTCTACGTGTTTGTAATGATTTTTTATGAATAATTGTTATTGTTTAACATAGATTCTCCTCAAATTTTCACTTAGTGCAACAACCCAATTGTTAGCTTCATGCCGTACAATTTCCAACAGTTTTCTTCAAATATCTTCGTTTTTTTTTTGTCCTCTTAAGCAAAAATCTGGTAAATCATCTTTGCATGCATATATAAATGGGTTTAAAAAATCAGTAGGAGAAAAAACGTTTTTGAATTAAGTTATTCGTTTTTTCGGTTTCCTGAAAATTTAGCAAACATGGAGATTGCACACTTTGAAACTGGACCTCTCATATATAAGTAATAATTTTTCCACCGTCTACTTCATGGTCTACTCTATGTGAAAGTGACAATAATTGAAATTCAATTTACCCCTCAATCATGAACATTTTGAGATACCTGCCATATAGTCACCAATAAAGTTCGCACATAGGAAAATGTTTATTGCCAATTTCGATTTTTTTTAGTTTTTTGGTGGCATTTTTTTAACCTAATACATATTTACCTCAACCGAACTTAAACAAACCTGTCCAAAATTATTTATTTTTACTAAAGTCAATGCGTAAAACCATATTTGTGAGTAAATATGCATTTGCATTAAATACATTTTCTTTTTCGAAAAACATAAATGGGAAAATAAAAATTCATCAATATGTCGAACACATGAGGTGCTAAATATTTATAACTGCGCTGGGGAATGGTTTTATTAACTTTAACTTTAATTATCACTATTCCTTTATTTCTGACGTATTTATAATCTTAAGTATATAAAACAGAATTTATTAGTATGTTACATGTCTTATGTTCATTTTAATACTTTCTTTAAATAGGTTTGCTGTTGGGGAAGACCTTTTTCATATATAATCTTTAGAATCCATGTTTGCGCTATGTTAGTTTTTCACATGGTTATAGTTAACACCTTATTAATGCCATAACTCTGTTGGGGCTGCACTAGAGAATAATACAACATATTTAAGTGAATTATTTATGAACATTTTTTTTAATCTTCAAATTTTGGTACTAAACATATGGCTTTCGTAGAAGGCAAATTTGTAGGTTCCATTTCAGAGGTTTGCGGATAATTATACTCAAATACTTGACACTTTCCACGGAATAAAGTTAATAATTTTTATATGATATAAAGGAAGATATTTTCGTAATTCGTTGTTAGTAAATTTGTATCAAACCAGTTTTTTGTACTAATAGAGTCTGAGCTATTTAAAAAAAATCATTCCAACTTTTCTCTTTGTAAATAATAACAATATCATCGACAAAGCTAATTATCCGTCTTTTAGATGACATGTTTAACAGGTTATCAATTAAATGTTAAAAAGAATCGGTCATAATACCGACCCTTCGGGGATTGTTTTTGGTTCGCTCGGATTTCCATCTACTTTGACATATTGTTGCCACGGAAACCTATATTATGTTCTAATTTATTAAGTAACATAATATTTACATCATGACTTATAATAGACTAAGAGCTAGCTACAGATTTAATTAAAGTATTTCAGCAAGCTTGAAAATGAGTAGAAAAGGTACTGAATAGATAATGACGCGGCCGAATGTAGCAACCCCTTACCCTCGAAGGAAAGAAAAAAAATGACACGAAAATTACAAACGATCACATTTTCTTTAATATGTGAACGGGAAGGTCGTATGATATCGATATCGAAAGAGCACGAATGGCAGTTTAAACGCGTTGTGAATCCCTTACGTGAAATCGAAAATTCAAGCAGACCGGTGACCGGAGAATGACATTTTTTGACGTTTGGCGAAATAGACTTGACTTCTTACATGCAAATATTTATTTATACATCTTTGGTTCGGTATAGCGGACACTTCTATTCACTAATAATATGGTATCTAATTTCCGGCAATTTTCGCATTTATCTTCAGTCGTTAAACCAACTCCCAGACTGAATGCTATAATAAAATACATCAGCACTTATTGACACTTTCAATGGTCGGTCCTAGGCCCCATCCACTGTACAGGTATGGCAGTTGGATTTTCTTAACCTCCGGTATTTAAATAGCAAGCCTAAGTATGTGTTTTTCCACATGAGCACAATTATACACTTTTTTGTGTTATAGGCTCCCATTATATTATACGTAATATAAATCATAAAAATTTCAGCTTTGCTCCTATATCTTAAATGTAAGTATTTTTATGCAATTTTATAAACAACAGTCTTACAACTTACCGGCGACCATTTCGTCTGATAATATTTTTTAACACAATAAAATAAATGTAAAATTGACATATAATAATATGTTAAAAATTCAGTCTTGCTAATATACCTACATTAAGTAAGATTTTTTTCCCTCTCTCCGAGGGTAAGGGACTGCTACACCCGCCTACACTTGAATGTAAGACCCGAAATTCTCTATTCAATACCTTTGTGAGAGTCTTTCTAATAATTTTTAAGCATGCTAAAATACCTTAAGGTGGGCAGTGCCGTGAACGTAATTCGACAGTTTCTCCTACATCTCTGAACCGAAAATAAAAAAAAAATTGTTGACTTCAATGGTCTGGTATCATCCCACAAGTTTTTTTCTAAAAGTCTACAAAATATTTCTTCAATCGGTTCAGGGAGAAACTGTCGAATTACGAAATCATTTTTTTAAGCACGGCACCGCCACCATTATCTAAATTCGTGGCTAGATCTTCCTCTATTAGTGTCAAATGCCTGGGTCAAGTCGACAAACACTCATAGCCCACGGAAATTAGCATTTGACCTAGACAAAATTAGCAAAAATCTGAATTTTTGCAGACGTTCTTTGAGGTGTCACAAACCCAAATCCACAAAAATCACAAAAATCTCAACATGGCCACCCAAAATAGTGAAGGTCAAAGTTTTTTGCAAATATCTCGCGTCCTATGCATCAGATGCCCACGAGGTCAATGTGAAAGTTGTAGAGAATTAAATTATCTACAAATTGTCTTTTTTATTTTTTACCAAACCGCCCCCCCATTTTCGAGATATTCAAGGTCCAAGTTTCAAAAACATGTTTTTTCGCGAATATCTCGCGCCAAAAAAATCGGGCAGCAATAAATTTAACACAAAAGTTGTAGAGAATTCAAATATCTACAAGATTGGTATTTTGCATTTTTCCCAAAACCTTGCCCTTTTCAAGATGTTCAAGGTCGAAGTTAAAAAAAAAACGTTTCTTTGCATGTAGACTTCGTCGCGATCTAATGCATAGGCAGCGACATATACGCGGAAAACAGTTTTAGGATTTTTAGGATTTTTGTGATTTTTGTGGATTTGGAACGTCTGTGCAAAAATTCAGATTTTTACTAGTTTTGTCCAGGTTTCGTCATTTTTTTTGTCTAATTTTCCTGCAGTATCATATAGTCAAGAATCTTGCTTCTTGAAGGACGCCCTTAAAATGTCGGGGTGTGCAGTCGAAGATATAGTTTTGAAAAAAATACGTACCTACTTTAAATGGAATGACCTTGCGGATCTAAATATGGACAGCGCTATTCTGGCCGCGATTGCAAAAAGCGTAAAAACATTTTTTCCGAAAATTTTGGTGTCACTGAAAATTATTTAATTAATTTTATGTTCCCACTTCATTTACAGGCCTACTTTTTAACATTTCTTAATGATTTTCAAACCGTGGAAAGCTTATTCTTTCTAGATTCAGAAGCTGCTCAATTATTCTCAATATTGTTGTTAACAAATACTACAGAAATTGTTTAAACAAAGTGTTTCCGAAAAGTGCAGTGTTTTCTGCATCGAGGCATTTTTAAAATTGCATATAAATGCATACTTCTATGATATCTCATCAAGCAAAATTTAAACGTTATACAACTATTTTGTTTTATTGCAATTTTATAAATAGAATAGAATAGCAATAAAACAAAATTGTTGTAGAAATGACAATTATAAAACAAATTTGTTTATTGGGATGAAATCTGTAGAAAAGAATGGATCAGTTTTAAGTGAATAAATTATCTGCATTGCTTTTTTGTTGTAAAAGATATCATGACTTTTATACAGCGTTTCGTTATTTCCGCTACCGTTTTGAGTTTATAAACGCACGTCCCGCGTGCTCTGGCTGATCAGTGACTTCAACCACAATATACTGCGGTCGCAAAGTTCTTATTATGCTTATTACGTATACGTATTTCTTATCATCATGAAAGAAAAACAGAAAGATTCGAGGGGCAAACCGCAAATCTGGTATACACGTTACAGGAAATCATGGGAAAATCAAGGGAAAATCAAAGAAAATCAAGAGAAAATCACAGAAAATCTGAAGGAAATCTTCATTGAAAAAAAAACATTGCGCATGCGTGATTAGAGTCTTGACGTCTGCTGAGCTGTTTATAAATATGCTATCTTCTATATCGTCAAAGTATACCTCGCAACGCAAAAAAATCATTTTTTTTGTTCAAATAGGCTTAGAATTCATGAAACGTCGAGACTAAATTTCAGCAAAAAAATTGTCTGTCTGTCGTTCTGTCTGTAACTTCTTTTGTGCGCACGATTACTCTGAAACAGTTTATGATGTTGGCTTGGTACACGTATGTACTATAGCAAGATCTGAAACTAGATTATATTTTGAGTTTATTCCATTTAAAGCAAACAAGTAACAGTCCCGAAAATTGGGATTTAGTATATGTACAAGAACCAAGGGCCTCATTTTTTTTTGGAATTTGCCACCCCCCACTCCATTTTTAAAGGGGATGGAAGAAATAAAATTGTGATTTAGTGAGTGTGCAAGAACCAAAGACCTTACATTATTAAAGGGAGTGATTTAGTGTGTGCAGAAGAATCAAAGGCCTCAAAATTTTGGCTCAGACTGTCAAAAGGTGCCAGGCAAGTGCATCGAGAGAAAAACCAATTTTGGAGACAGCGTCGTTAGTAATCTACGGTAAGTGCAGCCTTGGCCTATTTCATAGCTATCAAATATCTTATACATATTATTGAACCCGCCTGGGAGTGGAAGCCCACACACGAGGACGCGACTGGCGCCCTTAATAAATAAAAAGGTGTCGCGTCACTCAAACGCATCTCATCTTAGGTGGAGATTCCATTTTTGAAATCGAGTTGCACACCTGCACAGCCAATAGCTTATGTTCATCTAAGAAATTTACAAATCTTCGGTAATTTTCTCAAAGATTTTGCCATGTTAGAGATTAACGATATCAACATGAAAGTTTTGACTTCCGTTTTATTATCGATTTTATCCAAAGGTTTTGATTACACATATTTTAAATCCTGCGGGACAAATGCTTTTTCTATAATAATATTTATTGAATGCCTTCAATCTTTAATCATTTTTAATATTTCAGATGCTATTTCGCTTAGTTCTGTTCTCTTTAGTTCCACTGTGGTTAGTAATTAAATAAGTTTATTATAAATCGACTTTATACTAAGACCATTCAAAGCAATAAGTAAAGAATCAGAACCAACCAAATCCTTTGGGATATCGATTAGTACAAACATTATCAAAAATATGATTCAATCATAACTTGAAATATTTTTTCCAATAAATAGATTAATCAGCTTGGAAAATCCGAGTTTGTTAATACGATAATGTTTAATCTAATAAAATATAAATGTTTAAAACTAATTTAAAAAATCCCTACTGCTACATGTTTAGACATTTTTTCAAACAAATGACATACTTAGTTATCATGTCATCGATACGATTAGATACTGATGTGAATACCGGACATTTTAAAGAAGTAGACTAGTCTATAAATTAAGTGATTTTTCGGAGTTTTGTTTACAGTAATTAGTTTCCTAAAAATAACGTCAACGCGTTAAACAATACGTTTCCTGTTTTAAAAGCATAAAATTAAATTTAAGTTGCGGCAACAGAAATTTAGATTATTACCCAATTACTACTGCTTGTAATACAAGCCTTTTTTTATCGATGAAAGAGTACATTCGCTCAAATATATAATATACATTTAATTTCAGAAAAAAAAACCTAATTGGCATTAAATCACTCAATGCGTTAAATAAAAACGGAGAAAGATACCGGCTTACCAGCAATTAGAATTTCCGTCGACACATTCGTCATTGCACGGGTAAAACGTCCAACGTTTGTTTGACGCATTTTTATTCCCTTTGGATGAACTAAATGTTCTGTTTCTGTTTTCTTGACAAAAATCTCGTGATAAACAACACTCTTAAGCCGCATTCTCACTATGTAACATGGTTTGGCTTCAACGCGTCAAAATATTTCAGAAAAGTTAGATCAGAACTTTAGGACAAAACATTTTTGCCCTTTTTAGGGGGTAAAATGAGTGGTAGACAAAAACTGATGAGTTAATTCTTTTTAATATCAGAATCGGTTTCAGCGGCGGCTGGTGAAATTTCAATATTTTTTTCTCGTCTATGGCGCATGGGACCCATACGAAATTTGGGAAATAACATCTAGAGAAGCACTTCTCTAATGACCCCTAAAAAATTTTGAAAAAGCAGTTTGCGAAAAAAATTTTGAAAATTCGTTAGACTCCCCTGGGTCTAGGAGCTCCTGTTTATTTTTATTTTTTTTTTGTCATATGCATTTGACTTTTCATAAAAATATAACAGATTTTGGAGTTTATGAAAATATTTTCATTACTAACTGAGATACAACGCATTGAAATATTGTAATTTGTTAAATTGTAAATTACAAAATTTCAGTTCTTTGTATTTCAGTTAGTAATGAAAATATTTTCATAAACTCCAAAATCTGTTGTATTTTTATGAAAACTCAAATGCATATGACAAAAAAAAATAAATAAATAAACAGGAGCTCCTAGACCCAAGGGAAGCTAACGAATTTTCAAAAATTGTTTCGCAAACTGCTTTTTGAAAATTTTTTAGGGGTCATTAGAGAAGTGCTTCTCTAGATGTTATTTCCCAAATTTCGTATGGGTCCCATGCGCCATAGACGAGAAAAAATATATTGAAATTTCACCAGCCGCCACTGATTGGTTTCAGCATGTCAAAAAATATAGGATAAGATGGTTCTGATCAAAAGCGCATCCCCTTTTTTGTTTTGTTGACCCGTATAATTAATAGATTATGCTGAAGCTACCTACGCGAAATGGTGTACTATGGAGAAATGGAAGCCATGGGTACTACTACTACTAAGCTGGGTGTGGCTAAATTTAAAATAGTGTGTTCCAAAGAGTGATTCAGATAGCAGAAAAATAACAGAATTTTGGTAGAGGAGGGACTGGAGGACATTTTTCGAAACGTCGTGTTTATAGTTTATGTACTATTATTGTACAGCTCATAACAAACATCTTCCTTCTTTTTATTGTTTTCCATAGAACTTATAGATTTCGAGATATTCAAAGAAAACCGATGGAAAACATGGTATAATAGATTAAACTGTTTAAATAAACAATACGCCGACCTCGCAGAAACTGCAAAACTGAGCCTTGAACACGTTAAAACAGAAAAACTGCCCTGACCAGACAATTCACATTAAAATCCTAATTTGACTCCACCGAGGGTAATATGCATAATTGGGTCCCATTGCTCACGAGGGTGAGGCCAACTTGACCGACCTCCTTTTTGTTCTTTGCGAGTCAAACATTTAAGTAAATTCCAACACATTAAACTCAAGTTTAAGCGACCGGCATCATCGCTTCCATAAGAATCATTCTAAGCAGGTTTCTCATTTGTCGCCTTTTCCCGTTTTCCTGTGGCGGCAACACCACCAGTGCTACGCTACCTTAATTTAAGTAATACGTTTTAATAGCCCCCTTTGGAACTTCACCTCTTTACTACTATTTTAATTCTCCTCCGGCGAAAGATGCTCATCCATTGACTCATCATATGTATTTTTAATTTATTTGGTCCCGCCCCGTCCAGTCCTTCAATTGCCCCTGAGTTGTGCGTCGTGGATGTCTCACTGGCTCTAGGCATGGGGCCAGAAAAACCCTGTTGTAATGTTTCAGTTGGAATAAACTATTTTTGAATTGAATTGAGGAAATGCAGCTAATTTTTTCTGCGTTTTTCCAAGGATACTTAAAGAAATTACAAAAAGACAAACAGTCTTAGGATTTGTTGATGAGGCTAGGTTCCAAAATAATATAAATCAAATACCCTGTTTTTTATGGGCGTTGATAAATTATTGCACCAAAACTAACAAAAAACCGCTGCCCAAGGAATCACTACTTCCACATCCGGATTTTCTATCCAAGTCACACAACGACAAAATTTTGTATCAGGAAATAATTGTTTATGGAACTTTAATAATATAATATTTGAAATCCTCTACCCCAAAAACCTATAAAACGATACCCCACATCGGTAGTGGGAGTGGGGGGTGCATAAAGAAAAAAATATTTTGAGGTTTCTGGTTCTTGTACACACACTCAATCACATTTTTTTTTCATCCCCTTTAATAATGGGGTGGGGGTGGCTAATGCCAAAATTTTTTTTGAGACCTTAGCTTCTCTTGTCTATACTAAATATCAATTTTATGAACTCTTACCTGCTTGATTTACCTATTTACTCCAAATTTACCCCAATTTACCCTCCAACCCTTCGACGGAACAAGATGAAAATATAATCTAGTTCTAGATCTCGTTAAAGTACATATGTGTACCAAATTTCAAGTCAATATCTCAAACGGTTCCAGAGTAAACGTGCGCACAAAAAAAGTTACAGACCGACAGGCAGACCGACAGACAGACAGAATTTTTTTTTCGCTCAAACTTGAAATCTCGACGTTTCATGACATTCTAAGCCTATTTGAACAATAAAAATTTAAAAAAATTTTATTGTTACTATACTTCCACTGGATGTGGAAGTAATAAACATATTTATAAGAATATTTCCCCCTGAGTAGTAGTGAAAAGATATTCTCACTTATAATATGTCCATGGACAATAAACTCTGGCTTTTGGTCCCAACCGACAGAGAAATATCGACACCATGAAATAAAATATCTGGCAATAGTAATTCTTTCCCCGGTTTCAATATCGATATTGGACGGCAGAGCCTCATAATTTTATCTTGTAAAAATATATTTAACAATTCACTAGCAGTTCAGAGCCGACTGGGCGACTGGTAACTGTTATGTTATTTTGTCTGAAGATATATGGATCTATAAACACCCACGCGAGGTTACTTCATATAGACAAATAATTCTTCGTTATGAAGCGGCACGTCCTCGTAGAAACTGGGGTTGTTGTATGTACGATAATAAAGTGGTATTCTTACGAGTTGATAGTGAGAGAGGGCGTCTTATTACCTTAGACAACTACAGTACAGTAAAATAGGGATCGATAAAACTTTTCATAGGTGTTAAAACAGTTACTTAGATCGTTTTTTGCAAATGTTAAGAGATCCTTTTTGAAGTTCATGCAATTAACGTTAATTTGTGAGCTATCACGTCAATTTTCAAAATTGACAAAGATATAGCGTTTTAAAGGTATGGCCCCTTTTCACCTCTTTGAATATCAAATTTGTATGCTCTATTGTGCAATATTCTCAAGTGGGGGTGGATGAAGTAAAAAAATATTTTGAGGTTTCTGGTTATTGTACACACACTAAATCACAATTTTTTTTATCCCCTTTAATAATGGGGTGGGGGTGGTAATGGGGGGTGGCTATTGCCAAAATTTTTTTTGAGACCTTAGCTTCTCTTGTATATACTAAATACCAATTTTCTGGACTCGTACCTGCTTGATTTAGCTATTTACCCCAAATTTACCCCAATTTACCCCCCAACCCTTCGACGGAAGAAGATGAAAATATAATCTAGTTCCAGATCTCGTTAAAGTACATATGTCTACCGAATTTCAAGTCAATATCTTGAACGGTTCCAGAGTAAACGTGCGCACAAAAAAAGTTACAGACAGACCGACAGACAGAAATTTTTCTTTTGCTTAAACTTAAAATCTCGACGTTTCATGACATTCTAAGCCTATTTGAACAATAAAAATTTCAAAAAATTTTTTTGTCGTTACTATACTTCCACCGAATGTGGAAGTAAAAACGTAATTAAATTTTCCACAAGAATGTTTATATTAATTTTCTTCCTATGTGCTATAGTTTACGAGATGTTCGCCAGCGAAAATCGATAATTATTAAAAAAAAAATCAATTATGTACCTTGTATATTTCTATCAAAGCGGTTTACCGTGGTCTGCTAATAAATCACAGTCACAAAACAATCTTTATTTTACAACACTGGACGTATTTACTAACGTAATATTTTGTTGAAATCTATACATTTCCTTAAATATACAGTGTGACTCACTTAAAATGAAGATACCCTTCTAACTTTTTCATTTTGTTTCCGATTTGAATCAAATTCTACTCAAGTATAGAACAAATTAGGATCTACTTATGACCAGAAAATCATTCACCTGCTATAAAGGCAAAGCCACCTGCGGTACCAAAATATGCTGAAAAAACATTTTGAATGCTAGAAATTCTAAAAAAAGCATCCGATCGGCGCCACAAACGTACATACACCAAAATTTGATTTGAATATTGATGGGGGATATCTCATACATAAGCTCATCTGGCAAAGGGGGTCCTCAGTTTCCGCAATTTGTGGTGGCTACGTAAAGTTCATCGTTCGTAAGATTAAACAACATGATTTTTAATCTTTTTCCTCATATTTTGACTTCAGATTCGGTTTTAGCGGATTTAAATAAATAAGGGTACACAGTTTGGTCTGCCGGACAGATCATTTTTTTGGGGGTGTTTTTCGGGGTTAAGGGTAACTGTCAATTCTAACTTCGAATCCGGATTCAGAAGGTCAAAATACATAAGGATACACTGATATAGACCGCCGGACAGACCATTTTGTTTTTCTTTTGGGGGTGGTTTTTGGGGTTGGGGGGTGAAAAACGAGCCAGTCTGACAATTCTGACACCGGATTCGATTACAATAGGTCCAAATACATAAGAGTAAACTGGCCCGGTCCGTCGGGCAAACCATTTTTTGGGGGGGTGTGCTTTTCGGGGTTGGAGGTGAAAAACGAGCCAATCTATCAATTCTAACTTCGAATCTGGATTCAGCAGGTTAAAATACATAAGGATACGCTGGTATAGTCCGCTGAACAGACCACTTTGTTTTTGTTTTGGGGGGTGTTTTTTGGGCACTGTTGGGGGTGAAAAACGAGCCAATCTGACAATTCTGACTTCGGATTCGGTTTCAGCAGGCCCAAATACATAAGAATGTACTGGTCTGGTCCGCCGGACCGACCATTTTTTTTTTTGGGGGGAGGGTGTTTTTTGGGGTTAAGGGTGAAAAACGAGCCAATCTAACAATTCTAACTTTGGATTCGGTTTCAGCGGGTTCAAATACATACGAATACACTGGTCCGGCCCGCCGGACAAGTTTCAATGGATAAGCACCACTAAACAATGCGTAGTAACAGTTTTTATTTTTTTTTAATTATGGTGCACCGCTTCAAAAAATTTGAAAAAAATCTGCAATAAACTACTTATAATAATGTATTTTTGGTAAAAGTTTTGTGTATGCGAATCATTATTTTCATGAAAAAATAAATATTCTAATTTTTAAATATATTTTTTTTATTCGAAGGAGGCAGCAAAATCAGCTGATTTTTTTTCCTAAGATGCATTTAAATTACATGTACGTCGTCTATTTTTTTCATAATAATTAATTCACAACTTGCAGAGATAAAAAATGAAAACGAAATGTCATGTGTATTAGGGTACAGGGGTTACCCGTGGCGACGGGGAGCTAAAACTCGAGGAAAATATTTCTTTTCCTATTGTCGATCTACTGACACCGAATTAGGCCCAAACGCTTCTGGAGCCATTTTACCATGCTTATTCTGCTATATCCTTTGGATACATTGTAGTTTTTGCTTTTCTGAGCAAAAGTTCTCATGAGTACAAGTCTCGGCTATGACTGGTTTTCAAGTTATGAGGGTTGAACGTCACAATAAGCGGCGGACTGAAGATAGCAATCTTTTTGGCAATCGTCCATATAATATTTTTCTTTCTTCTACGTCGCATAAATTATTTTCAATGGAAAAATAGCTTTATAGATATATTTCAAGAAAACAGAACGAAAACAGATATAGGTAGGGGCCGACAGGGTAGCAATCCACAAAAATAAAATATTATTTTGTAACTTTTTTAATACCGTTTGTGCCTTAACCATTTTCGGTGGAACAATAGATATGTACCTATACTTCAAGAAAATAGAACAAAGTAGGTAGGGGCAAAAACTACAACATATCCAAATTTCAGAAAATTCGACTGAGAGCCAATTTCCATAAGGTTTGTGGGGGGTCATTTGGTAACTTTTTGTTGATATGATTTTTCCATAAACCTGAGCTTATTTGGGGCTGATTCGCCAAGTTTCAGAATTTTTGACAACTCTACCTGGTTTTGGACTCGCTGTACTTATGAGATAATAGAGAAAAACTTATTTTGGCCACCAATTTTTTTGAGATTGCGAAGCTCACACTGGATCATTCAACTTTTAGTGTTTTAAATCAGTGGTACACTTATTCCTCTTTAACAAAAATCGGCTTTGTTCGATTTTATCCATAATATGTAAAAATACGGTTCATCCCTGGACTATAGTATTGTAAATACAATACTAAATACATAATTCTCTCTTTCAGTATTTTGTAGATAATAACTGATAAGTTCATAATAACCATGCGTCATATCTTTAAACTATCAAAAATAAACACAAAAATGATACATGATGTTTGAAAATGTGCGTTAAAATATAAAAACAACAAAAATACACACTTTGCTCATGCAGTTTTTTAGTCTCATGTTAAATTCCTCTAATAAAGATTCTTCTAGGTTGTCGTCATCGTCACTTACTATTCTGGATTTCTTTACAGTCTCCGCCATCTGGAAAGAAACAAAAAAAAAATCGGTAAGTAATTATTTGGGTTAATATTAAAATAACAAACAACCAACATTTTAAAAATACATGCATATGTTCAGTAGTTATATCGCAGATAGGTGCTAAAATATCACAAAAATAAATAAACACTGCTTCACGGCATTATTTCTATTTCTGTTGATAATAGTAATGTTTGTAAATCGACTTGTTAAATGCAAAGGTTTTTATTGAAGATTTAAGAAAATAAGACTTTTATTAACCCAGAAAAAGTAGACGATGTCCATTGTGTAAGAAACACAATTTTCATCAAGCCGTGGTCTATAATCGACATCTGCATAGTTTCCTCACAATTAGGGTTTATTTTTACTATCTAGGCTATCTTTTCTCCTTTTAGAGACGATAACTGTTTAGCGAAAAATATGTTTTCATGCACAACCACGTTAACATTGTTTTTCAAATGCCAGCATTTCGTCTACCTAAAATTCCAATGTTTCAACTAGGTTCTAGATAATACATTTTTGCCTAACTTTATACTGTATCGACTACGTTTTGTAATTCCTGGAAGGTAACAAATACAATATACTCGCTTTTAGATGCATTTAGTGACGAACAGTTATGGTCTGACCAGGGCATAATGTTGTCAAGATCAGTATGAATTTCACACATTGAACATCTTCTGGATCATAATATTCAGGTATAACTCAAAATCATTCACAAACGTATGCAGTTTACAAAAATTGAGGCATGCTGAATCTCCGATGTAAATATAGAAAATAACAGTGGACCCAAAACTGAGCCCTGAGGACACCGGAACGAATTTCCCTTAAAGCTGAATACTTTAACCTCCTTGACCGATGTTAAGAATAGATAATTGCTTCGAAGGACCTTGTTTATTATATTAGTAGCATACAAGTTATTTCAACACAGATAAATACTTTAAAACTCATGAATGATATAAACCATTGTTAAATGAGAGTGATCATTGGGAACCCCGAGTTTATTGCACCGGTGATTCTTTTAGGGCGGCCATTAGAATATTTTCCACTTGCAGATGAGATAGCTATTTGAGATTTGATACCCTAACGTAGTCGACCATTGCGAGTCCAAAAATAATAATTTCAAAATGGCGGCACTTCCGGAAATACCGGAAGTCGATACCAACTTGCTTATTTTAAATGGAACACCCTATATATTTTCGACTTTTCGAAATAACCATAAAATTCTGAGTCAAAACATGTAGCACACCCTATATCTAAACCGAGCAGGTTCGGAGATATTTGACATTTTATAAAAAAATTGACAGATGCAGCGGTTTGCAAGAACCGTTATAACTTTATTCGTGTAGGAGATTCTTATTTGCTCTTTGGTATGTAGAAAGAACACAAGATGAGCTACTCTTTACAAAAAAATAATAAATTCCAAAATAGTATACCAAATATTTTATTTTTCATGTTACATTTTGTCAAATTCAAACCTCAAAAACTTTTTTATTTCAAATGGAATACCCTGTATTTTTTTGCATCAAATTATGGTAAATTAAATTCCCTTTTTTTAGTATAAACATTGTAGGGGTTAAAATTACAACTTTTCGAAATATTGGTGATGTTCTTAAATGTCCAAGAATTTTTAGTAAAAATTTCCATCAACTTACCCATGATTAGAAAGAATCATTAATGTCAGTCATTCTCTTTTGTTAAAAAATTCCAACACGCTCTAATTACACCCTCGAAGACTTTTAGATCCGTTTATTATTTATGGAGAATGTGATGAAAGTATACCAAGAACATGTAACACATTTGCTACTCGACACCCACTTTATTGTTTCAATTGTTTTATAGGCTTCTACGTTTTTTTGGATAAATTGTAATTTTCAACAAAAACTTACGAATAATTCAAAAAGTGCATGTATTAGATATAGGACATGCTGATATAAGTCCACCTCAAATTTAATTCTACATCGATTGCCATAATAAAATTTGGGACGTGCCATTTGACAGAAAAATATTCTAAAATTATCCACTATGCATTTTACAGTGTATCGTGGATGGTTTCTGTTCTTGTGGGTATCGAGTAGCAAATGTGTTACATGTTCTTGGTATTACTTTATTACATTTTCCATAAATAATAAATAAACTAAAAGTCTTCGTGGGTGTAATTTAAACGTGCTGGCGTTTTTTAACATAACGGAATGTCTGACATTAATGATTGTTTCTAATCATGGGTAAGTTGATGACAATTTTTTATTAAAAATTTTTGGACATTTAAGAAAATGACCAATATTTCGAAAAGTTGTAACTTTAACCCCTACAATGCTTATACTAGAAAAAAGGGAATTTAATTTAACATAATTTGATGTAAAAAAATATAGGGTGTTCCATTTGAAATAAAAAAGTTATTGAATTTGACAAAATGTAACGTGAAAAATAAAACAATTGGTATACTATTTTGGAATCCATTTTTTTTTTGTAGAGAGTAGCTCATCTTGTGTTTTTTCTACGTACCAGAGAACAATTAGGGATCTCCTACACGAAGAATGTTATAACGGTTTTTGCAAACCACTGCACCTGTCAAAATTTTTATAAAATGTCAAATATCTCCGAAACTGCTCGGTTTAGGTATAGGGTGTACTACATGTTTTGACTCAGAATTTTATGGCCATTTCGAAAAGTCGAAAATATATAGGGTGTTCCATTTAAAATAAGCAAGTTGGTATCGACTTCCGGTATTTCCGGAAGTGCCGCCATTTTGAAATTATTATTTTCGGACTTGCAATGGTCGACTATGGTGGGGTACCAAATCTCAAATGTTTATCTCATCTTGAAGTGGGAAATAATCTAATGGCCGCCTTAAAAGAATCACCCTGTATATCATAGAATTTTAACTCAGCTAAGATACAATCTATATCTAACGTACCAAACACTTTCGATATATCCAGAAATATCGGGGATGTACCACGAGAATTTTGTGTCTGTTCCCGCATTTAGAGGTGGTAGAGAAAAACGGACACGATAGAATTTTTTTTTTCTTCAAGATTGGCTTCATAGTGTCGATATACTTCAGAAAAGTTAAATGAGAACCTTAGGACGACTTTTTTTTGTAGACCTGAGTAATTGTTTTGTTGAAAATTTATTATATATTACATTGTTTAAATATTTTCAACGCTTAGGAGTGGTTTTCGCATTTTTTCGCAAAACGAAGATATTTTCTTCTTAGAATTTTCCAAAGATTAATTTGAGACCAACGGGATCAATTTTGCACTTTTCCTTCGCTTGCAATGTATTGCCTAAAAAGAGGCAAATTTTGCGGCAATTCTTTCTTCCTTGATGATTAGAGAACAGCACACCAAAATCATTTTATGTGCTCCCACTATGGTAAGTAGACTATTGTCACATTGTTTTCAAGCAGGCAAGTTGATTTTACAGGGAAAGTGCTAGTTGTAATTGACGACAGGAGGTAAGTGACCTGCCCTGGGTAAATAAGCGTTTTCAAGCAGATTACGTGACATCCATTAATGTCAAAAAAATTACTTAGTATTACTGTCAAAACAAATTGATCAAGAAATGTAAAATCTGATTTTTTATTTCATAAACCGGTTGCGGGAGCAGATAAAACGTATACACAACGCAGTAGGCAAGTACCTTTGCCCAGTCTCGGACTCTGTTGCCAGCCCTCACTACGCTCGGGCCCAAAATCTTCCTCGACTGGTAAAAACTACTTACCGCCCTTGTAGTGTAAAGAATTATTATTTAGGTATCTCTATTAGTAACTGTAAAAGTAATTATGGCTGGATGTGTTCAACGTTGTCATCTAATATATGTTTCATCCCAGTAATTATTTAGGAAACAACTAAAATTACCACAATTAACTTCCTGATTTCACTGCCTTTAACCTTTTGGAACGAAATACCTTCGCTTGCCTATTTTCGACTTCGGATTTACTTTAGTTTGTTTCCCCACATTGGTGAATCAAATATTCGTACCTATTAATAGGTCGAACTGAAGTAATTCTGACTTGTTAACTGGGACATTGGGAGCACTACAGTATTTAAATCCGAATGAGTTGACCATATATAGTGAGATTTCAGCATCTGAAGAAAATTGCTCACTATCCTTCATGTATATCCTCCTGCTATCATAAGAATTATTTAATTTTCATTATATTTGAAGCTATTTTTCTTAACTGCCTAGTTTGAAATAATTAAAAAAACCATCATTTTTTCATTCTTATTTTTCTCTTATTCCACTGGGCCGTTAACATCGATAAATAACGTCTCATTATTTCGTATCTGTTGCAGGAATCCCACGAGACGTCAGGCTTTTAATCTATTACCGGAATTGGTTGATAATAATGGACCAAATGATCAAGATAAAACATATTAGTTTTTTCCTTTGATAGGCCCTTAACAGTTATTTATTTTTTTCAGATTTAATCTTGTCTAATTTCCTACAATAACGCTGTCGGTCGCTTCACCGCTTAATAGATGTGATATTGAGTTAATCAATCAGATAATGGGCGATAATCTTCCCTGTATTTAGGATCGTTTTAATTAAACAATTTTGTGGGCTTCATTAAAATGAGTTACAGCAGTATTGGAAAAGTAATGCGCAAGTTCGTTGGTCTCTGCTTATTTGCAGTACAAAATTATATTAAACAAAATGAATAATCCACATATATAAAACAATAAAGATAAAGTAGAATAATAATAAAACACATAAAACTAAAAAGTTGCTGTTGTTTATATGATAAAAATAATAATCTATTTAATTTACAAAAATAGAAAACACACCAAGAAATTTTTAAAGAAAGAACTAAGAAAGAAAAGTAATGTTGCCTCCTTATGATGAAGTCTACCTGAAAGCAAGTCAACATGTCAAACGTTAAGTTTTGAAAATAAACAAATCATTTAAATAATAATAGCGAGGCATGTGTACCTGGATATAGAGCAAGTAGAAACCAAAGTAATTAGCATTATTGCTTGCTTAGAAGATAAACTTTTTATTTGTATTTGAACTTATTAATATTAAGTACCTTAAATTGGCCAGGAATTAGATTACAAACTGATATGGCATCTATATATTTAAAACACAAGCCGTTTTCTTTTCCGGCTTCGTCAGCGACTCCCACTGGACCGATTTGATGATTCTTTTTTTAAAATAAAGCTCTTTATTCACAGATGCGTCATTACTATTTTTTTTCTTAAATTGTTATTTTCATACGTAAAAACAAAAGATAAGTTCAAATACATAAATAAACCACGGCGCTCGAACTACAGCGATAGGTATACGCCCCTACTACATCAAACTGCGCATGTAGAGGCTGCGGTTGACCGAAGAGATACGAGTAAATCAGTGGAACGACATGTTATTAACAATTTAGGTGACGGCAATTGTTTATTTGTTTATTTTTTAATATTATGAAGGTGTTTTGTTGTTTGTGATCCATCCTATTTATACACAGCCCATTAAATAATTTAACCGAAAATGAAAATTTGTTAACGATAAATGGTAGTGCATACGTTGGTCATGTTAAATTGTGTTACATTAGTGAATTATTTTTTAATCATTTGCCCATGTGAAGTGCAAAAACCCCAAAAGTGCAAGGGTAGCGACAAAATATGTCTACTCCCCCGTTTTCCAGAACGTCCAACGGTGATACTCGCCCGGCCCCTACCCCTATACGCAAAAAACCACCCCCTTTTTTTCCATTTTTCGTTGTTAGGCATGCGAGGACTTGTTGGATCGGCTTTTTTGAAAACTCAATACGTCCTGTAAAATTTCGCAACCAGACATCCTAACAACCCCCGGGGGTTGAAGCTACCCCCTCCCTCAATACCGGAATATGCAAAAAACAACCAATCGCGCCGAAAATATTTTTTACACGTTTTCAAGGGCGGGGAACACGATGCTGATATTATTTAGCCTCCCACCCCCAACCAACTACCCCTAAATGCATAAAACCACCCCTTTTCTTCCATTTTTCGTTGTTAGGCATGCGAGGACTTGTTGGATCGGTTTTTTTTGAGGAAACTCAATATATCCTGTAAAATTTCGCAACCAGACATCCTAACGACCCCCCGGGGGTTGAAACCACCCCCCCCCCTCAATACCGGAACATGCAAAAAACATCCAAACGTGCCGAAAATTATTTTCTACACGTTTTTAAGGGCGGGGAACACGATGCTGATATCATTTAGCCTCCCACCACTAACCAACTACCCCTTTTGGGGATGGGAAGCTAAATAATAGCATCGTGTTCCCCGCCCTTGAAAACGTGTAGAAAACAATTTTCGGCACGTTTGGATGTTTTTTTTGCATGTTCCAGGGAGGCGGTGGTTTCAACCCCCGGGGGGTCGTTAGGATGTCTGATTGCGAAATTTTACAGGACATATCGAGTTTCCTCAAAAAAAAACAAACCGATGCAACAAGTCCTCGCATGTCTAACAACGAAAAATTGAAGAAAAGGAGTAGATCAAAAGTCTCAGTGGGCACGAGTCCCAAAAACACACCCTTCTACCTTCTTTGTCCTCTATTGGGGTGAAAAGCGCTCGTATACATTTAACAACTACATTTCTCTAAAAAAATATTTGTATCTTTCAGCGCGGTAAAAAACCTCAGTCGTAGGATATGACTTACATTTAGACCCTTCCACCCTTTTCCACCCCTTCCGGGGGGTGAAAATCGCTTTCACGGCTGCACAGCGGTATCTTTGTTCCAAAAAAATATGAAACTGCTCAGTTGAACACAGAACCTAAAAGACGGTGCAAAAATCACTTTGAAGTACCCCCTAACGCTTTTCCACCCCTTACGGGGGATGAAAATGGCTTTCCCCTCTGCGCGTCGGTATCTTTCTGGCAAAAAAGTTATGGAACCACTCAGATGAGTGCTACATCTCAAAAAAAAAAAAGGTGTGGCAACTACTCTGCCCCTAACCATTTTCAGCCCTCAGAGGGGCTGGAAAATGGTTAGAGATTGGCTGTACCTTTTTTGAGATGTGCTATCGCTGTGCAGTCGCTTTATTGAGAATCAGCCCCCGGAAAGGGTGGAAAAGCGTTAGGGGGTACTTCAAAGTGATTTTTGCACCGTCTTTTAAGGTTCGGTGTTCAACTGAGCAGTTTCATATTTTTTTGGAACAAAGATACCGCTGTGCAGTGGTATCTTTGTTCGATTTCTAGCGATTTTCACCCCCCGGAAGGGGTGGAAAATGGTGAAAGGGTCTAAATGTAAGTCAGATCCTACGACTGAGGTTTTTTACCGTGCTGAAAGATACAAATATTTTTTTAGAGAAATGTAGTTGTTAAATGTATACGCGCGCTTTTCACCACAATAGAGAGCAAAAAAGGTAGAAGTGTGTTTTTGGGACTCGTGCCCATTGAGACTTTTAATCTACTGGATTAGTAGAACAACATATCAAAATTTGGGCCAATTTTATCGTAAGCCAATTTCCCATAATAATATAATAATAATAATAATGTTTATTTACGAAAAACAAATTTAAATACAATTATACAATTATATTAACTTCGTTTATAAATGTAAACAAACATGCAATATCACTGAAGTATAATTAATTATACTTGTACGCGATTTCTTAACACTAAATATAACCTATAGTAAAATATAATATTTATTAACTAAATTTACAATATATTTATTGGCTAAATATAATCTATATAATCGGGGTTAGTTCACGTTCGGGTAATGAAGTCATTATAGGTATTATTCAATCATTTGAATATAGTCACATTAAGGGTTAAATCACAGTAATTAATAGGTGTCTTTTACGATATTATTTTTTCTTTTGTATTTTATATAAAAAGGATTTATAGCTTTTATCACTTTGCACAGTTTCTAAATATTATTTATAACAAAATATTATTACAAATTATATCTTTTAATTCATTTCTAGGAATGGTGGTTATCTATATTTTAATTTTTTTCTTGAACAATTTGACATTTTTAATGCTTTTTATATCTACTGGTAGTATATTATATAATTTTTGACATAGGTAAACATAACTTTTTTGGCCTTTTCTTACTTTTTGGTTGCTGACACTTTCCTTCTTTATATCTCGTTTCGTATTGATGATCTATTGGATGTATATCATTTTTATTTTTAAAATTAAAAAGAAGTATAGCTAGGTCAAACAGCTGCCTTAGGTCAAACATTTTGCTGTCTTTATAGAGATTTTCTGACGGGTAAGTAATTTTTTTGGAATAAATAATCTTGAGAAACCACTTTTGTAAAGTCTTTAAACTTTT
The DNA here is from genome assembly GCA_936432065.2 of Rutpela maculata. NCBI lineage: Eukaryota > Metazoa > Arthropoda > Insecta > Coleoptera > Cerambycidae > Rutpela > Rutpela maculata. Next base: position 51,128,054 of record OW386292.2, read on the forward strand.
GAGGTAATGGTCACAGACTCCACCCCAACCAATTATACCATAAGATTTTAATCAACACAGAAACCAAAATCACAATAATTAGAAAGAGACGGCACGAGTGATGCTTTTTTCTAAATTTAAAATATGATGGTTTGAAATATTAGCTTCAAAGAAGAATATGTAACATTAAAACATTAATTTAAATTTAATGGGATTTAAATTTAAATCATGCTCGATTGATGAACTTATAATTTTATAAAGCTTAAGTATTATGATCATCATTCGCCTTTAACGTAGTTTCAAACCTGTAAGGAAAGCATACTGTCATCTGCATATGCATATGTCCAATAGTTTGAAACAGAATATTGAATTTCAGACGTACTTATAAATAATAAAAAAACAAGGGACCCAAAATTGATCCTTGAGGTACATGGGACAGTATATCTCAACTTGGAGAAGAAAAGATTAAGAAGAGATTAATTAAATGAAATGGCATATATTTCGTTATTAGCGATCTTTCACTAATTAAACCTCTCATTAATCTTCGAAACCAAGGTTAAGCAAAGTCGCTAAGGGAAGCGACATAAATCTCCGCCAATAGTTTGGTGGGTGTTGTTTAAACACTCTGTTTAAGTATATTTTTTTGAAAACTGAAGTCTTATCATTGAGTAATTATTATGCAAATATTACCCTGAATGAACCATTTGACTAAACCCCATAAAAACCAGTTAAAGCACCCGGAGCACGATGTCTGTTAGACATTTTTCAACAAACAGTACTGCCACTTCCCACTTTTGTATACTATTTAAGATTTCACTTAGTATGCACAAAAATCCACATAAGGGAGAGGATGTCACTCTCATTAAAATTACCACAGGCTATTACAGAGGCAATCTTAAATCTTAATTAGGCGTGCTGCACTCAAACAGTCGGAAATTAAGCTAATATAATAACAAATAATAAATTAAATTGTTTCATAATAATTGAGCTTAAATTATTCCAGCGGCCGGATACACTCTTCCTCTCTTAATAACAATCAACACTACATGGGATGACTCCGAGTGGTTAAACAGGTTTTAAAGATATAAAACCACGTCCTGGCGATAACATTATACAAAAGATTATACTGTTCACTCTTTACCGAGAGCCCGAGCCAAGAGATTTACGAAATCCCGCAGATTATGAACAATGAAAAGACTTTTCAAAACAATGTTTATGTACTTCGTGTAGGCGAAATAATTGTGGTCTAAAGAAGGAATAAATCGTCTTTTTGCAAGGAGACGTCGCGGGCTGGAAGGTCACGTTGTGAGGAGAACCGATAGTTTTTGTTCTCTGGCGATATCTTCAATGAAGCCCGAATAAATCGGCATGAAAATACAATTACCGGTACAAGAGTATGAAAATCGAACAAAATAAACATTTATTTTATTATAGTCCAATCAATGGGGGATTTTGCCCTGCAAAAGGTTTAGCAGTAATGATTTAAATGTTGTTTAAATCGAGACCCTGATGAAAAATACCAGTTTTCGACCTGGGGGGGAGGCGATCCGTCACTTGAATGAAAGGAGAGGGGCAAACCGCGAAGGAAATCTGGTGTACAATCCGAGGAAATCTGGAGAAGATCTTTGAGGAAATCCGGAAAATCTTTCTTTTTCGGATTTCTCCTTCCGCTCTATTTTTTTTTATCAAAGAGGAAATCTCAGAAAATCGTTGAGAAAATCCGAGGAAATCTGTGTAATCTTCGTCAAAGAGGAAATCTGGTGTACAAAATTTTGAGTGCGGTAGACACCTTGATGAAAGGTGCAAAAAAATGTTTCTTTCAAAATAATCGATCCTGCGAGAAAAATATTCCAACATAAAGTTGAAGAGGACAAAATTTCCTACATTTTTTGTTTATACATTTTTATTGTTAAGTCTAATGTTTAAAGAGATGCAGCGTCAGAAAGATGGAAAAAAATGTATTAGGTATAGAATGTATGTTTACAACATAACATATTTTATATTATTTGTATTATTATAATAAAGATCTACTTGTATTGAAACTAAAAATGTATGAAATTGACGGGATAGTATTACAGTGGTTTACATCATACCTCGAAAATAGGAAACAAATTATTAAATTTAATGACAGTTATTCAGAAGAATTGGCTATAAAATATGAAATACCTCAAGGGTCGGTACCTGCTCCTATACTCTTTTTATTATACATTAACGATATTTGTAATTGTTATAAGAAATGTAACCTAAAAAACCGCTGCCCAAGGAATCACTACTTCCACATCCAGATTCTCTATCCAAGTCACTCACAATGAAAAAACTTTGTATATGAAAATAATTGTTTATGGAACTTTAATAATATAATATTTGAAATCCTCTACCCCAAAAACCCATAAAACGATACCCCACATCGGTAGTGGGGTGGGGGGGTGATAGTGGGGGGTGGATGAAGTAAAAAAAATATTTTGAGGTTTCAGGTTCCTGTACATACACAAAATCACTTTTTTTTTCATTCTCTTTAATAAGGGGGTGGGGGTGGTAATGGGGGTGGCTAATGCCAAAAATTTTTTTGAGACCTTAGCTTCTCTTGTATATACTAAATACCAATTTTATGGACTCTTACCTGCTTGATTGACCTATTTACCCCAAATTTACCCCAATTTACCCCCCAACCCTTCGACGGAACAAGATGAAAATATAATCTAGTTCTAGATCTCGTTAAAGTACATATGTGTACCAAATTTCAAGTCAATATCTTAAACGGTTCCAGAGTAAACGTGCGCACAAAAAAAAGTTACAGACAGACCGACAGACAGACAGACAGACCGACAGACAGACCGACAGACAGACATAATTTTTTTTTCGCTCAAAGTTAAAATCTCGACGTTTCATGACATTTTAAGCCTATTTGGACAATAAAAATTTTTTAAAATTTTTTTGTCGTTACTATACTTCCACTGGACGTGGAAGTAATTGTTTGCGGATGATACAATGTTATATGTGAAAGGTAGAGTATATTGAAATTAAATTAAATGAAAGTTTAAAAAACGAAGATAGATGTTACTTTGCGATGGTGCTGATGCTGTTAGCAGAACAAGGCGGTCGACGTCTTCGCCAATAATGAAAACAGCATCAAATGTTGAGCACAAGAAAATCGCTGTATTGCCTCTTCAGCCGGCTTACCCGTAAAAGCAATCTGTTTGAATTTAGTTTTCAGCAAGGAAATAAGACGGACTTTATTATCTTCACTGGCTAAAAATCTTTCATTGAAAACTTGAATCGGGATTGTTTCATCGAAAAGAACATCCGCGGTTGTTTTCTTCTTCGATCTGCGAAATCTTTCTGCGGCCTTTGTATTTTCTTTCTATCCAACGAATATCCGACAAAAACAACGATTCCATGTGAAAAAAATCATTAGAACGCTATATAACTTTGTGAAAAAGATATCCTCCATCTACAACATTGATTTGGCTATCTCCGAGTTCCATGACTTCTGGAAGTTGTTCGAAAACAATACAATGATTTCGTGCCTTTGCGCATTCCTTCTTCTGTGAAAAAAGATAAAGGAAATGGGGCAAGCTCGAACTTAACACGTTGAGTGCGAATGTCGGCTCTGGCTGACATACCACCGTAGCATTTCAATAAATAATAATTATAATCTGTTATTATATTATAATAATAATAATTATTGTATTAGCACTTGCTATTACACTTGCTATTATTACTTGGCATTACACCTGGTAGCAACCGGATCCCACTGCTTGGTGCGCATGACGGTTTTGGCCGACATGGCCTTTTCAACCTTAATGTTTACACTTATAATTTCGTTGAACATATTCAGATAGATCAAAAAAGTATGTCAGCATTAGGTGAGGTAGGTGACCAAATATAGAGCAGCAGTCAACTTGTTAAGGTAATCCTTCAACTCGTCGTCGGATTCCTTCACAATGCAAATTCTTTGGAATAGCATTATTGGGTTGGTAACAATTTTTTCTTCGCCGGCTTTTATGCTGCTATTGATTGTTGCCAATGGTATGACTGTCCTTACGTTTAAAAATGGACTCGAAATCGTCGTACGTGGTAACCATGTTCGACATCACCTCGAGACCTTTTCATAGAAAAGGATCAATAAAGGCGAAGAATATTGTTTATTACTGTAGCTAATACTAGAGGACATTTTGATATTTTAAGTTAAGTAGCCCAGGCAGTATTTTTCAATATAAAGTGTACTCGCTGGGAAGCGACAGTGTGGGTAAACAAATGGGTGAATATTTGCTATTTATGTTTTGGCGGTCAATATTTGCAATCAACAAAAAATATGAATTTAAGTTTATATTTGTACTTTACAAAAGTAAACCTTATTTTAATGGTAATTTAAAGCAGGCCAATAATTAGTGAGTATTTTCTGAGTTTTATCGCGACCAGGGGAAAATTGCAAGCCAGAAGAGTGACTCTATAGACAGGGTAGTGACAATTGGCCAGAGGAGTGACATTAAAGCAGTGATAATAAATAAAATTCATAGTAATACGTGTGTAATAAAATATATAATGGTTTTAAGCATGTAGTACATTTTTTGTAAACTCAAAATATGACATTCAGTCTTAATTAACTTAAAATAAACGAGGAACATTAACTTTTAGATTATAATCTAATCATAAGAATACTACGGATTGTATCACAATGCTCATTTGGTACTAACAATATTAAAAATATTATATTGCAAAATCAACATTCTCCTAAACTCCATAAACTTAAAAACAACAAATAAATTATTTAGCTATAAGTAAGTAGGTACCTACTTATTGTTCAAAAATGTTAACTGGTTCTATAAACTTAAGAAATACTCTATCACCTTTTACAAGAGTAGGTTGAGGTAGTTTATCACAAATTTGTTCAATATTAACAAATGCAACATCTTTTTCATTAACCTTAAATAATGTTGCAATGTATCATTGCATGTTTTAAGAAATGTCACAGAAATTTCTCCGTCATCTTCCGAGCCAGAGCATACACCTACATAACGGTATTCTGTTTTCTTGTGCTGAAATTTAATGAGAACGTAATCACCACTTTTAAATGTAGTTTTTGAACAGCCCGCTAATTCTTGGCTAGAACCAGCAAAAACAGCTTCTGAACGGTCCAGTGTTTCTTGGATAGGATCAACAAAAACAGCTTTGGAGCAGCCCGGCATTTCTCGGCTAGAATCAGAATTAACAGTTTTTGAACAATCTGGTATTTCTTGGTCAGAATCAGAATAAACATCGGCAAAATTCAATCGATTTTCATTTTTGTGAGAATAAGATAGTTGTCCTAGGTGATAATGTGTGCAGGAGTCCCAGCTGCAAAAACAACTTAAAACTTTTCATATTCAGTTTATTTTGTAACAATGAGTTTCCTTGAACTTGGTGGACTTTGAGAGTACCAACAAAACGTAAGATGGTGGATTCATTATTGTCTATTAGAGATTGTTTTAGCAATATATCAGCATCAGTGATGATATATGTTTTAACTCCTGGGCAATTTTCTTCTATGGCTTTTGAAAATGCATTCATGGAAGGAATATCAGTGCCTGTAGCTACCAGTTTATCGGCAGTTCTTTTACACACAGCTCCCACACCATCAGGCGCACCTTTACCATGACCTGCTTCATGGTAATTCCATGTGAAATTGTAAATTTTTGGATAATTCATAGTTAGCTGACAGGCTAAGAAGTAGAACATGTGTTTATTTCTGTATTGTGTTACAGGCCCATCGCTAAGGAAATGAATGTTCTGTATTGAATTCGGTAATGACTGAATTATAGGATGAAGGTGTGCCCATATAGCCGGGGCATTGTGACTCAGGTTGGTGGACATAGTACAGAAACATTCAGTCGACTCTTTTTTATATACGACCACAGTGTGAAGGCTTATCTGAGCACGAGAACCTCCAAAATGAAAAGCCTGTATTTCTTCATAATACTTTGTTATAATTTTCTGAAAAATCCATGTGAATTATGCAGTCTTCTTCGGATAGGTTCTCTTTCAGTGACTTAATTGTGTGATACTGATGTATTATGTTTAACTCGTGGATTAGAAATAGTCATAAATCTATTTCCAGCTGTAAAATTATGTCTCTTGGAGCAGAGGTTAATAATTTCTTAACGTATTTTCTAACTTCTCGTATTTTTTTCGTTTTAGGGTCTACAATTTCTTCTACAACTGAAAGCCACTTTCTGTGTTTCAGAAATATTGAATTATCAAATTCTCTATATTGTATACATCTTATCTTACATTCGGGACATTTCCGTGAGAGACACAGTTCATTATACCTGTCGCAGCATAGATGTTGAAGCACCGTCTGGTGATTGCCAAATGGAGATATGTTAGCTTGATTCAGGCAGAGTAGTGTCAGGTCAATATTTCCGTGAGTTACGCAAAGACACGTTTCACGGTCATCAGTGCGAGGTTGGACAACCCAGAATGGCGACAATTTTCCTTGAATTTAAAAATTTCTTATGAAGATTTTTCAATGTGTCCATTAGGAATCTTTTTTGTTTCCGTACCTTGTTTCTAGTAACGGTTTCTTTTTTTCCTGCACACAATCGACTATTACAATCTTCTTCCAAAAAACGAGTGACTTCCTCTTTTACTTTATCACAAGTTTTGTCTTTCCTCATCTTACGACTTTGATCAAGCAAGCTCTTCTTATTTTTGGCAAATGTGGTAGGTTTTAGGTTGATTGCATCAAGAATTTTGTACTTTCTAACCAACTTTCCGCTTAATACCTTTCTGAAAATTTTCTTCTCTTCATCAGTTTTTAAATGAGTCACGTTTTCTTTTAGCTGTTCGGTTATTACTTCACCAAATAATAACTTCTTTTTTACTTGATCTGCAGATGTATTTTTATTGTCCAGCATTTTCATAACTTTTGTATTTGGTGTAAGATTTTCTTTGGTTCTATTTACTCGTTGCAGCCTTTTCTTATAACATCTAACTTTACCCTTAAGTCTTTCTATTTCATCGCGTTGTTGTTTAATTACTTTATTTCTTCGTTTCCGAAGACTTTCCGATCTCTTTTTGGCGGCTATGGCTCTGTTATTTACCTGTTGCGGAGGTAGAGCCTCGTTATCAGAAGAAGGTGGTGTAACCGGGGTATTGGATAGATCTTGAAGAGCCAAGCGAGCACGACGTTTCCTGGTTTTTTCCTTCCAAACCTTCCTTATGACCCTTTTTTCTCTCGGGGTCATATCCTTTGCAGACTTAACTTGTCCCTTTTCTTTTTTTTTTAAATACTTTTTCCTTTCCTTTTCTTTTTGTTCGGCATATTTTTCAGGGTCACTTCTGATACGTTCATAACGTAATCGTTTGGCCACTCTTTTCTTTTCAAGTTTTTCTTCACGTGTTAGTTTTTTTTTTATATTGGCCATGTCGTCAATCAGTAACTAAAAGAAAGAAAAGAGTTCAGACTAATTTTGCCTTATCTTTCATTAGGTTACTACTCTAATTAGAGTAATGTAGAAATCAGTCTTTCCCCTGCCATAACTGTCTCTCCCCTGCCATAACTGTCTCTCCCCTGGCTCCAATAAAGCCAGGGGAGAGTCACCAGGGTAGAGACGGATTCATCAATAATTTTAAATAAAACATAATTTAATCACATATTAATGACTATTTCATGTTAAACAAAAATGTTTCATTAATTTGCATTTGTGCATGAGTAGTCAAGAAATAATGTGCTAGAAGTACTGAATTTATACATACCAGGAAAAAGACAACATTCACTGGCACACCACCACACTTGAACAGACCATCTGGCCAACTGAGACTAAAACTAAACAAAACGGCGCAATTAATTCAACTGCTGCCAACTTCACTATTGAACATTTGGTATCGACCGCTGCAGACACATGTCCGGTATCTAAGAGCGGGAATTTTTGAATTAGAAAAAGGGCAGGGGAGGAGATATGAAATTTCGGAACATTGAAAAAAACGTAAATAATTTATCGTTGTATTTATCTTCATTATTATTTTATATTTTAATATTAGTAAGAAACATTTAGCTTTAATAATACCAAGGATTAATAATTGAGAGCAAGAAATTATGAAATAAATTAAACTTTTATAAAGAAATCTGGGAAGAAGACATGCCAGGGTAGAGACATTTTCGGTACTTAGATATTATTTATAAAAAATTGTAAACATTTTTCAACTCAAATTCCTGTGTTCCTTATCGAAGCAATTTCTTGTTACATAATGAATATTTCGTATGTATATTACGAATTAAGATTAATTAAATATTCCTCGATCCACCCAAAAATCAAATAGAAAATATTCACCCAAATACATGTGAGAAATGCACCATCGGACGGTGTAAAGCGTTAGACTCTCCCGATGCAGCCAATAGTAGACCGGGAAGCAACAGTGCCCGTGCGTTCAGATTTGTTTACCCGCGCTGTCGTTTCTCGGCGAATAGACTTTAGAACAACGCACAGCACGAATGTGAGATTCGGAGCAGTTGTTGTCGAAATAAAATTAGGACCAAGGCTCGTGCAGTAATTGCTGGATTGGAAAGATAATTCCGATCACCACGTTGAAGGTATTAGAAACGACACAATGGCTGAACTTGGTGAAGATGTAGACTAACTGTGCCGAGAAGGCAAGAAGGGGAGAAAACAAAAAATAACCTTCTTCCGGGTTCCTTGGTGTGCTACAGGGATAGTTCTCACGTGGCCTCTATGAACACGAGCAGTTATTAGGTGCAGGGATATTTCTGGACGGTAAAAAGTGTAAAATGACTATACCAGGAGCATACAGCATCGTTTTCCAAGCGGAGGTCTACTTCATTTTAGCAAAGCAGGTAAAGAAAAGGTAAGAAGTAATGAAATATTACGGAGCAAATAATATATATTCGGTCCGACATTCAGGTCTACAATACACTGAAGGATGGAATTTCAGGGACGAGCTTAGGATTAAGCTTACACTCTGGGTGTACCTAATTACTAACGCAAAAAAAATTTTGAAAGTTTTTATTGTTCAAGTAGGCTTAGAATATCATGAAACATCGAGAATTTAAGTTTGAGCGAAAAGACATTTTTGTTTGTCGGCCTGTCTGTCTAACTTTTTTTGTGCGCACGATTACTCTGGAATCGTTTAAAGGTGGGTACTGATTTGAGCATTTTTATTCGCACGAACGGTTTACGCATAAAAATGATCAGATGAGTACTGACGCACGCATGTGTGCTTAGGTATTGTACCCGTACAAACAAGATCCGGCGATTGTCGGTCTTTTTAAAAGAACAAAGGGTTTTCGTGCGCACAAAACACTCAGTGTGGACGGTTATTTGCATTTACCAGCTAGTTTGTCACATGTTCATATAAACTACGAAACAAAAATGGAATGGAGCAATGAATTAGCGCCAATACTTTTTCAGATGACATGCGAATAAAATTTTGAAAGTGACCACTGTTTTCCTGTAGCCTCATGTCGCGTAATAAAGTTCTGCGATTGAATCACAAGACTGGACCCGTTTTCGAGGATGGAGAATACGATGATGACAATATTTTCTGACCTACCCTCCAGCCACAATAAACCATCCCTTTTTTCGATTTTCCGTTGCTAGACATTTTTTTATCGGTGGTCTTTCCGGTTTGGGGGTAGTCGTTGGAGAAAATATTGTCATCATCAACTTTTGGGCTTTTTGCCTTTTTCGGTTTACCTCAAGGGACCTGTATGACTGCCGGCTTTGATATAATTTTGTCACCCACCTTCGTTTAGGCTTCTTCTTCTTTGCCTCTGCTTCCAATATTAAGCAGGCGGCACGTGCAATAATGATATTACGTCTGCTTTGCGACATTTCCACAAAAACACTGGAACGACAATTTGCGCACAAAAATTTAAATCAAGAAAACAAAACCATTTTCGCAAACGAATATATTTGCACGTTCGCGTTTTGTACGCGCACACTTTTTGTGCGAGTAAGAATGCTCAAATCAGTACCCACCTTAAGATATTGACTTGAAATTTGGTACATGTATGCATTTTAACGAGATCTGGAACTAGATTATATTTTGATCTCATTACTTGAAGGATTGGGGGTAAATGGGAGTAAATAAGTAAATCATGCAAGTAATAGTCTATAAATTTGGATTTAGTACATATAAGAGAAGCTAAAGTCTCAAAAATTTTTTTGGTAGTAGCACCCTCACCCCACTATTAAAGGAAAAAATAACATTGCGATTTACAAGAATCAATTTTTTTTTTTTACTTTATCCACCCACCGCTTCCACTACTTATGTGGCAAATCGTTTTATGGGTTTTTGGGGTAGGCGATGTCAAATATCACTTTATTTAAAGTTCCATATACAATGATTTCCACAAACAAAATGGATAGAAACTCTGGATGTGGAAATAGTGATTCCTTAGGCAGCGCAGCGGTTTTTTCGGTGTAAATAAGTAGTTCAGATTCCACTATAAACTGTAGCACGCCGTCTCCTTCACTTGGATAAATCTAAATATTTTAAGGAGGTCATTGAGGTGACCTGGAAAATCTTCGGTAGTGGGACGCGAGATGAGTACTTATGAGCCGAAAGACCTTCATTTGAAGAAGGAAGAGGGGCGAGTTTATTTGTCAGACGGAAATTTTCCCAATTTTAAGAAGAACGGTAAGGGATTTAGGAGTGCTCTGTGTAGTACCACCGTTCGGCATTCAGTGTATAACTGCTTGCCTATATGTGTTCGCGATCTTCTTTTATTAAATTCCAAGACATCAACCGTGAAAACAACCTCAACCAAATATAAAAGCATTAATTTAAATTTGAATCTCGTTGTATACAATGCAATGCCGTAAATCAGGGCATGTGGGGAACATGACATTAAAATCCAATTAACACTAAAATCTCAATTTTTGATAAAACATTCGCTATTAATTAATCCGATTAAAAAGTTTTAATAATTTATAACACATACTATAAACAACGCGATAGCGGTAAATTTATCAAACGACTACAAAAGCATTTTGAGCAATTAAAATTGTGAACTAAAATAAATTAAATCAATATTTTATGCAATACACATATTACTCACACTACTTTGGATGTAAAATCACTACCCGGTGAGCAATAAAAGCAGGCATTATTAAATTGCTTATTTTTGTTTCACATTTTTACCGAATTGGATTGTTGACGAATTGAAAAATGATGATGGATGCGTTAATTTAGTAATATATTTAATTTGGAAGAAAAGTTCCAGGTGCAACATATTTTTGATTGACTGATTGATTTACCCGCGTGCGGTAGGCATTGCTGCCACTCCCAGGTATACAGCTGGGTCTGATACGTCCACGCTAGGTTGAATTAGGGTCATGCTTGTTGCCTGCAGCGAAAGCCACATGGCGCGTGGTAAAGGAATGTGGGATGGAAGGTGTAGGTATTCGTGAAATGCGTTACCGCATTGTGTTTTTGGTTCTGGACTTCTGCCTCTTCTGAGTCTTCTTGTGAAAATGTTGCCGCGTTGTGTCGTAATATGGAGTGATTATGCTCCTCTTTTTGTGTTTCTGCTTCTTCGAGTCTTCTTTTTCTGAGTCTTCTGATTCCTCGGTTTCCGATGCTGGGTTGGATTTGCGTTATGCTTGTTGTCAGCAGCGAGAGTCACATGACGCATGTTACAGGAGTGGGGCAGTGTAGGTGTTTGTGAAATGCGTTGCCGCATTGTGTTCGTGATACTTAATGTTTATGCTCCTCATTTTGTGTTTCTGCTTCTACAGATTTTCTTTTTCTCCTTCTGTGTCTTCTGATTCCTCCGTTTCTGGTTCTGGAAGAGTATATATCTGTAGGTATCTGTGAACTGCGTGGCCGCATTGTGTAATGATGTGGAGTGTTTGTTTGTATTTCTGCTTCTACAAATCTTCTTCTTCTTCTCCTAAGTTTTCTGATTTCTCGGTTTCTGGTTCTGGTAGAGTATATACCATTGCGATTTCTTTGTGGAATTCATTTTCCCCTCGCTTTTCTTTCCCAGTCTGTTTGGTCCTTTCCCAGTTTGTTCATGATCCTCTCGGCTGTTGTTTTCCACGTGTAATCTGGTTTCCCTATTTTTAGTGTAAAATTTAATGTAGAATTTTTCACTTAACGAGCGCAATTTTAACCTGAAGAACCTCACTTGATAATTTACCTAAAAAAATATTATGGCCATACTTTAAGAGTAATGCATTCTACGGCTGTTGTGCTAATATGTACCACTCTATGTAGAATTTTTTCACTTAACAACGGTCTTTGTCACCTTTTTTTTTCACTTCTTTGCACTGAAAGATTTAATCACCCATATTAATTAAATATTACCTATATCACTTAATTGTTACAAAAAAATTATTAAACTTCGACTATTTTAATATGTCGAGAACAAGGCAGTGACATCATAACGGCAGTTAGATGTGAATTTAGATGCAGAACAGAAGAAGAGGGACAAATTGACATTGTTGACAATAAAGAAAATGATCTCATATGTCAAAAGCAAATTTGACGTTTAGCTATTTTTTCAAAATGACTGGCAGGATTTAAAAAAGCCCATTCTGACAATCTACACATGGTAGATATATTTATGGTCAACGGATTTTTAAAAAGAGACGATCATTTTGGCATTGCAGTGGTTAGAGGTACAAAAGCCGCAAAGTTTGGTGGGGACGTGCTAAAGCATACAAATCTAATTTAAATGTTATGAACTAGATTGATTTATCTGTAATTCTTAGGAATTTACAGATATAGTTAAATTTTAACTAAATAACCAATATTATTTATCTATACCAAATAATGTATAGAGTTTGAATAGCCCTTTGAACTTTTATAATCACTCATGATAATTTAATTATTGTAGACTTTAATGTGTCAAATTTCAATAACATAACAATTAATGATTTCAGAGCACGAAGAGTTCATAATGTCTTCTTACCAATTTAATTTAAATTAATAGTGCACTTAACAATAAATAATCAAAGGATATTAGATCTAATTATTAGTAATGTTAGTTGTATTGTCAGATTGTTAGATATTATGTGTCTTTGGCTAAAGAAGATTTATATCATCCTTCAATATTTAACAATTTATTTATTGAATGTCAATATTTTGTAAACTTTCCGAATAATTCAAATAACAAAAAAAATAAATTTCTGTTACTTTGGAGTATCCTCAGAGCTTTAACTTCGAATAATATCCAATCCAAATGATATTTTACATGCACGTAAGATATCACGTGCAAATAAAGTAAAGTTTGCATAACCGCTAGGGGTAAATCATAGAAAAAGCTGTGGGATTCTCTCATTTTGTAAGCGTGCGAAACGAGTCTTTCTAAAAACTCACGCGCAGTGATGTAATAACCATCCAAATCAAAGACAAATCTGTGTCATGGTCGATGCGGAATTATACAGCATATATTATGAATATATCAAATACGTACTATATTTGTGGATTATCTTGGTGCAAAGACTACTAAACTTGACATTAATTTAGGTATGTCACAAGGGAATATTCTGGGGCCCTTATTATCTCTATTATATATAAATGACATAAACTAACATGCAATATTTCCGTTGTGTATTTGCAGACCATATTACAATTGCAACAAGTGACATAAACATAGCTCTGCCAATTGAAAATTTAGGTTCAAATTTGTTATCAGTTTCACAATATTACAAATACCTAACTCTTTAATAATAAATACAGAAAAAAACCTTTTTTATGCAGTTTCATTCTGTAAGTTCAAATTACATTTCCAGCCCTCTTATCCGGTTTGAAAATAAAACTATTCGACAGGTGAAAGACTTCAAATTACTTGGAATATTTATTTATTCCTAAATTGGAAATCATATATTATATTTGTAATAAGTGTGCAAGTAAAGGGTGTTTTTTTTAGAGGAATAGAACTTTAAAATGAAATAAAACACATAAGAATCTTGCTAACAACCATGGTATCGAATTTATTGGAAATATAATTTTATGCCATTAGTGCTTAAATATGATTTCGGGCATGTGGGTGCCTCGGCTGGTTCGAATGTAGGGCAATCTGGAAGTCCAATTTTCGATCACTTTTTCGAGCAGCTGGGGCCTTATGTCGGCAATAATTCGTCTAATGTTGGCTTCCATATTGTCCAATATCTCTGGATTATCGGCGTAGACTAGCGACTTCACATATCCCCACAGAAAATAATCCAAGGCGTGATATCACACGCCCGTGAAGGCCAATTCGCAAAATTTTTTGGTGAAAATGAGGATCAAGAACAATCTTGTTATCGGTCCACTCTGCCCGGCCCACCCCTTGTTGCGCCAATATGCGTGGTGCGAAAACGAGTCGTGGTTGTTCGAATGGACGATTATATCGACCGTAAAATGGACGTATCGCACGGTAAGTTTCGTGAACTGAACCATGATTTTCGAAATAAATTTGCACAATTTGCAAGCGTTGTTCTACCGTAAGTCTACTCATGGTGAAATGGCAAAACATACTGAGCACAAATCAGCTGTCAGTTGTTAAATTAACTATCTCTAGAAACAGTGTCGCCCATTCAAAAAACAAACTTCTAAAAAAAAACACCCTTTAGTTGTTTCGCTATTACGTCTATTTCAGATAACCAGCAGAGATACTTAGAAAGTCGGATTAGACATGGAGCAATTTTTTGGGGGGTTTTCTAATTCAGCGAATCCTGGTAACCATCCTCTCACGAGGTTGGAGGTTGAGCACCTGCCAGGTGCGTCACCAGGTGGCGGATAGGAGAACGTCCAGGATCCGCCAGGAGTAGGGCTAACGTGGTCATACTGCTAGGAGGTAGGGCTAATAACCGGCACCCCGGCTAAAACCACGTCGCAGACCAGCTCATACACCGTAAACCGCTTGGAGTGGCAATGACTCACTGACCCAGGTCACAGAGCACGGGGGTCTTGGCTTCACCGTCCGGACCACGTGGATGAAGTACCACCACCATAAAAACTTCCCCAATCCCAAGATATTGTGCGGCCGAAGGGAAGCCCGACCACTTTACTCGTGGAGAGGGAGGGGGTTCTTCAGCATGTTCTGTGCAGTCCCCCCCCCCCATCACAAAGCCCACGAGCGCAGTGCGGGAGGTGAAGGAGGGGGGGTCCGTGACCTTGGTCAACACCAAGGAACTTCCAAAGCACCCAAGTCTCTCGTCTGGGTTAGCGAGCCAGGGGATGATAACTTTCAGGAAGGATAGGGAAAAATAGGCCCACTCCAGCTGAAGATACAAATAAACATGCCTCATAGTAAGGAGGCCACAGTGGTCCTAACTAAAAGGATGCAGGGGTGTAAAGTGAAGCAACTTCGCAAGCGGCGAGGACTTGACTGGGGTGACGGACCATCAAGGAATACCGAGTAGCGAGGCCGTTGCTGACAAGGAGCATAGCCTGGGAGAGCAACGTTCAAAAGGTTGAAGGAATGGGAAAATAGGTCCATTCCAGATAAAACTGCATCACAATGAGGCTACAACGGTCCTCACTAAAGTGATGCAGGGATGCGAAGCCGTTGTTGACAAAGCATATTATACGACTGCAGAGTACAGACTGCAGGATATAATATCAACGGGGAAAGACAATGTACCTGGCAACTAGCACTCATTTTCTTAGACCTGCTGCCAACGGCACAGGAAAAATGGGTAGAGTGGACAGTGTAAACTAAGACAGGGAGAGTACAATAAGCCCAGGAGGCTGCAGTGCCCTCGGAATATTTTTTACAGACGATCCCTAGGAGGAGGGGTTTTAGTCAGTTGGAGGCTGACACTCAGACCCATTTCAGTTGGGGATAGGCAGCCCGTGTGCGTTTGCCCTACTCGGAAAAAAAAATTCAGCGAACCATGTGCTTATATTGCAAGAAGTAGCTAGGTATACGTAATATATTTGGATTAAATTAGAAGGTATCCAGTAGAGAAATTATAAATGAGAAATTCTTAACGCCTCTACGCCTATATATTTTAGACCTAACGGTAAAAAGAATCCAGACACATTTCTCTTTCAAAATTTTCACCATGATTTTGCCACACGACATGGCTTCAATTTGCAATATTCTGCACACAGGTTAGAACTGTATAAATCGAATTTCTACTACCTAGGATCAACTTTATATAACAAGTATAAAAAACATTAATACTGGCTAAGTGGAAGAGCAGAAGGTTTACAACAATTTCTGAACTTCGCCATTTGTAAATTTTACAATTTGCATGTTTACAATAAAGACATTTATTATAATCGTTATTATTATATAAGAGAGTCCATGTCAGCTATAAAGTCTTTTCCAGTAAATCAAGCTTTTTACTCCATAAATCAATACTGAATTTTCAATTGATGCTTTATTACTTACTCCTTACTTTTGTTTTTGTTTTCTGCTTTTCTATTTAAATGTACAAATACTTTTCATTTGTATCTCATTATTTGACTTGTCCTATATTGTTGTAGTGATCGATTGGATTAATAAATAGCCATTCTTTATCCCAGATACAGTTTAAACACTTTTCTTTCAACATTCATATCTAAATAGCATCGAGCGATATAAATAAACAATATAAAAAGTACCGTTTTAAACTAATAATAAGACGCACGTTCTTCCTTCGGTCAACAATAAATGGTATAGAGGACCTTGCCTAAGGCCTTGTAAAACCATGTCAGAAGCAATAAGATGACTAAATGTGTATGCTAAGCTAAATAAAAATGAGGTATTTACATAGACATATGTTGTAAGTAGCATACACATCATGCTAGGCATATCATTATTTTCCTATTAGACATTAATAGAGAGGCCGTAGAATAAAAAGCACAAATAAAGATACTTAAATTGCGAATGTTATACACACAACTGCAAATTGAAATACCATACTATCTTCAGTACCTTTTTATTGCTGAGAATAACATCTTATTTTAGCCATGGTCAAAAAGAGATATATAAACGTGTCCATTCTTTCATTTATACAGGGTGGTTGGTAACTCGACGTATTCCTGTCACGGGGTGTTAGAAGACCTAATTTGCAATCATTCCAACTCACATGTGTTATACGCAAAAGTTATTGTTTTCGAGATATTTAGATTTTTTACTTTTTATCGAAAAACCCCAAATTTGCATATTCAAAATTACCACTAATTCAAGGCATTGACTTTAATTTTCGTACTTAGATAACTCTTAACAATGCTTTACTAACAGTAAAATGTCAAAAAATACCCAATGGTCCAAAGACGCAACAAAAAAATTTAAAAAAAAACGTTTCGATTTTTTAAATTTATAAATTTTGATCCATTTAGAGCAACTTAATAGGCCTTGAAAATATGAAAATTACAAATTTTCATCGACTACTACATCTAAAAAAAATTTTTTTAATCGAACAACGCGTTCCAAAATAACGGGGTGTTACGGTATTAAATGGCACACACTGTATATTTTATGGTCGTTATTAAAGGCATGTTGGACAACACTAGATTTCTCAATTTTTCCACTCTTTAGGTGAGTCATATGTTCCTTAAATCTTGTTAAAATTGGTCGTTTTGTTTACCAACATACTCCAAATTGCAATCCTTGCAACTAATTTCGTAAATCCCAGACATTTCAATTTGACGTAATATTATCCTTTGGGTTGTCTAAAAGTTGGTGCAATTTATTTCTCGATGAATGAACAATTGTCATATCTAAGTTTTTAAAAATCTTGCCTAGGCCACGGCTATACCGTGGTTCATATAGAATTGATACGAATTTTGAATTCCGTTCGGTTTGAAAGGTCGAGGAATTCTTTAAATCTACGTTTTCTAATTAATCTGTCGACTAAATTTAAAGGATATCCACACTCAGAGAAATCTGGCGATTTAAAAAGCACAAGAAATCATTTGAATATAAATATATTGATGTATTGAATTCAAGTCGTCAAAACTCAACATATCAAGTTTGTATATTTTTACTTTCATATTGATTATTGAACAAATTATTGCTATATACCGTTTATTGCTATATACCGTTCAAACTAAAGGGAATTTCCTTTCCTTTAATATTTAAAATGACTGTTTTACTTTTAATAACTCATCCATATAAACAAAAGTTGAACATTTACATTTTAAAGAAACTTATTGGTTTTGTATAAACGATAGTTAACATTTTTAAAGAACAGCACAGTTGAAACAAAGTTATATTATTTTTTTTTGATAAATTCAATTGAACATTATGCGTTATTTTAAAAGGGTCAAATATTTAAATCATCATTAGGCACTTTTGTTTTGAAAACGCTTCACAAAACCATATGTTGTCTTTTTGAATTAACTATTAAACACTAATGAGGAAAAAATATATTTGATTTATTTTCAATCATTAGTGTTTTTTCTCTGAGTGCATTGCTCTTAGCTATATTCTTAATTAATGCTTTCTTTTTTGCAAATCCCTCTTTATTGAGAGGGAAATTTAATAGGCGATTTGATTGATTGATTGGCCAGCGTGCGATGGCATTGCTGCCACTCCCAGGTATACAGCTGGGCCTGCTACGTCCACGCTGGGTTATAATATAATGTTTATGCTCCTATTTTTTGTGTTTCTGCTCTTTGTTCTCCTCTTTTTGTATTTTCGCTTCTACAAATCTTCTTCTTCTTCTGATTCTGGTAATATATCGTTGCGATTTATTTGTGGAATTCATTTTCCCCCTCGCTTTTCTTTCCCAGTATATTTGGTCCTTTCCCAGTGTATTCATGCAGGGTGTATACCAATTCACAATTTTCAAATTCCCTGATTTTTCCAGGTTTTCCAGGACTTTTCAATAAAAATTTCAGAGAATTTTCCTGCTCGAAAATGAAAATTGATGAGCTGGAGGGGGAATATGGAAAAATTTTTTGACGAGCGGGGGGCGCAAGATAGGAGCAACTTTGGATATAAGTAGTTTTAATAAATTTTTCCTGACTTTTTTTTATTTATAAATTCCCTGACTTTCCTGATTTCCCCGACCAAAATTAAATTCCCCGACTTTTCCAGGTTTTCCCTGTTTTCCAGAAAGTATACACCCTGTTATGATCCTCTCGATTGTTGTTTTTCACGTGTAAGATGGTCTCCCTATTTTTAGTTTGCTGCTGTTCAGTGTTAGCGCCTTCTTCAGTAGATGTGTTGAGTTCCTTCTTTGGACATGTCTCCAGTACTTCATTGCATACATTTCTATCCTTTTTGTGATTGTCTTCCCTTATAGTAGTGTTGATGTTTTATGTCGCTGTTTTTGTCCTGTTGTTTTTGTGAGTAGTTGGATGATGTCTCTTTCATCTCTTCTCAAACTTCTTCTGTTGACTTTTGTTGTTGCCGTGTTTTTAACTCCATATGTCATCATTGGCAGTATGATGGCTTTGTACAGCCGTTTGGTCAGGCCCCATGAAAGTTTGTTTTTGTCGATGAACGGTATAATTGCCCTTGTAACTCTGTATGCTGTTTTAGCTGTTCATACTTGTTTTTTTTTTCTCATGTCGGCTCACAGGTGACTTGTCCCTCTTTAACGTTTTTCTTGTCGCAATTTTTGTTTTTGATTGCCCACTGATATCCAGTCTAATTCTTCTTTTTTCAGTTGTTTTCCTATTTCTTCGTAGTATTTCTTCGGGGAGTCTTCGTGCTGTAGTAGAGAGCTATTTCAGGTACTCTGTGGTGTATTGTTGTTTCTTTTACGTCTTTTCTCTTCTCTTGTTTCCAATTTTCCGCATAGGATTTTGAGGTCTGTATTGACTTCTGCTGTCCTTTTTGCTTCAGTGTTTTTGATCAACTTTCTTATCGCTCTATCTACTAGGATATGATCTATTTGTAAGATTGAGCTTTCATTACTCCAAGTGCCAAGACAGGTTTGTCTTTTGCTCCACGTGTTTATTATTGTTAAGTCAAACATGTGTGCTTGATTTTGGTATGGAGTCTTTATGGATATACCTTAGAGTTGGTATTTTTCCTGTATATATCAAATTCATTATTGTGGAACATATATTTTATTGGGTCGGGGAGGGCTCGTAAGATAGACTGAGAATTGCTAATAATTAGGAACATGGAGTAGTTTGTACTAGTTTGTAGTGTCCAGTCTAGCGCTTGACTGATATCAATTAACTCTTCTTTGGTATTTGGAATAAACCTGAACAACCTACATCAGTCAGATACTTAGAACCATCGGTAAAATTCTGGATACGATCACCAAAAATGTAACATTATGGCTCTCTTGACAGTTGTACTCTGGTAAAATGACGCGACGGTGGGTCTTAAAAAAGAAATATCGTATGTTGAACTGAAGAAAGGTAGACGAATGGGACTGTCTCTCAGAGTTGTAAAGTCTGTTCGCTGATAGAATCCCGGTCGTATAGTGTAAGGAATATCGTCCGGAGCTCTATTCTTCCTTGTCTTTATTGAAATATTGATTGTAACCTAATCCGTAACGTAAGTTTTAATCTTTGTGGTCAAGTTATGACCGACGGGCGGCATTTCTATGGTTCAACAGCAAACCAATTTGCGTAACGCGTGTCGTCGTCGAATGCGGCTAGCGATTTCAGAGGCGGGTCGATTTTCTTGGAAGTCGGGTATAGCAGGTATAGTGCACTTATTTCAATTAGTGCCTAAGAGGGCAATTTTAGTGTTGTTCTATTGTTAATATAGTAAACATGGATCCTGGTGACTTTTAAATCCGCAATCACAGCAGTTAGTTTTGAATTTGTTGGAATATTTTCCAAAGGAAAATGAAAATGGTGGACCTTTATTGTCAATAAAAGCTATTCAAGGGTGAGTGAATGAGGCTTTAAAAATAGATGAAAAGAATAAGAAAAATAGCTAAAAACGACAAAGAAAATGGAACCTCAAGTTTCGGTTAAATGGAATCGTAAAAAGTCCAAAACAGAATTACACGATGCTGTAAATTATGAAATAAAAAATGTTATTTACAATATGGTGTCTGATCGTAAACATATTTCCTTGGCTATCCTTTTAGAGGAGCTAAAATCTAGAGCAATAGTTGATTATTGGCCGTACCAGTTTATATAAAGTGATTAAAAAATTAGACTTTTTCTTTAAAAAAGATGACAATAGAAAAGCAATGTGTGAAAGACCACAAATTTATCTAAAATGGCTAGAGTTTTTACGCAAGTACGTAAAAAATTTGAAAAGTAATGATCCCAAAGATGTAGTGTTCTTAGACGAAACTTGGATCTTTAGCAGAGGATGATTAAAACGTTCTTGGCAAGATGATTCCAGTAAATCGAAAAGGCGTCGTACAGCAACAGAAGGTAAAATATTTATGCAGGATCTATTCATGGCTTTGCTGAAGATGCGAGTTTAGTTTTCTCCACCAAGAATAAGTCAGCAGATTACCATGACAACATGAACTCTGAAAATTTTGAAAAGTGGCTGACATAGAGACTTTTGCCGGGGTTACAAAATCCAAACATTATTGTTGTAGATAATGCTAAGTACCACTCTCAGGTTGAAGAAAAACAACCAACCCGATCTTGGACGAAAGGAAAAATACAAACCTAGTTAAAGTAAAAGTAAAATATAAAACAAAGCAACGCCACTGTGCATTCCAAAACACCAACGAACCTACGGCATCTTAGTTCTCGTGACGTCACACCGGGACTTTATCAGCGAACAGACTTTAATCTACTGATTTAATAAAAGCTTCTGCTAAAACAGGATATGTTTTAGTTAGCCAATACGGAATGGGATTGTTAAATTGTATGCAGAAAGTTCAGTTCGTTTTGTAGGTAGAGCATCCCCTGCGGCTGTGGTATTTCATAACCAATTTTTTGGAAAAAAAAAATTCTCGTCGTTAAGGAGGTATTTGCGAAGAGTAACATAATATAAGTATGTTTCACTTATGTACGGAAATACCAGAGGTAAAGCGGAAGCTTCGCGTACACAAGCAACAGTGTTATCTGCCAAATCGTATGCGGAAACATTCCTTATTTCACAACGTTTGACCATAGCCTATAAATTCTCTAATATGCTTTTAACAGATCTCTTGAGAAAAACAAATCGAAATCCTATAAAAGAGAATTCTATTTTATAGAACTTTTACGTCGTAAGGAATTTGCATTTAATTTATTACAATGATCTCTTTATGGAAAATCTTCCTAATACAATTTTTATTATTATGTTGAGGTAAATCATTAATAAATATTGTAGAGGTATTTGCTAGGATATTTTTCAGTTTATTCTAAAATCGAAATTCCTTAAGATATTAAATGGCTACTGATTGAACTTTTCTATAATATTAGTGTTTTTGTACAGTTCTTGTAATGTTTACAAATTCCAACTAAAAATACAAAGCAAATTTTTTCCGAAACAATAAAAACTATTTCAATTTATAATTTACCTAACAGATTAGTTTTAGTTTATATATTTTTAGATGTCAGACCTTTTGTTGTACTCGAAAATATTCAAAAGCAAACTTCTGTCTTATCCTCTTCAGGCAGAAGTTTCTACTAAATAATACCTTTAAAAAAAATACCTACCAAATGGAATGAAAACTTTATATTATATCATTTAAGAAGTAATTACATTCATTTTTACCAATTTCAGAAGTAAAAACACAATTTACAAGATTTATTTGTTTTACATTAAAACTACATCAAAACTGCCTTGGATTGTAAAATGTAAAAGGATGCGAAATGATAACATAAACCTGCAGCACGCATAAAATCCGTACCGTTCACAATTCAACAGAGAAACAGATGTTCCTTTCATTCCTGCGACGATCTTCCAAACATACAAAATTGCAACAGGAATTGAGACTCGTATGCGAGCGAGGCACGAGGAAACGAGGCTATGAAGTCCAAGTCTTGAGAAATAAAGAAGATGCAGAACCGGATTATTATATTATTCTAAGTTACTTGCGAGTTTCCTGTACGATATTTTAATATTACTAATGATTAAAGTGCAAAATAGCATTTATATACATTAATCACGTCCTATAGTCTAGTGAAATGTTAAGTACTGGAAAATGTAAAACTCAATTGATTTTTACAAGTTTTTATTTAACTTGTTTGTATGTATGTTAGTTATGTTTTTCTACTTCCATGCTTTAATTCGTTTATTAAACATTCCCTACCTGTATCTTAATGAGATTCATTAAGATACAAGTTTATAACCAATAGAAACTGACAAGTCATTGTCATGTTTACATAGCAATTTCAGAAATAAAGTGTTAGTTTTCTATTTCATTATGGCTGGTCGCAGAAAAATAGTGTATGCAACTCACATGTAATTGCAATTAAAGCGCTCGCATTCATTATGACATTCGCCTACGGCTCGTGTCATAATTCTCATGCTCGTGTCTTAATAGCTATCATTAAATGGTCGTTGGATAATATACTATAGGAGGATTCCTACAAGTCAATTTTGAAACACTTAACGACGTCCAATTGAGCTGAAATTTTGCATACACGTGTAGTTCTGATGACAATACAATATATTGGTGCCAATGGAACAATATTATGGAACCCAACAATAATATAATGGAACCCCTCTGAGATACGAAAAAAATAATATATCATGTTGAATTAATTGTCTTAAAAGCTTGTCGCGTGAATAGAGAAAAAAATACTTAGGTACTTACAATATCTATCAAACAAAATTCATGCCTGTATGAACTTTTTGCACGCGACAAGCTTTTAAGACAATTAATTCAACATAATTATTTTTTATTATTTTATTATTATTATTATTATTATTATTATTATTATTATTATTATTATATTATTATATTGTTATATTATTGTTATATTATTATTTTATTATTATTTTTTATTATTTTTATTATTTTTTTCGTTTTAGTAGGTACACCTGGGTCGATTTCACATTGACAATGTTAAAAAATAAAATGTCAGGAATCTATTGATGGCATATATTTTTGAAATGGTTAAAGTGTGTACTTTTCAGGTATGCCTTGTGGCACCAGCTTTTTTCCCGTGACTAAAATATTACAGCTGTTTTTTCTTAGTGAAACGTATAACAAAACACACGACCGTCACATTTATATTTGTGCTGTGTATTAATATAAATATGCTAAATGGATTATGAAAAAGTTGATTCTTTGAAGTGAAAAATATGTCCTACAAGATATTAGAGAAAATTTTGGTCGTAATAATACCCATGAATAAAATAAAAAGTGATATAACTAGAAGTATCTGTTTCTTTCTTATTTGAGCCTAATACTTTCGGAATTCAGTTAACTGTATTGACTCAAATTACCTTTTTGTGTCTAAATTTTGTTACCAACAACCAGTTTTGTCCATAATTTAAAGGACAATGGTCCTAACGAGATAAATAATATTTATGACACCATTGTGAATGAGGTACTGTGAGTTACGCGTGACGGTCGTGAGTGGCATGAGATGGTTGTGAGATTCGTAAAACGGTCGTGTAATTGCTGGCTGAGGTTGGGCCAAATTTTTTAAAATAAAAATAATATTTGAGGGTCAGATCATATGTATTTTGGCTAGTAGGAACCAAATATGAAAAAATCTAAAAGTTGTCCCATTTAAAGAAATTGATTTTCACGTCATTTGCCTCGAAACCGGAAGTCAGAAGTTGTTTTTTTACATCACATAATTGGAAATTTCATCCCATATCGCTACACCAAATTTGAAAAAAATTCATCCAACTATTCAAAAGTTACAAGAGTGAAGGAGAGTAATGCCAATGAAATTTCTCATGACCGTCACTAGAGTCTCAAGACAATCACACTCAAATTTGTACCATGTGACGGTCGTGAGGGCCGCTAGACAAAAATGATAGAATTATATTCACCCTAAGCTATTATTAAAGTAAGGTTAGGAGAAGACAGTGTACTGGATACCTCAAAATAAAAACGTATTTGGATATTAATAAGTTGATAAATGCTAAAATACACAACCTGACTGTCATAAAAGAGAGCACAGGGCCATATATTAGACTTACCATATAAATTACTGGAAATTCAAAATGTTTTGGGAAACAGCACTTGGTTATTGTATCTCACAAGATTTCACAATGAAAACTAAATTTCGATGTGTTTCTGAGTCGCTGATAGTCCTAGCATTCAACTTATTTACTAATAATGAGCGCTGTGACGGTCGTGAGTATTAACCAAGTTACGCGACTTTAATAGTCTATATATTAAATCCTAGACTTTAAAACATGAAAGTTGTATCCTGCCAACAAATTTTGGATATTTTGTAATAATTATAGCAGAGATGGACACTAACCATTTCTCTGGTAACATAATTTCAGCCAAAACAAGTGTCAATCTGTATGGAGTTACGCGTGACGGTCTTGAGTTTTAGGAGTAAAAACAGCCAATATTTTATTTTTGTCGTAATTTAGCTCAAGTTTTTTTATTATAACAAGGTGCGGTACGACTCATCTAAGCGAATATTGGACACGGGTTGTAGCTTGGACCAATTTTTGATCAGTAAGTCACTAATATCATGAATCGACCATGCTTTGTAGAACTGCCCGCCTAAATAATAATAAGATTATTTTTTTAAAGTTTTTTTACATATAATTTTATTGAGGATATGGTTACAAAACAATTTTTAAAAAAGATAGTAAATAAGCTGTCTTGAGGAGTGTTATACGGATTTTTGAAGGACACCCAAATGTTGATTTTTGTTATAGTGCAGATTTTAATTGTATGATCGTACCTCGGTTTTTATGTATGCTAATATTGCTACTATAAACTTTGTTTTCGTTTTTTATAATTTTGAAAACCCTATGGTCCCAAGGCTAAAAAATGGGTTTCAGAATCTGCGCCAAAATTCTGTTACGAGAAAAAAATTGATATTCCGGATTTCAGTGCTCCAATTTAAAAAAATTCGGGAGGATTGCGAGAAAATGCATCGGTTTTCATGGTCGTAGTATCAGAAGTATAGAAAACATTCTTTTGGACACAGACGCAGAGACAGACGTAGAGTAAGAATGGGTAAGATCCGATGATAAATATGGTGACAAGCTGGGCATTTTTTAGTCGACTAATCAATCATGACTAACGACTAATTAATAACGTATTAGTTGTGGTTAATGACTAACCAAATAGATGGGCATTTTTTAGTCGACTAATCAATCATGACTAACGACTAATTAATAATATATTAATTAGTCGTTAGTCATGATTGATTAGTCGACTAAAAAATGCCCATCAATGACTAATTTATTTAGTCATTAGACACAACTAATATATTATTAATTAGTCCTTAGTCATGAATGATTAGTCGACTAAAAAATGCCCATCTCTATTCTTAGATAATCTGCTAAATGAAATATTGAATGAAATGTACAAGGAGAAGAAATGTGTTTTGGCGTCTTTTCCAATGAAAAAAATGACGTGTCATATAACAAATATTGCTCAATGAGGAGGTTGAGGTAGTAGTCGTGAACTGCAGCATTGTAAATTGTAACAATATTTAATCATTTTCAGAAGTCAACCATTATTGATTTTAGAAGCATATCTGCACGTTGTATATATTTTCAATTTAATAACCATGTATTTTGATGTTTAGCCAATATAATAGTGTTCTGTAAGGCTGTTTTTTTATTCATTAATAATTTTGTTTTTCATTTGATTTACAAATACAATTTGCAATGAAAAATATGTAAAATACATTCCTTAGAGTGTCAACTACTGGTACTTTTACCTTAAGTTGACAATAGGAGCCAATGTTTCAATACTTTTAGTTCTATTGAATAGATAATATATTTTTTATTTGTGTTCGTTCACAATATCCGATAATTCACGCATAAGAGGACATTCAGAAAAATATTTATCCTTCCTTGCAACCACTCTCTATTATTTCCTGTTTATTTGACCTGGAATGGGATTTTTTTCATAAGCCTGCCAAGTTCTGGTAACAGCTCTATGTCGAGACTCCCACATTTTATCTAAAAATATCACATCCAGGGGACTTTACGGCATTTTGTTTCTTGTATATTCCCTCAAAAATTTTATTCTCCGGTAAAATTGGCCCTTGAGATATACTATCGCCTTTCAATGTGATGGGTAAACATTTTGATGTTCTCTTTGTATGCTACCGCTTGTTATCCTACTTTATTCAGTCATGTTGTAATCAATATTCCTTATTTGACTCCTCGCCGATTGTCTGACGCCTTTTGTTTTGGATTCTAGACCCTGTGCGGTATTTGGTCGCAATAGTACAACAAAAATAAATTTTGACACGAAACAAATTAGTTACAAGCTAATTATTGCGCCATTAGTTTATCCTGAGCCATCTTTTTATCATACTAAAATCCCAATATGTTCGTCCATCGGAACCTCCCCAAAACTGAGCAGCTATTTTATTTTTTTTGTTTTTTTTTTAATAATTACGTCCAATCTAGGGTCCAAATCATAATTTCGCAAGAGAGTTAAAATACAGGGTATTAAAAAATACATAATTTGACATATACGGGGTGATTGCCAAAAGATAGAAAACATTGAGTTGACCTGAAATCCTCATACACTAATGACTAAAGCGGTCCCGTTTTTTAAATATAGGGTGTTTTATATTTTTTGTAAAAAATTTCTTTCCGCCATATACAGGGTGTAATCAGTTTCATGTCATTAATAAAAACTGGTGGTGGGGAACGACTAAACGAACAAAAAAACCTTACATAACATGGGGTCTAAAACCCATAGTTTTAGAAGAAAAAAAAATAAACAAAAACTTCCAAATTTTCAATAATATTGTTTGAGAACTGCTGGAATGTTGGCTTTTATCTTCGCGTATGTCGGCGCCTCTAACCATCAAATACGCAAATACGGCTTTTTCAAAGTGTCGCGCTCCTTTGTTAGAGACCGCGCGTCGGCGAGGACACAAGTTGATAATCACACTTTTTATGGCTTTTTACAAGTAGGTAAGGTAAAGTCTTTAGCGGTGCGGTAAAGGTGAAAGACGTCGGCATTTTCTGAGTGCTTAGTAGATCTGAAGAAAACTATACTCCCTCTTGTGCAATATTTTAGTTTCTGTGGGCACTTCGTTAAGTACACACGTCGAACCCGTTCGTTGTTTTTGTTCTTTTTGAATTTTGGGCCACGTATTTACAGTTAAGATTTATTTTATTGACTTACCATTCAAGTCGTTAAGTTCTTGATTACGTACTGACACTAATTGTTCGTTCTTTTTGTGTTGCTTTTTGGATTTTGGACCAAGTTTTCTTTATTGACAACGTTAGTTGATAGTTTAGTGTGGTATTTTAAAACGCAGATTTTGAACGCTATGGGAGATTACACTTACCCAGAGCTCGCGGATATGCACTTGATGTATGGAGAATGTCGTGGAAATGCAGCAGCTGCGGAACAGCTTTATCGTTTAAAATTCCCTAATCGAAGTCATCCTTGTGCACGTACATTTGTAAGCATTGATCAGCGTCTTCGGGAAACAGGTCGTTTCGATGGACATAGGGGAGAACGAGATCCACAACGCGAAGACAAGGTAATTGATGCGGAGGTTCAAGTTTTGGAACTCGTAAAAGAGGATCCAACTTTTAAACACCCGCGATATTGCGAACCGTGTGGGAGTATCCCATTTTGTGGTGTGGAGGACTTTAAGAGATATGAACATACACTTCTATCACTATCAACGTGTGCAAGCTCTAGAACCTCAAGATTATGCAAGGCGAATGGAATTTTGTAGATGGATTTTTAGAAAACACGCGGCAAGTGAGGATTTTTTTAAACTTTCCTGTTTCTCCGATGAGTCGTGTTTTACCAGGAGTGGAGTGTTTAATTTTAAAATATGCATTATTGGGCAGACGAAAACCCACATGTAATAAGAAGGACGTATTTTCAACGACGGTTCAGCGTTAATTTGTAGGCAGGAATTTGCGGTAATGAAATAATTGGACCTAAATTACCCGCTAGATTAAATGGTGATGTATACTTAAACCTTTTACAACAAACATTGCCAAATTTGTTGGAAGATGTACCTTTGGCAAGGCGCAGAAGAATGTGGTATATGCACGATGGCGCGCTAGTTTATTTTAGTCTGGCTGTTCGAAATTTTTTTAAACACGGAGTTTCCTCAATGATGGATTGGGCGTGGCGGACTAGTACAATGGCCTGCTAGGTCACCCGAATTAAAAACGATGGATTTTTATTTTTGGGGCCATCTTAAATCTCTAGTTTACCGTGATCCAATTGACACTTTAGAACAATTTACCAAATGTGTTGAACGGAGTGCGTATGTCCTTAGTTCGACGTGTATTGATGCAGACGGAGGCCATTTCGAACAATTTATGTAAATCCAAAATAATTTATTGGTAAGTTCTAGTTTTATTGAATATTTTAGTTTTTGATACCTGATTGGCAATTCGTTAAATAAACCAGATTTTTCCTAACTTAAAATACATATAATTGTTTTCTGTTATCGTATCAAATGTTAATAAACCACATTTAAATCCGATAAATTATAAACAACAATGAAAGCTCCAATATTTTGTTCTAAATTAAAAAACACACAA
The DNA here is from genome assembly GCA_936432065.2 of Rutpela maculata. NCBI lineage: Eukaryota > Metazoa > Arthropoda > Insecta > Coleoptera > Cerambycidae > Rutpela > Rutpela maculata. The sequence goes on from OW386292.2 coordinate 51,157,464, forward strand.
GTAAAGAAATGCTGTGTTTAAACCTCTACGCCCATGATTTGCTTGCAGTTCTGCAAAAAGAGATAACGAATTATTTACATTTTTATAATTGGTTCGGTTGGGGCTCTCATCAAAGGTGCCACCCTTCTTTGCTTTGAACCGCGGGCCGGCGAGAACGAGTCGGTCGGTAATCCTTGCACTTTTTTATGACAATTTAAAAGTTGTATAATTGGGAAGTACACGTCTATTGACCCAGAAAGGCAGTGGTTCTCAAATATTTCCTACCCTGATATTCAAATTGTTGACCTAGGTCAGTTTTTTTTCAAAGGGCCCGTAGAGGAAAAAGTCATAAAGGTTTTTTGTCTAGTCGGTCCCCATTACCAGTTTTTTAATGACATGAAACTGATTACATCCTGTATCTGTAATGCGTAAACGGAATCAAATGAAATGTTGTATTTTGGTTACAGTAGTCATTCACCATCAAATGGTTGGGATCTTAATAAAATATCAGGACCGGACCCAGAATTAAAATATTTTTAAATTATTCTTAGTATACTGTTTATAAAATTTTTGATATCGAAATATTAATTTACGCATAGAAAGATATAAAATCCCATAAAAAAATATTTTGGCACCATTTCATTGTTCAAATAAAAAAATTAATTGTTGAGGATTCATTTCTTTTAATGAGAAATTGAGAGAAAAAGTCACTCCAGGTATTAGTAATATATTAATGTAATCGATAAAGGTCCCATTATGAGAATAAACTTCAATTTGTATTTTAAATTAGATAAAAGTAAATGTAATTTTTTAATCACCTATTTCAATGTGACCACCGCGCCAAATTCAATATATTTTCTTAATCTGTTATATGGCTTGTACTATTCTATTAATCTAATTAATTTTTAATGGGGAACAATCCAAGTCAGTTCTTAATATATCCGACAGATGGCACCATGCGTACTCGGTTTAGTCATTCTGAACTTGTCATCTAATATAATATGATCTATAACGTTCATTCTTAAGAAATAAATGTCCTCCTGTGTGTTGGAACACTTTGGTACACAGCAACATGTTTTCATTTCATACGTTTTCTAATTAATTTTGTTTATTCAAAGAGATACTATTCGTATTGACATTGGATATAACATAACCCCAACCGAGTACGGCTGCTGCACTCTGGCGGAGATAATAAAAAGGAATGTTCCCCATTACATTGCAATAGTAATTAATTGTTACAGTCATCTGCTCTTGCCGTTACATTTGTTTTAAAAGTTATGGCTACTTTTCTAATAATCTAGTAGGTACCTGTCAAAATCAGTTATAACACTGTTACTTTGAAGGGGTCTACAGACGATCCAGTTGCCGCGACCCAACATTGTCGGTACGCTTTGAAGATAATTGGAATTCCAGCGGATCAGTTCACTTTTACGAATGAGTTCAAAGCATGCCAACAAGGCTGGCTCCCCGCCACTGGATCGTGGACCTTTACTGGTTACAATTTGTCTTGTAATAATTCTAAATCATGCCGTATACATACACGAGTAGAGAATACGCAAATATGGTTTTTGTCTATGGATATTGCAATGGCAATGCAAAAGCTGCTGAAAGGAAATACAGACGTCGATTAGGGAATCAACGTGTACCGGATATAAAACATTTTATAGCGTGTTTAGGCATCTTTCTGAAACTGGAACAGTTCCCTCAATCAAGAAAATACAACGTCTTGTTAGGCAGACCCGGTAAGAAAAAGATTTGATTTTAAATATTGTTACGTAAACACCCTGTATCGTGGATCCGGAAATTATAACACCAGTCTATTGAACTGAACTGTACTGCACGGCCACTCACTCTCTTTTTCTAGTTCTAAAACATTCCAGCACATTCTACAATGTTCCAGCTAGATGTGAGCACTTTTCTCAACGTTTCTGGAATATGACACCGCAAGCGCCATCTCTGAGCGATTGCCAAACTAACGAACTAACTTAATTGTTTTCTGTTACTTATGCAGGTGATTCCTACAGATGTCTCGGGGAGTTAAAATATGTAACACTGGCCCCTCCTTAAGTCTGAACGCCCGGGTCAGGCAATTCAGTATCTTCAACGTACTTAGCCAGTCTGTCTAAGGGTACGATTTTAAAATCATACTGTTGCAACTTCTCTATCCAGCGAGCCAGTTGACCTGGGGTTTTTATTTTCAACAACCATTTTAACGCAGCTGTCCGAATCTTGAAATATTGAATTGAAAAACTGAAATTTTAAAAATAATTATTTAAAAAAAAACTGCAAATTACTTGACAACTACCTGGTAGCTTGAGTTTAATTTGAAACAAAATTGTCATAGTACAGTTTTCTAAATAAAAAAAAACCATTAAAATGATATTTAACATTATTTCAATATGTTTTTATTTTGATTAAATTTTGGACTTTTGGAGATTTTTTGACAAATCCGAACAAGTTTCATTCAGAAAATTTTCCGATAAAAAAATGCCTAATATGATTTTTTAATTTTTTTCACGCATATTTTGGAATCGCAGGTGGCTTTGCATTTATAGGAAGCGAATATTTCTCTAGTCATAATTAGATCCTAATTTGTTCTATACTTGAGTAAAATTTGATTCAAATCGCACAATAAATGATAATTTTAGAGAGGTGTTTCGCTTTTAAATGTGTCACCCTGTATAGAGGATTTACGATAAAAATTGTAAATTTGATCATCATTACACAAGGGTGGATCTATGGGGATTTCATAAACCATCAACTTTCGTTTTAAAATTTCATAATTTTTATTATTTTATTTCATATTTTTGAATATATATCCTATTTAGTTGTGTTAATTTTTTTAGAGATTTTCGTCTCTGAGTGTTTTGCGTTCTAGAAATAAGAACGCAAATAATTAGTTATAATTATTTTATATCCTTAACAGTTGCACCAGCAAAAAATATTACATGATGCTGTCTATAAGATGTATAGGCATGATGTTATTTATCAGAAACGTGAGAGTTACAGTTAGCACAAGAAATATGACAAAAAACTAGGCCTAAGTGTATCCTGTCTCGTGATAATCTCCATCTGTAAATGAAGAGCTAAACAATTTGTTTTATTACTTAAATGATGCCGTAAATGTCGATGATGTATGTTGCTAATTAATTTCAACAACTTAATTAATACTTAAAAACATAATTGATAATACTGTATTGACACAACTTTACGTACAGGTTAGAGAATGTGGTAACAAACAGTACTGTACTATATTGCCCTGTTACAATAAAACACCTGATATTCACGTTATAACTTTATCGGTCTTGGGGCCGGTTTACTAATGCTCATTTAGTTAAACTAGCTGTCAGTTATGGTGAAGTAGAAGAATCTTATTGGTCGAGAAGTGACTAATTGACAGTTAATGCAGCTAACTGTGCATTGATAAACCAGTCTTAGTCTTACTCGTGCTGGATACATACGAATCTTATATTTTACAAGTACGAAAAACACGAAAATAACCATTCTTTCTATATACTGTGACATGTCTACCTCCAGACATATATGTGAGTTGCCACTAAGTTCTCATACATACATAACAGGAAACTAAATTAGTTGGTTGGTTCGGTTGTCGGCCCATAGATGGCGCGTAGTGTCAGAGTCTGGAAGTTGTATAGAGCCTACTAGACACTAGAGAGCTAGTGACATTATACCAGAATATTCTCATCTTTGGGTATATAAAGGAATGGAAAAGCAGGACAGTTTTAGTTCAGATGGTGAATTGAGAAACATTAAGAACAAGTAAGCAAAGTGATCAAGTGACTAAAGTAGTGAATTATAGTACTTAGAGAAGTAATTATTAGTTGTAATTAGTACGTCAGTTGATAAATATTAGTGTTTAGTGTTACCCTGGTGTTATAATTTCGGATTCACGATATAGGCTGATTACAAAAGGGGTGTAAACACGTAACAATACTGACGATCTAAGTCTGATCATGATAATATATTATATGAAACCTCCCTTACGAGGTATTCTTTCTAGTATCCCTACCTAGAAGATACTCCATCACAAACAAACATTTGTTATAATTCAAAGCCAAGAACAACTAAAAAGCACAAAGAAAATAGATATAAAATTTCACTCACATGTCTTAATAAATAAAATATCTCCATCAATGTTCGATTGATCAAATCTCTCTAAGTAAGGAAACTTCTTGTTACATTCTAGCTTGGTCAAATTTAGATCGATAGTATATGAAAGGAACGAATGGTTTCTTTGAAAGTTATCTGCTGAATACCCAAAATAATATTTTTTAACAATGACGTAAGCAGAAATACAAGATATTTATTTTTAAAAATAATAATAATAAAAAAAAGCTACAATTTTGCTCTACGACTTGATGCACTTAAACAATCAACGATTTAATTTTCGACTTTGCGTTTTTTAGGCGTTGTTGCCAACATACCAACCTGAAATTTAGTATGACGATTTGGCTCCTCTTAGTGATAATATTCTATATAAAATTTACAGTAAATAAGGTCCTAAGCATATTTCCAATAGATGCAATCGAGCAATAAGCGATTAAATGATGTTACGACAAACTTTTAAACAAGAATAACATTTTACTAGTGAAATATTTTGTCGAACTCCTCTATATGTTTCCTTAAATATATAAGGAATAAGAAACCAGACTGCAACCAACAGCTATTCTCCGGACTAACGCCCCGCCGAGCGCTGAATTACGAGTTACAAGTAGGGATGGCAACGATATATCGATATATTAGAAATATCGATATATTATTCGAAAAATATCGATATATTATTCGAAAAATATCGATATATTTGTATCGTTATTTTGCTGCCAATATATCGATATAACTATCGATATATTTTTATATATCGGAATAGTCTCACTGCAGGGTCATAGGATATTCTCCCCTCGCTCATCAATTTATTTTGGTGGAAAAAAAAAATAATTTTTTTAGAAAATTCTCCCGCTTATCAATTTTTATTTTGGTAGAAAAAATTATTTTTTAGATTTTCTGTGATTGACAGAAGTGATGTTTTATCCTCTAATCCAACTGTCATTTACGTACAATTTCGTTAGTTTGACATTTAGACAGAACTAAGACGTCACCAAAGCACACTTTTCAAAGAATTCTTGAAATCTTTGCGGCAGTTTTCTCGAAAACGATTGGAATTGTCAACTTCTATCAAGTGTACCTTTTTTACGTAGAAATGACTCCTGCATGAGATTTTCTAGTCAAAAGTCCACAACGTTTCGTAAAAAAAAAGAGAAAAAATATTCATCATCAGGCATAGCTCATGAGGCGCCCTCCACGGGCTAGCGTGATGCGATACATAAATTATTATTGTTTCCTAGCTTAAAAAATGTTTCCTTACCAGATTGGGAGATGATCGGTCAAGAGGTAGTCGAGATATTGCAAAAAAAAAGAAAAAAAAAATACAATTTTGACATCCTGTATTTTTTCCCACAGCAACAATTTACTAAAGCATGTTTAGTTATATCCTCATATGTTGATCCAAAGAATCTACCATTGAACTATGGCCTATTATCAATGGTCCATCCTGTATACAGAGTGTTTGGTACATCGATAGACAGTTTTCACTAGGTCATAGCTGGAGTCGTTTGGAACCTATATGACCATATTTACCCTTATACAAAGTCTCACCGTTTTTGGGATATCGGCATTTTTAGATATTTTTGCGAAATAGTTGAGTTGTTACAAATACATGTTATTTTTTATGATACTAAATACTTTCAGCTTTCTTAAATATTTTTTTTAGATATTCTTGATATCCACTTTGTCGAAACAAGACAAAAAGAAATGCCGAAGTATTGGTATAAAAATTATGTAGTACAATGTATGTGTTGAAATATATTGGTTTAATTTTTTTTTTCTATTTTAAGCAAAATTTTCTCAAAAGCGGCACCACTTCAAGAGATTCAAACAGTCTTAAAAACTCATCTATTGCATACTCTTTCCAATGGTACACCATGTTATGACAGAATTATAGTTCATTAAACTAAAAAAGAAACATATTTGTAGACATTACATTTTTAATAAGGAAAAAAATTAAATAAGTATTGACCATTTTATTATTTTTATTTAAAGTTCTAACTAAAGCAAATGTAACTAAAACAAATAAATAATTCATTTCGTTTTCAAAATAAGAACCTCCACTTCTAATGCATTTACATGCCCTCTTTCGTATTTGGGTAGTGGTGACGCCTAACCTCATTTCTTCCCTTACTCTGGCACCTGCTTCATTAATTCTCCGTACAAGGCGGTCATAATCGGTTATTTCAATCTCATAAACTAGTTATCGACCCAGACGTGAAAATCAAGGGGCGTTAAGTCTGGAAACCTCACTGGCCACAATACTGGCCCATTTCTCTCAATCCAAGGATTAGGGAATGTCTCTTACATTTAGAGGTATGGTAAATTATTCTGCAAAAACTCTAAATAACTGTCTCCATTTAAATTGTCTGGAAGAGAGTACGGACCAATGAAAGCTCTGCCAATTACCGTTGCTCATACATTCACAATGAACTTGTATTGAAAAGACGTTTGTTTTTTCATGTGCGGTTTTTCGTCAGCATCAGCCCAGAAATGAAGATTGTGAAAATTTGTTATTCTTTCTCGAGAGAACTCGCCTGTCCACAAAATACTTTTAAGAAAACGTTCATCTTCCAGATCAGCGTTCAACCCAAAACGGTAAAAAGCCGTTTTCCGTATTGGGCCACCTTCTTCGAGTCCCTGAACATGCGTGTAGTAGAATGGATGTTTTCCTTCAATCCTAAGAGTTGTGGACAACTCTTTCCAAATGACAAATTCAGTTGAAGAGCTACTTTTCGAATACTGCTGGTAGAATCTGCTTCGAAAGTCTCCAAAATCTGCTCATCTACTTCAACATATTGCACAATATGCACCCGTTCCATATGATGAAGGTTACCTGTTTTACGTATTCGTCGATATGTGTTACAAAACACCTGAACATTGGGAATTCTTATTGTTGGAAATCATTCTCGATAAAAATCTTTAGCTGCTGCTGCATTTCCGTCGGCTATTCCTTACATAAAGAAAATATCGGCATATTCGGCATTAGAAAAAGATGCCATTGCAGGAAAGGTGACAATGCTATGAGCAATTAAATAAAACGGCATTTAATACAAACGTTCAAATGTGTCACTGGTAACCAAGAAGAACAATTTTTTGTGTTTGGTCGCCTGATATCTACCCTTTGTGTATTTCATTTCTTGTCTATGTACGTGTAAATACGGTTGATTTTATTTCAGTATATCACACACAGAAAACTGAATTTAAATATTAGTAAATAAAATCACCGATTTGCGGCTGAAAGAATTTACTATGATTTCGTTTAATATTCTTTCCTTTTCAGGTTAATGAACTATAATTGTCATAACGTGGTATATCATTGGAAAGAGTATGCGATAGAGAAGTTTTTAAAACTATTTGAATCTCTAGAAGTAGTGGCGCTTTTGAGAAAATTTTGCTTAAAATAGAAAAAAAAATCGAACCAATGTATTTCAACTCATAAATTGACCTACATAATTTTTGTACCAATACTTCGGCATTTCCTTTTGTGCTGTTTCGACAAAGTGCATATTAAGAAAATCTAAAAAAAATATTTGAGAAAGCTGAAAGTATTTAGTATCATAAAAAATAACATGTATTAGCAATAACTCAACTATTTCGCAAAGATATATAAAAATGCGATATCTCAAAAACGGTGAGACTGCATAAGGCATATAGGTTCCAAACGACTCCAACTATGACCCAATGAAAACATTCTATCGAGGTACCAAACACCCTGTATATTTGAGCATAAAACTTCCTTACTTTACCGTGGCGCTTAAGTTGGCAACACTTATTTAGGAAGTATCTAAACGAATAGTTAACGCAGAGTATATTTTAAATGAGTACAGAGCAAGTTATCCTTAGATAGCAAGCTCTGGTTAAATTCGCAGGATAAAGTCTATTTATACTTAACTGAAAGTACTAAGTCGAAGGGTAACATATATTTTTATTTAGAATGGTGTGTAGACTAAATGTATAAAAATATAGTGTTTCATCTAAAAAAAGTTAATCTTTGTTCCTGACCTACTCAAAATCAGTAGCGTATCTTCGCAAATTTACTAATAATTTAATATACTAAATTACCTCAGAACCCTCTCAAATTTTGCAGGGACTTTCCCACATTGAAGACTAGTAGTACACCATTTTATTTTCCGCATATCATGGTAGATCAGGCTGTATATAATTTTTACCTCAGAATCATAAGAAAAATGAAGCAGATTATCTCCTTTAACAATAAAAGATGTTGAAAATTAGCAAGAGCTTAGTTTTAGATGAGCCACAGCTGTGTATAATGTAGATTTACAACTTTGAGGGGAACACTTAACTAGTACTTACATTTATAATACGACCCTCCTGACAACAGAAAAATGTAGCCTTTGGTTTAGGTACAACACACCTCACTTGAAACTTGTTATTTGGAGCACTTATAAAAGTCTTTTCGCATCCTAGCAAACACCAGTTATTTTGTGGTCGATACATGTCTCTCATTTATAGAAATAACAACACTCATTAACAATTTATAAATACAGAACAAAAACGACAATGGCAAATATACGCACGCTATTTTGTCATAATAGTGCGGTATGGCCATGTAGACTAGGTGTGCGAGGTGTGCAGAACACCTATTTTTGGGGCGCCATTTTTGATATTAGCTCATCAATTTTGAAGTACTATGGGGCATTTTAGAATTTGGTGGAACCCCCCCCCCTCATCAATTTTGAAGTAGGAAGCGACATTTTAGATTTTGCACACCAACGGCCAAATCTCTAGAAACGGCTCTGCCCGTGATACTATATCTTAACAAAAGGAGGATAGTAATAAAGGCACATGATCAATGCGTGCAACAAATCCTATTGGCGTTTAAATTTGCAGTAATTCAAAATCATTTTTACAAAGGCTTATCAAATGACAATGCCCTTTGACACTATTGACAGTTAAGTACTTAGTTATTTTTTTTTTGTAATAATAAGAAATCAAAGTAAAGCTATAAAAAATTTTAAAAAAAGGATTTCTTATTGCTTATGATTTCAGTGAGGTTTAAGAAAAAAAGCAATTTCTTACATCAAGAATCAAAATGTAAACCAACTTCTATCAATGCAAAGTAATTTTTATCAAAAAAGCTCGTGAGGATCGTTTAGAAATTTTCTAAGGAGAATTTAAAAAAAATATATTTGTATTGGTCAACTTTGATAGGCTCTAGGCGTTTTTGGGACTACTAACTACGAAAAGCCCAATGTGCGCTGGTCGATTTTGTGAAAACACGGCCTAAATAAAACAAAAAATAAGAAATTAATTTTAAGCAAATCTTTCAAAAAAGAATGTCGCTGGCTTCCGTACTACCAGTAAATGTGGTTAGCTACCAAATAATCTAATTTGCCTCCAGAATAACTAACTTGTCACCAAAGTGAGAACACCAAACTAAAAACATAAATAAACATATGTTCGTATTGAACATATGTTTATTTATGTTATTAGAAAAAGTAATCAAGCATCAAAAAAATCATTGTTGAAACTAAAAGTACAATTTGTCATCAAATATTTAATAAAATTTAAGTTCGATGTAGACATAAAAAAAATTCCATATTTTCCAATACAAACAGTCGGAGATACAGGAACAACAAAAATACAAGTTTAATCCATAACAATCAAATATTGTAACTCAAAACAATGTAAATGCGTGTCAAATAAAGTAAACAAAATCACCCGCACGTGTTCTACGTATATGTTGGCGTTGGCTCGCAACTTGCTAGCCGTTTCCTGGTGCATCTTCATTAAATTTGCGAATAAAAATTTAAAAAAAAATCGCACCCCGCCTTCAAAAAATCTTAAAAAATATCTCTAAAAAGTAAGAAATAAAATTTCATTGAGCTCTACAAATGTCTGTGTACCTATTAGTGGAAAGTAGCAAGGAACTGTACCGTTATTATCTAATATTAGCTAACCCAGCAAACGTTGTTTTGCCATATAAATTATAAATTTTTGTCCAAAAAATAAAAATAAAATTTCTGGATAGGGCCACCCTTGTCACCTAGGGGTATAAAAAATAGCCTACGACCTATTCTCAGACCTACCAAATATACACAAAAAATTTCATAAAAATCGGTTAAGCCGTTTCGGAGGAGTTCGATAACAAACACTGTGACACGAGATTTTTATATATTAGATAAATAAAGGCTTACTATCGTTGTTTTCGTGGCATTTCGTTATTGGGGGTAGTTTCAACCTCCGAAGGTGGGTTAGGTCACCTGAGGTAACACTTTACTTATTTTATTCGAATGAACAAAAAAAAACTCGATCCAACAAGCCCTCGCAAGCCTAGCACCGAAAAATCGGAAAAGGGGGTGGTTTTTCCTGTTTAAGGGTAATGGGTGAAGGGTAGGTCGGAAAATACTGTCACCATCGTGTTCCCCGCCCTCGAAAACAAGGGGGGAGGAGATGAATTTTTGGACTTTTTTGCCTTTTTATGGTTTACCTCAAGGGACTGTTTTTCAAACTTTATAAATAAATATCTTGGAAACCTTAACTTTAGGGGGTTGGGCCCATTGAGACTTTTAATCAGCATGGTTTGAAGTACAACATACTCCAGTTTATGACATTTGACTGAAATCACTTTTAAGGGATTTTTTCTGGCGATTTTTATGAAAAAATTATGACAAAAAAAAATTTGACAATTTTATTTCAAACGATTTTGTCATTTTGTAGCTTTCAGTAATAACAAAAAATATAGGTAATTTTATGCTGAACAAATTTTATTTGAAACTTTTTTCGATACAATGAATATTTTTTGAAGAAAATGCAAAAACTGAATTTTGGCCGCCATCTTCCAAGATTTAGGCCGAGCTTTGATTTTCGGAGACAATACTTTGTCAATGTTTATAAAAATTATGTTTTAACTACTTTTAGTACAGTACCTAAATGTAAAAATGATGTAAAATTTCGGAATAATCCCATATGTAATGATAATTTTTCTTTATGAGTTATTATTGTAGGTATCGTCTTCAGTTTATATATGGTCCGGACATTTGATCTTACCCCCAAGGGGTAAAAACCACTCCTAAATTTCGAAATTATTTTCAAGTCGTTATGACTTAAAGACTACCAATATATATGAAAAGTTGCATAGAACCTTTTCTTCTCAAAATCTGGTTCTCTTTCAGTTCCAATGTTTTTGTTATTTTTTTAGGTGCTACCCCCCTGAAAAGGGGTGGCATCCACCCCCTATAAATTAGCAAGGCCCCGCAAAATATAGAAACTTTTCTTTGATGCATTTACTATTAAGTTACCAAAAACGAACGAAATCTAATTCATTTGACATTATTCCGAAGTTAAAACCTCTAGTTGCTGTAGGTACTATTTCATTAGTCTACAAATCGATAATAAATCCTTGAAATTAGGGATGCACCGAATATCCGGTATGCCGGGTACCTGGCCCACGGTCCACTTTAAGGGAAACCCTATTCTCCGGATAACACAGTACCCGGCCGGGTACCAGGTAGTAAATGTAATTTGAAGGTTTTATTCATAGATTCAAAACACAAAAGAGATACGTATACCCAACAAGATTATCACACTACATTTTTAACATTACATATTTATACTATAATATTTAAAACAAAGTAACCAAACTAATAAAATAAACAATAAACATTATAAAAAAATTACAATAACATGTTTTTTAAATAAAAAGAAACCAAATTTTGCATCAAGATTCATCTACTTTCCACTTTTCGCCTGATGCGAATGCTCGGTGATTGCGAAGCGAGGCGAGGCGGGTTCCGGTATTATCCGGGTACCGAACCAGGATAATACCGGAGCCCGGATAATACCGTGCACCCGGCCCAATGATATCCGGTATCAGCTGTGTAAACTTCAAGTGAAACCTGATACCCGGCATTTATAACAACTACCCGGTGCATCCCTACTTCAAATCAATTTCAAGAGATAACTTTTGGCCACTTTTGGGTGCCCGTGACCCACAGTGCGGCGGAGAACCCGGCTCTATCCAGCTCAAAACGACGTTATCACTGCTGGGAGGTATTCTTTAAGACGCTCTTTTAACTAAACTAAATAATTCGACATAAAAACCAACTTCAAGAAAGGATCGTTGCACTACACGAAACCGTCGCTCTCCATTATGCGAACCGTTGACTGGAGGAATTCCGAACCGTACGGATGTCTCTGATCAACTGAAGACGAATAACATATTAGTCACGAAGATTGTCTTATAACTATTTGCACGATACCAAAAGAAGAAATTTGTGACTAATTCTTTACATAATGGAGATAACAACGAGTACATATGTAGAGACGTCAGCAAAATACATTGTTTTTATATTTTTGTTCTCATTCATTATTTGTCACAAGCGTATATGTTATTTTAGCGGCTTATTGGGCTATTAGTGGAAGTAAGGAGTCGGAAAGTATGCCCCCCCCCGTTTTCGAGGGTGCTGAATACGAATAGCAGGGTGAAAAAAGTTTTTGGCCAAAAACCACCCCTTTTTGCTTATTTCTTATATGATAGCTTGGCATCGACTGTTTTTGCAGGGATTATTTGTTTTTTCAAGGGGATATAACAGATGGTGAAAGGTGATGTCAGGTAGTGGACCGCAACCACCTTTAGGGGTGGAATCTAACCTGTCAGGGGGTTTAAAATTGTTTGTTTTTGTTAAAGACCGTTTTGAAGGATGCTGATCAAGGACAATGGTAAGAGTGAATTGTGACACAGGGGGTGAAAAATTGTTTTTTTTTATTGTCTAATTTGTAGCTTGAGTGGGAGTGGTTGCAAAGTCACAATTTGCCCATTTTACATGCTCATCAAAAATGAACCTATCCTTGCAAGGACTTGAAATTCATGTTCCTTAAAACGGGATATAAGGAAGAGATTTACCCAGAAAACAGTAAAGGCGGCAAAAACAAATAAAATGTTAGTACGAGTCCCTAATATCAACCAAGTCGCTACCTATTATTACTATTATTATGAAAGGGGTGGTTTCCAACAGTTTAAGGTGAAGGAAGGTTCGAACGAGCGTAAAACCATTTTTTTTCTTGATCAGCATCCTCGAAAACGGGGGTAAACGTCTTTAACAAGAAAAAAAAAAGAAACAATTTTATACCCCCTGGCAGGACAGATTCCACCCCCAAGGGCGGTTGCGGTCTACTACCTGACCGCACCATCTGTTATATCCACATGAAAAAACAAAGAATCCCTGCAAAAACAGTCAATACCAAGCTGTCATTTGAGAAATAGGCAAAAAGGGGTGGTTTTTGGCCGTTTCAGGCATGACTAAAAACTTTTTCATCCTGATATTCGAATTCAGCACCCTCGAAAACGGGGGGGCGAATAGGTTTCATAACTTTAGCACGATTTTGCGTTTTTTCGGGAAAATTCCGACTACTTACTTCCACAATATTCATTCACATGAATGTTGCTTTTGCTTATGACTTAGGAATGCTTAATAAAATATATAATAAAATTATGGGGGTAACAACCCTCAACTTTAAAATTAATTATTTTCGAACTACTGAAGATAATTAAATTAACAGGAGACGATGATATAAAATATTGTCACGTGTTTCCACCCTTAGGAAACTACCCCTTGCAAATTCCGTGGGTTCCAAAAATTATAACAAGAGATGTCCACTAACACACTTTATTAAATATTTACTGGATACTTCACAATACTATTATTAATTTAAATACACGTTACTGACTAAAAATCACAATGTTTATCACTTTGTTTATCTTTGAAGTCTTAACCTCACTTTCTATACTTTCTGAACTAACTACTCGCCGAGAATGCGGTCGGTCTTTTATACCCAAAAATGACAGATCTCGATTGTTCTGTGATGACGCCACCATTCTCTAGATCATTCCAGATGTCACCAGAACTAACTTCTGGTAGGTTTCTCGAGTAGGTGCAAATACACTACATTCATTCTAAGGGTTGTAACACATTACACTGCCCCCTCCTTAAGCCTGAACGTCCCGGTCAGGCAATTCAGCCTCTTTCACATACTTCGCCAGTCTATCCAAGTGTACGATCTTCATCTTGGACTTTTTGCTTCGTTGAATACGATAGACAACATCATTAATTCGGGTAATAACAGTATACGGTCCATCCCAAGGAGGTTGAAGTTTCGGGGATCTCCATTCCTTCCGCTGTGGGTTGTACAGCCAAACCAGATCCCCCACCTTGAATCCCCCTGTACTGACATTCTGATCATAACGAGCCTTCAAGCGGTTACTAGTTCTGTTCATCTGCTCTCGATCATTCTTCGGCTGTTCTCGGCTTCCATTTCTGTAGTTGCTCATCGAAAATGGTTCTCCACGGGCAGCACAATTTTTACACTTGTGACACCAGGCCTCCACATCCTGGCGACTATTAACCCAATAGAACTGTTCCCGTGCTCTACTCAATGTCTTGTTTATGCCGAAGTGTCTGCTGGACGTTTCATTATGCGCTTCCTGGAGTACTTCTGGTACACAACACCTGGGAATCACTAGACGCATGGCAACCTGCTTCCCATCTGGGCTTTCCCATGCTCTCCTCAAAAGCCCATCTACGACCGTAAGTGAATCCCATTGTGACCATAAAGCCTTCAGCCCCACTTCTTTGTTGGAAACATCCTTCCATGCTGGACGCGTTCCCTCTTCTTTTGCTCTCAACATGGGTCCGATTTCTACATCGCGCCTCAGAGTTTTCTTTGACCAACTCTCTGGAAGATCGACCTTGACAGTGTTGACTTCAACCATGTTCGACAATCTTTCCACCTGAGGGTAGCGCTTGCAATCTTCTTTATCTGGTTTTCTGGATAATGCAGGAGTCTTGACTGCCTGCGTTGTCAACATCCTGGTTTTCTCGCATTGGTCGTTCACTTTTGACAAAATAAATTGTTCGTTCCCAATCCTTAAGACTCGCTTTCCTACGTCAACAATAAATCCATACTGTTCCATAATGTCCAGTCCCAAAATGAAGTCTTCCGTGATGTCAGCCACGATGACCCTGTGGTCGAACCTTAATTGTCCAATCTGCAAACCCAGGTCTACTTCTCCATGAACCGTAGCCCTGTCCCCCGTAGCTGTCCGGACGATCACTTCTTCATTTTGCCTCTTGGTAATCTTTATGCCCGATATAAATCCTGGCCGTACTATTGATGACGTAGTACCTGTGTCGATAGTAAACAAACATTTTCTTCCGTTCACATATCCATGCAACAACAGACTGCTTGCGATTCTTCGAAGCTGGGAAATCTTAATTTCTCTGGGGGCACTGCATTCCCTAGCCAGAACAACCCCCCTGGTACTGTTTTCCTGCTTTTCTTCAACATTCACAGCATTTACTTGACTCTCCGAATTCTGCTGTCGACAGTCTCGCTTCATGTGTCCTACCTTGCCGCAGTTGTAACATTTAATACCACCACTCGGCTTTCCTTTATTTTGCTGTTTTCTCTGCTCCCTGAGATCATCCACTTTGTTCAATAATTTGGTAAACATTTTCTGCATCTCCGTCAACATAGGGTTCTGGTTCATTTCTGGTTGCGATTCTTCGAGAGTCACAGCTCGCACTCTCGACCTTGGAGTATCTCTGTAGGCGGCTTCTACTTCAAGTGCATGCACCAAAGCTTCGCTACTACTTTGGTGTCTTGTCAGCCTCAGAACTCGCCTGACCTCTTCGTCCCTTATGCCATCTAAAAAGGCCCCTACGGCTAATTGTTCCTGAAATTCTCTAGGTGCATTTGGATACGCCAGGTGTGCCAGTCTCTCTATCGCAGCTTCAAATTCTTGTAAACTTTCCCCAGCTTTTTGCATCCGGGATTTCAGCTGAGCCTGGTATAATTGGGCAAGGTGTTGATCGCCATACCTCAAGTCTAATGCAGCTTCCAAGACTTTGAAGTCCATTTGTTTCTCAACTGGGATGGTTTGGAGTAACTCTGAGGCCTGGCCCCTTAACGCCAGAACTAATGCCATGGCCTTTTCCTCATTATCTCAGTTGTTCGCACACGCTGCCGCCTCAAACTGCCTCTTGTACGTCGTCCAGGAACCTTGGCCGTCAAAAGAAGGAGGTTTTAGTCGCTGACCTGTTGATACCACCTGCTGGCTTCCTCTATCTCTCAACTGTCGTTTAAGCCGGTCTATTTCTCCTTTGACTTCTTCTTCGAACTTGTTTACTTTTTCTTTAACTTGACCGACTTCGGTCTTGACTTCACCTACTTTATCTTCGACCTTGTTTATCTCTTCTTTGACTTCACTCTTGACAGAAATGATTGCGTCCTGTTGTATTTTTATTTGATCGCTCAGGATTTTCCTTAATTCCTCCTGGCGTCTTTCTTCCAAGTCTTCCATTATTTCTCTGAGTTCGTCTTTTTCCTCTTGACGTTGTCTTTCTTGTTCTTGACGTCTTCTTTCTTCATCCTCTTTTTCTTTCTGACGTCTTGTTTCTTCATCCTCTTTTTCTTTCTGACGTCTTATTTCCTGATCTTCCATAATTGTCTTTAATTCGTCCCTTTCTTCTTGACGCCGTTTTTCCTCCTCTTGACGTCTTCTTTCTTGCTGTTCTTTTTCTTCCTGATGTTTTTTCTCCTGTTCTTCTTTGTCTTCCTGCCGTTGCTGCGCCATCATTTTTTGGAATTGTTCGAATAAGTCCTGTATTTGTTTATCGGATGCCATACTTCTTGTTGTTACGGGCATACGATGAAATTAAAATAAAATAAATTTAACTGTCACGTCAATATCGGTAATGGAACTTTCTCGACAAATCTCGAAATAGCACGAAAAAGTCTTATCCAGAGTCTTTTGTCACTATCCAGTTCAGAGAATTTAATAATCTCCACTAATGTCCAAATAGAAAAGTTCTAGAAATTTTCACGCACTAAATGAGTCTTTTTCAGTGTCTCTATCACTTCTCAGTTCAAAGGATTTAATTATCACACTAATGTCCTAATAAAATGTTCTACAATGTCTCAAAAATGCACTTAACACTATTTTCCTGTTCGAAAATAACCCTCGAACAAATGTCCAGTAAATGAGTCCTCCGTGTTAGCACTAAACCTCGAGAATACTTCTCGAACACTCCAGCACAACTTCAGAGCTCCGCTTGTCATAAAATTCCGCTTTCTGACACCAATTGTAACGTGTTTCCACCCTTAGGAAACTACCCCTTGCAAAATCCGTGGGTTCAAAAAATTATAACAAGAGATGTCCACTAACACGCTTTATTAAATATTTACTGGATACTTCACAATACTATTATTTACACTTTACTGACTAAAAATCACAATGTTTATCACTTTGTTTATCTTTGAAGTCTTAACCTCACTTTCTATACTTTCTGAACTTTCTGAACTACTCGCTGAGAAGGCGGTCGGCCTTTTATACCTAAAAATGACAGATCTCGATTTTTCTGTGATGACGCCACCATTCTCTAGATAATTCCAGATGTCACCAGAACTAACTTCTGGTAGGTTTCTCGAGTAGGTGCAAATACACTACATTCAGACATTCGATCTGTTGAAGTCTGCCTACTTTTTAGTAACCAACATAACCTTAAATTTTAAGGTGTTGCAACATATTACATTACAATCTCTGTCAAATAAAATTAATACCTGTGTGAACTTCTCGTGCGCGATAAGCTTTTTAAACAATTAATTTTATTTTTTTTCGTTTTAGTACATCTAGATAATAATAAAAGCTTGTTTTAAATTTTTTTCTTTTATATATAATTTTTTCTAGATTTTACGGCGGTATCGTTATCAGATGATCATATATGCCAGCTGAAGGTACATATCCGTGTTGCCTTCATTTTCGAAGTGTCAGTTCTTTTTTTTAAATTTGATGATATCAAATGGTTTCAGAGCGTATTTGAATAGGCCCGTTCAGCATTTTTTTTTTATTTTAGAAATCGAAGGTAGACCACTTTTCAAGGCAATTTCAAAATTTTTTGGTTTTTATTCGAACGTTTAAGTCCTTAAATAAATTACCAAAGTTGGGACGCGTGAAAACAAGGCGGAGCTTCGCGTAACGTCACTTTGTAGATGCTGATCAGGCGACAGTCGAGATTTAATAATTAAAAACATTGGAGGTGAAATAAAATAAAATTTTAAGAAGAATAGGTTCTATGCAACTTTTCATAACGACTTAAAAATTGAGATTTTAGTCTTTCAAAACAATATTCGTCAAATAACTCGAAAAGTATTACATTGAGCGGAAACATGCTAGAGACAGTTTAATCTGACATTATATTTAACGTCAAATTCAACCGACGTTCATAGGTTACAATTCGGTATAGTTTAACAGCATCTAGTTATGGATAAATATAAGTACAGATAGTGTTTTCTGCCGTACTGTGTAAATAATACCACCAATTCACCAGAAAAACTGTTGTGTTCCAATAATAAACGCTGAACGTAATAATGAATGATTCAAAGCCACCAGAGAAGGACCAAGTCTTCTTATTGTGGAGACCATTTCAATGTCAAGTAAAGTAACAAATTACAATGTATTCTAAGCGTTTTATTTGTGGTAAGTTGTATCTTAATGTAGGAATTTGATTTTTAATATGGGTTTATGTTGTAGGAAAAACGGCCGCATTACAAGACTTGTTCTAGCTGTTACAAATTTAAATTACCCGCCAAACTGGTGGATAAAACAGGGTGTATTCTTAACGGTTCTAGATTAGAATGTTATTCATGCTTTGATTTCCTAAAAGGATTTTATCTAGTTTATGTTGGAATGAAGTGCAGTTGTTTTTGTTAGCTATTGATTATTTATGAAGCTCCCTAGACGCCCCATAATACTAGGATGGTCAATATAAATTAAGAAAAGAAATTTAAAAACTCGCCGCTGAAAAACTATATGAAACAAACTGTGAAACTCGTCTAAAGTCGGTGAACACAATCAGTGGGAAATGGCTACGAATGCGTTGGATTGTAGTTATAAATGCCCTTTGAATTATGTGTGTTATAAATACATATCGTTGTTTATTGCTTAGATAGATACTAGCATAAAGTACTTACCTATTTATTATTTTTTGTTATAATACAGACCTTTCTTGATATCTTCGTAAGTCTCATTCTGACTCTTCTTAGCAGTGAGTATCAATGGATAATAACTAATTTCTTTAGTAGATAAACTTATTTTGTTGTTTTCAGTTAGATACGCATGTATATAGTTAATAGGAAATAAAACAATGGGAAATATTTAATAAAATACAAAGTATAGTTAACAAATTCATCTAAATTAAATAATAAAATACCTATT
This sequence comes from Rutpela maculata, assembly GCA_936432065.2. Taxonomy (NCBI): domain Eukaryota; kingdom Metazoa; phylum Arthropoda; class Insecta; order Coleoptera; family Cerambycidae; genus Rutpela; species Rutpela maculata. Next base: position 51,176,803 of record OW386292.2, read on the forward strand.
AGACATATAAGGAAGTTCTTGCAGAAATTACAATAGTTTGTACTGTCTATATCAGCTGTAACGTAAGTACCTTGCAGCTTTTGCACTTCCAACCATTGCAATGTCAAAACGATCGTCTCTTTTTAAAAATTCGCTTAGGTACCATAAATATATCTACCGCAAGTAGAATGTCAGAATTAGCTTTTACAGATATACTGCCTTAATTGTTTTGTAAAAAAATATTAACAATAACTGCAAACATCAATCACTGCTAGCTAAACGTCAAATTTACTTTTGACATATGAGGTAATTTTCTTTCTTGTCAGCAATGTCAACTTATTCGTCTTCATCTGTTCTGCTTATAAGTTCACATCTAACTGCCGTTATGATGTCACTACCGTTTTCGCGGCACATTCAAATAGTCGAAGTTTAACAATTTTTTAAAATATGTTGCGCTAAGAATTTTTCTTCCAAATTAAATATATAACTAAATTAAGTCCTCCACTACCATATTTCACCATTTTTGAAAATTCGTCAACAACCCAATTGTAAGAAGCATATTACGCACGAATGGAAAAGTTACAAGTGCGTATTTCCATGAGTGCGTAATTGCCTTACAACTCGAATTATGTACTATACATTACCTACGATCATATTTATTTATTTATTTAGTAAAATTTGGATTTAGTTTACTAGTCAACAATGTCATTCAACAAATATTGTCAGTTTTGACAGCGTTTGAAAATTACGTAGGCGCATTTGTTTTTTTAAACCCCGCGTCAGCGATATAAACCACCTATAATTGGGTGTCCCGTGCGTTTTGTTTGCCGTGCGATTTGTTTACAGTGCGTTTTGTTTACAATACGTAAAATTCAACTTACATGGATGGCAGGTAGTATGTTTTTTACTATTTACAGTGGTGATCGTAGGTAAAATATACAAAATATACCATAATTAACTGAAAATGAGACAAATATTACACCGGAAAGTAACTACGACTGCCTTATTTACGACGGCTTCGCCTTAGTCCATCTACTTTTGCCTAAAGGAGTTTCGAAAGTTGAAGAATATTTAGAAAAATTTTTCAGGCACATATTAAACATAATATTGCCAAATTAAAAGCTAAACGTGTCGACATTGTATGGGATGTGTACAAAAAGGACAGTTTAAAAAGTCATACGATAGAAACTAGAGAACTCGTAATAAGAAGGTAAGTCCATAGTAACAATATACTACCAAAGAATTGGCCAGAATTTTTGAAAAACGCTAAAAATAAAACAGAATTATTTTGTTTATTGGCAAATGATACATCTAATAACTTTAGTTCTGTCGAAATTGTGCCAACTGTTGGCGAGGAAATTGCGAAAAATGGTTATTGCAATACTGCTGTAAAATCCTGCAACCAAGAAGAAGCAGATACAAGACTAATATTGCATATTAATGATTTTGTTCAACAAGGTTGGAAGGACATTTGCATTAAAACTGTCGACTCTGGCGTAGTAGTACTAGCGGTTTAATTTTTTTACTGTTTGTATAAAAAAAGAGCTAGAGTTTAAATATACAGTTTGGGACTAATAAATATTTTAGAGTATTAATGGTGCGTGAGATATCACAAAAACTAGAAGAGAGCAAGTGTGATGCGTTACGAGGTTTCCTCTCCCTAACGGGATGTGATACCGTTTCCTTTTTTTTCTGGAAAAGGAAAAGTGACCGCTTGGAAGACATGAACGATATATCCAGAAGTAACAGAAGCTTTCACGTTCATTTCGAAACCTCAAGAAAATATTCCTGATAAAATTTTAAACTTATTCCAACGATTTGTTTTTTAATGTGCCGCAATACTTCTGGCTGTACTGGAATAAATCAGGCACGAAAGGAATTGTTTACTTCCAAGAACAGGATAACGTGTAACATCACCCTTCAAAGGATACTTGGAGCAACACATTTTACGCTTCCAAAGTGGGAACATTTGGGGATAGTCTCTAACATCAAATTTGGTTTTGCCTAATCTTGAAAAATGGGGATGGCGCCCCTGTCCGAAAATGTTTGGGTGTAAAAACATTTCCGGAAGTATCTAAGGCCCTTAGACGATTAATTCAATGTAGTTATAAAAAAGGATGCATGAAACCAAATGTGGTTGTAAAAAAACCCGGCTTGAAATGCACGTTATTTTGCACAAATTATAAAGGAGAACTAACTTAAATTAAAAAATCTTTACCTATTTTTATTAAATTATTTTAAGGTTGAAAAATAATGTGTCTTCAGTTTTTCGTAAAGAAATACTCAACAAGAACATTATAATTATTGCTTTAGATTGTAAAATATATACATAAAATCATTTTCTAGTATTTTTCCGTGTAGCGGCTTTATTTTTAGTGTTAGGTAAACATTATATTGAATGAGTTTTTTTTATTCAAATTTTAATGTAAAATATTGTTCTTAACAATTTTTTTTTCTGTAACAGTACCTAATTATTTAGTTGAAAGACTTGTAAACTTTTAAATTATAAATAAAAAGTAACTTTTTTATCTTTTTCTATCTACCGCCTTTATTTTCAGCTTTAGGCAAAAAGTTGCATTAAACTTTTTTATTCAGAATTTAATTTGGAACAATTTTTCTTAACTTTTTTTTGCAACATCAATAGTTTAGATAGAAAACTCGTTCTTTTAAATTTTCTAAATCGATCGCCATCTTGAAACCGGAAGCCATTTTGATTTGGCACTGCTCGGAAATATAGTTGTTCTAATGACAGAGATCAGTATACCAAATTACAAAACTGTTTCACCAATAGCCGTTTTTTTCTGGGTTGCCACTCTACTATATCATTTAGACCAGTTTTAAAAAAAATTCATTAGGTCCCCAAAAGGGGTGAAAAACGGGGTTTTTTTGGTCACTCTTTCCCGACAATTCCCGGTTTTCCAAGTTGCGTTGCTGAAACCCTGTAATATTGCAGAAACAGTTGTGAAATCACACATTATATTATCTCCATTTTAGACACAAATGTTTTTTTTTACAATAATTTCAAGTATATTTTTAACATGAGTGGCACAATGTTGACAATTTGTAAAAAAAATATTTCTGTGGGAATTTGTTCCACGTTTTCATTCAGTTTTACTCCACTGTTAGGGATTATTCGAATTGAACGCCAAATTGAACGCCAAATTCGTAGCTTACCTAACAAGTTCGAGTTGTAAGAAATGGAAATAAGGCCCTGTGCTGTGCGTGCGGCTGGTCCGTCCCTCACTATTGAATTCCAAACATTCACACGATCTATTTATAATGTAGAATTGGTTGTAGCGGATTTAGATATAGACTTGCGAGGTTAACAGACCAGCAAGAAATGCTGGCCTACCTGGTCGCTAGAAACTCCACTCCTCCAGGTATTTGCAGGTTCGAAAAATACAAACATACGTCCAGTTTGCGCGTATATGTGCAAGCATAGAGTAATGTCATACATAATTCCTGGCGCCCGTTCAAAATGCCGCGCCATTAATTGCGGTAACGTTGCTTCGTTGAAAAGATGTTGAGGAAGCGCAGAAATTTGTTTTTTTTACAATAAAACATGACAAAACTATAAATAAATTAACCTATATATAATATTACGCAGGTCATTTAAAAGCAAGAATACTTACACGAACTGTACCAACAATGTTGTATTAAATATGAAAATGAAAGCTAGAAATACCTTATACAGGGTCCGACAAGTGTGTCGAAACTAGGATTGGCAAAAATCTTTTTAAAAAATCAAGAAAGTCGATTTTTAAAATTTAAATCATGAATATTTGATTTATGATTTTCTGATTTTTTTAAATTAAATTCATGAACTGATCATAATTTATAAAAAAAAAATTGACGTTTTCATTAGTAGTCAGAGATAGTTAGTACTTGCCCAAATTATTTGACCGCTAACTCGACTAATGAAAACTAGGCTTTATAGATAGGTGAGTTCTTGTAAGTGCTTATTATTTTTAATAAATACGAGACATTTGTAAATGAAAATAGAGGGTAAGTGAGAATTTTTTTTATCTGTAAACACTTATCTGCAACTTTCTCTGTATTCCAGATTAAAGATTAACCTTAGTAATCTTTTCTGTAAAAAAAACACTCTTTGTATTTCCCGAACACAACCTCAACTCTTTATGTTCAAAGATATATGAGGATATGCCATAGCAAAATAGATATTTAACAGTCTTGAAGTATCGAAGCAATCTTTAATATGTCTTATAGCATAGTACGTTTTACTTAATTTTGAACAAACACGTTCGAATTGAGCATCCCAGTTAAGTCTATTGTCTAAGTGAGTGCCTAAAAATTTTACTTTTTAATTGAAATTAATATATTTCAATAGACCTGTATCATTTGGCAAACCTTTCCTTATGTAGTAATTGATGGCTGTACTTTTAGATTCATTAAGTATGAGCCGATTACGTTGATACCAAGTGTTAAATTCATACATTATGTTAGCAACCGCAGTTTCCAGTTCCTGCGGAGTTTCGACTGTTACAGTAATGATAATACAATCAGCCAGCGTCGAGATCAATGTTTAAAAAAAATCTGAAATATCTAATTTTAGTCTATAGACCATTAGAAAATAAATATTTCAGATCGTAATTCAAGTTTTCATATTAATTTGGTATTTTTGAGACGATATTGTAGTCCTTGCCCAATATAGTCGGGAATCAGGACTGTCAAATTCGATCATACGATGTACACTTAAAGATATAGTTTTGAAAAAATACCTCGAAAAATACGTACATTATCTGAAATGATCTTGCGAATCTAAATGTAGAGGACGCCATTCTGTTATTTTTCATGCACGAGAAGTAAATTTAAGTTTAACCAGTTGCACATTATTTTCTGTATTTCATGAATATTTTAACTTATAATTTATGAACTTACGAATTCAAAACGATAGCGAAAACAACGGAACGCCGTACAAAAATAAAACAATGCAGATAATTCTTTCACTAAAAATTGCACCATTTTTTTCTACAGATTTCATATAGAAGTATGCATCTATCTGCAATAGTTTTTAAAATGCCTCGATGCTGAAATTTACAGTGAATTATTCTTAGTCCAGGAATTTTAATTTTTGACCCGGAATTAATGATTGTAAAGCTGAAAATTTGCAGGACTGTAGTTTTGGTCCGCCCTGGACCACTCACGTACCAAAAAGTCCCCTACTTTCACCCGTTGGCTTCCCTGTTTTTGTGGAGCAACATACTTTGGGCTTCCCATTGGTATGTCTACAATGCAGCCAGCTCCTGATAGCCTGCTACGGCTAATTTCCTGTTCCTGCAAGGTGGACTGCGGTGCCCGGTGCGAGTGCAGGAACTCTGGTCTGAACTACAGCATTTGTTAACAACAATTTCCAGAATAATTGGGCAGTGCCTGAATTTAGAAAGAATAAGCTTTCTATTGGTTTGAAAATCATTAATAAATGTTAAAAAACAAGCCTTTAAATGCGATGGGAACATAAAATAAATCAATTTTCAGTAACACAGAAATTTTCGGAAAAAAATGTTTACGCCTTTTTGTAATCGCGGCCGGGCTGGCGCCCTCTACATTTACATCCGCAAGGTCATTCCAGGGAATGTACGTATTCTTTTTTAAACTATAACTTAGGAGCGAAACTCTTCCTGACTAAAAGTGCGGCATTTTGGCATTAATGGTTCTGTAAATCGGAATAACGTCCATACAGGGCTGATCAAAACCCTACTTAACTTACCTATAAAAAATTACTTTTAAACCACAAAAACCTCAGATACAGTTTATACATTTTTTCTTCGAACTAAAATCTAGGTTAAAATTCGCAGAGGAATGCAAAAAACCGCAATGTTAGATATCTGTTCCTAGTCATTTTATAACATTTATTTTAAATTAAATGATGATTAACATTTTAAAATGCAGTTCATTTACGCGTCGCGAAAAAGAAACTATGGACTCAAATTCAATATAGATCGGGATATAGATATATTTATAGCTTTTATTGCCTGAAATAAATCAAAACTCTTAAAAATCAGTGCCACAGATAAAAATACTAGCCAAAAATACTATTCTAAAATAGAGCCGGTAACTGTTACAGTTACCTACAGAATTCCTTGTTAAAAATAGAAATAGATCCGTAATATAAGTCATGGCAATAAACTATGTACCTTTTTAATTATAACGTAGCTCGTAGCTTTACAGTTTGCTGGAAGCAAGAAACGACTAATTTTAAACGAAACAAGGCGAAATAGTTAATTTTCCTGTTTTGTCTGAAATACACACACGTAATTCTAGTTGTTTGCGTATATAATCACCGCCTGAAATTTGATGCTATACAGTGCTTCAGTATATAAATAATATGTTGCTCGGTAATTTTTATTGTTAGTGTGTTGATTTGTTCCAATTTTAGTGAAATGCGTTGGTTTTTAAAAACACAGCCAGCATTTTAGTACAGTTCCGAAATGCAAATTAGTACCACAACTTCAAATTAAATCCAAACAATGTAAAACACAAGTAGAACTTTGTACCCAAAATAAAATAATAATAAAAATAATTGCATCGGGTATACATTTTAGGGGTAAAAAAGTGGTATTTGAACAAAAAAAAATTTTACCGTTACTATATGAAACTTTCACTTCACTATGTGGATGTGGAAGGAAAATGTCATGAGGACAGCACAGAAAAAATTATTTCTACTGAAATCCAATTAAAAAATAATTACAATAGCTTTGGGGTGTATATTAACAATAAAAGAAATGTCAGGAGTATTTCTGAAACAATGTATACCGATTAATTATTTTTTATTTATTTGCTTTTATCATGATTAGAGAATATTATTTAGGTTTATGCAAATCACAACTTACACACTTTTTTATTTATTATGAAAATACCTACTTTCTGTATACTGTTGCCCTAATCTGGGCACGCTAATATACTAGTTAGGTAAATACTTTAAAACACTAATTTTTGGAGAACCAATCAAAACAACTACTCTTCTAGCTAATACTGACGAAGAGTAGTTGTTTTGATTGGTTACTTCAGAACAATAATAGCGCTAACCCGAATTTTGTTTCTTTGATATTGTTTTCTGATGAGTCGAGATTCACCAACAATGGAATGTTTAATTTATGATTTATATCTAGCTTTAATTAAATTTTGATCAACCCTGTATATTTGTATTAATATTTTATGATATACAACAAGAATGAGCCAGAGGCCCATTCTGCCTCCTGCGGAGGGTGGCATATCATAAAATATTAACACAAATATACAGGGTTGATCAAATTTAAATGAAGTTAGATATAAATCATTTTCTTAAGAAAAATTGTCATTCCTGCCGGTAACGATTACACATTACGGAACTTTTGGTACCGTTTAACCCCTACTAAATAGAGCTTTCTGAATATCCGGGTGGCCCATATCATAATGTTTAAAACAAATGAGTCATTTTGAAAAATGTGATTTTAATGAGTTTACAGCACCCTGTATGACGTATTATTGGACATATTGACGTTTTCGTATTTTTTATATGAATTACATTGAAACAAAATTAATTTTAACATATTCGCAGCCATCTAGATTGATAACTAAAATTCGAATTACTTTTCGTGCAACACTGTAGAAATTGTTCAAAATAGTATAAATTTATCCAAAATGTGATCTTTATTTCAAAAATGTAAAAACATACAGGGTGGTCCATTTAGAAAAGACTATTGGGGCCATTTCCGGTGAAACCGGAAGTGATAAATATAGCGCATAGGTCTCAAAAAGTTGGAAATCTTACCTAATTTCACCATGCAAAATTTCATCCCGATATCTTTAAAAACAAGGAAGTTACAGGGGTGGCCTTACTATTCGTTTACACCCGGTATATTGAGCGCAGGAAAATCAACATTTAATGAGGCAAGGTAATTTTCGGGAAAGATTTGGAGTAAATGTATGCGCTGTGGTGATTGCAACAAGAATTACTGGACCTATTTTCTTTCAAGGACCTTTGATAGGGGGGAGATATTTAAAATTCCTACAAAATGATATTGAGGAAATGCTGATGGACTTACCACTTGCAGTTTCTGAACAAATTATTTCCAACAAGATGGGGCTCCACCTCATAATGCCGCTCGAGTTATGGCCCATTTAGTGCACCGGTATAATGGGTGAGTAATTACAACGAATGGACCTGTACATTGGCCTGCCCGCTCACCACAGCGTTCTAGCATTTTAGATTTTTTTGTGCGCGGTTATGTGAAAGGTCCATATACTACATCACAACAGCAGTTTCTTTGAACGAAACCCAAAAGATCCTGGCAAGACAATTCAATTCAAACCATTTGTCAAAAACACCCAAATGTTCATTTGACGTAGAAGTCACACACGGTCAATAAACGATACGGTCACCTCGATCAGCAGCTTCAGGACGAGAGAGACGCGGGGGGCGGGAAATCGAATGAAAGAGACAGACACATCTGATTTCCGTGCAAAAGACAGAGACAAAGGTGCCTGTAGTGTCTACAGGTGACGTAGGCTGTAGACCTACGGGTATCTTTGTCTCTGTCTTTTGCACGGAAATCAGATATGTCTGCCTCTTTCATTCGATTTCCCGCCCCCGCGTCTCTCGTCCTAAAGCTGCTGATCGAGGTAACCGTATCGTTTATTGACCGTGGAAGTCACAGGCATAGACGTTATATAATAGGGGAATTAGTGGGCTCAGTGCTTACGTATTAGGCTTGAGACTACGGGATCCCGGGTTCGAATCCTGGCCAAAGTATGGACGTTTAATAAAAAAAAAATATTAGTTATACACCCTGTACAGGGTGGACCAAATTAGATGGGATTTGTCGTTTTCTCTGAAACTATGACAGATAGACAAAAACCAATATGGGTGTTTTGAACTCAATTTTCGAGAAAAAACAATTACCTCGAAAATCGAGTAACACATTCTAGGCACTTTTTTGAGTAGAATCCGTTGCTGATAAGAAAATTATGCATGCCTCAGTTTTCGAGATATAGACATAACTTGTGTTTTCTTAAATGGAACACCCTGTACATTATTTCATTATTCGATCACAACTTAAATTCCAACGATATATATGTCATATTTACCTCTAGAAAAAGTGGTTAATTTTCGAAAAATTTAATGTATTTGGGTGATTCTCACGAAAACGGAAAAAAACAGTGTTCCCGGTAAATAACAATTACTTTTGCAAGTTTTTGTTAATATCACTTACTACCATTAGATTCTTTTAAAAAAATGCAATATGTTGACATAGCTTATGTAGGCAAAATACTATTTTTATTATTTAATATGTAATTTCCAAGACTTGAAATGTCACTTCCGTGGATGTTCCTGTTGGATTTTTAGTATGTAGGACTTAGACTGCTTGAAAAGACATATCTTCTGAGTATATTTTAGTATTTGAGAGTCCCAACATATGGAATCTATTAACAAATGACTACGGTATTCAAATTTATATATTATAAGAATGTTATTATTTAATTTGTGAGTGTTCCCAGTTGGGTAGTCACTTCTGTGGACAAAGAGAAAATAGTATAAAATGTGCAAACATATGACAACTCTATGTTTTAAACTACCTTGATGCATTCTAGGCAACGCTGTTTAGTCGTGCTAGACATTCGTTATGTATGTTTTTGGTTCCTTAAGATGGTTAAATAAATAAATATAGCAAATATCAAACGTTGACTAGTTGGTTTGGTCACCTCTGTGGCTACAAGGTAAAGAAAATTGATTAAACAGCCTCCCTCAAATATGCAGTTCGCCTTATATAATAATAATCTACCCTAACTTAAAAGTACAACATAATCTTAAAATATTTCAATTATAAAATAAATACTATAAATATGTCACTTCCGTGGCCGTCACTTCTGTGGATTTAGATGGACCACAGTAGTGTTTAACAAACATTCAAAATGGTAAAGACAAATACTTAAAAAAGATAAAAAATTAAGAAAGAAAATGAAAACGGAAGAGCTAGAGAAAAATTGCGAAACGATCCAGAAAAACACAAAGAGATAAGATAAGGGAAAAAATATGAAGGATTAATAACTAGTCGTTGAGAACAGACACATCTGAGAAAGAAACGGGTGGAAAGAACAAGGCAGCATAGAAAGTTGAAAAAGGAGCAAGCACGTTCCCAACAATTTTTGGATAATGATTCACCTCCATCAAGTTCATCTGCACTTCCTGCAGCTATTCAAATTAACGAAAAAAACCTCTACAAGCAGAGCTTCCAGTGGGAAGAAAGTGGCATAAAAAAACCGATCTGATATATAAAAATTTTTTCTATTTCCGTTTTCAAAACATTGGATAATCGGCAGCTTTATTTTTTCAAATAAACCGGAATTTTAGAATTGAATTTATGTTATCAGTTAGTTTACCTTGGAGCTTATGGACAATACCGCGAATGTGAATATGAGAGTCGATGAAGCATATAGATGACAAAATGGATAATTTGGCAGTTGAGCAAACTTGACGTGACAGAAGACGGCCTCCAAAACGATTGGCAGATGTTACCAAAGAGCTGATGGGAAAGAGCTTTTGGTGAAGCTGTGCACTAAACGGACAACCACAACAGATGTGTGAGGCTGTCGGAAGTTCTATACAGCATACTATACATAGTTATACTTAGAGGGATCAACTAGAATATTACACGAATCACAAAAGACGTTCTGTGTAATAAAAAGAAGTAACAATTTTTGTTATGTTTTGCCTTTTTAATTAGTAGTTTTGTATTTTGTTTTTGAAACAATTTTTGAATTTTAATAATTTTTAGAATTATTCAATTCTTTAACGATTTTTCCATATTTCAGTATCTTAATTTGTTGTGATTCCATAGTGAGTAGTATGGAATCATCTGTATGTCACATCTGTGGACAGATAAAAAATTGTTACGAAAACTAATGTCTTTTTGTGTTTCTTTCTACATTTCAAATCATAATGATGTCTATCTATTATAGGTAAGTCTTGCGTATTTTTATTTTACTGGAAATAAAAATATAAACAAGCTAAAAACGTACTCTTCGCCTGTTCACTGAACTTTTTATATAACTGTTACACATTCTATAGAATACTCTTCGCAGCTTTTTGTAAATAATGTTACTTTTAGACATTTTTAATTTTATAGTACAAATTTAGTTGGTAAAATACTCATTGTAAAATAAAGTAAAAATAAAAAAAAACTATGCCATACTCCATTTGGGGTTTCGAACCCGGGACCCTTGGATTCCGAGTCAAAAGCGAAAGAACTACACCACCACCTTACACGTAAAAAAATGTTAATTTTTACATTATAAGACACGAGCTAAAATCATATTTTCACGGTTGCATATTACATTATGAAATGTATATTTGTAAAATATATAAATATCTAGATATTAAAATGAAATATCATTTCACCAGATTTCTATCCAATTACAAAAACATAAAAATCAAACAAATTTTTTTTTCAAATTTAAATCATTAATAACATTTTTATATACCGATCGATTTTGTTCAAAAACAATAGGGTTCTTCCTCTAGCTAACACTAATTTACTGTCCAAATTTCAGTACAATCGGATTTTTATTTCTTCAGTTATCGTGCTTACAAGAAACGTGACGGACAGAATTCGTTCACTAACACAATGATATGAAAATTTTTTCTCTACGAGCGATATTTACGATTTTAGAAATGTGCCGATCAAATACAATATACTCTTCGTTTTTGCGAAGAGTATAATAAAATAATTCTCTTTACGGTTATGCCTGTGGACAGATATGTCACTTTCGGGGACACTGTTTTCCAATTTTAGGTAAAAAATCGGAAAATACTAATCAACGATCTTAACCACCCATATAGTTATACTTAGCTTAATGCTTATAAAACATTCGTCCAAAGGAAAATCAATATGTTAATTTTTCATTTTTATATTTTTTAAATGGTCGTTTTCCCGTTTTGGTGAGAATTACCCATTTGTGAGGCCATGGAAAACTATTAACAACAACACTTCTTATAATACGAAATATTTTTGCCAAAAATAGGAAAAACTAAACTGCAATAAATGTTCGAATTGTGTTCCATTAACATCTATGCATTTTTGACACCATCTCCTTACAGCATTTGTTGCATTTCCAATCATGACAGGAGTAACTGTCCGAAACGCAGCTAATGTTTTGTTTTCCAATTTTTCTATGTTATTAGAACGTTCTCTACCAATAATATTTTATAAATAACCCCAAAGCCAAAAGCCGGCAGGGGTTTATCGGGAGATCTAGCTGGCCACAAAATAGGACCATTATTTTCTAAAAATTAAACAATATCTAAACTACTTTATTGTTTATTAATGTCCAGTTAGCTAAATTAATTGTTAGTTATCAATTTAGTTAACTTAGCTAACTAGACATCGATTTGATAAACTAGTCCTGAGTGATATATAGGCACCTATCAAATCCTCCCCAAATTGAGCATTTAAATAATTTCGTGTTTCATTTGACGTATGACCTGGGGCGCCATCGTGTTGGTAAATTAATTTTGAAATTGCATTGCGGGCATATTGTCTATTAAGGGCTCTATTTCTTGTCGTAGAATGTTAATAAAATTTTCGGTATTCAAATTACCGTGAAAAAATGATTATTTGGTATCTAATGAAACCACACCATACCATTATCTTTTCTTATTTTTGGCACAATTATTTTATATTATAAGATGTGTTGTTGTTGTTAATAGTTTTTGCATGGCCTCCTCACAAATATATTACATTTTTCGAAAATTAACCACTTTTCTAGAGATAAATATGACATATTATATACCGTTGGATAGCTAATTTAAGTTGTGATCGAATAATGAAATGGTTTACAGGGTGTTCCATTTAAAAAAATACAAGTTTATGTCTATATCTCGAAAACTGAGGCATGCATAATTTTCTTCTTATGAGCAACGGATTTTACTCAAAAAAGTTCCTTAATAGTCGAGAATCTAAAGGTCCGAATTCGATCATGGGGTATGAACTCGCAGGTATAAAATTAAAAAAAATGTGAATATTATGCAGAATTTTATGCCGAACTCGATTCCAGAGGGCGCGATGTCGGCCAAGATTGCGAAATTGTGAAAAAAGTAATAATTTCGAAAAAAATTTGGAACTTAAATATTGCATTATCTTTCGTTTACATTGCATTTACGAGCTTATTTATAAAGATTTTTTAATAATTCTTGTATCAATCGAAAGCTTAATGTTTGTAATTTCATACAAGTGTAATAGAGAGACATTATTTTCATTATAAGTTCACTATAAATTGTTTAAACAATATGTGCTCGGAAAGTGTAGTGTAATTTTCGGCATCGAGGTACTTTTGTTATTATTGCAAATAGATGTGTAGTTATTTGAGACGAAATACGTGGAATAGACCAATGAACATTTTCTATTAAAACAATTTTTTAATTCGCTGAATAATTTAGGAGATATGATTTTTTAAATGTAGGGCGCACGGCCGTAGTCATAACTTATCATAATAATAAATATAAGCGTGGCCTCGGGTACGCGATTTGCAAATATACTGTGATGAGTCACGAATTTGAGGTGCAGGATAATATTAAACTTCCGAATTGGAAAATTTTCATTGCAAATAATAACAAGAATGCTCGTTTATTGAAGTATATTTCCGAAAAATTCTACACAGATCATAGTAGTAGTAGTCTACCTCCTAGCGTTTCTGTTATGATGACAGGGATGGTCGAACATAGTACCAGTACAACGATTTCCTCCATGAAACAAACTAAAATTGTAACAGACTTACTTTTAAATCACAGCGAAGCAGACAAGAGAATATTTGCAATAGTTCAGTACCTATCAAATTTGAATTACAAAAAGGTAATAATACAAGCTACTGATACAGACAGTTTTGTGATGGCACTATACTATGCTACTAGAATAAACATAAATGAGTTGTGGATACATAGATTCGATCTGTATATACCTATTCACTGCATAATATAAAAACTGTCAACTACGCAGAATATATCAGAAATTTATTTGGGCAATTTTTTTCTTTGTACTTACGTCTTAAGTGGTTGCGATGCGGTCAGTTTTCCTTTCCGAAAAGGAAAAACTTACGTATTCAAAACATGCCTCAAATATGCCAATGATCCTAAGTTACAGTCAATATTGAATTTCCCACTCGACAGTTCATTTAATATTGCTGAATTTGAAAACTCTGCACGATATTTCTTTAAAGTCTTATATAGTAGACCGTTTTTCATTGGTAATTTGGACAATTTGCGAGCCCATTTATTTCACACTTGTAAATCGGATATTCGAAATTTGCCACCATCTGATGTCTCATTTCACCAGCTCATTCTTAGCTGCCTACCAAATAATTATTTAGAAGACAGCAAGTTGCGTCAATCCAGTGCTTCCCAACCCTAAAGATGTCGGTTGGGTTTCGAAGGACAATATATTAGTACTAAGACTTATGACAAAAAGTGTCCGTCCAAATGTAACGTCTGGAAACATATTTTGTAAACGCAAACAGTTCCAAAATTGCATTGGAAACTGCAGTTGTGCTAAGGCCGGTTTGGCGTGCATAATAGGTTGTTTTTGTGAAGGCCGATGTCAAAGGTGTTAGTTTACCCTTAACTTATACTATAGTATTATTACATCAATACACTTAATTATAGCATAACATCAATCATATGTATAACGACTTACCTATAATACTCCAATTTTAGTTATACCGTATATATTATGTACATAGAATTTACAATACATACAACCATTATTTTGTCAAGACGAAAAATATTTTAATTTCATTGTAGTTGTTAAATTAAATACAGATAATTTGTTCTGTTTGTAAGCATTATTTATGATCTGTACGAACTTTCATATGAAAGACGTTACAAAAATGTTGCTTATACCTTACAAAAAAATTAATAAAATAATGTACAGTGCCCGTCACAATAATCTTGCCAACCTACATTTTTCGAAATTCTCTACATTTCCCCCTGGTGTATATTATTAGATTTTTTTTTGTTTAGTTTGTTAATTGTCCTCTGCTGTATAAGAATAAAATGTCAATTGTGTTGTGGTAAAGGATGGCGGATTTGTATAAACATAAAATATAAACACACCACAGATAGTAGAGAACTCCCAAATCCATAGCCAAGGCTGTGCGGAAGGGGGTTACACATTTGGAAAAACTCAGACATACATCCACACCCACCGGTGTTGTCAATACTGGGGCTGGGGGTCGAACAAAGAGCGCGGTAGGCAGCCGATCAGCATATTCGCCATTCAATACGCCTTAACCGATTGAGCTACCGCGCCGTATATAACTGATAAATCAAATAAAACTTGCCATAGGTGGCAAAATTATTGTGACGAGCACTGTACGTAATAATAAAAACTTTTATTATAACAGCAGTGCCTCGAAATCATGTGTAAATAGCCTACAGAGACAAGACCGCGCGCGCGGTAGACCCAAACAATGCGCTTCATTTTAAAGAAATCATATCTCCTAAATTATTCAACGAATTAAAAAATTGTTTTAATAAAAAATGTTTGTTGGTTTATTCTACGTATTTCGTCTCGAATAACTACACATCTATCTGCAATAATAACAAAAGTACCTCGATGCCGAAAATTACACTACACTTTCCGAGCACATATTGTTTAAACAATTTATAGTGTTGTTTATAATGAAAGTAATGTCTCTCTATTAAACCCGTATGGAACTACAAACATTAAGCTTTCGATTGATATTAGAATTATTAAAAATTTTTTATAAATAAGCTCGTAAATGCAATGTAAACGAAAGATAATGCAATATTTAAGTTCCAAATTTTTTTCGAAATTATTATTTTTTTTGCAATTTCGCAATCTTGGCCGACATCGCGCCCTCTGGAATCGGATTCGGCATAAAATTCCGGATAATATCCATATTTTTTAAATTTTATACCAGCGAGTTCAGGGTTCGGCATTTTAGATGCTAGATTCCTTACTAACATGTTACTCCATTTTAGATTCGACACTTGGTAATTAAGATCAAGGATCTCAGGGTAGACCTTGCTAAAAAATAATGACTTAATGACCCAAACTTTTGAAAATAATGACTAAAAAATTACCTTTAACTAAGTCCAAATGATTGATATCCAATGGTTTTTTTTATCAAATAACATTTAATAACAACTGCAATATTAAGCAATATCTGATTATTTATTAACCTTTAAATAACATCAATATATATTAGCAAATAAAAAAAAAACAAGAACAAGATAACACATCATCAATGAAACAAATTATACAAACAATTCCTAGAATAATACAATAACCGGCACACAAAAAAAAATTCTGAACTGATGACCAGACATATCATTTTATATGTATTTTGCTGCTCTGAAGCCAAATCTGATGACAAAAACGCCTTAAGATTTTTTCCTACTGTCAATTTATTCCTCAAATATCCCATTATTGGACGAAAAAAATGAGAGAATGAAAAAATCTTGATGACTTGAAGCTTTTTATTACCAAAATACATATAAAATGATATGTCGGGTGATCAGTTTAGATTGTTTTTATGTATGCCGGTGCCTTGGCTGATTTTAAGAGGCCCGATATCAATTTCAAATAGAAGTTTTTGTGCAATCGTAATTAAATATTTGGAGCTCGCTTCCTGTATTCTGGTAGGGTAAAATAATGTAAATAAAGTAAAATAATGACAATAATGATAATTTAATGAAAAAAATGACTTTTATTGACTGACAAAAAAATAATGACTTTTAATGACTTTAATGACTTCGCTGAGATCCCTGTGAGATATAGAGGTCATCCAAAAAGGATGTCGAAAAAGATAGACGATCGCGGTTTGCCCCATTGTTTGTTTCTCGAAAATCGAGCTCAGGACACCTATATTGGTTAGAGAAAAACCCCAAATCCCATCTAATTTGGTCCACCCTATACATGAGTTAGTCGTGCCAATGAAAGTAAGATCACATGCCGTCGCGACGGCGGCGTCTAGCATAATCACGATAAAAAGCACCAGTTGGATCTTTTCTGAGGGACAGCTGACCTGCCATAGCAATTTGAATTTTTATTCTATATTTTCCTATTACCGAGATTAAAGCTGGGGCCGGGAATACTGATCACCCTGTACATAAATTGGATCATCGAAAGCTACGCATTCATTCAAAGCAAGACCTGAATCATTAGGGAAATAAAGAAATCGATCGGTTGTGTTCTAGAGAAGCGGAAGCGAGATATGCCTAAAACATGTGCGAATCTTGTTTTCACTTTATGTCTCATGCGAAACACGTTTCAGGATAAATTAAATTTCGTATATAATATTTATAGCAC
Source organism: Rutpela maculata (assembly GCA_936432065.2). Classification (NCBI taxonomy): domain Eukaryota; kingdom Metazoa; phylum Arthropoda; class Insecta; order Coleoptera; family Cerambycidae; genus Rutpela; species Rutpela maculata. The sequence continues at coordinate 51,194,106 of OW386292.2, forward strand.
GCTTGCTTACTTGAGTTTATGTAATTCGTTTACATCTTGCTTTGCCCTCTTCGTACGACTGTTCATAAAGATGTACAGATGAACGTATGAATAAAACTCCTGTAAATTTGGAGCTATATATGTGGACAAGCAGGACAAGCAGGTCTAAAATCAATACTTGTGTAGACTTCTAGTAAATATTTCAACTAGTTCATCAGATAGAAACTTTTATTCGTCGTAAGTAATTCCTTAGTGCCCCAAATTGCCAGTGGTGTAGAGTTATTAGTAAAGTAAGTAAAGCAGTAAAAGTAAGAGTATTTTATTGTTATAACTAATTATTTCCTAAAAATATATTTTTATAGATAAAAGAGATTCTCGATTTAAATTTGCTTTTAGAGTACAAGATCCGGCATAAGAAGTTAATACCTTCATCTGTTATTCATATAAGAAATAGCTTTTATGAAAGATAACACGTAGGCTAATAGATCGCGACTAGGTTGCCTAGCCATATCTTGACCCGATGGCATTTAAGTTGAAACATTTTAATTATTTTTTTCTTTTTTTTGTCAGGCGAAATCGAAATATTGTCTTTAAACGTACATAGCAGCGAAACCATTAACCATTAATCCTTCAGTAATTTTTCAAGAAAGCAAATTCATCATTATTTAAATACAAAAGGAGGAAAAATGTACATACAAAACACCAAATGAAACATCTCCTTACTACATCACGAAATATACTGCGAGGAAATAGAAAAACAACTGACAGGAGAAGAGACAGACTATATTCGCAAAAATGAGAGAAAAAAACAAGTTTCCTTGGAAAATGTAAATTTCCAGTTGTATCGCTCCTAGCGTCCTTATTTTTTGTCGTAGGGCAAAAAATAAAAAAGACACTTATGGTTTACAAATTCGTTAGTTCGTAGTTTTTTGCCGTTTAGGAGTTATGGACGTTTTAAGCAAAAAAGTGTAAGACACCGCCATCTTAAAAGGCCCGCCAGGCCCAAACTAAGAGTCACAGTAAAATTTAGCTATCGCTAATCCGAAGGGAAATTTTCGTCGAAAACCCGACATCTAAATATACTCATATTTTCAAAAATACGATACCACGATGCCCGTACCATGTCGATACGGAAAGAGGAAGACTTGTAGTTGATCCGCATCGTAAATCGCACGCCGAAATTCGAAAATTCGGCCGACACGAACGAATCAAAATTGACATTTTTGGCATTTTTCGTTTGACGTTTCCCGATCGCGATTTTGTGTTAGAAGAGTGTCTTTCGCCCATCTCTTTCCATTGCAAAAAAAGAGATAGTCGACCTTCCCCTGTTAATAACTAATCAACCATAAATAATACAAAAACGAAGGATAACCTAACAGACGTGTTTAAAAAATTCCTTTTTCTGAAATCGATCGGGAATGTCTACATTTTCAGCGCGATTTTAGAGCGAAAAATGCACAATTCCAGTATTTTAGTCCGTTGCTAGGAAACTATCAGAAAACAGACCGGAAAAGATCCGTTGCCAAGCAACGATCAACAAAGCCGTACGGGAATGTTACTTCCCGGCCTAGGCCGGGAAGTAACATTCCCATACGGTTTTTTATATATATTTTAATATGTTAATATTTTTGATTTTTATACGTTTAAAATAGTATTGATTGTGATTTCAGATTTTTTTTTTTTAAATGTTTATATTTTTTATTTTTGTACGTTTAAAATAGTATTTACTGTGATTTCAGAAAAAATAGTATGTGTACTTCGGTGTGAAAGCACATTCCCAGACTTCGATGCTTGTTGGCCTCGGCTAGCGCCTCGGCCAACAATTGCATCGTCGTCCGGGAATGTATCGCTTTCACACCTAGATACACAATATACTATTGTTAATGCAAATTCGCAAAGAGTAAGTAGAATTTTACTTCAAAAACCCGTTACAACAGTCGAGCTATCTTTTATTTTTTGCACTACGACAAAAAATAAGGACGCTCGGAGCGATACAAATGGAAATTTACATTTTCCAAGGAAACGTGTTTTTTCTCATCTCTTGCGAATATCTAGATAAACGTTGGTTCTAGGAAAAAACTGGTGGGGATCTATTAAAAAGATTATAAAATGGTGATAAATTTGCTTCCTTGAAAAATTCCTGTAGGATTAATGGTTTCGCTGCTTTATATGTTTAAAGACAAAATTTCGATTTCGCCTGACAACAATTTTCAAACTAAATGCCATCGGGTCAAGATATGGCTAGGCAACCTAGTCGCGATCTATTAACCTACATGTTATCTTTTATATTAACTATTTCTTATCTGAATAACAGATGAGGGTATTAATTTCTTATGCCAGATCTTAGACAATTAGTATCAGAACCTTATTATTACAGTACTCTTTCAACGAAAATGGAAATTTGCTGAAATCCTAGCAAGTGTTTGATCTAATTATAAGAAATACGTCGAGCAAAATCCAAATCTGTCTTGACATTGGAGCAACAGAAGCTTTATTTCACAAATTGACCATATCCTGGTGAAAAGGAAGATAAAACGGATTAAAAACATTGAATCAAAAAGTACAACAGAAGCCACAAAATCCTACATGGTAAACTGGAAATACAAAAGGAGGAAAAATGTAAATACCAAACATCAAATAGTACCTGGAACATCTCCCTACTACATCATGAAATATACAGAAGAAATACTGCGAGAAAATAGTAAAACAACTGACAGGAGAAGAGACAGACTAGACAACAATAAGTTCAAAAATAAAAATCGCGACAGAAAAAACGCTCAAAAGGAAGAAGTCACCTATGAGTCGAAGAAGGAAAGCAAAAAAACAAATATGAACAACTAAAAAAGACGAATAACAACGGATGCGCTACATAAACGAAGAATTGAAAGAAGCATTAAAAGAAATAAGATAGGCGGAGAGAAACCATTACAAAAAAAATACGGAAAATTCTTCGAAAACATAGAAACCTCCCATCAGCAAGATAACAACAAAATCAGAGCCTCCGACATTTCGAAAAATGTAGAAAAAATAACAATGCGCATATATCCTAAACATAAAACCAAGAAACTGGAGGAAGAAGGGAAGGCAAAAAAATAACGAAGATAATACAAGGATCCTTAGAGTGTGATTTTTCTGTCACTGTTACTGGAAGGAGCCCATTAGTGCCAAGTTTCTAGCCCCAGTCTTCTGAATTTTTATGGATTTCATATCATTTTTGGACTTGGTGGTACGTCCTAAACGCATGATATCGTGCAGCATCCATTATAGGTGGCAAAGAAGCAAGATGAAATTTGCTTTTTGTTGAGGATTTTATGAAACGTTGATACCGGACTTCTTCTAAAATCTCCTTATCCGCGCTACTACCATACAAAAAACAGTGGCTAAACAGTGACGATATTGTATCGCAGCCACTAAACGCGGAGAAACAGAATGTTCTCAGCGGCTTCTTTATGCTTTAAACAATTCGCGGAATACAGTCTTTTAGCGGTTTTGCCTCTCCCCGGTTTATGAAGATGGTGCTAATGCTGTTAGCAGAACAAGGAGGTCGATACCTTCTTCGCGGATGAAAACAGCATCAAATGTTGAGAACAAGGAAATCGCTGCATTGACAATCAAAATACCAGCAACCTCTACAGCATGCTTAACCCTAAAAGCAACCTGTTCGAATTTAGTTTTCAGCAACGAAATAAGTCGGACTTGTTTTGTATCGTTTTCACTGGCTAAAAATCGTTTATTGGAAACTTGATCCGGCTTTGTTTCATCGAAAAGAACATCCGCGGACGACTTCTTCGATCGGCGAAGTCTTTCTGAGGCCTTTGTATTGTTTTTTTTTCTACCTAACGGATATCCGTCAACGATAGTATGTGCTACTGTGCTGCTCTCTCTAAACAGGGAGGAAAGGGGCGTCCTTTTCGACCATTACAAAAGTAACAAAGAAACACAAGGGGCGATATATATCTGCTCTAAGAAACATCTAACGGGTCCGGCAGAATGAAGTATCCATTTTCAAATTTAATTTATATCAAGTCGGAATGCTCTTGTGATAAATGGAAATTTAAGTTGGCAAAGCGTTTGCGAGAAATGTCAGTTGAGGATATGGAGTGTTGGTCAAATATTCAACGTTCTTTTGCGGTTGAAGCTTATTTAAAAAATAACTATTCTGTTGTAATCACCCGGCGTTGTTTTCGTCGTCACTTCCATTTAAATCCACGAGATTCAGTTCCTAGTCGAATAACAATTAAAAAGTAGGTATACAATTTCGCAGTACTGCTTCAAGTGCCAGAGAAAAAGCAAAAGGAAGAACTCGTTCTGTACGCACACTTGAAAATGCTGAAAGGGTAGTAGCAGCTGTGCTACGAAGTCCTAGACGATCTGCAATACTAGCATTAGCACTCAATATTTTGAACAGTAGTTATCGCCGCATTCTGAAAGATTTACACTTCCATCCCTACAAAATTCAAGTCGTACAAAAACTTCTGCCTTGAGATTTTGGAACAAGCGTTGATTTTTGCGAACGTTTCGAAGGGCTATTCGCTGAAAACCTGAATATCACTGATTGCTTGCTGATGTCAGATGAAGCTCATTTTCATCTTTCCGGATTTGTTACAAACAAACAGAACTTTCGCCACTGGGCGACAGAAAATTCTCTGCAATTGCACGAAGTACCGCTTCATAGCAAGCTGTGTGGTGTGCAGTATCCGCCTTTAGAATGTTTGGGCCGTTCTTCTTTGAGGAAAATGACTTGACGGTTACTGTTACATCACAACGGTATCAACATGTATTGCTTTGAACAACAGCTTCGTAATGTTGGTGTGAATATTCGAAGATTATGGTTTCAGCAGGACGGAGCCACTTCCCACACTGCTAGGAATTTCATGACAATTTTGCGAAGAATGTTTCCTTTCATGTCATTTCGAAATGTGGAGACATCAACTGGCCGGCACGGCCACCGGATCTCGCAGCTTGTGATTTCTTTTTATGGGGTTACTTAAAGTCAAATGTTTTCTAATCGACCGCAAACTTTGGAACAAGTAAAATATAATAGTCGGACAGAGATTAACGCAATCCCAATTGAAATGTTGGAACGCGTGATGAATAACATTCGTGCTAGGCTTCAAGAGTGTCAGCAGCGAGGAGGAGGTCATTTGACTGATGTTAATATTTAAAAAATAAAATTTCTGTTTCCTTGTTTAATTTTTTAAAACAATTTAGCCATTAATAAAAACAACTCAATTTAAAATGGATACTTCATTCTGCCGGATCCTGTACTACAAAAAACATGAACTTGAAATTTACTCCACCGTGACCATAAGAAAATGTGTATATGACAAGAAAAATCACTGAAATTTAAAGTAGTAAATAGTTTTCTATTGTGAGTAAGAAAAACTTTAAAAATAATAAAATGTAATTTGTTCATAGATAACACAGCCCCACAAAAAAAAAAAAAAAGTTCAGACCAGCGAACCAGACCCATGTATCCCTATGTATTTTCGGTCGCTGAATCCGAATCCGAGGTCAAAAAAATTCGTATACCCCCAAAATCTTGAGCTAGAGCCAAAAAACACCCCTGGACTGGGGTAAAAAGAATATTAAGCTACGAGAATAGTTGTTACATCCTAATCTATCGAATTATACAAATTAAGGTTAAACAGCAGCGTACATACTATAGATATGAAATACACCCCCAGTGAGGGGTGCAAACTAGCCCCCATTTATAAAAAAATCGATTCAAAACAGCAGTGACTGTTGAAAAAGCTCGAAAGGTCTAAGTTTTGTTAAAGTGCATCAGATCCGACGTAATCTTCATAAACTGCCCGTATAGGGTTGAGAACAACCACCTTTAAGTTTAAAGGACACAAAACAAGAGAAAATGTAAAATCCGACAGGATTTCTATTTTGCGTAGTACTCTAAAATAGAACTAGAAACTTACGTACCATCAACGCCCTACAGTGTCAACCCTCAGATGGTGTGAAAACTACCCCCTATGTAAGATTTATCTATAAAAAGTTACAGTGACTTTTATAAAAATTCGAAACACCTACGTTGTGTGGAAGTGAGAACACACTAGACTATGTTCGGCGCTGTGCTTGAAAACCACCCTCATAGGACACTGGAAGTGTGCATCACGATTTTTGCTAATCATAGCATAAAAATGTAAATCCGGTTAGTTTCTTTCTGTTTTTCCAGCATCCTACAGATATAGGGGTGGTATCTCGCAACCCCGTGGGGCTGGTTTTCAAGCATAGCGTCGAACATAGTCTAGTTTCTTCTCACTTCCACACAACGCAGGTGTTTCGAATTTTTACACTACATTTTTATACTGTAACTTTTTAGTTTAGGGGGTAGTTTTCACACCCTCTGAGGGTTGACACTGTAGGGCGTTAATGATACGTAAGTTTCTAGTTCTATTTTAGAGTACTACGCAATTTCAGCCAATCATAGCATTCATGAAAATAGAAATCCTGTTGGATTTTACGTTTTTTCTTGTTTTTCTCGTGTCCTTTAAACTTGAAGGTGGTTGTTCTCAACCCTATAGGGGCAGTTTATGAAGATCACGTTGGACCTGATGAAGTTTGTTATCACTTTAACAAAATTTAGACATTTCGAGCTTTTTCAGTACTCATTGATGTTTTCGATCGATTTCTCACCCCTCCCTGGGGGTGTGTTTCATATCGGTTGTATTAGTAGCGTGTGTGAGTCGGAAAAAACCCGAAAATTGTAAATATTTTGAGCCGGAACAAGATTACCTCCCCCCCCCCCCCGTTTTCGAGGATGCTGAACACGATGGCGGTGTAAGAAGTTCTCTTTGGGGTTGCGCAACCCCTCAAAACGGCCAAAAACCACCCCCGAGAGGGGTACAACGCGCTTCACTCGATTTCCCTGCAGAAAATAACCTCCCCCCCGTTTTCGAGGATGCTGAGCACGATGGTGGTGCTGGATATCGCCTTCGACCCCAACCAACCCCTCCACCGGCCAATACTCGCCCCCGAAAGGGGTGAATTTTTTTTTTCGTAATATCAGGCAAATTGCATTTCTATCCGTTTTCGAGGATGCTGAGCACGATGGTGGTGCTGGATATCGCGTTTGACCCCGACCTCCAGTATAACGTATTATCTTTAAGTATGAATTATTATAATGTAAGAGAAGAACCTGTAGCACTTTATTGAAGCTTAATGTCATGTATCTTAATAAATGTTCTCAATTATTTATTTGTAAAAATCAAAGTATGTATCAATCATTCAATAGACCTACTTGCGGTATTTGATGATATTTTTCAGTTGGACAGGAATGAAAGAGCATTGCAACCAAGAAGAGAAGTACGATTTTTCCTATTCTTAACATCCTCGAAAACGGAAATAAATGTGTTTCCCACTGATAATACAAAAAAAAAATTACCGAAAATACATAGGGATACATGGGTCTGGTTCGCTGGTCTGAACTTTTTTTTTTTGTGGGGCTGTGTAATTTACAAACAAAAGTGGAGTTTGACGATTTTCTGAAAAAAACTTCATTAAGCTTCATTTTCCCACCGCTGGCTATATCTCGTTACATATTAGACTTACAATAAAAAATTTAGGAAATTTTGTCCTCTTCAACTTTGTCCAGAATATTATTCTCATAAGCGTTGCCGAATTATTTTGAAAACAATTATTTGCACCTTTCAGACAAGATGGCTACTCGGATAGTCGGATACCTCCGATTAAAGAACTTATATCTAGATACATAATTGTACTGATTTGTATGTTGCTGAGATAGTTACAATCTAAGGCACTTCTTCCCATAAGTTCTTGATTGGCTAGTCGATCTATTCGCGGCAGATTCGGGCACGATCGGTAAGTTCGATTATCATAATCTCAGTTTGACACTTTTGATAGTGTCCGCCATTAATGTTAATAAGTGTTTTTCCTGTTTTTCGATCAAAATCTGGTGAAGAAATCTTTTTATTTTAAGTTGTGATTTGCTTAATACCTAAATAATATTCTCTATTCATATTTACACAGTTTAGTGACAATATATTTAGTGCAAAATGGTTAAGTGCTGTGCGGTTTGCAGAAAGCAGTTTAGAAAAGAAGAAAATCGATCGTTCCATAGTCGTAACATGATGAAGTTCAGTTTACAGTTATAAAGTGAATAGTAATTAAATTTTAATATCGTTTCAATACACATTTATCTTGCTGTATTATCTTACTGTAATATCGTATGCCTACATCACGTTGTATAAAGAGCCGGTAATGCAGGAATTGCAATAATTCATTTTAATGAAAATATTTACCATTCTACACATTTTCTACACACACAACGCCACTGTTGCCTAGGGGATGTGATGTTCATCTATTCTTTTTAATGGACATATAATGTGACTATGTTAGGAGCAAACAAGGTATATAGTGAAAAGATAGCCTGTTATGTATCTAGATATAAGTTCTTTAATCGGAGTCGGATACCGACAACTGCCTGACGTGCTCTGCTGTTTCTGGTTTTCAGTTTTTATTAATTTCCATTTATTTTTATATAGTAACCATTTACACGTTAAAAATGAGGTTTTCCAAAAAAAAATCATACAAACAAGAGAATTTGTAAGTTCCAAAAATGTTGTGCTCAAAAAAAAATTCAAATAAAAATTGATAATCATCCAATTATCTATCTATATCATATATTCAACAGTTCAGACCAATTTTAGGTGCTGGAACTCCATTTTCTGGAGCCTGTATTTCATTAGAGGTATACTTTTGAACATCTGGAGACTCCTGTATGCAATAGTAGAATGGATCAATCTAGCAAGGTTCGAATGAAGTAATCACCAGCAATAAGACAAAAGCTAAACATATAATAGGCCATCATGATTGACCCGCGTTTTATTAATCTTCAACAAGTGTTATAAACATAATATAGGGGTCATTCATATGCGATTTGTTGCATATTTCACATCACTGCAAGACATTCATTACAGTACGCGACGCACTTTATATTGCAATTCATGAAGTTGTATAAAAACTATGATAGTATTCAGTTAAGAGACAACAAAAGACGCTATGTGTAAACCGATGAAGATATCAAACACCTGATCTAAGACATAAACCACTATCTTCTGTATTGTCGCTGTTTGGTTTAGTGTATGTGAGAAATAGAAGTAAATATGCTAGGAAATTGTCACATAATCATATATCACAAAATACGAGGCAAAAGTAAACACAAAAAAGAAGATAGATTAAATGTAAAAAAAACTTTGTAAAAACAAGCTTTTATTATTATTATTTAGGTATACTAAAACGAAAAAAAAAAAAATTAAAAGCTCGTTGCGTGCGAGTTCATACAGGCATTAATTTTGTTTGACAGAAGTTGTAAGTACCTAAGCATTTTTATTTTGTTCGTTTTAGTACACCTAAATGATAATAATAATACAAGGTTGTTTTTAAAAAGTTTTTTACATTTAACTTTATTTTTAATTTTCTAGTTACGTCTCAGTGGGAAAGAAATACCTTTTTTGGACAAAAATCTACCGACAGTTCAAATCTTAATAAAAATCAAAGTTTCTTAGTGGAAAATATTCATTATAAATACTACCTTTTAGTACCACTGCTCCTTTTTATCTATCCTAACCTAGGAATAAGGGATTAGTCCATTGTCTAGAGGAGGTTCCAGTTGACATTTTTGTCCGTGGAATTTTATTGCTTTATAATATCTTGTTCGGGTCGCTGATTACGAAAAAAAGAGTCATTTGGCCCAAAAGTGTAACCATTTTTAGTTATGGGGGCATTTTTTTGTATTTTCTGCGATTTTTCATCCTAAAAATATTTTTTACTATATAATTATGTTTTCTGAGTTGCTGATTATGAATAAACCAGTCACTTGGCCCAAAAATGGTCGCCTTTTTAGTTACGGGCCATTTTTTGTCATTTTTTGTAATTTTCTCGATTTTTCATCCCAAAAATATTTTTTACTATATAATTATTTTTTTTGGGTTGCTGATTACGAACAAAATACTTAGTCCTTTGACCCAAAAATGATTAAAAAGCCCCATATAACTAAAAATGGGATCACTCTGTCTGGACAAACGACTATTTCTATCGTGATCAACGACCTAAAAAACATTAATAATATAGTAATATAATATTTTTGGGTCGAAAAATCGCTGCAAACTGCCAAAAATTCCCAAAAATGCCACACAATTAAAAAGGGACCACTTTTGGATCAAAGAACTATTTTATTCGAGATCAGCAACTCAAAAAAACAATTATATAGTAAAAAAATATTTTTAGGTTGAAAAATCGCAGAAAACTACAAAAAATGCCCAGAAATGCCAAAAAATGGCCCATAACTAAAAAGGGGACCACTTTTGGGCCAAATGACTGGTTTACTCGTTATCAGCAAACCCAAAAAACATAATTATAGAGTACAAAATATTTTTTAAGTTGAAAAATCGTAGAAAACTACAAAAAAATGCCCAAAGATGCCCCATAACTAAAAATGGTTCCACATTTAGACCAAATGACTCTTTTTTTCGTAATCAGTGACCCGAAAAAGACAATGGACTAATCCCTTATTTCTAGGTTGGGATAGTTTTTTTAATAAAAAGGAGAAGTGGTACTAAAAACTACTATTCATAACGAATATTTTCCACTAAGAAACTTTGATTTTCATTAAGATTTGAACTGTCGGTAGATTTTTGTTCAAAAAAGGTCTTTTTTTTTCCACTGTGCGTCATAATTAGTTTTATATTCGTCGTCCTTAAAATAATACCTGATCCTTCGCCATTTCTTAAAATTTAACGTTTGAGTAAATATATTATCCGATATAAAAATTATACTTCAAACCGGATCCTCTGCCATTTCTTAGAATGCAATGTGATAGTGAATACACTATACGATTAAATTATAGTGTTAAACTCAAAAATACAGTTTTTTTGTACCATATTATTGTATTGTCACCAGAACTACAGGCATATGCAAAATTTCAGCTGAATTGGACGTTAAGTGGTTCAAAATTGAGTTGGAAGAATCCTCCTGAACATACAAACAAACATACTAACTAACCAACACACAAAGGCAAGTTAAATAAAAGCTTGTAAAATATATCGACTCTACCTAACAATTTTGTTTATAGATAATAAAATATTAGTTCAGATTCTGGAGACGTTTATCTTTCAGACAAACAGTTGGAAAGTGTATTCGATGTAAAATTTTCTGCTGAATTCGAATCCGGAGGGCGCAGAAAAATCGGGGATTGCCTTCAACTCTTCATCCGTGAATTTCCCTTTGTTTCGGAAAACTGAATTTTTAAAATGTAACTTGAGTTTTCTTCCACAAATCGTAAGCTAAAAATTCATTCTATTTTTTATTTAAATTGTAGCTCACAGTGAATTATAAACGTAACAGTTTAGTCAAAACGTATCTAATAAACAATAAACACACCACATATTCTAAACAACCCCTAAATCCAAAGCCAAGGCTGTCCGGAAGAGAGTTACACATTTAGACAAACGCAGACATACATCCATACCCACCAGCATTGTCAGTGCTGGGGCCCCGGGCTCGAATCCAGTACACGATGGACAATATGACTAGCGTATTCGCCACATAATACGCTTTAGCCAACTGAGGTACCTTGCCGGTAATATTTATAGAAATTTTAGAAAATTTCATCTAGTTTAATTTTGTATAAAGACAATTTTTCGCAAGAGGTCGTAGTTTTCGAGTTATTTAAGAAAAACGTGAAGGGGACCTTTAAACTACTAATGGTAAGTACTACTTGTCCTTTTGAATTTTAGTTTTCTGTCGAGCTTGTTGCCTAAGGTTAATATAACTCGTGTAAATTATAATAACATATTGCATATATAGTACTATACAGGCTGACCTTTGCCTAGCAAAGCACTTGTTTTTTGCACATACAGGTTGTCCGATTTGAAGGGGCAGAACTTCAGAAGGTGAAGAATGTCAAAAAATAATATTACTTTTTCAAATAACCCATATGAAGAAAATGAGTATGTGCCGAACTTCAGACTTTCAGAGCGTTAAAATTTTGATAGTTTTTATTCCTGCTACTTACCAGATGGAGTTATGAAATATTTTGATTTGCCCACTGGGCAACTCCTATATATTTTACTAGGGGCGTTGGGAAAACTAAACCTCTTTTAAGGATTATATGATACTTCAACGACAGGTTAAACTAAATTAAAATATTTTTTTACTTGTAGATGTAAAGTTAGGGTGTAGAGTTATGGTAAATATTGAAACATCACTGTTTTTAAATATCAAAACATATACTTAATGTCTAAAAGGAAACTCACGTCCGAACAGATTCTTCTTCGGAAATTACCAATCACATTTCATAAAAGCTTCTTCTTCGGGAGTACAAGACAGAGTATTTAACAGTAATGGAAGAAAGTCCTACCTGAAAAAAATACAACAAATATTAAAAAGATAGAATGTGCTAAATTAAAAATTAAAGAATATTTCAAAGTTCATCTATTTATGTTGCTAAATATTAATTAATATAGGCGTTAACAAATTATAAAATATGTTATGCCCTACTAAGGGCTGGTTTATCAATACAGGTTTAAGTAATCGATAATTACTTAATAAATTATTCAATAGTCAGAAAAAACTTATTATTTCATTTGTTTTTATGATGATAACATTTTTTGCATTATATGAAATTCTGGTACACCCTGTATATACTGTTTACAGTACGAACCCTCGACGCACGAGTCCAACTCGCATTTGATCGGTTCCTTTAATGACATTTTAAGAATCCGTTTTGAATAATCTCCACATTCGCTATTACCGAATTAACTCCCCACGTAACAATTTAAATTCCTTTTAGGTTTATTTAGGTTTTCAGTGCTTTATAATGACCACCTCATAGTGACCACCACTGATTTATGCCAGATATAATAAATGTCAAATTCACTTAAAGATAGTCTTGCCTTGAAGAAAATTTTAAAAAGGCTTTCAAGAATTTACATCAAAACTAAATTATCTTGTTTGTAGTCTTTATTGGTTTATGGTAGGTTCGAGGTATTTGTCATGGCTTCAATAAAACTCTCTAGTTGTTAAGTCCAACTTAGGAGGATCAAGTTTTATTGAAGAATTTAGGAAATGTTAAGGTTTTATAATCGCTTTATAAAATTATCTTGGGGTAGTTGTTAATGATGGAATATAAATCTAATATGCTTTGAGATCACTAAGTTTCAAGTCGAACCTTCATAAATACAACCTATAATAACTCAGGCTTAACTATAAAAGGATTTGGTTTCTCTTTGTCCAGACAATAGTATTTAAAAATAGGTAGTTTTAAAGCTGTATTAAGAAATATTCATTGGCATTTCATGTATTTGTGGATGCCGTATGTATGTGGATGAATAAACACAACACACATAGTAGACAACCCCCAAATCCAAAGACAAGGTTATCTGGAAGAGGGCAGACAATATCCACTACCGATCGACATTGCGGTACTACCAATAACTTTCTACAAATGTGGAAAAATCTTAAAATCAAACAGAAGTTTTAGATTTTATACAGGTGCCATAAACCCTATAGGTCTAAAGCGGTTGCGTTAATTAGAGTAGGTTTTAAAATGGCCTAGAAGTTTAAAAAATATTTTAAAACCTGAGACTTAAAATATATTTCTACAGGAAAAAATTGGCGTACTTAAAGAGCAATTGGTAATTTAATAGACATTTTAAGACACAACACGTTAGAAGTAGAATCATTCACAACTAGTAGGGTTTTACAGCCGCCATTATTTCTAGCAATCAAGCAATGTATAGGGGTTAACCATATTGGGGAGGTTCCAAGTTTTGGTTTTGTGAAGGTTTTAAGTCACCGAAAAGAAAAATTAATTATCCATATATATTTTTTAATTTGTGTTTTTAGAAGGCTCACGAATCTAACCATGTTTTACAGTAAACTTAATCTCGTTGAAGATTTTAGGCCACTGTGAGGACTCCCAAAACTTTATTTGTAAATACTCTCTCTCAGTATTCGCCATAGGTTCATTTTATAACTATGCATGGTGGCCCTATATTGTGTGGATGGTGTGAGTGTGGCAATAGATTTATTTGCTTTTATATTTACTTCATTAAATACAAAATGTTTTCTCAGTCAATTTGTATGTGCCTTTTAAATTTTAATATAGTGCTTATCCTAAACCAAATATAGTTTTATAATACTCTTCAAATATTCTACGAGTACATGATTCATTAAAACTTGAAAGCTTTATTAGTAGTTTTAAAAAGATGCATGTGGGTCTTTCCCTAGGTGGGCCCCTGTACTCTTATAAGGGTTTTAAGTCAGTTTTATAGAGTCCTTCCAGACCATTTATATTTATAAGTAGTCTTAGAAATAAGCTTTCAGAATATCTTATAGAGTATATTAAAACTAAAATTGTCACTTGGGTCGTTTCACATCAAGCCATCAATCGTATGTAAAAAAAAAATGAATAAAACAGTAAGCCACCCTTAAAACAAAAACATAACCAATACTTAAGATAACTGAAGTACGCAGCAATAAATAAAAAGAGTACCTCAATTTTGCACTTGACAACTTCACACTTAATACAGTTTTCATTTTAAGATTCACCCACAAATAAAACCAACATGATTAATAACTTATTGCTCTCCAATAATGCAGCATACCATTCTGTGAACAATGGCTACAAATAAGATCCACTACGTAACTGAATTACAAAGAAAGTTGCCGAACAATGAACGCTATTAAATTAAGTAACCGTGCGCAATCATCATTTTCCTGTCGGTTGGGATGCGATAATGATAAATAATAAATAAACACACACGAACGTGTCACAGAATAAATGTCCAACCTAGGAGGTCTGAAAATGACATCCATTAACAAATCCTAGTTTCTTAACAGCAAATGTATTAAATTAAAACAAGTTCCGATGGTATTAATGGATTGATATAACCCAAAAATCAAGTTACAAATCGATTATATCCAGACATATGGTTCGGCCACATTGGCGTAGAATAAGGAGGGAGCAGGCAAGACGAAGTTGTAATTTAATATCCATTCTTCATAGTCTGAAACTATTGACAAAATTTTTCTAATACTTACATATAACGAATAAGGTTTGCTTGATTTTGTTACGTTTTGTTGTTGTGAAGAAGTGAAGAGGAAAGTCTGAATAGTAAAGCTTTTCTAGCAATATGTTATGGTCAAGCCTGTCTAATAGATTGAAGAAGTCTGTGTAAACGACATCAGTTTCAGCCTGCATGTCAATGGATTTAGCAATAAGTAATAAACCTTTGTCAATGCAGACCGCTCAGGGTGGACACTTGAGAACCTCATAATGCAGATTGACCGCAAAGATATAAACAAATGTCACCCTAAAAGCAACCTGAACAGCCGACAGGGCACGTGCCAGAATCTACAGACCAGATGGACACGGTTCTCAGACATGATACAAAGAATACAAGGTATGATATTCAGTTCGCCAAATTCGGTCCGGTTGGCGCAAGACGCCACGCGGTGATAGCGGGATTTTAAATTACATAGGATTTTCCTCATGATACAAAGAATTTGTATCATGGATTTGCCTGAACTCATTGGAATTTTGAATAAATGGAGATTCTTAGTGTTCTTAGTAACCATCGTTCTTTATAAACGAGCTTTATCTCCGCATAAATACGTTTTAAACATATTGTCACTTTTACATGATGCCAATGCACAGCGCATTTTTATAACTAAATGTTATTGCAAGAACACTAAAATAAGTAAAATAATCCAAAAAACAACTTCCACAGACGTCGGCAAACTCACTTTTACGAAGGAAGCGGGTAGAAAATGATCAGCGCGTGACGAAGCAACTGTCGATTTGGCTCCGCCCACATGCGCAATGTCATACCTTGTATTCTTTGTATCATGGTTCTCAGATAACTGACTTTTTAAATGTCGTTTGCATAACTATTACTCCCATTTCCTGGATTATAACAATCATTGCATTCCACCCCAAGGATTACTTTCCATTAATTAAGCAAGTAAGATAGTTGAAAAATTGAATAGTGAGCGGATCTAGAATACGATGTCATTTCAATGCGAATACACAGTGTCCGCCAAAATTATTTTTGATAAAAGTTAGTGCATGTTCTCAAACGAAAAAGGGGCTGCACAAATGTGTGTTAGTCCTGGCACTTGGGTCCGAAAATTAGTTTTTTTAAAATTGCCTCTAGAGTAATTACTATCTTTATTTTTGAAGATATCGAAAAATGTTATTTAAAGAAGTTGCTTATAATGCGAAATTAAATCCAGATATCAAATTTGGTTGTTTTATTTGAAAAATAAAAACATTCTACTTTTTTACGCATAATTCCTGAACTATATTTTTAAATATTTTTCTGTTAATTATTCTCTATATTTAATACATAGTTTCAGCATAATTAATGGATTAAATCCTACTTTGAAGAACTTTTAGAAGTATTGTTTGACAAAATAAATATTTTGGGAAAAAATGCTGAATTTCTTGGTGCAAAGTTGGTCTCTTTTTTTACAATATTAATTTTTTCGAAATTTTTTAACACAAATCGCTTAAAAAGAGTTTCACTTAGCGATTTAAATTAAA
Source organism: Rutpela maculata (assembly GCA_936432065.2). Taxonomy (NCBI): domain Eukaryota; kingdom Metazoa; phylum Arthropoda; class Insecta; order Coleoptera; family Cerambycidae; genus Rutpela; species Rutpela maculata. The sequence goes on from OW386292.2 coordinate 51,210,664, forward strand.
AAATTTCGAAAAAATAGAGAACTAGAGTACTTTTTCTAGATCAACTAAAAGACCTGAAAGAACGTTATATGAGCCAGGATCAAGAGAAGATCTACTCGACCATACCTTTTTCTTATAATGATTTTCGCGGCTCTGCTATCCCAGAGACATTTAAAACAAGGATACTTGGTGAAACCTGACTGCTGCCCCAGCCATATTGTTAAATCTCCACATATCAACCATTTATGTTCAGAGTATTTGATTTTTTCCGATATCTTTTTCATATTCGTGCAGTACAACTCCCACCACTTCACACCAAACTTGGTTTTATGAAACAATTTGTGAAAGCTTGAAATAAGGAAGGAAAAACATTCAAAAACAGAAATATCCAGAAATGTTTTATATGCAAAGTTAAAGGAAGGAATATTTGATGTGCCTCAAATACGTACAATGCTCAGAGATGAAATTTTTGTAACAAAAATGAATGATCAGAAAAATCAGGTTGGCTTAGTTTTAAAGAAGTTATTAACAATTTTATTGGGAATCAAAAAAGTCATAACTACAGAAAATTTGTCGCTAATATGGTGGAAAACTATCGTAAGCTAGATTGCAATATGAATTTGAAGCTTCACTTCTTAGATTCTCATATTGATGACTATCCTCAAAACCTTGGGGAATATAGTGAAGAATAGGGAGAGAGATTCCATCAGGACATTATGGAAATGGAGCGGCGTTATCAAGGAAAATGGGATATAAATATGACGGCAGATTTTTGTTGGACGTTAAAACGAGAAGTCAAAAAACAAGGAGTCAAACGAGCGCGAAATCCACTGCACAGTAAAAGGGTTCGTTACCACAAACAGGAATAAGATCTTAAACCCTTTGACACCTCAACTTTCTCAACGCTTTTAAAAACTTTAAAAGGTATCTTGAATTACTACTTTAAGTGTTAAGATGTGGTCGTTTGCATAGAATTTCTTTCATTTTTTTGACAATATTGCAGATTTAAAGCTATTATTTTGAGGTTAGAAAATTCTGGTGATTTGCTGGAGAAAATCTAACATCAAGTTCGTATTCAGCGTCTCAAATTACATGGGTATACAATATTTTAGACGTTTTCATAGGTATTTATTTTCTTTTTTTTACAATATTGTATTTTAAGCTATTTTTTGAGGTTAGAAAATTCTGGAAATTTTCTAGGGGAATTCCGACATTGATTTCATATTCAGCGCTTCAAAATTTATAGAAATATAATATTTGCGTAAGTGTTTCTTTCTTTTTTCCACAATACTGACGATTTAAAGCGGTTTTTTGAGGTTAGAAAATTCTGGAGATTTGCTGGGGGAATTTCGACATCAGATTCGTATTCAGCGACCCAAAATACGTGGAATACAGGAATATTATATTTTGGTCGCTTGCACAGCACTGTTTTTTGTGTGGCTGTGTTATTAATAACAGAAAAAAAATTAAAAGTATAGTTCACGAATTATGCGCAAAAAAGTGGAAATTTTTTATTTTTAAAATAGAACAACCAAATTTGATCTTAATATAACTTCACATTATAAGAAACTTCTTTAAATAACATTTTTCGATATTTTCAAAAATAAACGTAGGTTACTCTTGAGACAATTTCAAAAAATTTAATTTTCGGATTCAAGCGCTAGGACTAACACACATTTGTGCATTCCTCTTTTCATTTGAGAAGATTCACTAACTTTTATCAAAAATAAATTTTTTCAGAAAGTCAATAACAACAGAGATTCCCATATGGTGCAGACTTTTTGGCGAACACTGTATAAATATATCAAGTCATTTCTTTGGATAATATAATTTTTGATTTCCAGTGCAATGATTTTGAATAAAGGGATCTGTAGGGTAAAATAGCCCGAGAAGATTTTAGACCAAATTCTGTGTTAGTAGATTGATAATTTTCTCTTCCCCAAGTGCTTAGCTTCTGTACATCGCGAGATCGGAAGTCGCAAATGGACAGAGTGAACCAGAAGGTCATGTTCAAGGAGTATAGTTCAAAAGTGAATTGAGCAATTATCTGCCAGACCTGTATGTTCAAAAACAACACTTTACGTTTCGAGTGGTCAACAAATGACCAGTTGAAAGTTGATCTGAGCTACCGATCACGAAAGAGTATGACGTTGTTAGCGCACTCAAAGGAGTACAGCAAGTGATCAGGTGAAAGAGTTGTAGTATTGATTACAAAAGACGTTACCACAGCATTTCAACTATGGACAAAGACTGAACCTGAGTCGTAAGATTTGCTGCTTTTATATCAAAATATCTGATGTCTAAACGGAAAAAGTATAATACCTACTCTACGTTAAGGAACAAGCAAGCACACTGCTTTTATGATTCCATGCAGTTTCTTAAGACCTTTACGCGTTATTTAGTTTGACAAAATTACGTTAGCCACAAACTTTCAACGTAGGGTAATTTTCAAATAACCCTACGTCTGCGTTCCCGTTCTGTTTGTTTAATATTTCTCAACTGTATGCAATACTGTTCACTATTATCCTGCCAGATCTAACTTTGTTCCTAACTATTTTAAAGTTCCGAAATATGTTAATTTTAATTAATAAATCAGAAAATTATTCATCAGTATGTGATCTAGACACAGGGTGTTTCAATATGACGAATGCAACTACTCTCCCTAATTTATAGATCTAAAAATAATACGTCAAAAAAATATATTTTGGTTGAATGAACTGGGGTTATTAAGGGATTTGTGGAGTAAAATTATTCGGTCGAGTGCCACTTGGTGCATGGTAAATGAATACAGGGGGAAGTGTGGGTGTTTGTGAGAGACATTGTCACATTGTGCCATGATTTAGAGTGTCTTGCTCTTCTATTTGCGTTTTTCCGTTTAGAGCTCGTCTTCTTCTAATATCTCTGTTTTCCCTGTTTCTATGTGTTCATGATCATTTTAATCGTTGTTATCCACGTGTAACATGGTCTCAGTTTGTTCAGTATTAGCACTTTCTTCAATGGATACGTTGGGTCCCTTTTTCGGACAATCAGCGTGAAGTTATCCACAAATTTCCATCCACACTATACTGTGGTGAGTTAATTTTGAGGAGGGGTATTTATATGGTCATTTTCTAGTCTGTAGATAGCGTTCTGATTTGCATCCATGCTCTGACGATAATTTCTAGGGATTGCTCCTTTAGCCTTTCTGATCCATAATGCGTTAATTTGTTGTTTACTTTGTCTATTACAGTATTTCTTGTAGCTCTAGTCATTATTTTTAACAGTTGATCCTTTTATGGTGGCTCCTCCAAGGGTCACTGATTCGTTTTTTGTATTTCTTTGCGTTCCATTCTCCCTTCTTTTCTCCTAAAATGATGCAGATGTATTTTCCACTTTGCATATTGTTTATTTCTTCAGATTCTCAAAGTTTGGTTTAGCCGTTGTCCCTAATAGGGACAACGGCTAAATCAGACAACGGCTAAACCAAACCTTGAGATATCTGAAGAAATAAACAATATGCAAAGTGTTTCTGTTTTGAAGAGTTCTTTGCATTTTTTCTCGTCATAGGTTCTCTTTTTTATTTCAATGCTTCTTTTAGTCCTTTGTTTATGTTCTGCATTTGATATTATTTGTCTGTGACCTTCATCTTTGCTAGCAGCCTATATTTACTATTTGTTTCCTCTCTTGTTGGGGCCATCAATGGCTTATCCCTTTTAAAAGTTTTCCTCACAGCAATTTTCATTTTTGAGATCATTGATGTCCCGTCTATTTCTTCTCTTGCTAGTTGCTTTTCTATTTTCTATGTTCTTCGTGCTGTAGCAGGAAAGTGTTCCAAGTATTGTTTGTTATTTCCTTCATGCCCTTTCTCTTTTTGTATTTCCAGTTTCCCAGATAGTATTTTGTGATCTGCGTACTGACTTCTGTGTCCTTTTTTAATGATTTTAGCACGTATTCTTATCTTCCAGCCCGCCAAGACATGGTCTATAGGTGAAATAGTGAAATGAGCAGCCGTTGGTCCAGGTCTCAAGATAGGATTTTGTCCACGTGATTCTTACTGTTAAGTCAAATATATGTGCCTAAGTTCAGTCAGTTTCCATTTGTAGAGTAAGCTTTTCCCGATTTTTCTTTTCTCATTTCTTCTAGTTTCTTGAGTTAGCTGTCTGAATACTCTAATTATTCGAAATAATTTGTTCCTATTTTCCATCTTATTTCAAATGAGGTTCCTGGACAGCATTATTTAGGTATGTCATTTTATTAACTATTATTCGATTTCCTAACTGAAATTATTAATTTTATATTTGAAATAAATTGACCAGTTTGCATCAGTAAAATATGTAGAAAAATAAAATGCAACACTGCACATGATAAATAGAAAATCCTACATATTTTAAGGTAAAGTAGGGATTCTATTCTAGAACCTATTTCATGTAAAAATAGTACGTGCATGATGACTAATGCTATTACAATAGATGAAAAGAGAAAATACAAAGCGAAAAATCAGGTTATAGTAGTGGTATAGTTTTATTTAAAATGGACATATTGAATTACTGCACACTATTAGTGGAGTCAAATTAGGATTTTAATGTGAATTGTTTGGTCAGGGCAATTTTTCTGTTTTAACATTACTATAAGTCCTATGGAAAACAATAAAAAGAAGGAAAATGTTCGTTTTGAGCCGTATAATAAAAGTACATAAACTAAACTAAATTGTTATCATTATTTAAAAAAAATTGAACATTGCAAAACTGCAATGCGTTTTTAAACAAATAATGAATAATACTCAATGAAATTTTGGAAAAATATAGCTCTTATAAAGTACAATCACCACTTGAAATTTCAAATCGAAATGATTACCAAAACGGCTCAAATTACAACTGTTGCTAAAACTTTGCACCCTTGTGAAATCCTGCCATAAAGACCAAGAAATGTGTATGATGGCTCAAATTGCAGCATTATATAAGTACTTACAGGTCATGGAGAAAAACTTTTTTTTTTCAAAATTTAAACCCTTTTTATTGCAGTTGTTTATAGTTTTCGAAATTTTAGTTAAGATTAAAAAAACCAATTTAAAAAAAATTAATGATCTACTTGCATTTGGAGCTGAGATACGTCAGTTTTTATAAATAAACAAATCGATATATTTTCTTTTATAAAGTTTTTAAATTTTTGTTACGAAAATGGTAAACCAAACTAACTTGAACAATTACCCTTATGTTCATGTATACAGCTTTGTAAAACTTTTAATATTACTGATACAATAAAAAAAATATATTTCGCGAGCAGGATTTGAACCCGAGACGTCCGCATCCTGAATAATAAGTGCTCGTCGCCTTACCGACTGGGCTACCTAACGACTAAAGCTCGATTTGTAAAAACATAATATAACATTTGAACATATTTAGTGATTTTCGGATTTCTAACAAAATCACTAAAGACCGCACTTTCGGGCCTCTATACAGTATCTTTCAACAATTGTAGCTTTGAATTATTTTCAAGTAGCAGAGACAAAATAATAGACATTGGAGAATTATCAGTCCAAATTTCAATAAGAAATATCGATTTGTTTATTTATAAGTGACCTAAATGTAAAACCTAACGTATCTCAGGTCCAAATGCAAGTAAAGCATTAATTTTTTTTTGTAGACTTTTTTAATCTACTTTTATTACTCCTTTACCGTTTTTGATTTCATAAAGAAACCAAAGAGTTATTTGAATTTGTTTGTAACACAATTTCGAAAATTATAAACAACTGGAATAATAAAAAAGGTTTAAACTTTGAAAAAAAAAAAAAAATCTCTCTCCGTGATCTTAAAGTACTTATAAAAAGCTACAATTTGAGCCATCGTACACATTTCTTGGTTTCGATGGCAGAATTTCACAAGGGTGCAAAGTTGTAGCAAAAATTGTATATTGCAGCCGTTTTAATAATCACATTTTGATTTGAAACTTAAGTAAGTGGTGATTATACTTTGCAAGAGAGATATTTCTCCAAAATGTCATTGATTATATCCATTATTTTTGAAAGAACAGTGATTTGTTTAGAAACGCATAATTTTGCAATATTCAATTCTTTTTTAAATGATAATAACAATTGGAATGAATTGTTTTCTATAGGACGTATAGATTTCGAGATATTCAAAGAAAACCGATGGAAAACAGGGTCCAAAAAATAAATTGTTTAAATAAACAATACGCCGACTCCTCAAAAACTGCAAAACTGAACTGTGAACTTAAGTTGATCCCTGAACACGTTAAAATAAAAAAACTGACTCGACCACATTGCGAATTTTTTAGTCCTAATTTGACTCCACTATTTATAACATTTTAATGTGCAAATAGTCGATCTAATGCACAATGTATTTAATTTATTCCAAGCTAAATCAGACCCGAAAATAAATCACAGTCCGTCCTTGCCGTCCTCAGTGCACACCACTGCATCGACAGGCATCAATATCCTGCAACATATGTAGCCAGAATTCTTGTTTTCTTTTGTATAATATGTATTTCATTGGCTCCTCAGGTTTTTGAACATATGCTGAGTATTTCCGCTGGATGAGTCCGATGTGGAGCAAGGCACATAACAGTTCTTTATTGCTACAGAATGAAAACAATGAAGACGTTTATTTCACTTTACATACAAACTAATGCGTCTATGAAGAGATATAGTTTATATATACTTACATCGGTTTTATTTTAATCGTTTCGATAGCTTTCTCAGAAATTCTCAATGTATTGTATATTTATGAAGTTATAAATAACAACTATGCTGTGAATAAACTCGTGACTTTAATAATAATAATTAGAATACGAGCCTTTTCACACTTAGAGTACATACGATATAAAAGCAACAGAATTTATGGTTAGTGTAATCATTCTAGCAGGTCTTCCTTGGCTTTGTAAACTTGGCTTTGCTGTTAGAACTTATTTATTTATTAAACATTTGAACATATATACAGGAAACAAATTCCCAATTACTGATAATTGCTTGAGGGTTGAGATACCGACTCTAGATTCGTAAAACAATTGTTAAGTATACCACTCATATACAAGATAAACTATAAGTACAGCTATGCTATAGCTTATATAACAACCATTATCACCATAAACAACAATGATAACACAGGCACACAAAATAAAAAAAGTGGTCTATTCCGGGAACTCCATTGGGTGACCTCTATGTATTTTCGACGTGCTGAACACGAATCAGGTGTCCATTTAGCTACATCACCCACCATTTTTTTTTGTAAATCACTCATAATTTAGGTTATTTTCGGGATTTACTAAAAATTGGTGGGTGATGAAGCTAAACTGACACCCGATTTGTGTTCAGCACGTCGAAATACATAGGAGTTACCCAAAGGAGTTCCAGAACCAGACCATTTTTTTTGTGTGTGCCTGTGTAATATATGAATTTCACCGGAACCCTCCGCCATTTTCTAGAAAACCGTGTATGCAAAACTAAAGTTGAGGCAAGTGCCAATAAAGTACTCCCAGCCAGATGAGGGATTTTAGCAATCTCATAGAGGTTATAGAAAGATCAGACGACAGGCCCTGTTATTATAATACTCTTCACAAATACGAAATCGAAGAGTATATTGCATTTGATCGGCACATTTCTAAAACCGGAAATATCGCTTGTAGACAAAAGAATTTTCACATAATTGTGTTAGTGTCGGTCTGTCAGCCCGTCACGTTTCTTGTAAGCACGATAACTTAAGAAAGAAAAGTCCGATTATATTGAAAATTGGAGAGCAAGTTAGTGTTAGCTAGAGGCAAAGCCCTTTTTGAACGAAATCGATCAATAAACAAAAAGTTTTTAACTATTTAAATTAAAAAAAAAAGCTATTTTTATGTTTTTGTAATTGAATAGAAATCTGGTGAAATATGTTGAATCATTTTAATATCTATTTATATATTTTACTAATATACATTTCATAATATAATATCCAACCGTGGGAATACGATTTCATCTCATCGCTTATAATCTAAAAATGTACATTTTTCCGTGTGACACGTGGTGGTGTAGTTCTTGAGTTTTTGACTCGGAATCCAAAGGTCCCGGGTTCGAAACCCACGTAGGTTTTGGATGTAATTATTTTTTTTACTTTATTTTATCAGGTATTTATTTTATACTGAGTGTTCCACGAAGTAAGTTCGTACGATAAAATAAAAAATGTCAAACTAACATTTACATAAAACTGCGAAGAGTATCCTACAGAATGTGTAACAATTAATATAATAAATCGGCGAAGAGTATATACAACGCTTCTTCTAATTATGTGTTTGTATTGTTTCTACAAAGAGGAACCATTGTGGTGTACAAGGAAAGGAACGCATCATGATATCATGAGTCTATCTATATCTATATATAGTGGAATCTACAACATATACAGTATATACTGTGACGTGTTTCCACCCTTAGGAAACTACCCCTTGCAAATTCCGTGGGTTCCAAAAATTATAACAAGAGATGTCCACTAACACACTTTATTAAATATTTACTGGATACTTCACAATACTATTATTAATTTAAAACACTTTACTGACTAAAATCACAATGTTTATCACTTTGTTTATCTTTGAAGTCTTAACCTCACTTTCTATACTTTCTGAACTACTGAACTACTCGCCGAGAATGCGGTCGGTCTTTTATACCCAAAAATGACAGATCTCGATTGTTCTGTGATGACGCCACCATTCTCTAGATCATTCCAGATGTCACCAGAACTAACTTCTGGTAGGTTTCTCGAGTAGGTGCAAATACACTACATTCATTCTAAGGGTTGTAACACATTACACTGCCCCCTCCTTAAGCCTGAACGTCCCGGTCAGGCAATTCAGCCTCTTTCACATACTTCGCCAGTCTATCCAAGTGTACGATCTTCATCTTGGACTTTTTGTTTCGTTGAATACGATAGACGATATCATTAATTCGGGTAATGACAGTATACGGTCCATCCCAAGGAGGTTGAAGTTTCGGGGATCTCCATTCCTTCCGCTGTGGGTTGTGCAGCCAAACCAGATCCCCCACCTTGAATCCCCCTGTACTGGCATTCTGATCATAACGAGCCTTCAAGCGGTTACTAGTTCTGTTCATCTGCTCTCGATCATTCTTCGGCTGTTCTCGGCTTCCATTTCTGTAGTTGCTCATTGAAAATGGTTCTCCACGGGCAGCACAATTTTTACACTTGCGACACCAGGCCTCCACATCCTGGCGACTATTAACCCAATAGAACTGTTCCCGTGCTCTACTCAATGTCTTGTTTATGCCGAAGTGTCTGCTGGACGTTTCATTGTGCGCTTTCTGGAGTACTTCTGGTACACGACACCTGGGAATCACTAGACGCATGGCAACCTGCTTCCCATCTGGGCTTTCCCATGCTCTCCTCAAAAGCCCATCTACGACCATAAGTGAATCCCATTGTGACCATAAAGCCTTCAGCCCCACTTCTTTGTCGGAAACATCCTTCCATGCTGGACGCGTTCCCTCTTCTTTTGCTCGCAACATGGGTCCGATTTCTACATCGCGCAATTGCTCTCGCCTCAGAATTTTCGTTGACCAACTGTCTGGAAGATCGACCTTGACAGTGTTCACTTCAACCATGTTCGGCAATTTTCTCACCTGAGGGTAGCGCTTGCAATCTTCCTTGTCTGGTTTTCTGGATAATGCAGGAGTTTTGACTGCTTGCGTTGTCAACAGCCTGGTTTTCTCACATTGGTCGTTCACTTTTGACAGAATAAATTGTTTGTTCCCAATCCTTAACATTCGCTTTCCTACGTCAACAATAAATCCATACTGTTCCATGATGTCTAGCCCCAAAATGAAGTCATCCGTGATGTCAGCCACGATGACCCTGTGGTCGAACCTTAATTGTCCAATCTGCAAACCCAGGTCTACTTCTCCATGAACCGTAGCCCTGTCCCCCGTAGCTGTCCGGACGATCACTTCTTCATTTTGCCTCTTGGTAATCTTTATGCCCGATATAAATCCTGGACGTACTATTGATGACGTAGTACCTGTGTCGATGGTAAACAAACATTTTCTTCCGTTCACATATCCTTGCAACGACAGACTGCTTGCAATTCTTCGAAGCTGGGAAATCTTAATTTCTCTGGGGGCACTGCATTCCTTAGCCAGCACAGCCCCCCTGGTGTAGTTTTCCTGCTTCTCTTCAACATTCACAGCATTTACTCGACTCTCCGAGTTCTGCTGTCGACAGTCCCGTTTCATCATATGTCCAACCTTGCCGCAGTTGAAACATTTAATACCTCCGCTCGGCTTTCCTCTATTTTGTTGTTTTTCTTGCTTTCCGAGGCCATCCAATTTATCGCATAATTTGGTGAATATTTTCTGCATCTCGGTCAGCAAGGGGTTCTGGTTCATTTCTGGTTGCGATTCTTCGAGAGTCACAGCTCGCACTCTCGACCTTGGAGTATCCCTGTAAGCGGCTTCTACTTCGAGTGCACGCACCAAAGCTTCGCTACTACTTTGGTGTCTCGTCAGCCTCAGAACTCGCCTGACCTCTTCATCCCTTATACCATCTAGAAAGGCCCCCACGGCTAATTGTTCCTGGAATTCTTTAGGTGCACTCGGATACGCCAGGTGTGCCAGTCTCTCTATCGCAGCTTCAAATTCTTGTAAACTTTCCCCAGCTTTTTGCATCCGGGATTTCAGCTGAGCCTGGTATAATTGGGCAAGGTGTTGATCGCCATACCTCAAGTCTAATGCAGCTTCCAAGACTTTAAAGTCCCTTTGTTTCTCCACCGGGATAGTCTGAAGTAATTCTGAGGCCTGGCCCCTTAACGCCAGTACTAATGCCATAGCCTTTTCCTCGTTATCCCAGTTATTTGCCGATGCTGCTGCCTCAAATTGTCTCTTGTAGGTTGTCCATGAGCTTTGGCCGTCAAAGGAGGGAGGCTTTAATCGAGGACCCGATGATGTTACTAACTGGCCTCCTTTTTCTCTCAGCTGACGTTTAAGGCGTTCTACCTCTCCTTCGACCTCACTCATTTTTCCTTTAATTTGACTAACTTCTGTCTCGACCTTATCTACTTTTTCTTCTACCTCGTTTATCTCTTCTTTGACTTCACTTTTGACAAAAATGATTGCGTCCTGTTGTATTTTTATTTGATCGCTCAGGATTTTCCTTAATTCCTCCTGGCGTCTTTCTTCCAAGTCTTCCATTATTTTTCTGAGTTCGTCTTTTTCCTCTTGACGTCTTCTTTCTTCGTCCTCTTTTTCTTTCTGACGTCGCTTTTCTTGGTCTTCTATAATTTTTCTTAGTTCGGTTTTTTCTTCTTCACGTCGTCTTTCTTGTTCCTCTTTCTCTTCTTGACGTCGTTTTTCCTCCTCTTGACGTTTTCTTTCTTGCTGTTCTTTTTCTTCCTGACGTTTTTTCTCCTGTTCTTCTTTGTCTTCCTGCCGTTGCTGCGCCATCATTTTTTGGAATTGTTCGAATTAGTCCTGTATTTGTTTATCGGATGCCATACTTCTTGTTGTTACGGGCATACGATGAAATTAAAATAAAATAAATTTAACTGTCACGTCAATATCGGTAATGGAACTTTTCAGACAAATCTCGAAATAGCACGAAAAAGTCTTATCCAGAGTCTTTTGTCACTATCCAGTTCAGAGAATTTAATAATCTCCACTAATGTCCAAATAGAAAAGTTCTAGAAATTTTCACGCACTAAATGAGTCTTTTTCAGTGTCTCTATCACTTCTCAGTTCAAAGGATTTAATTATCACACTAATGTCCTAATAAAATGTTCTACAATGTCTCAAAAATGCACTTAACACTATTTTCCTGTTTGAAAATAACCCTCGAACAATGTCCAGTAAATGAGTCCTCCGTGTTAGCACTAACCCTCGAGAATACTTCTCGAACACTCCAGCACAACTTCAGAGCTCCTCTTGTCATAAAATTTCGCTTTCTGACACCAATTGTGACGTGTTTCCACCCTTAGGAAACTACCTCTTGCAAATTCCGTGGGTTCCAAAAATTATAACAAGAGATGTCCACTAACACACTTTATTAAATATTTACTGGATACTTCACAATACTATTATTAATTTAAAACACTTTACTGACTAAAATCACAATGTTTATCACTTTGTTTATCTTTGAAGTCTTAACCTTACTTTCTATACTTTCTGAACTACTGAACTACTCGCCGAGAATGCGGTCGGTCTTTTATACCCAAAAATGACAGATCTCGATTGTTCTGTAATGACGCCACCATTCTCTAGATCATTCCAGATGTCACCAGAACTAACTTCTGGTAGGTTTCTCGAGTAGGTGCAAATACACTACATTCATTCTAAGGGTTGTAACACATTACAATACTAACCACTGGCATCCACGATACGTACCTTTGTGATACACAGCCACACCATACTGAACGTGAAAAAAATTTGTTCCGAGATTTCATCTCTCAGAGAGTATGTTTTGTAAAACAGAAATTTAGAATACGCTGCTATTTGACCAACTGGTATGTATGAACATGCGTGTGTATGTATTTTTTCAAATTTTGAATTAAGTACTAATTTTTAAAACATTGAATTTATCTTTGAAGAATCAAATTAATAGACAAATCTCCAAGACGAGACGGAATTTTGTCAGGTCATATCCCTGCTACCATCAAACGGATGGACTTTTTACAGAGCGAGCCTGGCGCTGGGATACCTAAACAAGAGTTAAACACCAATTAGGCTGCGGTATTTATAACAAATGTGGGACGAAGCACGCATACGCAAGTCTTATGTCATTTAAGACAGAGATATTAGATGTGATGTTATGGTAAGAAGTTCACTACATCAAGGCCAATTTACATACAGAGTAGGCATGTCTACAGAAACGGCCTAATCCAGAAGGTATAGTTGTCTTCAGATCTACTCTGCACTCAAAAAATATCGGCGTCTTTGATCTTCATCGCACCGGCAAAGGCGCCGACATTTTTTACACGCATAATAAGTGTGAAGTCAACTATAGAAAAGACGTTGAAACACAAGTAGGTGGTATTGAGTTCCTTCCTCAATCATCAGAATTGCAAAAGAGTGTATAGTTATCCGCAACTGTATTGGACACATAAAAAAGGCCATAATATCAGAGTCAGTACTATTAGATGCTCAGAATGGTACTATAGAGCCGTACTTCAAATTTTGCATATTAGAATTAACAAAATAATATTAGAGATTTAAAAATTGTGTTTTCGGTAGAAACTTAATGACATTTCTGGTAAATAAAAAAATCTTACTCTGTTTTGCGTCAAGATAGGAATATCTTATGTATTGGTGGATGCATTTGCCCGTCCTTCGCGACAATGACAGAAAAATTCAAAGTACGGCTCTGATAATCTCTTACCCTGGTATTAACGAAGACAATAAACTCCGCGCCGTCCTAGTCAGGGGTGATTCGCGTAACTATATCACAAGAGTTAGAAATCTTAATAAAAAAAGGCGTATTTCCGTTTATTTCTTATCTTAATCATGTCATAACATACTTTACATAATATGTTTCATCTATTAAGGGCGAGTTGTACCAACGAAGTTCAGGCCAGCCAGGTTCAGCTTGATCCAGGATCAAAAGCCAAGGTTACGATTGTTACAACAACCGTAACCATGGATTTTGATTTTGGATCAAGCTGAACTTGGCTTGAACTTAGTTGGTACAACTCGCTCTAAGTGATAAATTATATTTATTGTTTAATATAGTGTAGAAAAATAAAGCTTGCCCCGATCTCCCCTAATATTAGCTCGGTCGGCAGTTTTAAGTTTATTATGTGCAGTATAAAGTTGTAGACAAATATACAATAAATATATACCTATTCAAGATGAGTTGATGGATTGCATGCTCAAAGGCATTCACCATGATGAGTGAGCTATATGTGCGACAGTTGCAGGTAGCTGCCCCCCGCAGAAGGATGTCCTATTCTTCCTGCTATGGAACCTCGTAGTTGAGGGCTTATTAAAGAAACTCATAAATGAAGGATGTAAAGCCCAAGGATATGCTAACGATATTGTCATCATAGTCAGGGATCGTTTATGAAAGACCCTGAATATGGTTAAAAAACGGATGATGATGAAGGGTTTGTGGTAAGCCCAACAAAAACCAACACCGTTTCATTTACTAGAATGGAGAAACTTGGAGGCATTGGGTCCTCTACTTCTGACAAAGCACACAGCTGAAGATATCGGGAGAGGTACAATCCCTTGAAGTTATCATATACTTCAGATCGGTAGCCATACTAGCCACGTGTAGACGATATATGACAAAACGTGAAGGCTTAAACCTGCTATGTTTCGCTGGTCCTATGCCAGCGTAATAAGATTCATCAGCTACTTTAATTTGGTGGACTAACACAACTCGAACAACAGCCATCAACAAGCTAAATCGGATAGAGGTTGGCTTGCACGGGTGCAATGACAACCATCTTCATGGGGACCACTAAATCACTTTCCTCATTTATCATAGTTATCTAGGGAAAGGTCAAAATGGAGGCATGCAGACTACAAAACTCAAACAACCCGATTCTATACGGAACAGGATGGGGACACATAAGGATAGTTATCATAAACGATCCTCTACTGAACATGACACCAAAAATCATGTTGAACGAGCCTATCAATATGACCACTGGAGATAGGAAAGATTGGCCAACAGGAGCTCCTGGCACATTACAAAACGGCCTAACTTGGTACACTGACGAGTCTAGGATGGAAATAGGAGCTTGAGTATGAATACATAAAGAAAGGCCAAAGACCCCTTTCTTGTACCACTCCGCTGTATTCCAGGCATAAATTCTGGCTATACTTGGATGTGGCGCAAGAATGGTAATCGACGATATGTTAACCAGCAGATCTCCAGTGTATCAGACAGTTAGGCGACACTAGACATTAGCCTCTAACAATGTGTCAACCAGATTGGTATGAGACTGCTACGTGCTCAAAATTATGGGTGAGAAGAACTACTCTGGGTGCTGGATATTCCATAATAGACAGTAATGAAAAAGATTTTGAACTTGCTAGACAAGAAACCTGCAGTCAACTAATTCTAGAACCCCAGAACACATGTTGATCATCACCAAAAGCTCAGCCAGAGAGGTTATCAAAGACTGAGTTAAGAACAAACACAAACGCCACTGGAAGAATATTCCAGAAAAGCGACATCGGAAAATACTCATTAACGGACCACGTTCAAAACAATCTGACGTACTGCTCACCAAGAACAGCTGAGAATTATAACTGGATTTCTAACAGGGTCCTTTCTTGTCAAGAAACACCTGTACACAATCAGAAAATTCGACCTGGAGGACTGCAGAGTACGCGAGAACCAGAAATGGTGTACCATATTATATTCAAATGTTGGTCCGCAGAAGATTTACGGGCAAAAACGGATAGACCTAGAAACCAACATCCGCCCAGTCTTAGACCTGCATCACCAGATCACTGGCACAGGGATACTAAAATGTATTGAGTGAAAAAGGGCAGGGAAAGCACAATAAGTTCAAGAGGTTGCAATGCCCTCGTAGTTATTTAACAGACGAGCCCTGAGAAAAAAAATTGTCAACGTATTGAGGCGAACTTTTCTCAAAATTGATTGAAAAAAAGTTTTATTCAATATAAGTAATCCTCTTTAAGTAACCAAAAATAAAATCATATCTATCCTTTTGAGAATTATGTCCAGAGACGTTTATGACGACAAGTGCACCGCACCAACAGCTTGACTCTCCCGGCAGCATTACGATTAACGGTCCAGGAAGGGGTGAGGCCGTAGGCTTAACGGCCAATCACGAAAAATGGTCTGATGCTGTGAAACATGTCACACAGCAAGGGAAGCCAATTAAAATAACGCATAAGTCACAAAACGTCTGCCAAGACATTGTGGATACGAAGAGAATTTACCTACTTAAATATAACACTTATGTGAATCTCGTTTCCAATTGAATTTCTTGAGACTTTATTGAAAGTGCCTATTAAATGCTCAACGTCGACCTTCACATAATTCCTTGATATAACTGACCTAGGTAAATGTTGAGAAAACTAAAAATTATGAAAAATATAAGTATTTAAAAAAACCCGTTGCAGGCTATATAATATAAAAGTGTTAGGTTATTCTAAATTTTACGATCGTTTCCCAAGCAGCTACTAAAAATAACAACCGTTCTTAGTATTATTTAGTCTGCAATCTGCATCAGAAACTGCACATACTATAAATGAACTGCATCTGCAGCTATTTGGTTTTATTTCCGGTTATTGCACCTTTAGTAAACAATGCTGAAAAATAACTTGTTTTCTGTTGTCAAGACAGAATTACAATATAATTTACTCAGTTTCTAGTGTACTTACACGGTTCTTCTGTTGAAGTAATAAAATGAATAGCGAATAAAAAAAATATATATATATATATATATATATATATATATATTTTTAAAAACACGTTATTATCAAAAATGCACTAAAAAATTGAAAATATTTTTTCAGCTATCACAGTAATGCCAGGTTTACTTATATGACTAACAATAAAAGCATGGAGAGCTTATCGCACAATGTGATTCCTCTTTCACGTAACTTCTTCGATAGTCATTTTGTAAAATGACTTATTTGTGTTGAGAAAAACATTTCTTTATCCACATGATTTTCTGGTCTTCTTAAATTATAGTCCAATCAGTGGGGGATTATGCCCAACAAAAGGTGGAGTAGAAATGATTTTGATATATGTTGTTTACGTCGAGACCCTGATAAAAATAGAAGTTTTCGATCTGGGGGGGGGGGGGGGAAGCCGCCGTCTTGATTGAAAGGTGCAAAAAATTGTTTTTCAAAATAATTCCGCAACGCTCGATCCTACGAGAAAAATGTTCGATATTAAGTTGAAGAGGTCAAAATGTTCACATTTCTTGTCATTTTTATTGTTAAGTCTAATGTGTAACGAGATACAGTGCCATAAAGATGAATTAAAAAAAAAACATTTGACGGTCCCGGTCTATTAATGTTGACGTCTTCATTATTATGTTGGTCACTACTTCTGGGATTCTGGAATTTCTTCATCTTTGTCCTCGCTCTCGATGAGAACCTTTTGTATATTTTCACATTTTTTTTACCATTACACAATAGAGCACTTCAACCCAGCTTTTCTACAGCCACACACTCTGCCGCATCCTTTTTTGCATTTACATGAAAGCATCAGCCGTGTTTTCAATATTATTTCAAAAATCTTGGAGATAATGGGGATGATGGATATAGGACAATAGTTCTCTATTATCGAAATATCACCCTTTTTAAAGATTGGTATCGCTTTTGTAATTTTGAAAGCATCAGGATAATTTCCTTCACGTATAGAAGCATTAAGCAAGCATGTTCGAGGACGTCTAAAGTATCTTTGATAATTTTGCTATTCATGCCATAAATATCTGTGCAGCATGAGTTTTTCAATTTTTCTGCAGCCTCAATGACTTCGCTCTCTGTAATCGGTTTCATAAAAAAAGTTAAGCTCGGAGTTGTCACACCATTCATATAGTTAACTGCACTCTTCTGAAATGAATTGTTGGGTAGTGTATTAATTATAGTAGCACAAAAATCATTAAAATCAGTAGCTTCAATGTCATGGTCAGCTGTATTAAATTTCTTTTTATCTCTTTCGAAATTAACCAAGCGCTAACTGTCGCGAACAATAGATCGTACAATAAATTCGTCATAGTGATTTTTTTTTGCAGAAGAAATTTTAAGTTTATATTCTTTTTTAAATGTCTTAAAAGATGCAATAAGATGTGGGTCTTTTGAGGACAAACTGTTTTAAGAGACGACAATGTGTCCCTCATCTTTCTTAGATCGTCATTAAACCATTCCACTGGGAATTTATTAATATTCACCATATAAGCTCTCAACGGGAAGTGATTTGTTATTAAGTCCGTATAAGTTTGTGCTAGAAAATTGGCAAGCAAATCAGAATTATTTAATGGGCTTTCGAAAAAAGACCGATCAATTTCGGTAAGCGATTTTCTTAGTTGCGTGATGCCATATTCTGTTATTTTACGTTTCCATAGTAGATTTTACTCAATTCTTAAGACATTATTTGTGTCCGTTAATCGGCTATGAAGGCCTCTACTACAACTGATTCATAATCATCATCCTCTATATTGGTTAAAATATTATCTAGACAAGACTGAGGCGTAACTCTTGTAAAGTCAAAGACTGTTATCTCTAAACCAAAAGACGTAATCAAGCATACGAATTCATTTAAAATCGACGAAGTCTTGCGGAAATTAATATTATAGTCACCAATCATGATTATATTCTTGAACTTGTTAGAGCAGTGTATCAGCAATTTCTCCAACAAATCAAAAAATATATCTATATTACCACTGGTAGATCTGTATAAAGATAATTGTTTTACTTTTAGTGAGTTCAATAGCACAAAATTCTCCGTGTAATTCTCTGGAGAAAAATCTAAATTGACAGGTTTAACATTTATTTTGTTATTGGTGAATACGGCAACGCCCCAATGGACCGTTTGCTCTCTACAAAAGAAAGTTGCCAAACTGTAACCAGGTAAATTTACAAAGACGATATTATTTTTATCAAGCCAATGTTCAGATAAACATATTATGTCATGATCGCGTTTTCCGAGATATAAAGACATCAAATTTAATTTAGTGGACAATCACTGAACATTTCATGAAAAACGCTTACCGCACCATTATCAAGGTCGGATTTCAATGAATTTATTATTTCACAGGGATTCTAGGTACCTTCGATATCAGTGAATACACATGAGCCGCATTTTTGACGGAGCAAAAAACTCTCATCACTTGTGCATCTTCCATATTGAATCAGACTGTATGCACGATTTCGCAAAGTTCCTTTGCAATTCTAATGCGATGCGTAAATTTTAACGGGCCGCACGGCGCGCGTTAACATAACGCCCGTGTGCACCCAGCCTTAGACAAATTCCTTCGCTGATTATTCGGTTGATTATATTTAAGAAAAAGGTTTAAGTATAAATTGGAATTGGACTAGATTTTTTATTGTTTCAGATTTTATACCATCAACTCCAGGAAGCTTATTATTTTTACGTTCTTCAATTGTGTCTTATATTTCACGATCAGTAACTTCACCAATGTATATTGAATTTGCATTGTTTACCAAATTATTTGTAATACTGTTCTGTGGTTTTTCAATCTTATCTGCAACTATCTTACCTATATTGCAGAATTATTTGCTAAAACTATTTGCAATCAAGATAGGCTCAATAATTAACACACGATGGTCATTTTTAATAGATGATAGATATTTCATGACTTTTACCTTCATTACAAATACTTTTCTTTGTCTACTATAGTTGAAACGCTTCCTTATTATGCAGTATTTGATATAATATTTTATAATTTTCATTAAGAAAGATGTTACTTTTATCTTTTTTAAGATTCTTATACATCGTATTTCTTATGTTTATGAAGTACAGTAAATCTTTGGTTAATCATGGGTGCTTTATTTTAAATTGTTTTTTATTATTTATAGTTACTTGTGTGGGTATGTTTTTTATACAATTCTTAACAGTGTCAATGAATATACATATTTGTAATTGAGTCGATTGTTTCTTCAGGATTATAAAAAAGTTCCCAGGATTTTTTCTGCTCTAAATGATTATAATTTAGATACGATCTGGTGTATATTCATTTAAATTTAAGCCGACTGCAATTGCAATATGATCAGTTTTCTGGTACTCATAAATAAAAAATAAATAACTTGTTTTTCTCCTGTACAGAATCTTTGGATTTTAAGAAGAAGTGCAACTCCTATAGAATTAAACTTTCGTAGGTTTGTTTATATAACATAAATATACAAACTCACTAAAAATATTTAGATAGTCTTCTGAATGTTTGTCTTTACTAAGTAAATCTGTATTTATATCATCTACCGACCAATAAAGTGGTCAATACTTTGCTTTCCTGTCTCTTAAGTGGCTACTTAGAGGAAATTAAATGTTTCTATATTCCCATGAGGCGGATACAAAATAATTTTATTATCTGTACTTATTTATGTTTAAATTGTTATTTATTTCAGGTAAAATATGTATGTAAGAAATAAAGAACGTAGAGAGACAAGTTATATATTGCGAGTGGGACCAGATATTCACATCGTCGAAAAATATACAGTGTTCCATTTGAAAAAATTGAGAAAATTCAATTTAAAAAGTTCTTAATTGAAAAATAATTTTTGGCCACCCTGTACATTTTTAGAAAGTAACAATGACTCAAAAACATTACTTAGATGTCTCGTAACTAGCATTCACATAAGTTTCTCTTAAAACCCATAATTGTGACTTTGGTGACTTTTTCAATATGCATCTGCAGATGGCTTTATTTCAACAAAAAAATTAATTACATCCAAGTGGTTGGGAGATAGTCAATAATAACATAGGAATGAAAGAGGCTTTAAAAAATGTACTGATATATATGGGTGAATAAATGATATTGCGTTTTAGCTCCATATAATTCTGCCCCCCAGTCAAAATATTAGAATTGGACATGATTTTCAAAATGTGTGTACCATAATGGAATATGCATCATGAGTTTTAATGGGCCAGTCATTTTTTCGCTTTTTTTCAGTTTTTTTGTGGCCAGGGAAAAGACATTGACCAGGGGAGTGACAGTGTGGACAGGGTAGTGACAAACAGGACAGGGGAGTGTAATTTTATAATTATTTAATTTGTTAATTGCTCAATTGTGATAGTATTGGTAAACATTAATAAAATTTAAAAGGCATAGATCCCATTTTATTAACAAAAAATGTTTTGAACATGCATAAAAATCAACTTAAAAAAATACTTCTTTGGGCATTCATAAATCAACTAAAAAATAGGTACCTACTTCTTTGGACATTCATAAAAATCAACTTAAAAAAAAAAAATATTCTTTGGACATTCATTTTCTTGGCATATTCGCGTTTATTTTGGCTTTATTGTTCAAAAACATTAACAGGCTTCTTAAAACTGTAATACACTCGATCACCTTGTAACACTAAACTAGGTTGAGGTAGTTTATCACATATTTGGTTATACGGTATATATGAAACGTCGGTTTCGTCCACTTTAAAAAGTGTAGCATTTTCATTGCACACTTTGAGGAATGTAATGAGCATTTCTTCCTCTGCATCATCAACTTGAGAGCACACGCCAACATATCGGTACTCAGTCTTCTTTTGGGGAAATTTTATCAGGAAATAATCGCCACTTTTATATAGATCTTCAGATCGAGTGGGGTGCGAAGAACCAGGTTTAGAGTTAGAATGTGAATGATACACATCAGCAACGGACAGGTGGTTTTCTTTCTCAACATTTTCGTAAGTAATGGTCCCTAAGTCAAAATGTGTGCAGGCATCTGTGTCGCAGAAACAACTTAAACTTTTCATACTTAGTTTATAAGGTGCCAACGCGCTTCCTCTAACTTGATGTACTTTAAGGGTACCAACAAATGACTTAAGTTGGGATTGTTGACTATCAAAAATGATCTTCTTAGATGCTATGTCTGCTGCGAAAATAACAAATGTTTTTATTCCCGGACAATTTTTTTCAATGGCATTTGAAAAGGCTTCCAAATTTGGGATATCAGTACCAGTTGAGATCAATTTATCTGCAGTCCTCTTGCAAGTTCCACCCACGCCATCGGGCGCACCCTTGCCGTGCCCTGCTTCATGATAGTTCCAGGTAAAATTCAGTATATTTGGATATGCAGCAATCAACTGCGTTGTCAGGTAGTAAAACATGTCTTTGTTCCGATACTGATTCACCGGGCCATCACTAAGAAAATTAATGTTTTCTATTTCTTGAGGGAGTAACTTCAGTATAGGCTCCAAATGTGCCCAAATGGCGGGTACGTTGTGGCTTAAATCGGTTGACATGGTAGCAAAACATTCCGTCTTGCAATTTGTATAGACGACGACAGTGTGTAGGCTTATCTGCGTTCGTGAACCGCCAAAATGAAATGATTGAATTTCCTCGAAATACTTTGTATTAAAATTTTCCGAAAAATCCATGTGGATTAAACAATCTGTTTCTGTTAAATTTTGTTTTAATGCTTTAAGGGTCTGGTACTGGTGCGCAATAGTGAATTCATGCTTCAAGAATGCGCCCAAGTCAGATTCAAGCTGCAATATAATATCTCTTGGTGTGGCAGAAAATGTTTTCTTTGCATATTTTCTGACTTTTCGAACTTTTTTGGTTTTGAAATCTTCAATTTTTTCCATAACAGATTTCCACTTGTGATACTTAATTAAAATAGAATTATCAAATTCTTCATACAACAAGGACTTTGTTTGACATTGCTGACATTCTCGGGATAAGCACAATTGATTGTACCTGTCGCAACACAAATGGTTAAGTAACGACTGGTGATTTGATATTGCAATAATCTTTGCTTGGTTCAAGCTAGCCAATAAAAGGTCTATATTCGTGTGAGTTATGCAAAGGCATGTTTCACGTTTATCAATGGTCGGAGGTATGATCCAAAAGGGCCGTAACTGACAGAACAAAGTGTAGCTTATTTTAATTTTCTTGGTTTTTAAAAATTTTCTAAACAAATTTTTCATGGTGTCTAGTAAATAGCGTTTTTGTTTCTTGATTTTCTTTTTAGTGATGCAATCGCGCTTACCAGGACACAACCTACTGTTACAGTCTTCTTCTAAAAAATTGATTACAATGTTACTTATTTTACTACGTATCCTGTCTGATCTTGTTTTACGAGCAACATCTAGTAAGCTTCTTCTTTTATCTCTTGGTTGCGATATTGGTTTTACATTAATTTGAGTTAAAACATTGTATTTCTTTGCTATATTTCCACTGATCACTTTCCTAAATATCTTATTTTCCTGGTCATTCGAAATGTTTGTTAGATTTTCTTTTAGTTGCCTTGTCATCACCTCACCGAATAATAACGTTTTCTTAACTTCTTCCACTTTATTAGATTTAGCATCACTTATTAAAGATTCAACTTTTGAGTTTGGAGTCAACATGATTTTTCGCATTTTCTTATCACAACGCTTAATTGCTTTCTTGTAAGTTTTAACTTTTTCTCGTAACATTTTTATTTCTTGCTTTTGATGTTTTATTAGTTTGTTGCGCTTTTTTCTTTGTCGTAATGCCTTAGTCCTAGCGGCTAGGGTTCTTTTATCTTCTCCTTGTTGACGTGGACGTTGCTGCTCCTCGTTATCTGTAGTAGGTGGGGTAACTATATTTTGAGAGTTTTGCATATGAAGACGAATGCGTCGTTTTCTTGTTTTTTCTCGCCAAATTTTTCTTATGGTTCTTTGCTGTCTAGGGGTCATATCTTTGACACTTTTAACTTGTCCTTTTTCTTTTTTCCTCAAATACTTTTGTCTTTCTTTTTCTTTTAATTCTGCATTTTTATTGACATCATTTTTTAAACGCTGGTACCGTAATCTTTCGGCTTCTCTTTTTTTTTGAAGTCTTTCTTCTCTAGTTTGTTTTTTTTTATGTTTGCCATATTCCTTACTTAATATAAGTGAATCTGTAAGAAATACAAAACTAAAAATATTTGTATTTTTACTAGTTTTAGACAATAACTAAACAACTGTCTTTCCCCTGACAATACTGTATTTCCCCTGGCACCTAAATGGCCAGGGCAAAGACGCCAGGGAAGTGACAAAATTTTACAAAACCAAAGATATTATTAAAAGTCAAAACATTATACCTTCCATCTTTGTCTACAGGATAATTAGGCCGTTTTGCTTGTGTTTTCATGATATTGCACACAAAAAATTAAATATTTTCACAAAAATATACATACCAGGAGAGAGACACAATTCACTGGCACATAACCTCACTGTAACAACTCCTGCTCAACTAAACGTGTTGGAGCAAAGAACTGCATGTAACTAAATGTTGTCTTCCTAACTTGCCCTTGAGCTTGTTAGTGTGGTTAGAAGCCAAATCGCGGCGCTTCTTTTAAAAACCGAATATAATAATTTGAACTATGCCAGGGGAGGTGACACTTTATTATGGGGGTTGAGATATTTAATTTTTTATTCCATGTATTTTAGCGTGTCATAAAATAAATTTTGCTTTTATTCGTTCTTTAATAGGTTACTACACTATTACTCATACTTAAAACAATTAATTTATCTATATTTGGAACAAAAATTAATGTTTGTTTAGGGAATTTGGTAATGGGGCAGGCCAGGGTATGGACATTTCGGATGTATTTTTTTTAATTATTCGAAATTAGGTAGTAGTTTTGCAATTTTAATAAGTGGTCCAATAAATACGCATATTTTGCTAATTGTTTAGCATATTTTATTTAAAATTTAGCTTATTTTTCACGATAATTTTGCATGGGCCATACCAAATGTCAATATCATTTATTCACTCATATAGCATTCCGTTTAAAAAAAGGCACTTACTTGATCCTGTAATTTCGCCTTGGCTCGCCCTGTATATTCGAAAATAACTTCCGGTTTTAGAGTTTTTTATCTAGTTTACGTGTTTTTTTTTTTTAATTTCTAGCTATCGTAGAACCCGAGATATCGAAGTCCGACGCACTATTGCCCACCCGGTATTTTGCGCTTTAGTCGGTAATAAATAAACAAACTGATATATGTAGTAACCCAATTATGTAGTAACCCAATTCCTCTATACTAATTAATATTATTATACGAATCAGAACTACCACACAAAATTATGTTGCAGAATTTAACAGGCATTTTGTATTATGTTCGAGATAGGAAAATTTTATGAAAAATTGTATGTTCATGAGTGCTCATGCTTCCAAGACGTTGAACAATTATTAAAAAGTACCTTTTTGTAAAAATTAAACCAAATTGAACGTCGGACAAAAGCAACGTCACAGATATTGTTTGTAAGAAACTTGTTAAAAACCTGTCAGTTCTGATGATTGTCGGTATAATAAGGAACGACGAGATTATTTACGTGCTTAGAATAAATATCGAAAAATCTAATCATATATTTCAAGAAAAACAGTTTTCCCCCATAAGAATCCTCAATATACGTTTCTAATATTATACATGTTACACAAACATTTGAAATAGCTCCAGAGAAAAGTGTATTTATTTGTTTTTGCAAAGTTCATTTTAATTTCTATTTTGGAAACACTCTCATGACTATTTCCGCAACGCCCACAGTATGGAGATAAATTTCGGCAATTTATGCCTTAAATTTAATTTTGCTTGTGTGAGAAAAATGTTCCCGGAATTATTAAATCATTAGCAAAATGCAGCGGTTAAAACCGAGTACACGTTCAAACTTTTTAATGTTGTAAATAATTTCCAACAAATTTGCAGATATTTTTTGAACAGTTGTTTGACAATTTGCTTCCAATTCTTTCGAGCAACTCATTTTAACACGGATGGGCGGACAACGAACAGACGGATGAACCCAACGAGGTGTGTGCAACATATAGTGCGAGAAAACCGTATAAAAATATTTTTTTCAAAAAGAAATTAATATTTTTTCCTTTTAGACATTAAAATACACTGTTCTGAAAAGTTTTATACTTCAATTTAGTACTGCCAAAATCAATCGCTTGTCAAAAATCAGCAAATGAAATCTATTCATGTATAATTCACTCCATTCTTATACTGCACATAAAAAACTCAAAGTTGCCAACTAACCTAATAGAGCAGCGATTTCGTAAGTCTATCGTGTCGTTTTTTTTTTTTTGGCGTAGAACCAGGTCAAACATGTTAGGTTCCTTTGAGTACGTCACCGGGCATATGAAATCATATGTTACGACATTTTTTTGTGGTCTCGAACTTTTTAAATCAATAAAAAGTGAAAAAAATGTATTTTTAAAGACAATTGTTTTTTTTTTGTTTCCACCGCCATATCTTTAAAATTATTAAAGGTACCGAAATTTGTTTTATATCAAATTAAAGGTCACACTGTAGCGCTTTTACCAATATAAACGGTTTGGGTACAATTCGCTATTTCATTTCTTTAAAAATCAGATAAACTAAAAATATATATTTTATGTATTGAAATCTTCACCAATCGATAAACTTTTTTATTTTTGAAAATATTTACATACATGCAGCGAAGAAAATAAAGCCTAATAATCACAAAAGTTTTTGAAACAATATATTTTTTCCTAAAGTGTACCGTTTGGCAACAGCGATTTTTTTTATCAGCGCTAAATGCGAAATTGGGACGCAATTAATACACCTCGCATGCTAGTTACAGTAACTAGAGGTTTTAACTTCGGAATAATGTCATATTGAACGGATTTCGTTCATTTTTGGTAGTATAATAGTAAATGATCCACAGAAAAGTTTCTATATTGTGCAGGGGCTTGCTAATTTATAGGGGATGGATCCACCCCCTCTCAGGGGGTGGCACTTAAAAAATATATATGTTCATTGGAGCTGAAATAGAATCAAATTTTAAGAAGAAAAGGTTCTATGCAATGTTTCACATAAATTGATAGTTTTCAAGTTATAACGATTTCAAAATTGCGATTTTAGCTTAAAAAAAGGTATTTCCAAACGGCTTTCGTCAAGTTTCTCGAAAAGTATTACTTTATCGAAAAAATGTTACAGACCAATTGCAGAAAGTACAAACTGGGAATTAATTATATTTTTTGTTTATTGATGTAGGATTAATAATGTCGGAGATATATAAGTTTATATTTGGTAGTGTTCCGAAATTAAATTTAAAGTTTAAAATGCACTTTTTTCTAAAGCAAGTGCTTTAAATGAGCAAAAAAATTTGAGCATCTAGGTTATGCTACATCTTAACGAAAAACTGTATTTGAGATAATTTTTCTAAATTGCTGGATAATTAGATTAACAAAATGGCGACCTTTTTATATAAAAAAAGTATAAATACGCACATTTTTCCGTCATAACTTCTTTATTTCTTATGCTACAGGAACGAGTAAAAAATAATTTGAAAGCGCATTAGTTGTCTTTAATTTCATTTCTTAGCATGCGTGACATAGGTGTCACAATTTCTGAAATATTTAACATTTAAACTGCATTTTTCGTCTTATAAACGTTCGGACGCCATTTGTAAACTTTCATATCTCCGAAACTATTACATCTATGTAAATAAATTAACAAGCGAAATTCATTATCAGTTTATGAGCTTTATTTTTGATATCTACCCATTTTTCAATAAAACTAATATTTATTGAGATATTTGGAAAAGGAAAAAAAATACGTTTCATCGAAAATACCTTTATAGTTTAAACTGTATTTTTTTCTAAAGCAAGTGCTGTATACAATGAGGAATAGTGTTTGAAATTCCTTTTTTTAATGACTGGCTAATTACAGTAACAAAATGACGACGTTGTTATTAAAAAAATGTGTAGACGCACATTGCTTCGGTCATAACTTCTTTGTTTTTTATGCTATAGAAACAAGTTAAAAAACAGTTGAAAGTTTAATTAATAACATATTATTCTACCTATTAGCACCCTTGACGTAGGTGTCAGTTTCTGCGATAATTAACTCTCACTCTAAATAATTATCTTATGAACACTTGGATGCCAAATGTAAACTTATATATCTCCGAAATTATTAATCCTACATCAATGAACAAAAAATATAATTAATTCCCAGTTTGTACTTTCTGTAATTGGTCTGCAACATTTTTTCTATAAAGTAATACTTTTCGAGATACTTGACGAAAGCCGTTTGGAAATACCTTTTTTTTTAGCTGAAATCGCAATTTTGAAGTCGTTATAACTTAAAAACTATCAATTTATGTGAAAAATTGCATAGAACTTTTTCTTCTTAAAATTTGATTCTACTTCAGCTCCAATAAATATATATATATTTTTTAAGTGCCACACCCTGAGAGGGGGTGGTATCCACACCTCTAAATTAGCAAGCCTCCGCACAATATAGAAACTTTTCTGTGAAGCATTTACTATTATACTGCCAAAAATGAACGAAATCCGTTCAATATGACATTTTTCCGAAGTTTTGCATATTTTTTACATCTATGTATTGTAGTATGCAGGGTTGGTCAGATTAGTCGCGTAGAAGTGGCGGTTGTCGAAAATCATTAAGTATTCATTGTTCGGATAAAAATTGTGACAATCGGAAATGTGCTTGTTTTAAGGAAGACCTAAAATGTTGCAACGAGTGCAAATGTCGTTCCTGTAACAACATTATTAAAGATTTCGAGGCAGATATGAACGAATTAGAATGCTATTAATGTAGGGCCTACATAAACTACATACTACATATTTATCTATCCAAATAGAAAATTTATTTCAACAATAAAAATCATTTTATGCGTACGTTTTTACTTTCATTCATTTAAAAATTTCTAATAAACTTACTAATTAGATGGGTAGTTAGTAACACTGATTGATATTTATAGATTAGGTATTTATATCTACCTTTCTGTCTTTTTATTATTAAAATGAGACTATTTAATATTTTTTGTACAATTTCTTAATATTAACAACCATATGATCAATACTACTGTACAATATATGAAATATTGAACAATAATATTGATCCCTTAGATCTTTTGATCACTACTGGTTTTGTACCTATTGATATAAGTTAAACTACTACATACACCCCGACCGGAACCGTCAGATCGTTGCAGTCGGCAGGCTTGCTGCAGCCGAGCGCGCAAGAATATGACTTTGGCCCGTTAAAAAAAAAATCGCTGACTCAATACTATCAACGGGACTTGAAAAATTTTTATCCTAAAAACTTTATTCAACTATAGGCTTTAATTTGTACGAAGCATGTATATAAAAATTTTCATAAATAATTTTTTTTCTCGATTGCCTAAAATTACGCTACTGAAAATAACAAGTTTGAGTTTCCTATTATTTTACCAACTTAAAAAAAAATAAATCGGGTTCACGTGGGGCGTTGTTCGAAGCGCTATTGTGTCTACTTTAATCTAAAAAAAAAAATAGCTTGATAGCACAAATATTTTAAGAGATATTGCGGTGGAGACGTTAAAAAACATATTTCATTAAAAATCTATTTTTTTGAGTTTTTCCGAAATAAAAAAGTTCTCGACCACCAAAAAATGTCGTAAAAAATGGTTTCGTGTACACGATTATCTTACTAAAGAATCCCACTAAGTCTGGTTTGGTTCTACGCCGGTTTGTTTTTTTTCTCGAAAACTAAGCGACTTTACTTCCAGATTTTACTCTACTATAATGTAGATAAGGGGAGACCGAGGCATGATTTATTTTTGTGCACTATATTAAATAATAAATATAATGTATTACTTAATAGATAAAACATCATTACTCTTAAATGTAATAGTAGACTGTAATACAAGTGTGGCAAGGGCTTCATTGCAAAACGATGTATGAAAGTAGGAACACGAGCGCAGCGAGTGTTTCTATCATACGAGTTTTGCAATGAAGCTTGCCACATGTGTGTTGTGTGTTACATACTATTTTTTCTACGGTTGTGAAGTTATTTCCCTTTTTTAAAGTCTTTCCAAAATTTTAAATTTGCTGCCTGTCAGATTTTATTTAAAGTGACATTTTCCACAGTCATTCTGAAGTTAGAAAATTTGACTTTGTAATTGCAATTCATGTGTAATTAATGTACATTTATAGAATTTAATTGTTATTATCAGTAAGTAATATAAAATTCTTTAAGGTAAACACACTATTTTATTCCGATGGTGACCCATCTTGGGAAATACAGCGTTCTCGTCCCACCTTCTAGCGGCTTGTATATCAGTGTACACGCGGAAGCTACGTAATTTCAGACGAGGATTACGTAGTGGATATACCATCCTTCGGAGGGGATGTAAAGCAGGTGGTCCCTTGTCTATTAAATGTTAGGCAAAATTTCCAGGTTGTTGAGACTTCGTCTCCTGGCGTCGGTAATAGGCCCTGGTAGCGGAAATAGGCCGACGTTAAAACAATTAGATAAAAAAAAATAGTCTGGGAGTTAGCGTCAAATCTAATTACATCATTTCAACAAAGCTCATTTTTTCAGTACATGTTGTTTTTTCATTGCTTACCGAAGAATCGGGTGTCAGCTGACGCGACCGTGGAGATTAAGAGCGTGGGAGGCTGCGCATTTGGTAAAATAATTTTTTTTGCGTCAATCCAACAAAGCTACAAAACTATAAATGGTTTATTTATGTGATATAAATGAAAAGAAAATGTGTCAGCTGCATAGGGTCAGGAGCGAAGGTTGTTAATATGTATGAAAAACGCGTAAAATTCGTTATTTCAACAAAGCTGAAATTCATATATGTATATGATAGTTTGCGATATAAAAAAAAACTATTAAAAATTGTCAGCTGACAGTACCATGGGACAAAACCTGTCAGCTAGGCCTTTTAAGTGTACCGCAGCGTCCAGGTGCTCACCGCGTATGGTATCTTTAATGCCCCAGTTAACGTATGAAACTTGAAAGAAAATCATATTTGTATGAACTATTCGACATACATATTAGAGAATACTTAGAGATTGCAATCATTGATTGAGAATAGTGAGGATTAAATAATTTTGGCACATTCAATACGAATAAAACAAATCAATTCTCATCTGAATCATTCTCACTGCTGTATTCTAAATTATCTTCCTCTTCGGAAATGCTATCTGAATGGTCTTCCAAATCTATATTTTCCTCAGATTCTCGAGCATCATCGTTCTCAATTTCGTCTTCACAAATATCTGCCGAAAAATATTGAAAATCATTGAAGTGAATAAAAGAGAATTCATGTAGAAATAAAAGATTATATGCATAGAATACCTGGAATTTCCTCGCTCTCATTTATGATACTTTCAATTTTCGATAATTGATCGCCTTGAAACCACTTGAAAATATACTTCTCATCATGTTCTTCCCATCCATAATCAGTTCGCAAAGACAAACTTGGCGTATGAAGATGTGCATGACTCCACAATTGAGCAATGTAAGAAGTTCACAAAAAATGCTGTTTCAGTTCTGTCTTACATGGAGGTAACATAGATCCTTCGAAATTCTGGTCAATCTTCAAGACATCTTCTTTCTGATTGACATTATACGCCTTCATGAAAGTAGCTACGCGTACGAAATTAATATTCTTGATTCTTTTAGAACCGTACATATGACAAACAAATTCCTTCAGAATAGTAAAATTCTCTTCCAAATTTTCAGGTGCGTGTTGAGAAATGTCATTTATTAAAAAACATGCCCTCTGTATTTTCAGATATCTACATTTGAGCATCGATAAATGTATTACTTATAAAATGCTTTGTTACTATTTGTGCATAATATGATTATCTAATATTTCATACAAATATGATAGCTAGCTCCTGATAGCCAGCTACGGCTAATTTCCTGTGCCTGGAAGGCGGACTGCGGTGCCCGGTGCGAGTGCAGGAACTCTGGTCTGAACTGCAGCATCATGTGCTGAAGCTGTAGAGGATCCAGCTGCACAAACGATCAGTTGTGGATATGGTTGATGATCCGGATGACCCTACTTCCCAGTAGATCAATAATGTCAATTGTCTAGCCGAATAAAGTCAATTTCTGAGTCTGACAAGTTAAATTTCATTCAATAAATCTTGTAAAACACCAATAACATATAAACAGGAATTCGCAACTGGTCTCATCAGCGCAGCCAGGGCAGTTCCACCGGGCACATGATGGGCGGGGCCGTCACGCGATGACACTCAAAGTGGCGTAGCTCCGTAACGGGTGACGCTACAGAGAAGGTAGACACACCAAGGAAAGCCCAAAGTATGAAGAGAAATGTTTATTGGGGTACGTTTTCCCCTCCGAGTCTTCACTTATCCGCAATGGCGCAATTTCGGATTTTTTTAAAATTTTTTAAATCTTGACAGAACTAGAACGGAAAATTATGAACAAAATATGCATTGCATATCTGAAATACGAACGGATATGCTTCTCGTAATCTTTTATGATCATTTCGACCCAAATCGGATTAGTTTAGTAGCCTTGTTGGATTGACGCGAAAAACGAAATTATTTTACCAGATGCGCAGCCTCCCACTGCTGCTGATACCCGATTCTTCGATAAGCAATGAAAAAACCTGCACTGAAAAAATGAGCTTTATTGAAATGATGTAATTAAAATTGACGCTGCCTCCCAGACTATAATAAATGGTACCACGGTACCAATATGGTTCCATTTGAGAAAACTGAGTTTTGCTCCAAAAACCATTTTGATGAACTTTGCTCATAATTCAAGTAATTTAATATTTTTGACGGGATTTCGATTTTTCTAGCATTACACGGGTCATTTAGAATAAATCGGAACCGTCATGGCACACATAAATGGAAAACTAAAAATTATATTATAAAAAATATTGACGTTTGAAATGTCACTTATTGGTATCGTTGGATTCAGAAAATTGCAGAATTCAGAAAAGCAAAAATCGAAAGTTAGTGTCACTTCCGGCGAAACCGGAAGTAAAAAAAAAAATCACTTGTATGTCAAAAAGTGCCGCTTAGTATGTATATAGGATATCCCAAATTTCAATCAATTATATTCAAAACTAAAGGGGAAAGGAGGGGGTACCATGATTCTGTTACACCCGGTATAATGCGAGAAAACCGCAAAAAAACATTTTTTTTAAAAGAAATTGAGATTTTTTCCTTTTAGACATTAAAATACACTGTTCTGAAAAGATTTGTACTTCAATTTATTACTGCCAAAATTAATTGCTTGTCAATAATTAGCAAAGGTGCGACAAAAAATCTATTCATGTATTCTTATACTGCACATAAAAAAGTCAAAGTTGCCGACCGAGCTAATATAAGGGGAGACCGGGGCATGCTTTATTTTTCTACACTATATTAAATAATAAATATAATGTATTACTTAATAGATGAAACATCATTATTCTGAATGTAACATATGTTCTGGCATGATTAAGACAAGAAATAAACGGAAACAGGTCTTTTTAATTAAAATTTCTAACTCTTGTGATACAGTTGCGCGAATCACCCCTAAATAGAACGGCGCGTAGTTTACAGTTGGCCCATCCAGGACGTGTATTTCAAAACACCTTCTATAGACAGTTTTTAAATTATTTTGTATTTAACGTTATTAACCGCTCGGTGAAATTAGAAAATAATAAATCCACCGGGAATTCTACTTTCTTTGCAAACAATTTCGTAAGCATCTAGAAATAGCATTAACATTTTTCCGTAAACCAAATAATTCTGCTGTAACCCAGTGATCGTCACTGCACGCACCATAAACGAGAAAAGTTCAAGTGGCAAGCAATAAAACAACAACTTGGTGTGGCAAACTTTAATCAGCAACGCGACGAAAAGAGACAAACATTTCAATTGATACATATTAAAAACGATACCCAAGTGACTAATTTAAATAAATCAACATGAATCACCAGATCCTAATCCAATTCATTACATTAACATCCCCAGTGCCAAAAAAATAATAAAAATTACGGACATCACGTTATATTTATAGAAAACGTGTCACGAATGTCAACGCTTTATTGCGGTCATTTATTACATTATGCATATTGATACGATAATAACAATTGTATCGGTCATTAAAGTAAAAGTTAACTGCCACAGTTATGGCAATTACTAATTTATTGATAATATTGGCTCTGGTTATTAGTTTTATTCGTCAACTTTCTTATTAATAAAATAACTTAATAAATTATGGTAACTCAGATAGAAGGTATCGCAGTCTACTTTTAACGGCACTAAAAGACTCATTTACATCCTGATTAAGAGACAAGGTCACACGGTTTCTGCAGAAGTACTGCAAAGATTTCAACATACATTGTACTGACCATCACAGATATTATTTCATGCCTAAGGATATTGTCATATTTTAACAATATTAACTAGATTTTCAATTCATTTTATCGCGTAATATCACAAATGCCTTAGAATTTTATGGTGTGCAATATCTCTAGTGTCTAAACTTTTATCGGTAAAATTTTTCAAGAGCATATAGATAAAATTTAATAGCACGACTGGTCTTATTTGTAGAAAATATTTCAGGAATAAATTAATTAAATACATAAAACATATTTTTGTTTAAAGTTTTTTCTAATAGACAAAAATATTTAAAATAATTTGAAACGGGCAATGTTTTAAATATAATTTAGTAAGTGACGCTTTTATGACAACTAAGTAACAAAAGAGCATGTTAGAATCACTGATCTATTTATTTAAGCAGAGCGTACTCTCTGAAAGGTTAGATAAGGAAGTGGTAAGATTTTATAAACAAATGCTGACAAAGATCGTTGTACCCTGCATTAACTAACAATCTTATGGACTGCTTTTGTAGACCGAACACCCTGGTGGACTAACCAGAATTCCCCCATAAAAAGATACCATATGACAGGTGCGACAGAAAAAGTGAGTGACACGCTGTTGAAATAATTTGAGAACTCAAGGATTTTTTTAAACGTGGTAACAAGCAGTAGTGAGTTGATCATTTCTTACACAATTTATCTATGTGATTTGACCATTTTAAATCATCGTCTAACACGACTTCTAGCAGGTTAACGTTATTTCCATTAATTGAACTATAAGTACTTTTTGAGGAGAAAATTATTTTTTGAGCTATTTCTCTATTCATTTCGTAAACCACTGTTCCGTTCCGACTTTTCTTACTTAAAGTAACCAAACGGTTTAATTTTTCAATGATCCTATAAGATGCCAAAAGAGATGAATCATCAGTAAAGCATATGCATTGTATCGGTAAGAAATATTTGAAAATATCGTTGAGGTAAATTATAAATAAAAGCGGTCCCAAAACCGACCCTTGTGACACGTCGTGTTTTACAGTTGAGCAGTTAGATAAAACATCATTTACTGAGACTCGCTTATGCAAGTATACAATAAAATTTAAGGGGGTTTGATTCAATGTTACTCCATGGTAAGTTAGTTTCTCTAGTAAAAGGTCATGTGGGTCACAGTCGAACACTCTAGTGAGGTCACAAGTGTAAGTGCTAGTGCTGTAAACTTGCCCTCCTTAAGGCCTTCCACTATGCTTCGCATCACACTACCGACAGCTGTAAAGCAATTGCTACGAAAACTAAATTGATCATTGTCCAATACCCTGTCATTCTCAAAAAAAATTTGCAACCGAGATTTAAGGATTACTTCTAAAATGTTACCAAATATCACCATTTATTATTTATATATTATTTTTAAATATTCGTAATAAACCGAAAACAAACGCATATTTTCCTCTCAGTCTGCAAAATCCTACCCTTAAGTACCGAGGCCACCTTTGACACTTTGGACATGTCCAAGAAGGTACCTCGAAAGAGTTAAAGACTTATTAATATAGTAAGTGACTAAAGTTTTTTTTAATAATCCTACTGTATAATTAGTACATATCAAAGCAATTTATATTTTTTAATTTATATATAGCAATACTACTGACCTGAGACACTGACACGAGTTGTAGAAAAAAACAGTTTTTAAGCTTAGGAACGTCTTCCATGAAATCTAAGGCAGAATGTTTCGATTATATTTTCGGCCATTTCAATGAAATAAGTATTAAAATCTTCAGATGATATGCAGGCTACAATCGGTTTTAGAACATTTTAAGTGATTGCGGCCACAATTAATGAGCTTCCTTCGACTATCTCTGGATATGTTATCAGAATTTAGTATGCTCGACTAATTTCAGAATTATATTTTATTCCTATAACTAATAAAAGTTAACCTATCAGTCAGTCTAGTACACGCAAATTCAAATGTGCTTACTAGGGTGGCCCATCTTTTTCGAAATCGAAATTTTTTATGTCTTACCCCTGCAAATGGTTCCATTTGAAGAAAAAACAGTCCCCTCAAAATATTATTGAGGCAAATTGAAGGCAAGGGGTGCCGCAGAATGCATTATTATGCAATAATAAAAGTAAATAGAATTATTTACATTCTTTGGTTGATGCATTGTTTTTTTTTTTTAATCAGCAACATTTATCTTTAGAATGACTAATCAAGTCATACAAATATCAGACATTATCTGTTGTGACTA
Source organism: Rutpela maculata (assembly GCA_936432065.2). Classification (NCBI taxonomy): domain Eukaryota; kingdom Metazoa; phylum Arthropoda; class Insecta; order Coleoptera; family Cerambycidae; genus Rutpela; species Rutpela maculata. The sequence goes on from OW386292.2 coordinate 51,246,581, forward strand.
TGACATGTGTCATACTAGTGTAAATTCGTAGTCTAAGAAAACTAGACTAGAAGTTTTTGAAATAAAACTCTCGTTTTATCTTTGTGTATTTTATTATGAAACGTTTTTTTCATACATAGTACCAAATATTATCCTAAATCTACAAGACATATAGTAATAAAAACAATATTTTTTGCACTAGGCCAAAGCATGCGACAGGGTTTCTTTTTTACATTTGGAAACTGTAATTTATAATCATTTACAACTTGGAGTAAAAACTGTTTTTGGTCTTCATTTTTTGTTAAAATGTCATTATAGTCAGTAATAAGTTTGATTCCTCTCTCAGCGGCATCATTTACAACTTTAATTTTGTTTACAATATTGAAACATCGGGTATAACTTTCATTTTCCCTCCATGTTGTTGGATCATTTTCCAAAAATTCCATAGACAAACCTAATTTTTGAAAAAACTGTTTAGTGTTCTCGCATATGAAGTCGTGAATTTCCTTGTTTTCAACGTCAGTAATGTTACTAATCATAAGTCGTTTAATACCCTCTTGATTTGGTGCTTTCCTATTCAAAGCTTTAACCATTTCTCTTTTAGTGGTAACTGAAATATCGTCATCAAAGAAAGATAAGCCAACATTTACTGAATTAAGGTATCACAAATGGTTCACTATTTTCCTACTTGCGGCTTGAGATATTTCTTTGTCAATATTTTGATAATTAATGAGTTCTTTACAAAAGTCTAAGTCATGAAGCGGTGCTTTACTAGCAAATGACGCTGTAAACCAGGCCTTTACATAAACCTTTACAATAAAGAGACATATATCTTCAATACCTATTTTTCTTTTTTAGTTAGTTGGAACTGATCTTGGAAAAAAAATATTTTTAGACAGTAAATGGCTTTGGCCATCCAACGTGCATGATGAAATGCCCCTGGTTGATAGAATGTCGTGTGAGTGGGCTCTTCTTCAACAAAAAGTTTAGAAAGCATTAAAAATTCTTTATAATCATCATGAGGCTGTTGCAAAGTTAAAGCTGCATTTAGAATCTTTACAATTTCGGCTTTAACTGGTTGTAAAATGTGTTTAATTTTTGATACCTGAAATCCAGTTTTTAGTTTATTTTGATCTATTTTAGGCCAAAATTCCCTAAAACGTTTAAATAGTGGCACATTTGGACCAGATGAGGAAGGCATTTTTGTGTCAAACACACTTCTCAAAACCACTTCAAAAATATGATGTCTACAAGGAAAATATAGAATATCTCTTTCTAATTTTTGTTGCAATAGTGTGGCTGCCCCATTTATATAACCCATATTTGATGCTGTTGTATCACAACACAAAGCTATTACCTTTTCGTCCAAATTCCATTCACAAAGCACATCATAAACTGCTTCAGTCTGTTCTCTTCCAGTTGAATTGGGCAAAGCTGGTGGTACTCCAAGTAGTTGTTCAATATCTCCACTAGTAACTAAGATAGCAAGTCTATCGATATTTCCCATTCCAGTGAGAGAAGGTAAAAGTTTTCCATCCCAATGGATGACTGGGGCCGGCAATTCAGAATTACCGAAGGCAGTTTTTAATATTTCAGCTCTTTCTTCGCGGATGCGTTGTCTAGAGCGCTGAAGTGTGGTTCTGCTGATGGACAAAGATGTGGTGTCATGTCCTAGTGCTTCTGCTACTGCCGTCAAAATATGAACTCCATACCTGTCGCTTATTTTGCAAGCATCAAATGCAGCGGCTATTTTTGGTGTGATGATGTTACATGTTCCATACAATCTCCTCTTTTTTGGCTGTGACGGGCCAGGCTGGTCTTGTAACAACTCTTCTTGGGCTTCGATTATTTCATCTTCATTTTCGTTGGAGTCGGCTGAATTACTACTTGATGATGGACAGATGACTGTTTCCTCTAATCTAGCTTTTTCTTGTTGACTTCGTTGTATTCGTCCGGATAATTTCTGTAATTTCTCCTCAGCTGATTTTTCTTGAGAAGCAAGTTGGTAATCAATACCATGCATAAATCCAGGACGTCCCTTTTTTCTTTGGTTAATTAAAAACTGCTTATCTTCATCTATTTTCATCAACTCCAATGCATTTGCATGAGAAATGTCAAAGAGATCGTCCAATTTTTCAACGAAATTTTTTTCTTTACCTCCCGCACTGGCCCTTTTAGCCGATTTTTGTAATAAAGTTTATCTAGTTGTTTAACACAATGAAAATCCTGACGTGTCGGAATGCGAGCTTTATCCCAGAAAACTGACAACCTCTTTTAATGTTAATTTAGCACTTTCATGTACACTTAGCTTCACTTCACGAATGTTATAAAAGAGCACTTGTAATACTTGTCTATTAGACGGCAATTTATTGCCACTGATTTGTGACGAATAGTGTCCAACTAAGTAAATGAAAGTATCCTTTCGTAAGGATCTAACATCAGCCATCGTTAAATGTTTTTTCAAAAAGGAACGTATGCTAGAACTTATAATGTCACCACAGTAAAACACAATTGCAAACTGACATAAAAACCTACCGTAGGTGCATTATATTTCCAAACTTCCAAAACAAATAATTTTTAGGAAATAATTACACCAATAAAACATTATGAGAAAAGAGGTAGATATTTGTATTTTAAGTAAAATTTAAGTGTATTACCGTAATAAAATCTTATCTACAAATTTCTACCTGAATGCGACACGGGTTACCGTTCACCGAATTATCTGAAACTTTGACATAAATTATTCCTAGTATAATAGTATATTTTCGTGGGGTGAGACTTAAAAAATACGCAAAAAAAATTCACCCCCTATAGAGATGGGCCACCCTAGTGCTTACGTATGGTAATCCATCGCAAAGTAACAACACGTTAATAATTCGGAAAATCAAAACTATGCACTAGCATTATACATCATAATTAACACGCTTTTATTAGTAGTCGACTTGTAACTATCTATGTATGTATGTAGGTAAAAAGTCTAAGGAACTGAATTTCACCCACTTCTAACTGTTGTATCATCATGAAAGGGCCTTGGCGCATAAGGAGGGGGTGATCGGCCTTCTTACTTTTTGAAATCTCACCCAGCTAGTTTTGTTGAGAACAAAAAGATATGCTCTTTCCCATATTTTGATTTACTTAGGTGCTCCAAAAGCTGTTTTATTGGATCACGAAGATTTTTCGTTATTTTCACGTATCTCAGCCGTATTAAAAGATTTTTCAGTTTTTCTTACGCCAAATTGAAGGTCTTCGACGCGCGCATGAAGTACAATTTTTTTTCAAAATTTTTGTCGGGAAATTCAATTTTTTTGAGGCTTCAAAAATTTTTAATATTTAAAAAAAAACCTATTGACCTACGTTATGATGAAAAAAATATATGTGATGTGTCTTCATCAGATCTACATGAATTTTTTCATAATTTTTGTGGGGGTGATAGGGGGTCAAAAAATTAAAAATCTATTTTTTTTTTTTCGCTATTCTTTTCAGTTTAATTATTTTTTTATTTTCCTAAAGAATGTATTTTTATAATTTTTATTGTTTACTTTTCAACTTTTTTGCAACTTTTTTCAACTGTTTCTTGTTTATTTTCTTTTTTTTTTCTTAATTATTTCTAACTTTTTTTGAATAGAATTATAATGAAAAATACATTTCAAAAATATAAAATATATTTATTGTGAAGAAAATAAATTCATATATTATAAAACGAAAATATTACATTTCAATCCTCATCACTGTCTTCATTTATAACTGGGATTTCATGCGTGCTGAAGATTTTTGATGATAACATCTGCTGGTTTTACTATTTTAGAAAGATATCGAGCGTAAGTAAGTAATATATTACAGTGGCAACATGAGAACAGCACCCCAGAGTTCTTGCACCATTGGGACAATCGCAATACCAACGTTTTATGGCATCTACATCATTAATGTCAGCTTGGTATTGAATGTATACATTGTATATTTTTGATTTTATATGTCTTGAGCGGATTCGAATTTTTAATATTTCCGGAGTTTCTTTACAATATTGCAGATCTATATTTTCAGATTCACCAATTAATTCTGCTAAGTAACATGTTGATTGTTTGAATTGGTAAGTACCGTTGAAAAATATCTGCAATTCTTCAACCGTCAACTCCGGAAAATCCAAAATATCCTCCGATGTCAAATTCTCAAAACAACTCTTCTTCCGATTCCACTGCTTAGTTTCGACCTCTGTAGCTAGGGTATTGTCCAAACGTTTCGATTTTTCAATTCGCTTCAATACTTCATCATTAGTGTGAATGCTGAAGACATGTCGTTTTCCAAATGTATTAACTAAAATTCCTGCTATCTTACAGTATAGAGCAGCGTGAGGAAGTACTTTGTTGTCAAACTGATTGTGCAAAAGCTTATATTTTTGGCTTATAACACCATGTACAGCTTCGTACTTACCAATTCAAACAATCAACATGTTATTATAATTGGTGATTCTGAAAATATAGATCTGCAATATTGTAAAGAAACTCCGGAAATATTTAAAATTCGAATCCGCTCAAGACATATCAAATTAAAAATATACAATGTATACATTCAATACCAAGCTGACATTAATGATGTAGATGCCATAAAACGCTGGTATTACGATTGTCCCAATGGTGCAAGAACTCTGGGGTGCTGATCTCATGTTGCCACTGTAATAGTAATATATTACTTATCTTACGCTCGATACCTTTCTAAAATAGTAAAACCAGCAGATGTATTATCAAAAATCTTCAGCACAAATGAAATCCCAGTTATAAATGAAGACAGTGATGAGGCTTGAAATGTAATATTTTCGTTTTATAATATACGAATTTATTTTCTTCACAATAAATATATTTTATATTTTTGAAATGTGTTTTTCATTATAATTCTATTCAAAAAAAGTTAGAAAAAATTAAGAAAAAAAAAACAAACAGGGTTGAAAAAGTAAACAATAAAAATTATAAAAATATTACTAAAAAATAGAGGCTAATTTTTAAAAAATCCATTTTTACTGGTTCACTGGTTCATCTTAAATCTTTTCAATCTAAAAATTATTTGAAACCTCTATTCTTTAGGAAAATAAAAAAAATAATTAAACTGAAAGTTTTTTCTGAAAAGAATATCGAAAAATAGCGAAAAAAAATAGATTTTTAATTTTTTGACCCCCTATCACCCCCACAAAAATTATGAAAAAATTCATGAAGATAGATCTGATGAAGACACATCACATATATTTTTTTCATCACAACGTAGGTCAATAGTTTTTTTTTTTAAATATTAAAAATTTTTGAAGCCTCAAAAAAAATTGAATTTCTCGCCAAAAATTATGAAAAAAAAATTGCACTTCATGCGCGCGTCGAAGACCTTCAATTTGGCGCAAGGAAAACTGAAAAATCTTTTAATGCGGCTGAGATATGTGAAAAAAACGAAAAATCTTCGTGATCCAATAAAACAGTTTCTGGAGCACCTAAGTAAATCAAAATATGGGAAAGAGCACGTCATTTTGTTCTCAACAAACCTAGCTGGGTGAGATTTCAAAAAGTAAAAAGGCCAATCAACCCAAGGTTCGATGATTATTTTTTGCTTTTTAGTGTAGTATTTATAAAAGCGCGTCTTTTTAGTTTTTTAAACTATTAATTTTCGTTGTACGTAAGGTTCCCTCTTAAACAAGCAAACCTCAATATTAAACTACTTCAATTAAAAAAATACTGATTAAATACATAAACATATATTAATAAACATTTAATATAATAATTCTTGAAAAATTCACTGTATACATAGTTAATTCTAAGCTATCTCTCTCTCTCATAGTGTGATTGGTCGAAGCGTGCCCGAGAATTTTTTACAGTGAAGACCAGTCTATGCGTTGCAATACCTATGGTTTAACGTTTTCTTGATTGTCATATGAGTTATTTATTCGTGAAATGTTCTCAAATACCACAGGTGCTTTTAAATTTTATCTATAAATTTTTGCTCAACCTAAGTTGCCAAAAGGTAATATAATTCGTGAATTGGCAGTTTATTATCAAATCAGATAATAAATTGCTCTTTATATTACCAGGCAACAAAGCTTTAGAAAAAATTTTGCCTATAGAATTCTAAGCACTAGTGATATTACATACGATTATTTTACTCATTAACGCTATAGCCAATGAGAGCCCGTTTTTTCACAACATTGCACCAATCAAACGTCATTATTAGTGGTAATTCAAGCTAGATCTGCTTTTGACAGGACCAACATGCAAAATGTATCGCTCTAATTTTTTAGGTCGCTGCAGCGGCAAATATTGCGAAAATTTTTTGACGTTTCGTGTCGTGACATGTTTTCGGCAAATATGACAAATCGTGCTTTTAAATGTTATCTATAAATATCTTCTCTAGCTTATTACTAATTGTTAACGTAAATTGTAAATTGAAGTACTGTATTAATAACCTAAAAAGCCAATGCTGTGTGTAACTTATATAGGTTCGGGACAAGTTATAGGTACACAGCTTTCAATGGTTTAATACCTAACATAATTACAAAATAATTTTCCCAACTAAAATTAAATAAGAATATCTACGAAGCGGACAAATCAGTTATTTCATGATAAATACACAAATGTAGGTACTCACTTATGGTAATTCATCAATCATTACAAAGCAGCTAACACTTATTTGGAAAATCAAAACTCTGCAGTATCACTATATAGGTACATTATAATTCGTTGTACTTAAAGTCTCTCTACTTAAACAAGTAAACCTTAACTTAACTATCAAACTTCTCAAATTATAAACAAGGATTAAATACATAAATATATATTAATAAACACTTTAATATAATAATTCAATTCACTGTTTAGGCTAGTAACTAAGTTAAGCTAGCGTTACTAGATGGCGGTACCATACCATCTGAGCCGGCAGCCTTACGCCACGAACACAGTGAAAGCCGGTTACCTGTTTTCAGGTAGTCGGCGCCGACCCGCGCTTATAAGCTTCGAGAATGATTGCATGCATTTAAATTGGCAATAGCACAGTAGATGCAGGTTCCGATTAGTCGGCGCTGGTAGTCGGTACCGACCATTTTACCGGAATGATTATTTAGTTCTTTCTTACCGGCTGCACGCGCTGGTTTTCTATTGATAATGGATATTGAAAGATTAATTGCTGCCGTATTTGTAAGAGATCCTATATGGGATAAAACACATAGATTTCACTTTAACAGGGTTCAGACTTTACATAGCTAAAAAAATTCCCTGAATTTTTCAGGTTTTCCATGACAAAAAAAATGTTCTTCGGTGGCAAATAATTATTATCATTATGTTAAACGTAATTTTAGGTAATCAAATAATTTTTACTTTAATTTTCAATTTGATAAAAAATAATAATTTGCGGTATAAAATCGACATTAAGTGGACGAACGAAGTTTGCAGTTTAAAAATAATTTAAAATAACAGTGGGAGCTCCTAAGTAGTTTATTGTTTTCCATATCGTGACTCAAAATTCCATGATTTCAGTAAAATATTTAAATTTCCCTGAGATTTCCATGATTTTTTTAGGGTTTTTAAAATTCCCTGAATTTTCTAGGTTCTTCAGATTGTTTAATAGAAATGGGTTGGATAAATATTGGAGGGAAATTAGTGATGAGTTGAATGAACTGACAAATTCGCCTGCTTCTACCTGCATTTACTGTGTTCGCTTCAAAAGCAGGCAATAAGCGCCGATCGGTTCCGAATTTCGGAAAGCAGAAAACCTGCCGCTACTGTGTAGACGGCGTTAGAACGTAACAGGGATAGATTGGTAATATGCAATTTGTGTGACTTCACCCGTAATGTGATTGGTCGAAGCGTGCTTTGTTGTGATGACTAGTCTTATAAGTTAAAGTACCTATGGTGTAACGTACCTATATTGTTTTTCTTGATTGTCAAAATTTAAACCCACTTTGTTTTTTATTAGATGAGTCGCTTTGGAAATGCATTTTTATGTGACGTAAATGATGAAATTGAAGATAAAGGTGAGTAATCTCTAAAAAGCAACAAGGAAACGTCTGAAGGCAATTAATTACTGAACATAATATTGAAGATATACTTAATGAATTATTTATTCGTGAAATATTCTCCACAAATACCACTCGTGCTTTAAATTTTATCTAAAAATTTTTTCTCAAGCTAAGTTGCCATAAGATTAATATAACTCGTGCAAATTGACAGTTTATCATCAAAGATTAAATCCCTCCCGCTAAAGCGGTCGGGATTTAATCAGATAATAAACTGTCAATTTGCACTCTTTATATTACCAGGCAACAGGTTTTCGAAAAAATTTTCGATAAAATTTTAAGCACTAGTGATATTACATACGATAAAACTGAATATGGGGTTTTAGAGCGATAAAACTGCATGCTCGTACTGTAAAAAGTCGATCCAAATGAACTGCTGGCCAATTTGAATCAGGCCATGCGAATTTTTACGTTGAATTTAAATCTACAATTTTCAGAAAGAGAATAGATATCAATATGCGGTTTTAAGGATTTAAGAGATAACTAATTTATTTGTGAAACAGCGAGTTTTGTCCAATTCTTTTGTTTCGAAGAAACGCGTGTTTTTTTTACCAAGCTTTATAGCTAACGAGATTCCACAAATTCAAATTTTGATATCTCTCCTATTTTGTAAGATACCGACTTTTTTCTAAAAACCTGTCATTTTTTTGCCGTTAGACCTTATTGTATTTTGTAAGAGCCGATCATTATAAGTTATTATAATACCTTATGATAGATAAAGTTATGAAAATAAGTACATTATTGGCATGGCAATCGGTAAAGTATCCAAAATCGATATACGTTCAAATTGGGGAACCTTTTTTGGATTTTCCACATGAAAATATACGGAACTCCACTGATCTCCGGAACGGTTAAAGATATCAAAGGGACCAAATGGCTTTACCTGTAGATACAAATAAAAACTTTTTCAAATTTTGTTGATGATGATTGTTTTTTTACACCAAAATACAAAACAAAAATAAACGAAAAATGGCATGTATGTGTTTTTAATGGAATAAAATGTAATCTAAATAGACAATAAGGAAAAATATTTATTTATCTATTTTTATAAGCACTATGAAATAAAATGTCAACTAAAAAAAAAGGACGAACCAACCTTTTTATTATTAATGGAACAATAAAAATACAATGTGTATTAGAGAGAAAAAAAAGATATTTATTCATCATGAACTGAAAGTACAAAAAACTATGTAGTCATTATTTTTATCGTTTTAAAAGTATTATAATTGTCTACAACGATCGACTCTTATGAAACCCAACAGGTTTCTAGAAAAAAAAAACGTACCTTATAAAATAAGAGATATCAAAAATTTGAGAAATCGGTTTTTTCCCATAAACCAGTGAATAAAAAAATACGCATAAAAAAACATCAAATAATTTTTGTGGAATTTTGGTAGTTATAAAGTTTGGTAAAAAAAACACACTTTTACTTCACACCCTGTAGATAGTAACGTTATTCAAAATAAAAGAACTGGATAAAATTCGCTGTTTCAGAAACACGGTGTGCTACAACCAAATTTGAATCAACCAAATTTGAATCAATTTGGAATTTTTTTTTACACATTCTTGGATGTATATAGAACCAATTTCCACGATATTTAAAATCATTCATCGCATAAATGTTTTTTTACAACTATTTTACTTTTTTTGTTTAATGACACAGCTACATAAAAAAGTGGTCTGGCCTGCGGACCAGACCAGTGTATTCTTATGTCCAAAAATTTCAATTTTGATTCGTTCGTGTCGAGCTGAATTTTCGAATTTCGGCGTGCGATATACGATGCGGGTCAACTACAACTCTTCCTCTTTCCGTATCGACATGGTACGGGCGTCGCGGTATCGTATTTTTGATAATATGAGTATATTTAGATGTCGGGTTTTCGACGAAAATTTCTAGGTATAGTTTGTACCATCGATAGGGGGCTCTAAGAATAATTGAAAAATGGTGCAGAGAACACTCGCTGTCTGTTAATCCCAGGAAGACGGAGATGGTTCTCTTCACAAGAAAAAGGAAACAAGGAGTACTGAAAGCACCAGTTCTCCTGGACACAACACTAAGTTTCGCATCAGAAGTGAAATACCTTGGGGTAACCTTTGACGCCAAACTAACATGGAATCTTCACTTAGACAGAAGACTAAAAAAGGCTTACATTTCTTATGAGCAGTGTCGCAGGACCGTGGGAAAAACCTGGGGAATGAAACCCAAAGTGGTCATGTGGATATACACTGCCATCATAAGACCAATGATAACCTATGGAGCTGTGGTCTGGTGGCCTAAGAGTAAACAGACTACAGCGAGAGCCAAGCTCAGCCAAGTGCAGAGAGTTGCCTGCCTAAGCATAACAGGAGCTATGCGAACAACGCCAACGAGAGCAATGGAGGTAATGCTGTGTCTGCCACCACTGGATCTATATCTAGGAGAAGTGGCCTTAATAACAATGGCACGCCTCAAGTCCGTTGGCCTACAACCAAATGTAGGCTGTGAGGAGACCAGAAGTCGCCTGTAGAACGAGGCTGTCAGGAAGACGCCTCTTCTACAGGCATGCACAGATGGTATCTCTCCCCGATTTGTCTTTGACAGACCCTACACAATACAGACAAATAGTGAAAACGAGACCGCTGGTCAAGGTGTGATAAACATTTTCACAGACGGATCAAGGAAGAAGGAGGGGGCAGGATGTGGAATATATTCCAGAAGCCTGCAAATCCAATATAAATGGACTATGGATGAGCGAGCCAGCATAGTACAAACTGAACTGGCGGGCATAACCATAGCCGCAAAAGAGATTGTCCGCAGACAAACTACGGGCAAAACAATCAGGATCTACACAGACTGTAGGCAATCACTACTAGCCCTGAGAAGTTACAAAATAACCACAGGAGCAGTATGGGAATGTCATCAAGCACTTGTGGGTGCCTCCAGTACGAACAACATCTCGGTATGCTGGGTGAAAAGATACGCACAGTGCAGTGGCAACAAAAAAGCCGACAAACTGGCCAAGAAGGCAGCAGGCCAACTTATCTTTGGACCAGGCCCGGCCAGTTTGTTACCGATTACGGCGACAATACAATTAATTAAGGAGAACACCCACAACGAATTTAAGAAGCTGTGGGATGAAACAAGCAGCTGTCAGCTCGCTAGGGAACTACTCACGTATCCAAACAAGAAAGCAGCAATGGACTACCTGGCAATGACCAGAAGGAATCTACGTTTTATAACAGGAATCCAGACTGGACACTGTCCGCTAAGGAAACATCTATACAATATGAGATTAAGCGAAACACCTCTTTGCAGAGGTTGTGAACAAGAAGATGAGACGGTTCAATACGTACTCTGTGACTGTTCAGCCGTCTCATCAATCAGAGAATCCATCTTGGGAGAGCGTTGGCCTACCTTGGCCAATGTAAGGGAGATGCCCCTAGGCAACATCACCACCTACTTCGAAAGATTAGGTTGGTTGAAGGCCTAGGCGAGTGTCTGCCTAGAGGGAGGATGTACAAGGGGTCCAATGGGGCCTAAGTGCTGTGGTTTTTGACCATCCTCCTGCTAATTCCATACTCCATACTCCATGTACCATCGATAATACAGCGATATAAAAAAGCTCGCAAAAAAACGTAAAGGGTGCCGACCGTGTATCAATTTCAGTCTATTTACATAAAAGGCCATAATTGTTCGGCTTCTTTAAGGGGTCTACACACGATCCAGCGGCAGGGAGCCAGCCTTGTCGGCATGCTTTGAACTCATTGGTAAAAGTGAACTGGTCCGCTGGAATTCCAATTATCTTCAAAGCGTACCGACAATGTTGGCTCCCTGCCGCTGGATCGTGTTATTATCTTCACAAAAAAATGGTCATTTCCGAACAAAAATGTAGGCCACTCCCACTGAATATAATTGGTTGAAATTTTCTCTACCGGAATTATGATAGGTTGGAATAAAATGTGTGTGGTCAGCGTGGACTAACGTTGTCAAAGCGGACCGGCGGGCGGTACAGTAACTAGAAGCGGTCGGCGTCCTTTATGGTTTTTTGCGAGCTTTTTTATATCGCTGAATTATTTGTGGAATACACTATACTGTACTATAATACTAACACTGACATTCGATTGCGGTGGGCAAGGTTATTAGATAAGCGAGGTAGGACTGTGGAGACATTTACGTCAGCGATTCGACCGCCTCAGTTTATGAAGAATTAGATTTTAAAGCAGTATATTTCTGGAACTACATATCGGATCGAGCTCAAATTTTCAGTGTAATAATTATTTGATGATTACTTCGCACAATTGTAATAAAAAGTGCAATATTAAATTTGACTAAATGACCCCATTCTGACTTCGGATTCTGTTTGACGGGGTCAAAGTACATAAGATAATACTTGTAAAAAAAAATTTCTGCGATGAATGATAAAACCGAGCGAATCTGACAATTCTGACTTCGGATTCTGTTTCAGGGGGTAAAAATACATAAGGATACACTGATATGGTCCGACCATTTTTTGGGGGAGTGTTTTTTTTGGGTTAAGAGTGAAAAACGAGCCAATCTGACAATTCTGACTTCGGATTCGATTTCAGCGGGTCCAAATCCATAAGGATACAGTGGTCTGGTCCGCAGGCCAGACCACTTTTTTTAGTGGGGCTGTCCCATTAAACAAAAAAGTAAAATACTGCGATGAATGATTTTAAATGTCATGGAAATAGGTTCTATATACATCCAAGAATGTGTAAAAAAAAATCCGAGTGGCATCAACTTAATTTGGTTGTAGCACACCGTGGAAATAAATTATCTCTAAAATCCTGAAAAGAGCATGTTTGATATACTTACATTATCTTTCTTAATATGTGGATTTAAATTCAACTTAAAAATTCGCTCGGTCCGTTTCAATTGGCCAGCAGTTTGTTTTATTACTAATAACGAGACTAATAATGACATTTAATTGGTGCAAAGATTTCAAAAATCATATTTTATTGTTGTTAATGAGTGTAGTAATCTAAAATTGTATCTTTCTCGTTTATTTCTTTTACCTCTAAATTCACTCCAGGTAATAATTTTATTTTCTGTTATGTTTCAGAGATCAAACTTAAGGCTTCACATATAAACACAACTAACGCCTCTATTAAATATGAAGCCAACAAATACATCACTAGTAACCGCATTTTAAGCAGCCATACCACAAGAGACGTTTAGAATCGCTTGTTAAGGAACAAGGAAAATCAATACCTTTTAGGTAGGTCAGTAATTTAGTTTCCTACGGTAATGGAGATGATAAATTTCCGGGAAAATTGACGTTTTCAAAGAACCACTCCCTTGTGAAAGTTCGAGTATAAGGATAAGGTTAGTCGTAAAATAAATTATCTTTTACGTTATTGGCAGTTTTTATGATATATACTTGTGGCATTTTTGTACACTTCTTTATTTAGGTGTAACGCTTATTAGTAACAAAAAGTAAACAGTTTCTTTTATGCACATTTTTAAATCATTTTCATATACTATTGTAGGTGAAGTTAACTCTACATTATCAAGAACACTATAGGATGTTGGTTGTCGTAGATTTGAAAACTGCACATACACAATTAAACGCAATTCGAAACATCAAGAATATGTTTAGTTGCATTATTTGTTCATTTCTGCACCGACTCCGAAGTGATATTAGCCAAATTATCCAAGTCCTACTAATAAGTAGATGGAACCATTGTAAAACCGCGTGAAATTTTATTTCGTACTTTTTAAGATTTTTGGAGATGGTGATTTTAATTTCAACTATTTAGCTATGTTTTTACGCAATGAAAAATCAGTACATCCGTATTCGTATGATTCTATTTCCCATCCAGCAACAAGTATCAATGATTTCAGTCATCCTACATGTCACAAATTTTGAGACCTTAGGAAGAACAAACAGGCGTCATTGAATCATCCCTCGATTGAATGTTTTTTCTTAAAGTGAATTTTGCTGTTTTGTGCTATTTAAAAGCTTAATGTTGGATTATTTAACATTACTGCAACTATTCTCTCAATTTTGTTGGTCAGGATGACGGTTAGTTCGTATTTTGCAGATTTGTCTCATGATGTAGAGGTTAGGGATACTGCTTCCATCGAATTAAACCCTTATATTTTGAGAAAAAAATGCTTTAGTATAAATATTGATGTATTTCCAAATATTACATATACTGCGAATTACTTCGTTTTTGACAGAAGTGCATAGACAGAAGAATGAAGGCATTCAAAAGTCTTGAAGCTGTTTGTGGTTAGGTGAAAGAAGTACTCTGCAAGAAATTTACAGAACAAAACATGTTCACTACTTAGTGACAGGAAGTATTTCCTTTTAGTTTTTTAGTGGTAAACATGGCTATGGTCGAGGTATTAACCGCTGTAAATTTTGTGAAAAAGACACCATATAAATGAAGCAATTAAGACTGAGGTGCTATGAGCTATTTGAAGTATGTAATAATATAAGACGTACACAATTACTTCCACATCCAGTGGAAGTATAGTAACGGCAAAAAAAAAATTAAAAATTTTTGTTGTTCAAATAGGCTTAGAAAGTCATGAAACATCGAGATTTTACGTTTGAGCGAAAAAAATTTCTGTCTGTCGGTCTGTCTGTAACTTTTTTGTGCGCACGTTTACTCTGGAACCGTTTAAGATATTGACTTGAAATTTGGCACACATATGTAGTTTAACGAGATCTGGAACTAGATTATATTTTCATCTTTTCCGACTAAGAGTTGGGGCGTAAATTGGGGTAAATTTGGGGTAAATAGGTAAATCAAGCAAGTACGAGTCCATAAAATTAGTATTTAGTATATACAGGAGAAGCTAAGGTCTCAAAAAAATTTTTGGCATTAGCCACCCCCCATTATTAAAGGGGATGAAAACAAATTGTGATTTGTACAAGAACCAGAAACCTCAAAATATTTTTTTTACTTCATCTTTTATGTAGGTCATTTGTTCATTATCATTTTATTAAACATTCCCTTTTTATAATGTTTTATTTATCACTCCTACTACTATATATTGTTAGCAGTAAATTGAAATAGTCAATTACGTCGAACTTGTACATAGGTACATGCATGTAACTGAAAGTAAAACAAAATGCCTTTACTAAATAAATTATTTATTGTCCAAGTAGCCCTATTAATGAATGTTCAATAAGGGGATTTAGAGGGAAATGCCGATATCACAATTTTTGACTTGAGAGCTGTGTTTGGACTACCTAGAAGGTTAACATACCAAAAGTCCCCGAACATAGGAGGTGCGGAGATTGCAAGGGTGCGCGAAGAAGGTCCCAGTTTTTGGTTTTTCGCTCATATCTCGAAAACAGTTAGCCTTATTCAAAAAGCAGCTATATGCAAAATTAAAGCTAACTAAATTTTCTACAATAATGTTTCTATATGTATTAATTTTTGACGTATTTGTTCTGGTTCAGTAATGGATTGTATATCTTTAACTGTATTCCAACTTTATTATAAATATATTATAAATTGAAAAAACTTTTAATAATCATCGTGCAAAAAAAGTTGTACAGATATCCGCTTCATAGCAGACTGAACTCAAATATCGAATAAAAAATCGGCTGCTCCAAGGAAGAACACAGTAACCAACATTTGTTCCAAACTTGAAATTTTCACTCATGTGCTGATACTGTGCTGTTCTGCGTCTTTTTATCCAACAGCATTTTATATACTTTGCAGATAGAACTACCGCTGTTGGCTCGGCTGTTGGATAAAAAGACGCAGCACAGCACAGTATCAGCACATGAGTGAAAATCTCAAGTTTGGAAAAAATGTTGGTTACTGTGTTCTTCCTTGGAGCAGCCGAAATATCTTTGTGCCTGTAAGTGTGTGTGTGTATACCGTTTCTTGTAAACACGATAACTTCTGTTAGACTTAAAATATTTAATTACAATTTAGAACATATGTAAAACAGCATAGTACAATAATGCCTATCGAAATTGGGCCATATCTGTAATACATGGTCATAACCAGAGGCCCACAAACTCTCACTCTTACGTAAAATAGGTTTTATTTTAATTTCAGAGCAAAATGCGTTTCTCTGATTAAGCATACAAAAATATGAAGATGCATAAGATTTATAAACCGCAATATACCGGTTCAAACCAACTTTATTTAAATTAGATTATATATCAACCCAACAAGCAAAATTTAAACGTTATACAACTATTTTGCTTTATTGCAATTTTATACATGTAATAAAATAGCAATAAAACAAAACTGTTGCAGAAATGACAATTAGAAAAAAAAGTTTATTGTATGTTATCCTAAAATTTGGAACAAGGTGTTTTTAATGAGATTATGTTGTGAGAGTTTGCAGGCCTCTGGTTATCACCACTATGCTGTTTTACATATGTTCCGAACTGTAATTAAATATTTTAAGCCTAACAGAAGCTATCGTGTTTACAAGAAACGGCGCACGCACGCACGCACGCACGCACGCACGCACGCACGCACGCACGCACGCACGCACGCACGCACGCACGCGCCCGCGCGCGCGCCCACACCCACACACCCACACCCACACACCCACACACACACACACACACACACACACACACACACACACACACACACACACACACACACACACACACACACACACACACACACACACACACACACACACACACACACACACACACACACACACACACACACACACACACACACACACACACACACACACACACACACACACACACACACACACACACACACACACACACACACACACACACACACACACACACACACACACACACACACACACACACACACACACACACACACACACACACACACACACACACACACACACACACACACACACACACACACACACACACACACACACACACACACACACACACACACACACACACACACACACACACACACACACACACACACACACACACACACACACACACACACACACACACACACACACACACACACACACACACACACACACACACACACACACACACACACACACACACACACACACACACACACACACACACACACACACACACACACACACACACACACACACACACACACACACACACACACACACACACACACACACACACACACACACACACACACACACACACACACACACACACACACACACACACACACACACACACACACACACACACACACACACACACACACACACACACACACACACACACACACACACACACACACACACACACACACACACACACACACACACACACACACACACACACACACACACACACACACACACACACACACACACACACACACACACACACACACACACACACACACACACACACACACACACACACACACACACACACACACACACACACACACACACACACACACACACACACACACACACACACACACACACACACACACACACACACACACACACACACACACACACACACACACACACACACACACACACACACACACACACACACACACACACACACACACACACACACACACACACACACACACACACACACACACACACACACATATACAGGTCTGACCGTATTTGTGACAAACCATCCTCAAATGTATTTGTGGAAGCTTTGCTAATACGGTTGCCTGCCGATCAGGTAAAAATTCTCCTTTTCGTAGATATGTCTCATTTTTCGATACACTCCGTAGTTAAGAAGTTATAAGGTGCATATATTTCTGACGACGTTTGCCACTAATACTATATAGGTGTGTAAAATGTATTCCATAAATCTACTGTGTATGGTGTACGCCACATATATATTTAATGAATGTGGTGTGTATGATATATCAGTAAAAATACGAATTTCCAATAATACAATTATATTTAATAAAGATATAAGTGTATCTGTTTGTCGTTCACAACATTCTAGCTAAAATTTAGATATATTATTAAATTAATAATCACAGATTACGTTATATGTTCCTATATAAAATTTGTTAAGTATTTAATAATTTGTCATTAGGTCAATATTTTAGAAAACTTGTATGTACGGTAAGTAGATACGCACACTTATTACGAGCTTATTTAACCTGCTTTGTATGTATGTTAGTTAGTTTGTATAACAACATACAAACTAAGCTTGTATGTTAGTATGTTTAGTTCAAATCTTGCAAGTCAATTTTGAACGACTTAACGACGGTCAATTGAATTTTGCATCCACATGTAGTTATGGTAACCATACAATAATATGGTACCAAAAAGAGTATTTGATCGTATAATTTATTCACTCACACACTGCATTCTAAATGGCGATCCGGTTTAAATTATAATTTTTATATCGGATAGTGTATTGACTCAGACGTTCAATTCTAAGAAATAGCGAAGGATCCGGTATTATTTTAAGTAAAAACGATGCAATGAATATAAAATACATAAATATTGAAACGTAATACTAAGATGTAACTAAAAATTTTAAAATAAAATTAAATGTAATTAAACGTAAAAAAAATATTATTTAAATGTACCTACTAAAACGAAAAAAATAAGTTATATTGAATTAATTGTTATATAAATAGACAAAAAAAATACTTACAATCTCTGTTAAACTAAATTAACGCCTGTATGAACTTTTCGCGCGCGACAAGCTTTTAAAACAATTAATTCAACTTAACTTGTTTTTTTCACTTTTACAGCCAAATAATAATAAAAACTTGTTTTTAAAAAGGTTTTTTTGCATTCAATTTTTACCTCCACATCCACGTGGAATGAAAGTATAGTTACGCAAAGAAAAACCTTTTTTTTATTAAAATAGACTTGGAATGTCATGGAACGAGATTTTAAATTTGAACAAAAGAAATTTCTGTCTGTCGGTCTGTCTGTAACTTTTTTTGTGCGCACGTTTATTCTGGAACCGTTTATAATATTGACTTGAAATTTGGTACACATATGTACTTTAACGGGATCTGGAACTAGATTATATTCTGATCTAATTCAGTTGAAGGGGTAAATGAGGGTAAATAGGGTAAATAGGGTAAATAGGGTAAATAGGGTAAATAGGTAAAGCAGGCAAGAAGGAGTCCATAAAATTGGGACTTACGGCATGTACGAGGTCTCAAAAAATTTTTTTTAGCATCAACTATCACCACTATCACCCTCACACTATTATTAAAGCGGATAAAAAAATGTGATTTAATGTGCATACAAGAACCATAGGCCTCATTTTTTTATATTAGCCTTCTACCCACCACCATCCTATTATTAAAGGGGGTAAAAAATAAAATTGGGGTTCAGTGTGTACACAAGAACCAAGAGCCTTAAAATGTTTTTGACATTAGCCACTCACTCTACCACCCACGTTACCACTCCTACTCCATTATTAAATGGGGTAAAAAAATAAAATTGTGATTTAGTGTGTGTACAAGAGTCAAAGGCCTCAAAAAATTTTTTTGGTATTAGTCACTCCCTCTACCAATACCGTCGCCACTCTGATGCTATTATTAAGGAGGGTAGAAAATAAAATTGTGTATACAAGAACTAAGGACCTTAAATATTTTTTGGAGTTAGCCCCTCTACTACCCCAACCACCGTATGACATATCGTTTTTTTATTATTTTATTATTATTATTTTTTTAATGCCTTATATATTATTAAAGTTCTTTCGTTGTAAGAGACTTGTATAGGAAATCTGGATGTGGAAGTAGTGATTCCTTCGGCAGCGATTTTTAATTTTTATTACTATTAATATTAGTTTCTATTCATATTCTAGTCACGTTTCTTTTTAAATTAAAATAAGTATTTCGCGCCATTTGTGCTATCTTATATACAGTACATATGGTCCTATTTTATAGTCCTGTTAAAAGTATTTTGTAAAAATAGAATAATAATTTTTTGATACACTCCGTAGTTAAAAAGTGATAAGGTACATATATTTATGATGACGTTTGCCATTAATACTAAAATTTGTAGGTGTGTAAAATGTATTCCATAAATCTACTGTTTCTGATGTACGCCACATATATATTTAATGCATGTGTGTGTGATATATCAGTAGAAATATGAATTTCCCTTCATATAATTATATTTAATAAAGAAATAATTGTATCTGTTCATAACATTTTAGCTAAAATTTAGATATAAATTTAAATTAATAATCACAGATTAGGTTGTACGTACCTGTAGAAAATTTGTTACATATTTTATAATTATGTCAATCTTTTAGAAAACTTTTATGTACGGTATAGGCCTCAATTTTTTTTTATATTAGCCACCCCCTATACCCCATTCTATTATTAAAGGGAGTAGGAAATAAAATTGGGATTTAGTGTGTATACAAGAACCAAGAGCCTTAAAATATTTTTGGCATTAGCCACTTCCTCTACCACCTCCGTTAACACTCATATATTCATACTCCATTATTAAACAAGGCAAAAAAATAAAATTGTGATTTAGTGTGTGTACAAGAGCCAAAGGCCTCAAAGAATTTTTTTGGTATTAGCCACACCCTCTACCACCCCCATCACCACTCTCACCCTAATATTAAACATGGTAGAAAATAAAACCAAGGCCCTCAAAAATTTTTGGCATTAGCTACCCCCTCTATTACCCCAACCACCGTGTCACATATCGTTTTTTTATTATTTTATTAATATTATTATTATTTTTTATGCCTTATATATTATTATAATTCTTTCGTTGTAAGAGACTTGGATAGGAAATCTGGATGTGGAAGTAGTGATTCTTTCGGCAGTGGTTTTTAATTTTTATTACAATTAATATTACTTTCTATTCATATTCTAGTGACTTTTCTTTTTAAATTAAAATAAGTATTTCGAAGATGTTTCGGTCATAATTTCTTTGCTTTTTATTCTATAAAAATAGTTAAAAAATCATTTGAAAGACTAATTAATAGTCTTTGGAGAAAAAAAAAATTCTCTACGACTTGATGGTATACCAAAACAATTGCGACTCAATTTTCAAATTTGTTATTGTATTTTAGGCGTTGTTTAAAGCATCTTTACTTGAAATTTGATATGACGTTAATTAGCTCCACCAGAAGCACATTTTTTTAAGTTATCTGGTTGTAACAGAAAACCAGATTGTTGGTTATGAAATTGCGAAGAAAATTGGAACTGTTCCATCTTTTTCGTAAATAACAAAGCAATGAAAACAATTAAGATCGACCTTTTTTAAACAATTGACGATCACTTAAGTGATAATGTATATAATTTAAGGAAACTTTCGAAAAATATGATTCTGGGGAAATAAAATACCTAATTTTCAGTCAAAATGAAAATATTTTTAAACATTTCTGTTAATACCACTAAAAAGTACAAAAAACCCATATTCTAAAAACAATTATGTTGTTCGGCGACTTGATGTACTTAAACAATTGCGATTTTTAGGCACTGTTATACATTTTTTTATTTTAAATTAGACATTTATTATTATTATTGTTATTTTCGTGAATTGTTTAAGAGTGATTGATCGTAATTGTTTTCATTTTCCGCAGCTTAACAATTTGAGCAAGAATATCTTAGTTTTCTTCGCAATTTCATAACGAACAATCTGTTTTCAATATATTGCGATTTTTCCTATACCACCAGAGATATTTTAGAAGAACTGCGAAAAACACAGTATGACACGTTTTGAAAAAATACTGTACTGCACAATCGGCAAATAAAAATTGCCCAACGTAGTTCATGTTTTTACGGTTACCGCAAAATGTCGCAATTAAAGAAATTAAAAAACATGTATTTCTCGAAAAAGACAGATAGAAAATTTCAAAATTTCATTACTGTAATGTATACATAATTTTCATTGACTTTTATTACAGACTTTTTTCGGTTGGTCTTTGAATATGAATGTGGAGGAAGCAATTATGTTGCCTAATTATTTCTAGCACGACTAATAAAAATATTAAGGGGATCCAATATTTGACATCTTAAGCCAAAAATGTATAAATATTTAAAAACAGCGCCGCTACTCGACTGTGCTATCAATATTAAAATATTAAAATTGTGTATTTTAAATATGGTAGCAAATTTGAAAGGTTGTTAATCTCAAATTAATTTTTAGTATTCAGCGAAGAAGCGTGCGCACTTTTGCAGCGTCTTCAAAATAAGCAATTTAGTTTTTATTGCTCCATTCGTTATATAATTAGAAAACATACTTCTAAATGTGGTAATTTTTAACCGAGCAAATCGAAAGTGGACGTATTATAGCGGGTGGCAACTCAACATGTGGCAGGTCATAAAGTCATTATTAGCTCTGCAAGTGGTTTGGGCTTGAAAATGAAATGCAGGTCATTTTATAGCTCGACAACCTTTAATGAGTCTAAATGCAAAGCAATCGGATTCACAACAAAAAATATCCTATTATAAGTGAATATGATACTATGAATATATTAAATCGTACCTCTGAAACAAAAGAAGTAGTCAGCTTCAAAAATAATTTTAGCTACTGAGGAGGAGGTATTGGTCAAGTATTCATAATATAAACATCACCACCCCACTGGTTGTTTATTTTATTATTCACTGAAACGTAAATTGTTGACACAAAAAGTACTAGTAAATTTAAAACATTAACTTTTACTACAAGCTGCCATATATTACTTATGTTGCTACAAAATTACCTATAGAAATAAAGAAGAAGTTTTAGGGTGTCTCACTTAAAACTCCTTATGCCATTTTATTGATAACTAAAAGAGATATTTGAATTCTGTAAGAAGTATTCACCAAAATATATAAATGACTTCAGTTTTCAGTAAAAACGATCTCTCTACAAATTAAGACATAGATAACGTTGTGATGCAAAGAAATTTTTAAGGACTTAATGGATTTCCTATAATAATACATTCAACCGTGCAAATAAAAAAAATACATAATTTATATTTATTTGACATAATTTTATTTTAAACTTATCGAAAATATATTATATATTTATTGTATTTCCATAATATCGACGTTATTTTTATAAGTATGGTTTAATAGTGTATTACATCTTTTGGGTGAAATACTTGAAAAGAATAATTTTTGTAGATCAAAGGAAATAAGTTTAACAATAATGAGATCTGTTTTTAATGATACCAAAAACTAATCTTTCATGGAAAGCGTAGAGGAAATGGATCATGATGTAGTTTAGGAATTCCTGTCCCGAAATGGATAAGGAAGCGACAGTTTATATGGAATTGCAAAAATAGAACAAAAAGCATTTATATGCAAAAACTGCAAAAAATTTGAAAATATGTAATTATCTTTTTATTTCTTACTCAATATTGCCATTAAAAATATCAAACGTATATTTCAACAAAACATCATTCAAACTTTTTTTAGGTGTAGCCAGACTAAAAGTGAAGCTTACATGAAGTTTTATAGTACTCAAATATTTAGAGTTGACTTTTCTATTTAATGATTGATTTTAATTGCCTTCAAGTAAATATATCCCGCGCACTAAGATTCTTTTACATTGTACGTGTCATTAGTTAGCGCGTTTTACTAGGCTTCTTAAATTATTGTTTCAGACAGCTTCATAGAAAACATAGTTCCAATAATGATAAAAAAAGAACTAAAGCCTAAAGTTTTAATTTACATTTATTTTGTAAGACTTACAAACTGCTGTAGTTATTATCGTTGCCGTGCAGCAAAACCGCAATGCAAACGGATTTCTGTAAACAATTATGAATCGTCGTATTTTTGTGTGTTTCTTCAAAAAGCTTAATAAAATTTTGTTCTGAAATTATAATAAAAGAGTTCATACAATATGCAGTTAATATAAAACGCCTCTAGGGATCACTCTGTATGATGGATATGGTGTATTTCAATCACAAGTATTCTGTCATTATATTAAATACGGATCATAATGCATTTGTAGTTTTTCTATAATTTTTTTTTTCATTTGCGCAATAATAAAAATTCAATAATATAGTTAAATTTATTTTGAGAAAAATTATAAAACATTATTTCTTATTATTTAGTCTCATATAATGTTATTTTTCAATTTGGTCACGACATATATGATCTTACGTCATTAGCAAACATTTTTCACTTAGTGAAAATTTCACTTTCATTGAAACCAAAGTGCTACTTAAAATTTCTTTAAAAAAAGTACGTACTTATATACCTGCTTTCTATTTAAAAAATAAGTCAGTCTTCAGTTAGTCAAATCTTTCTCGTTATTATTAAAGACATTTTACGAGTACCTAGGTAAAATTTTATTACGGTCGCTCCCTTAAATTCTGTAAAAATAGCGCGAAAATGATAATATCTACAGTTTATTTCCAATGATTCATCTTCAGGAAGTAGTTAGTTTCAAAATTTACAACAAGTTTCACATTTGTTGTAATGAAAGTAGATTATATGCACTTTATATATTATTTTGTGTTTGTACATTTGATCAAATATGCTTTCTTTTCATGTTTGATTTAATAAATACGCGTTTAGTTATTGTTAATTTTTTAAATTTTCTTAATATTAGTATGTCCACGGATTAAAGAAAGGAAACTTTTTTATCTGCAAGTTTTTTTCATGAAAGTAAGAAATTTATACTAATTATAAGAAAATTGCTAAAATAAAAACTTTTTATTTCATGCTTATGCTAGGCTTTCAGAAACAAAAAGATCATAATCCGTAAAAGCAATTATAATATAGACCAGTAGTACAACCACACCAAATTTATCCAATATCCAATGCTATCCAATATATGCTTTACTAAAATATAAATATGAAAGATTTTGAGAAATTACTTTAAAAAAAAAGTGAAAACATAACAGCACCTATTAAAAATTTCACTGGAAGATTATTATACTCCTCGCAACGAGGAAAATGTTGTTGACTGAATTCTAAACGACTTTCAAAATGTCCATCCGTCCGTCCGTCCGTCTGTCGGTCTGTTCGTCCGTCACGTTTCTTTTAAGCACGGTAACATGAGAGTTAAAAGTGCGGTTGTATTTAATATTATTTTTCATTATATATTTATATATTTTTTTTTTCTGTGCAAATTATGTAAGTATGGAAAACTATTATTAAGACCATAAGCAATATTCGTGATTTTTTTCGGGCTGAGGCAATGCGATTTAATATCTTTTTAGAGTACTTAAAAATTTTATTTAGCAATTATAGAAAATTAAAGAGCCAGAAAATTTATTTGAATTTATCAAAGTAAAAATTATATAATTTGACAACAATCCCCAGATTATCGTAATTTTTTCTAAAATTGAATGTTTAAAGACTTAAAAAACATACTAAATCTCATTGCCTCGGTCTCAATAATAGTTTCCCATACATAGTTGCCCAGAAAAGTAGGAAAACATACAAAAAAAAATGTATTGTTAATTTTTTTGTTAAAACAAAACTTAAAAAATATTTAAAAAAACGATATGATTGTTTCAACGTATAGTTTCACGTTTTTCGAAGCGTTCGTTTTTTTTTCAACTCTAATATACCGGATACCCACGAGATCAGTTACACCACCACATCTTTTATTTTTAAGGAATCACTAATTCCACATCCAAATTTCCCATCCAAGCCTCTTTAAACGAAAACATCTTGATACTATATTTGCACTCTAGTAAGCGAAACTAATCGCTCATAGAATTTTAATATAATATTTGAAATCGTCGATAATATGTGAAGTCGTCAATTAAGTTAAACCGTTCGAATGAAAATGTGTGCACAAATAAAGTTACAGACAGAAGAACAGATACAAATTTTTTTTTCTGTCAAATTTAAGTCTCGACGATTCATTACATTCTAAACTTATTTCAACAAAAAAAAAATGTGTTTTTTTTACGATCACTATAATAGTAATGCTTTTCGATTGACTAGTGCGGGCACTTACTAGGTATTATAAACTTAAATACGACTTTCATTTTTAATGTGCAACCGTTGAACCGTTCGCATCATGTCTTTCTCAAAAAGAATATCCGAGACAAAACTTTTGAACTTCATTGCACCTCAGCTTGTGAAAAGTACAATGTTGTAGATTGTACTAATTGTAAACCTGTGGAAGATTTAATAGATACTAACGGAACAAATGAAACTTTGGAAGTTGACGAAACAAATTCATTTGATGAGTCTTTACTATAATATAAAATTATGGTTACAATATTTATACTTTAAATAAAATAAGTGTTATACTTGTAACTATATAAACTTATTTCAATCCTTTGAATCAGTTCTCCCACTTTTATCATTACCAAATAAAAATTGTGAAAAACAAAAATTTTTCGGAAAACTTTTTCACATTCTTAGTCTAAAAATTATATTGAACCTTTAAAAATGGTATAACTATATAGGTTCCATATGTTTTTATAATAATATATATAGTTCACGCTCATTTTTCGAATTTTCATGTATTTTGTAATGTGCAAAAAATGTAGTACATTATTTATCGTGAAAAACTGCCTGCAACTCGGAAAATTAGCAAGTTACAAAAACATTCCGGGAGACAAAAAATATTTAGAAGTCCTCAATGCATACGTCTAAATTTTTTTAAATTTTTAAGTTACTTATTTTAGCGCTACAATTTCAAAAAAGAGGGTGGTTTTTCATGTTTTTCCGGAAAAACTCGGTGAAAACACACTTTACAGGAAATCTGCAAATAAAAAAAGACTTGTATTTCGATGATATATTCACCTGAATTTTTTCAGATTTTTTTTTCAACTTTTACATTTTCCCTCCCCCACTTTTAGGGATTTTGGAGTGGCCATACCTCGAAAAATATGCATTTTTCGAAAAAATTCATAAGGGTAAAAACATATTATTTTGGGTCAAAAAGGTAAACATATTGTTTTATTACATTTTTGACCTAATTCTACAAGTTACGGAACCCATGATAAAAGAGGTGTTTTCTACCCCTTCCGATCATCTCCTACTCTAATCTTTTTTGAACATTTTTATTAACGTCATTACAAACACAACAAGGTTTCATCAAAATCCATTCATTAGCACTCAAATTAGATGTTATGGAATCCAGATATATTTTATACTTTGATATGACAGAAAAAATTACATATATAGAGTGTTTTTAATTTTAATTTATTACTTATATTCCTTAAATTAACGGACGGAGCTATAGTTTCCTAAGAATAACCAATTCATTTGTTAAATCCATTAAATAGTTCAATTAAAACAATTTGTATAAAATTGCATGAAAATAAAATTATTAAAATTCAACATAAATATTTAATAGTTTAAAAACTATATATTTTGTGCATATGAGTAATATGAAAAATTGATTTATTTGATTTAATCAAATATTAATTTAGTCAAAAAATCCTTATAATCACATATAATGCTAGAAATCCCGAAATTACATAGAGAAATAAAATGATTCTTTGGACGAAAGTAAATTTTTTTAAGTGGGACCATATTGGTAACAAGGTATTATAATGTAGTACTACCATTAAGAAGGAAGATATTGATAAGCTAACTTTGCATATCTGACAAGTATAACTGAAGTTACCGTCCATACATATTTTTTAATTGAAGGGTAAGATGTAACTAAGGTGGTTTTGAAAACAGTGAAATATTTAGCTCATCAAACTGTTAGGTTGGCTTATCGATATTTTCATTGTATTACTTCCTCCACGTAATGGAGGTTTTTGACAAGTGTTGAGACTTAAAGAAAATGACATTTTTGATGATGGCCATAAAAAAGTATTATTTAAATTTTTTGCAGAGATTAATGTAGAGATATTTACCGCCTCTGCGTTTTTCACCTCCTACGTCGCTCAGGCTGGTAATCTACTTAAAACCTGTTAACCTCCATCTGCCATTTTTTTTTTTTTTTTTTGTTAAATGCTTGTCACTGAGATAATAGACATTTTAGACACATAATACCTTATATGACGATGATGAAAATTTGAAGTAGAATCTAAAACCAAAATAATATACAGGGTGTTCCATAAAATACCACTTTATCTTGTCGCTTCGTATAAAAGCATGAACAAAATTTTATGTTAGTAAAAAATAATAGTTAATTTCATTTGGAACAACTTTTACTTTAACATTTGTTACTTTAACATTTTTTTGATTGTTTCCGAAAAATGTATAAATTAATAATGAACATTTAAATATATGGCTAACAATAAGTGTCTGTTGAGCATATTATTAGTATTATATTTATTTTTAGTAAGTATCACTTTTAATTTGATCCACTCAAAAATACCCATTTGTGGCTAACTTGAATCTGTCGGAAGCAGAAATTCCTAAAAGTGCTTGCTGTAAAAAATATAACGTAGAGGGCGCTCTAGCACAGTACAATAATACACAATCCGTGCATGCCACAAATATTGTAGAAAGTACCACACGTAAAACTATGCATTTCTGGCAACTTTTCACACATTTTGCCTTTTGAGAAAATAGTCGATTAACTTATTCTCTATGATAACGATTATTGTGAACCGTGACGGATAAATGGTCCCCCGAAGGATTTACAATAGATAGTCCGCTAAAATATGATGAATCACAGAGTTCTGGTGGATAAAGACTCTGGCATACGCGTGTATGTATGCCACAGTTTTGGAGTATCCCAGAAATGAGTTTGATGCACACACAGGTCTCCATAAATATGACGGCACGTACACACACACACACACACACACACACACACACACACACACACACACACACACACACACACACACACACACACACACACACACACACACACACACACACACACACACACACACACACACACACACACACACACACACACACACACACACACACACACACACACACACACACACACACACACACACACACACACACACACACACACACACACACACACACACACACACACACACACACACACACACACACACACACACACACACACACACACACACACACACACACACACACACACACACACACACACACACACACACACACACACACACACACACACACACACACACACACACACACACACACACACACACACACACACACACACACACACACACACACACACACACACACACACACACACACACACACACACACACACACACACACACACACACACACACACACACACACACACACACACACACACACACACACACACACACACACACACACACACACACACACACACACACACACACACACACACACACACACACACACACACACACACACACACACACACACACACACACACACACACACACACACACACACACACACACACACACACACACACACACACACACACACACACACACACACACACACACACACACACACACACACACACACACACACACACACACACACACACACACACACACACACACACACACACACACACACACACACACACACACACACACACACACACACACACACACACACACACACACACACACACACACACACACACACACACACACACACACACACACACACACACACACACACACACACACACACACACACACACACACACACACACACACACACAGACAGACAGACACTGACATTGTTTTGAGAATATTATTTAGGTATTATGCAAATCACAACGTACACACTTTTTATTTATTACGAAAATACCTACTTTCTGTATATTGTTGCCCTAATCTGGGCACGCTAATATACTAGTTAGGTAAATACTTTAAAACACTTATTATTGGAGAACCAATCAAAACAACTACTCTCCTAGCTAATACTGACGAAGTATTGAATTACATGATAGGATTCTTAGCATTTTAAAGAAAAAAATATTGAAAATACTTAAATCATTTATTTACATTTAGTCATTCACACTTTTTTTATTTAATATGAAATTATCTACTTTCTGTATATTGGTACCTTAACCGGGTCACGCTAATATACTACTTAGGAAAACACTTTAAAACACTCATTATTGGAAAACCAATCAAAACAACTACTCTTCTAGCTAATACTGACGAAGTATTGAATTACATGATAGGATTCCTGGGATTTTAAGGCAAAAAAAAATATATATTGAAAATACTCAAATTATTTATTGAAATTCAGTCATTCACAACAATTATTATTGAACCTTACATTCTATTTCAACTCTAGAAAAGTTGTACAAGTTTTTTCGAACTCGTTAGTTAGAAACATTCATTCATTATTTACAAGCCTATTCTTGATTTATTTTTTACAATTAATTATTTTTTATTTATTTGCTTTTATCATGATTAGAGAATATTATTTAGGTATTATGCAAATCACAACGTACACACTTTTTATTTATTATGAAAATACCTACTTTCTGTATAATGTTGCCCTAATCTGGGCACGCTAATATACTAGTTAGGTAAATACTTTAAAACACTTATTATTGGAGAACCAATCAAAACAACTACTCTCCTAGCTAATACTGACGAAGTATTGAATTACATGATAGGATTCTTAGCATTTTAAAGAAAAAAATATTGAAAATACTTAAATCATTTATTTACATTTAGTCATTCACACTTTTTTTATTTAATATGAAATTATCTACTTTCTGTATATTGGTACCTTAACCGGGTCACGCTAATATACTACTTAGGAAAACACTTTAAAACACTCATTATTGGAAAACCAATCAAAACAACTACTCTTCTAGCTAATACTGACGAAGTATTGAATTACATGAGTAGTATATTAGCGTGACCCGGTTAAGGTACCAATATACAGAAAGTAGATAATTTCATATTAAATAAAAAAAGTGTGAATGACTAAATGTAAATAAATGATTTAAGTATTTTCAATATTTTTTTCTTTAAAATGCTAAGAATCCTATCATGTAATTCAATACTTCGTCAGTATTAGCTAGGAGAGTAGTTGTTTTGATTGGTTCTCCAATAATAAGTGTTTTAAAGTATTTACCTAACTAGTATATTAGCGTGCCCAGATTAGGGCAACAATATACAGAAAGTAGGTATTTTCATAATAAATAAAAAGTGTGTACGTTGTGATTTGCATAATACCTAAATAATATTCTCTAATCATGATAAAAGCAAATAAATAAAAAATAATTAATTGTAAAAAACAGACATTGTTTATTCGATATTTGATTTCAGTCTGCTATGAAACGCATATTTGTACAAAAAATTTGTTTGCCTGCTTGGTAGGCGTTTCTATCCAATTTTAGCTGCCGCAGCTTTAATTATTTTGTAGAAACGTTTTTAAGCCATTGAAGGCTATGTTTAACTTTGTAACTATATTTAAGAGCCTAGCTAATAATTTGAGAATTCGATATATAAAAATAGAGAAATTGAAATAGTTACAGATAGGCTAGGGTCCGCCTGTATAGTGCTATATATTTACTATACTATATTAATACAAATTACACGAGTTATATAAAAAATGGGAAATTTCAAGAAAAAAAATTAGTACTACCTGCATTTGTGGAAAACATTTCACGAAATAAAACATGATATACCTCAATGGCTGAAACGCATTTTACAGAGATTAAACTGCATATTCGTGCTGTTAAAAGTCGATTTAGTTATTTTACTAACAACTATGATATTTGATTGGTGTAATGATCTAAAAAATTGAGTTTCATTGGGTACCAAGTTAATGAGATAAGTGTTCTACTTACGTCTTCCTCAAGAGAAAATATTCTACACCCACCTGAAACAAAAATATATTTTTAAATTCGTATTACAAATTGTTTATAATATCATATTGTTTATAATATCTCTGCCAAGTTTCAAAACTTTCAGTTTTTTCCGTCAAACGTGGGAATTTGTTCCAATTTGACTGGGGGGGTATAAATAATGTACTGTAAACTAAGTTTTCAATTTGCTAGCAAAATAATATCAGGGAAAGGAAACAGATTCGGTTTCCGAAAAGCCAAGAAAATACATTATTTTCATATTTCTATTGTTATTCATACAATTTGTTCCTTTCACGTAAAAGTCACATGCGTAGAGGTTATTTTCTGGTATAGCCCAGACGACAGAGAACATTTTTATAGTGAAACCCACACAAAAAGTTGCAAACTGAATAATTAATTTTTTAATGAGTTCGTGAAAATGTATAGAATAATATCCTGAAAAGTTTACATTCCGCTCGGATGCAGAACATAAAAAAAAGTGAAAAAAAATTTTTTTTTCAATTTTTTCAAAATTTTTAAATAAAGTCAGAGCAGGAAAAAAATAAAAAATACAGGTGGATAGACCACGTGTTTCTGAACAAAAAATATCCTAATAAAATTTTTCGCTAAAGCCACGGTATTCCTGAAAAAAAAATAGTGAAGTAACTTTGTCACTCTGCGCGGCTAGCGCACGGTTAAATGCATACTATGAAACCTCTAAAAATTCTTAGCTGTTCTATCGAGTAAAATAAAGCTTTTTTCTCTTTCTCGTTACACGTTTTAAACATTTTTCTTAGTGAATAGGAGGATAAATAGTGAGTATGGAGGAAAAATATATAATTATCAATGCATACACAGATAGCAAACATACCCGCTGAATCGCTCGCATGAATTTTTACGTGCCTTTACTGTATTGTATTTATTACAGGTACACCTATCCACATTTCAGCTATATCCAATGGATTCCTTATACATTTGTTTATGTATTGAAAAAGTTCCAGAATTTGTATTCAAAACAATCAAAGATATTTTCATAGTTATAAGGATAATATCGTGAAAATCGCAATTTCTTATCATGATCTGATTGATCATATTTTCGAAAAAATGCATACAAGTAAACGATTTTGTGTTTGAACATTCGAAAAATATACATTTTTTCCGAAATAGTCTTATTTTTTCCAATGGGTCAATTTCTCGACAAGTTACAGCCTTCAATACTTATATTTATCCAAAAAAATCATCAAGCAAGGAAATTAAAATGATTTGAGATGTACTTTTTTTTAATTCTCGTCACTACAACGTAATAAACCATAATAATCATGAAGTGTACATACTTTTCAACAGTTCTCAATGAAGAAAGAATTTTTTTGAAGGGCTTTTTTTTTTCTATATTGTTTATTGCGACGATTGAGTTCGGGCGTGATAATATATATAAGTATATTTTTCCCATCCATCCTTTGCTTGTATTGTTTAAAACAAAAAAACATCTATTCTATTCAAGCGCGTGCACGCATGGGTCTCGCTCCGAGTTGTAACGTTACACTTGACTATTTTTTCCGGGAAAACCGTGGCTTTAACGATAAATTTTGTTAGGACATTTTTTGTTCATAAATACGTGATCTATCCATCTGTATTTTTTAATTTTTTCTAGCTTGATTTAATTTCAAAATTTTGAAAAAATGGATGAAAGAAATTTTTTTTTCAC
This sequence comes from Rutpela maculata, assembly GCA_936432065.2. Lineage (NCBI taxonomy): Eukaryota > Metazoa > Arthropoda > Insecta > Coleoptera > Cerambycidae > Rutpela > Rutpela maculata. The sequence goes on from OW386292.2 coordinate 51,279,857, forward strand.
TTTTTTTTATGTTCTGCACCCGAGCGAAATGTAAACTTTTCAGGATATTATTCTACACACTTTCACGAACCCATTAAAAAAAAGTTTACACAGTTTTCATTTTTTTGTGGGTAAATACCTACGTCGACTGGATAATTGAACTATTTTTAGACGAGAATACATAATATGTGGTAGAAAAAAGAAAGAAAAACAGAAAAATACAAGACTGCTGTCATCTAATAGATAAAGGCGAAACTTATTTCAAGTCTCTCTCATCACCACCCCACTCTAAAACAATTTTATTTACTTATAAACAAAAAGCTCAAAGAGAAAACTTAAAACTCCTATTTCCTATTTCTACCATAATGAAAATAGTGGCACGTAGCCCGTTAAAACAATATTCAATGTTAGGTATTATTTATAAAATAATAATTAGACATTTTCAATTCTGATCACGTTTTTTTCTTCACCCGCTCAACGTTTCATTACGTGGTTTGCCTCACTGGAGAGCAAAATGTTTGCGACAATTAGTTAATTTTTGATATGTGTGAATTCTGAAGAAAAATTTACAACAAAGAAAAACGAAAAGAAACGAAGGAAAGAGAAATAGAGAGGAGGAGAAAAGGTAGAGAAGTAATATGTAGAAACAGTTAAACTTCACCACAATTTAAACCACATCCTAACTTGACTAATAACTACTACGATACTACCGGACCAAAATTAACCAATAATATTGCCTCACCAAATCCCATGAGTTTTTACTTGTTCATCTACACAAGTACAGTAGAACTAAAAGAAATTATTTTAGAAACTAGCTGTGCCTGCGGCTACGTTCGCGTGGAATTTTGAAGCTAACTGAAAAGCTTCTTTGTAAACGACGTTTGAGGTAGAATCACCAGGGACATGTACACAGGCGCGGTTATAAGATGGCGCCCATACTAGTTCCACTGAATTTTGAACTGAGCGCATTTTTGCAGTAGGGCCTCTTCTAAATCTTCATTTTCTAAGAACCATCACCATTAGGTATGAAAGAAAGCCGCTTTGAGCAGCCATCCATATCGCTCGATGCGTTGTTTTGGCTTCAATGGAACTGACGCATCAGCAGTAGGGATTGCATTACCGGTTAACCGGTTAACCGGTTATTAGGACAAAATACACATGATGATAATTACCGGTTATTTTAATTTTTTACCGGTTATTTCGGTAAATTCTGAACTTAGATATGTCGCGTATTCAACGTTTCTGTTTATGTCACTGACTAGTATTCACTAAATACAGAGTGACTGTCCCAACACCGAGCACTTTTAACAATAAATAAATAATATTATAAAAAGTAAACTTCAAACACCAAGCCCTGAGAAATACAAGAGAGACATTGACAATATCTTACGACAGAAAATTGAATATGTCACTGCCGCAAATATCCGTGGAATACATTTAGAAGTATGTTATTACCAATTCTTATTAACTTATCGACCCACCAATATCGATTGAGGAAGGGCATTTTCAGCTGGTGGTATTCTATGCACAAATATCAGACGATTAACAGATATAACTTTGAAAAACTAACCCTTTTAACAGGCTATTTTTAAAAAATATTGTATTTTTAGATTAGGTATTCAGTAAATGCCTTATTTGAGTTTATGTTTATAATTTTTGTTATTTAAGTGGATATTTTTGTTATTTACAGAATAATTATTTATTTAAATTTATTTCATTTATATTTTTTCCTTTTGGTAAATTAACTCCTATATAAAAAGTCTATTTGACAGTCACATTTTTGTCACTTTGACAGCGATAAAAAAAGGTGCACCGATAAAAATGCCTGTTTCTCAAAAGCAGAGTACACCTAGTAGTCGCACGTCACTTTGAAATCTGTACTCTCAGCTATAATTTTTAAGTATTGTGGAAACTATACTGTACGATATGAGTCGTTTTGAGAAAATTATAATTATCTTTAATAAATTATTGTTATTGTTCGTTCACATTCATATTCTATCGTTAATTTATCTTGCCAAAAAACACTCGAGCTTTTCTTTTATGGATAAATTTCTTTTTAACTCAAAATTTTGCCAATCAGTAATTTTGCTCGAAAAACTGACATTTGACAAAATCGCTCGACCTCCGTCTCGCGATTGTTTCATGTCAGTTTTTCTTATAAAATCACTGATTGGCAAAATTATTTCGTTACAAAGAGAAATTTATCCGATAAAAAAAAGCTCTTGTGATTTTACTGTTGATAAAAAACCTTTTGTTTGTTCATTATATCAAATATACGTATATAAAAATATTTTTTGTTAAATTTAGATAATTTTGTATGTCAGTTTTTCTTATAAAATCACTGATTGACAAAATTATTTCGTTACAAAGAGAAATTTATCCGATAAAAAAAAGCTCTTGTGATTTTACTGTTGATAAAAAACCTTTTGTTTGTTCATTATATCAAATATACGTATATAAAAATATTTTTTGTTAAATTTAGATAATTTTGTATGGAAAGAGACAATTGCCATTTTCGCCACCCTAATCATCCATTCTAAAAATTACCGGTAAATACCGGTTAACCGGTTATTTACATTTTTATTTACCGATTTACCGGTTATTAAAACTTCCGGTAAATTGCAATCCCTAATCAGCAGAATCCTAAAACGACAAAAGGGATATTCAGAGGAAAAACATTTTGCCGCCCTGGGCACCCACCCAGTGTGCCCAGTGGTAAAACCGCCGCTGCATGTACAAAGAGATTGTTTGCGTCACTGACAGGGGAGAGAGAGCCACGTAGAGCTGGCCGTGGGAGAAGCAACTAACACTGAGGTTCACATCCGCAACGCGCAGCGGGGATTTTCTGGAATGTCCCAGAGTGTTCCCGAATGTTCTGGGATATTTCTCAAACTTTCTGGAATATTACAGAAGTTTAATCATGAACCTAATGCCATGCCAATACGCTTATTGTATAGAGATCAAGCTGTATCTTCGGTTCTACTAAACCGATTTTCATAAAATAGCTTAGAGTAGGCCGATTTTGATGAAAAAAAAAAAAAACTAAATGTTACTCCAAGCTTAGACAAATTTACCTGTGAACACCTTATTCAAATTGGTTCGGTGATGCGCGTTCAAACAAACAGACAACATTTCAAAAACTATCTTAATGTATTCTATTACTCATCTTACTACTGACAAAGTCAAAGTCATTAGATGACAAAGAAATGGCAGTGGCAACATTTCTAGATATAGAAGGAGTGTTCAATAATCCGGCAACGCAATCACTAACGAATGCTTTGTTAAATAGAAGAGTCCCAACACTACTCTGCCAGTGGCTTAAGAGTATGATTTGCGGTAGGATACATAATATTTTCATTGATATATATGAAAAAGGTATATACGGGTGGGCGTGCACCTTTGACCAATGAAATATGCCCAAAGGCGGAGATAAACATATTGTGTAATATAAGACAAATAGTTCAAATATATTTCTGTCGTACAGAGTCGAATTCGCGTTGGGTGCACAAGAATTTTTATTTAAAGTAATCTGAGTAGGAAAACTGAATGCGGTTGTAGTGATTCCTTAGGCAGTGGTTTTTAATTAAAAGAAAAAACTATCTGTAGGTACATAATGTATATTTACAGTGTACAGGGTGTCCTAGTTAACGCGTTATGTCCGATTTTCTCGGTAGTTTTTGAGATAAGTATTTTTTTTCCGGGGAATCGATGCCGCTAAGAAACATAATTGAACATCAAAGAAGAATTGATCGTATTATTTATGTTCTTAATTGACTATTAAAGGAAAGTAAAAAAAGGCATGTAAATTTTAAATATCACTTCCGGTTTACATGGCAATGGCGTTCTTTTTCTTGAAAATAGAATATTAATTACTTCCGCATCCAGTGGAAGTATAGTAACAAAAAAATTTTTGAAAATTTTTATTGTTCAGATAGGCTTAGACTGTCATGAAAGGTCGACATTTTAAGTTTCAGCGAAAAAAAATTTCTGTCTGTCTGTCGGTCTAACTTTTTTGTGCGCACGATTACTCTGGAACCGTTTAAGATATTGACTTGAAATTTGGTACACGTATGTACTTTAACGGGATCTGGAACTAGATTATATTTTCATCTTATTCCATCGAAGGGTTGGAGAGTAAATTGGGGTAAATGGGGAGGTAAACAGGTAAATCAAGCAGGTAAGAGTCCGTAAAATTGGTATTTAGTATATATAAGAGAAGCTAAGGTCTCGAAAAATTTTTTGACATTAGCTACCCCCATTACCCCATTTTTTAAGGGGACAAAAAAAAGTGTGATTTAGTGTATGTACAAGAACCAAAAACTTCAAAATATTTTTTTACTTTATAGTCCAAAAATTTTTATTGAAAAATTACCAAAAATCCTCGCTATGTTGGGGTGATTTCTATTACGAATAACTGGCAAAATAAGGATACATATATTACTTCCACATCCATTGGAAGTATAGTAACGACAAAAAATTTTTTTAAAATTTTTATTGTTCAAATAGGCTTAGAATGTCATGAAACGACGAAATTTTAAGTTTGAGTGAAAAAAAATTTCTGTCGGTCTGTGACTTTTTTTTTGTGCGCACGTTTACTTTGGAACCGTTTGAGATATTGACTTGAAATTTGGTACACATATGTACTTTAACGAGATCTAGAACTAGATTATATTTTCATCTTGTTCCGTCGAAGGGTTGGGGAGTAAATTGGGGTAAATTTGGGGTAAATAGGTAAATAAAGCAGGTAAGAGTTCATAAAATTGGTATTTACTATATACAAGAGAAGCTAAGGTCTCAAAAAAAATTTTGGCATTAGCCACCCCCATTACCACCCCCACCCCATTATTAAAGAGGATGGAAAACAAAATTTGATTTATTGTGTGTACAAGAATCAGAAACCTCAAAATATTTTTTTACCTTATCCACCCCCACTGCCACCCTCTATCACCACCCCCCACCCCACTACCGATGTGGGTTATCGTTTTATGGGTTTTTGAGGTAGACGAATTCAAATATTATATTACTAAACAATTATTTCCACATACAACATTTTTTCGTTGTAAGTGACTTGGATAGAAAATCTGGATGTGGAAGTAGTGATTCCTTGGGCAGCGGTTTTTTTTTATTGTTAAATTAGTGTACAATATCGATAATTATATCATTTCCAATTGAAGTTAAAATTTTGTGGACATGCCTATTGAAAGTCGCATTTCGGAGATATGAACTTTACTTTGCTTTTTTTTAAATTAACACTCCATATATGTACTTTTGAAACGCCATAAAAAAAGCTTTGTTTTTATAATATGGTACTTATCTTAAACAAATTTTGTCTAATTTACTATAAATTTACAATTTATCAAATTAGCCATGGAAACCAAAGTATGTAAATTAAAATAAACAATATGTTAGTTCTATCTAATTTCACTTTATTTTAAATAAAATGGAGAATTTCAATAATTGATACAGTGTGTTTCACTTGAAATGGTAACACCCCAATAACTTTTTTATTTTTTTTCCGATTTGAATCACATTTTACTTACAAATTAGTATCTACTTATGACCAGAAAAATATTTGCCTCCTACGGTACCAAAGCCACCTGCGGTACCAAAATATGTGGAGAAAATCGGAAAATCATATTAGGCATTTTTTTGTCGGAAAATTTTGTTAATAAAACTTGTTCAGAATTATCCAAAATGGCCAAAATTTAATCAAAATTAAAAAATTAAAAACTTGAAATTTTAAAAATTTTGAAAATAATTATTTAAAAAAAAAACTGTAAATTGCTTTACAACTACCTGGCAGCTTGGGTTTAATTTCAAACAAAATTGTCATAGTACAGTTTTCTAAACGAAAAAACCCATTAAAATGATATTTTCGGACTTTGACATTATTTTAATAAAAATTTATATATTTTTTATTTTGATTAAATTTTGAACTTAAGGTTTCTGAACAATTCTGAACAAGTTTCATTGACAAAATTTTCCAATAAAAATATGCTTAATATGATTTTTTGATTTTATCCGCATATTTTGGTACCGCAGATGGCTTTGCATTTGTAGGAGGTGCATTTTTTTCTGATCATAATTAGATCCTAATTTGTTCCATACTTAAGTAAAATTTGATTCAAATCAGAAAAAAAAATTAAAAAGTGAAACACATTGTATATTTTTCGGACTACCATGACTTAATATAAGAAAACATAAAACTTAATATCTACTATAGTTTTTAAGAAAAATACTGTGTCATATATCATTGGAAAGATTTTTCTATGGCCTTTCAAATGGTGTAAAGATATATTTAAAAAAAACCAAGGTAAAGCTCATATCTCCGAAATTCGACTTGTTTGAATTGTTTTGCTGAAATGATGTTTGGAAAATACATGTGATATCCCATAACTTTTATTTTTGAACTTATTTACGTAACTCCCAAAATAAAGAAGTTAAATGAGGTTCTAACGTTTGCACAACCACCCTGTACTGTTAACTATAATAAGGAACTTTAGTCTAGTTAATATAAAAAACACGTTCTCAAATAAATTAAATATGTTCTGATAGAACATATTAATAATAATAATTTTTTGTTTTTGTCTTTGGTGTTTTTCAAAAAAATTGCCGCCCTTGAATTTTGCCGCTAGAGCCCCTATATCCCCCCCCCCCCTAAATACGCCACTGACTGCGCTCCGTCAGAAACCCTAAAATACCTATATGCATGTTTGGAGCATATTTAATGTCCGATATATCAAAAAATATTACAGCTAGATCTATCAATCCTTATATGTTTGAAATCAGGGATAAAGGATCTAAAAGAATATGTAAAAATATACAGGGTTTTCATTTAAAAAGCAACCCTCATTGTTATATCACGTGACATATGCAAGCAATTGTTTTTTAATTGCATTTAAAAAAATATGCATACAACCCTACAACTCTTATACGAAACTTTTTTTTATCTCCAATAATAACATAAATAAAGGGGGGTCAAAATATAGTTATAATTCGTCCGCTGTCCTGGATTCCTAAATTTTTAAAAAAATTCGTAACCCGCATCCCCGAAAATCTCCAGATATCGATTTTCATTCGAATACGACCAGAGATAACGAAATTCATCCGCCATCTTGGATTCCTAAATTTTGACCAAAAATTCGTAACCCGCATCCCCGAAAACCCCCAGATATCGATTTTCAGTCGAATAGGACCATAGATGACGAAATTCGTCCACCATCTTGGATTCCCAAATTTTGACCAAAAATTCGTAACCCGCATCCCCGAAAACCCCCAGATATCGATTTTCAGCCGAATAGGACCATAGATGACGAAATTCGTCCGCCATCTTGGAGTCCTAAATTTTGATCAAAAATTCATAACCCGCATCCCCGAAAACTCCCAGACATCGATTTTCAGTCGAATAGGTCCATAGATGACGAAATTCGTCCGCCATCTTGGATTCCTAAATATCTTAGCAGTATGAGATTCCTCGGAAAACCTACGTCAGACTGGATTTTGAACCATAAACTTATCTCAGAAACTACCGAGAAAACCGAGCATAGCGCGTTGACTGGGACACCCTGTACATTTGGCTTGGTAATAATTTCGAATAAATTGATTTCTGACCTAACTAAAAACCGCATTCAAATTTTCATAATAAAATTTGTAGGAGTGTTTATACAAAACGGTCCTCTCTATTTGGCACCTTTTATTTATGTATTAACATTTTCAAGAATTTCATCTATTAAGTCATTCCAATAAGATAAAATAATTTATAAATAAATTTAAGATTACAATTACCAGAACTCCTAAATGCTTCCCTGGCAAGCATTCATTCGCGTCTGGTCTCCATGACAACAAGTTCCTCCCTAAAGTCTGAGAGCGTGTAAAGCTATGCGAATGCCGAGGCGAGTGCCATCTATTGACGGCAAAATTGGAAACTATTTATTGAATCTATGTTTGAAAATTAAGAGGTTATATTTTATCCACGTAATTAATTAAGGACTATCTAGGTCGTCACGATTTCGTTTTTTGTAAATTCCAATTTTTCGACGTCAATTTTTTCGTTGATCACGTGTTTTTGATTAAAACAAAAAATTAAAAACGTGACGAACTAGAATATATATTTTAATACATACGTACAAAATTTGAAGTTTCTATCTTCAAAAATAAGCCGAATAATTCGTTTCTTCATTTCACTGATCGCAGATTATACTCTTAAAGCTAACTTAGAAAAGAGGATAATAGTATCCAATCTAAGCGAGGCTACCATTGAGGCAAAAGTGAGTACAGGCTGCCCTCAAGGAGGGGCATTATCTCCACTGCTGTGGGCAACCCTTGTTGACGATCTAGCGGTAGCAGTCAAGGGGCGATTTGCGAACACGATATCAGAGCGTTCACAAAGAGCCCTAAACATTGTCGATAGGTGGTGTAGTGAGGAAATCTTCACAAACCTACAGTCGTCATCTTTACACGGAAAAGAGCCTTGGGAGGCCTAAAACTTCTAAGGCTCAATGGAGTGGAAATTCCATTTGTCAGCGCGGTTAAATACCTAGGAGTCATTTTCGACCAAAAGCTGACATGGAATTCCCACATCCAAAAAGTCACACAGAAAGCAACCATTGCCCTGGGAAGGTGAAGGCAGATGTGTGGAAAAAACTGGGGGTTAAAACCCAAGATGACCTTATTGATTATACACTAGGCGCACAGGCAAGCAAGCTTTTGTACGCCACTTAATAGCCTTATTTCTCCAAGCTGCCGTGTCTTGGTCCACCATACCACCGATCCATAAGTTATCTGGGTCTTACAACCCTATTGATTATACACTAGGGTTGTAAGACCCAGATAACCTATGGATCGGTGGTATGGTGGACCAAGACACGGCAGCTTGGAGAAATAAGGCTATTAAGTGGCGTACAAAAGTTTGCTTGCCTGTGCGCCAGTGGGATCATAAAAACTGCTCACACGGCCGCATTGGAAGTCCTTTTAGACCTGACACCACTACACTTATTTATCCAAGGGGAAGCTTGTTCAGTGGTACACAGGCTAATGCAAGGCACAACGCCCATAAGGCAACAACAGGGAACAAAGCACAAAAAGTTATACCCAGAGCTGAAGGCAGATCCCATTTTGAGAATGCCTAAGGACACTATGGTCCCAAAGTATAACTTCCATACAAATTTTCAAATCAAAATACCAGACAGAGAGGACTGCCAATATCGGCGCAAACAGTCTGGTATACGGACGGCGTTGGGGCTGGTATTTACGAGATAAGGTCGAAAACGAAAATCCTGATAAGTCTAGGAAAACACGCCACAATATTTCAGGCTGAAGTGGCCGTTATACAGTGGCGCAAAGGAAATAATGAGGCAAGGAATTGTAAACTAAACCAGTCAATTGCCATTTTTTCCGACAGCCAAGCAGCGCTAAAGCCACTCGATTTCATGCAGGTCGATTTAAGACTAGTATAGGCTTGTATAAATGCCCTTACGGACCTAGTAAGTCAGAACAAAGTGACCGTAGCATGGGTACCAGGACTCGAGGGACACAGGAGAAATGAAAAGGCTGATGGACTGGCCCGGGAAGGTGCATCTAAGGCCCTAGTAGGAACCCTTTTGCGGTGTGGTAAGTCACGCATACGAACATCCATTGGGTGGTGGATGAATTTCTCACGACAGGACAGGCTAAAAAGTTCATTAAAAAACGATCAGCCAAATTCACGGAAAATCTACTAGGCCAAAATAGAAAGGCTATTAAGATAATGGTAGGTCTTCTAACTGGTCACTGTAGACTTAATAAACATATGAGTCTAATGGGCCTGGCACACGATGCAACGCGCAGATTCTGTCAAGAGGAAGAGGAAACCTCAGTACATGTGCTGTGGCATTGCGAAGGTCTAGCCAGACTGAGGTTCCAACTACTTGGCGAAGAGAAACCAAGGGCAGATAGCAATACCAATGTGCCCTTAGTAAGGCTATGGAGTCTGATACAAAAGACAATTTTACAGATTTACTATATGTATAGATAAAAAATAAAAAAAAATTCTGGTGTGACGATCTATGTATTACAGTTTCTGAAACCATAACAGACAGCACATTAAATACTTTCGTTCATTATAAATCAGTCCTTAAAAAACTTACATAACTTGCATAAAAACTTACTTTTCAAAGGAGAAGTATGGATGAACTCTCAAATTTTCATTAAATGTCTTCAATATGTACACTTTCTAAAACAATCGAAAAGCTAGATAAAAAAGTATGTTAGCTTTCTTAAATGTACAAATATGAAGTAGTTTGGGTTTCAAACCAGCGAAACTATTTCTGCTTTTTTAGAAGAGCTTTATCACAAGAAGAATAAGGTTGAGGCTGATGTGGTCGTATTCTGTGATTTAGCGAAACCATTTGACTGCGTGAATCCTGAAATATTGTTGCAAAAGCTTCAGTAATATGGATTCAAATGCACCCCACTTGCCTGAATTAAATCACTTCAATCGTACCTTAAAAACCGCATCCAAATGATAAAATCTTCAGGGAAATAGTCTAATAAAGTTAAGTTGCGAGTTCCACAAGGGTCTGTTCTTGGCCCAGTTCTGTTTTTGCTGCATATAAGTGACTTGGCAACTATCAATATATCGAAAGTTTTAACGATTTTTGTCGACGACACCACCATTTTGTGGCATAATAAAAATTTGAAAATATTACATAAGAAAACTTGTTCCGATATTTCCTTAGTAAAAAAGTGATGCTATTCAAATGTACTTATATTTAATGTAGCTAAAAGTAACGTAATAGCTTTCGGTTGCAATTTGGAAGAATCTTTTACAAAGTCATATTCAAATAATAAACGTCATACATAAAGTCCTCTCATCATGTATGATGCCCGTAAAGGTCTAAAAGTATTTCAAGGCATTATCGACTTCCTGCTCCCTAGCCTTAAAGCGACAAGAGGCGGGGCTTAGGTCTTTACAGTTTAGAGGCATTCATACATGATGAAGACTCTCTTTACACCCTTTAGATTTTATATAAATCTTTCCCTTCAGACTGTACACTCTTTTTCTTCCTTTAGAGTTATTTCCTCTTTCCTCAAACAATTGTTTTTATGTTGCTATTTTCTCAAACAATACAATAATTACAATACATTTCCCACTCAAAAAACTAAAAGTATGAAAAAAGTTTGGCCGATTACCAACATGAAGTTGAAATTTGACCCAATTTATTAATCTGCATCTGAATTATATCAATAATTATTTAACCAACGATAAATTAATTAACTTTTACTAATGCATCTCACAATGGGCCAACAATGTTGTACTGCATATTCATTAGTGTATCAAAATCAAGTCTAGACATTCTGTTACAGTATTCCATAAATTCATAAATATACATAAGTCGTATAGACAATTATATAATTACTGCTTTCAATTTTTTTTTCATTAAACTAACAGAAAATATATCTGCATTTGAAGGAACAATTATTCAAAACGGCCGCGGCCGCGCATAACTATTTGTTGTTCGATTTGAGAACAATGATTGATTAAAATTCAGGTAAATTTATTATACACCTATCTATAAGGCATTAGCAGGAAATTAAGATACGTACAGGGTGAATCATCTTCTAGGAATGACGAATATATCCAAGACACGATACAAAAGAACAAGATTCCTGGCTTATCACACAGCTAATATCATTAAATATAACAAGGAAGCTTCTTAACTGATATTTGTTTAAATGTACTTGGAATTTGTTTGACTTTAAAACCATAAACGGTAATAGTCCATGACAGAAGAGGTATAGGAAACATAAAATTGGAATGTTATAGAAATTATCACGTACCGTCAGCAATATTATTCTGCTATTTTTAATAATAGATAAAAATTAGATGTAAATATTATAATCTTCGCCAATTTATTGAAATTTTTATATAATTTTTGAACATTCTATATTCTATAGGATACACTTTTTACAAATAAGTTAATTACTTCCACATCCAGTGAAAGTATAGTAACGACAAAAAAATTTTTGAAAATTTTTATTGTTCAAATAGACTTAGAATGTCACGAAACGTCGAGATTTTAAGTTTGAGCGAAAAAAAAAATTCTGTCTGTCGGTCTGTAACTTTTTTTTGTGCGCACGATTAGGTACTCTGGAACCGTTTAAGATATCGACTTGAAATTTAGTACACTATGTACATTAAGGGGATCTGGAACTGGATTATATTTTCATCTTATTCCGTCAAAGGGTTGGGGGGTAAAATGGGGTAAATGGGGGATAAATAAGTAAATCAAGTAGGTAAGAGTTCATAAAATTGGTATTTAATGTATACAAGAGAAGCTAAGGTTTCAAAAAATTTTTTGGTATTAGCCCCCCCCCCCTTTACCACCTCTACCCCGTTATTAAAGTGGATGAAAAAAAAATGTGATTGTGTGTACAAGAACCAAAAGCTTCAAAATATTTTTACTTCACCTACCCCCACTACCATCCCCTTATTACCACCCCCACCCCACTAACCAAGTAACAATTTAATTTTATCACAATCTACAAGAGGTTATTAGGTCTATATAATAAAACTGATCGTAAAACTGTTTATACTAGATAACCTCTTAAAAGCTTCAATAAACCCGGCATAAAACCAAAAAAGACCTTTTATAATGGTTATAAATATCTTCCTTAAAACTCTCAATAAAACCAACAGTACTTTAGAACCCAAATCTGCAAGATGTTTTCAAGTCTACCATAAAACCTTTTATAAAATCTTCTTAAAACCGTTAATACTTGCAATCACATTTTAAGCTTTTTAAACATTTATCAGCTTATTAATTATTATTTACAATTAATAAAAAAAATAGTTTCAGCTTACTCAGTATGATTTTGGGCTTTTTAGGGGTTTATATGACATATTAACACATTTTAGATAGTTGCAGGCTAAATGTAAATAGTAAGAATAAGACAAATATAACTAAAGACTGTTGCCCCAACTTTGTTCAAACATGTCTGCCATAGTTAACTGAAAACTTAATGAAACCGTTTATTTTAATAGAATACCCTATTAAGAGTTTGTGGCTTTAGGAAATATTTTTATAAAACAAAAGGTTTCGTTAAATTCCAATTGCTCCACTTTATTACTATTTTAAGGCCTGTAAGACTTTACTCAGCCTTACTACTCTCCTTTAAAACCCTTAAGATTTGTCTCTGACAATTTCTAATCCAAATGTACTTAGCTTAGATAACCTAACCTAAAAAAATATGATTTATTTCGTGTATTTTTGAGTGTGCATTAATTTCTTGTTATTTCTGTGATTATAGCGTTAATTGTGCAAGAAAAAGTGAAAAACTACAAGTAAGTAGATTTTAAACAGTTTCGCCGCACTGCACTGCTTAAACTAGAATCAGCAATCACAAAATGGCGCTTACTATGCGTTATATGCCCCCTCTCTCAAACTTTAAAGGCGTAAGTGGGGAACCAAAGGATTTATAAGTGCTTTATAAAAACCAAAAAGTTTTAACGTAGCTTAATAAAGCTACCAAAAAACTATTAGGTTTTACCAATTATCGTTAAACGCAAATAGTATTTATGATAACATATAATATATGTGGGTGAGACTACTTGATCATAAGGATAATTATAGACCATATTTTAAAACTCCCATAAAACCTAAATATTTATAGATGTCTACCACAAAGCTTAAAATATTTAAAATCCACTATAAAACTTAATGGAGTTTATTGTGGTTTTGAATAATGCAGCAATTAAGTGGCTATAAAACCAACAGGTCTTAAAGAACAAAGAGGTTTAACAAATTGCTTTAAAGATAACTTGAAGGCCTTTTTTTTAAGTACATATTATCTGCAGATAAATTGGTGTGCACAAAAGAAATAATAAAACCCAGTTCGGTTTATTTACCTTCTTAAATCTGTGATAAAACCCGATAAATACTTGTTGGCATTTAAACTGTTACTTGGGTACCGTGTGGGGTATCGTTTTATGGGTTTTTCGGGTAGACGATTTCAAATATTATATTATTAAAGTTCTATAAACAATTATTTCCACATACAAAATTTTTTCGCCATGAGAGACTTGGATAGAAAATCTGGATGTGGAAGTAGTGATTTCTTGAGCAGCGATTTTTTTAGGTATACTTGATATATTTGTAATTCTATTCATCTCCTGATGATGCCGCGAAATTATGGACATTTTTAGACACAATTCGCCCGACAACTTAATCCGCAACGAAAGCTAATTTTTTTTTTAAAGTCTACTCAATTTTGGGTATATGTTTTGACGTTTTTATCAAATTATTTCATCATACGTTTGCAAAAAAAATCAGTTATGAAAATTATCTATCAGTTTTTTAAAAAAATAACCAACGTAACATGCTTGCAAAATGTTTTAGAAACTTCCTTATTTCAATAGCTACTTATGTAGCAAGGTACAAATGTTCAACGTATCCCGTGATAGTTCTAATAGATCTTAATGATATACATTTTTGAGAAAAAAAATTGAATTATCTCAAAAACTATTAAGTTTTGCGTAATGAATTTCAGGGTTAAATTTACTCCTTAGCTCATGTTCTATCACGTCTCCAAAGGAAAGTATCGAATTACCAATATAACCCCGTATATGTATTTGTTGTAAATTATAAATTGTCCAAACCTGCCTAGATACAGGGCGTGTCACTTTGAATGGCCCTCTACCATATCTTAATTATTAATCATACGATTTTTAGCAAATTTAGATTGGTATCAAAGACCTTTATTATGTCCTTTTTTAGTAAAACAAAACTTATTTCAATCATTAGCATTCATTTTTATCAAGAAAAAAATGAGTATTTTTTTTCAGTCATATTAGGCATTTTTTTACTGAAAAATTCATCAATATTACTGATTAGCATGTATTAGAACCCCTATACCCAGAATGTAACATTTTAATTTATGGTTTCTGAATTACGGCCCTCTTAAAATTACATTTTTTAAACATTACCTAACTAATCAATAACTTGGAATCGAATTGTTTTTTGAGAATAAGTCATTCCTCATTTTCTCTTAAAATTCACTTTTGCTACTACCCCATGTCATTGATACTATTTCATCCGTCCAAATGTATGTACGTATGTATGAATGTATTTTCTATACGTTTTATCACCCTCGCAATCAACTCAGAAAAGTTTTTTGAGGTACGCTAACGCGAGAAATTACACAACATTTGTCAATTTTAATTAAACATTCATTGGTCCAGTTAAATTATTCACTCCGAAAATAATGTTCTCAAAAAATACAATTACGAAATGAATATTGAATTTATTTTACAACCTTCGGCCACAAAGCTACAAAACAGAATAACTAATATTAATGTTCCACCTATGTGCTAGAACTAGGTAAAGTCAGCATAATGTTGAGAGATAACTGTGTCTTGGGCGTATAATTGTCCCTATGGCTGTCATAAGTGTATTTCATTGATTACCACTATGTTATGTAACAAAATGATGTAATTCAAACGGAGCTCGATCACGGGAAAAACTGCGCGGACACCCGTACTATTATGTTATGATGTCCGACGATACAAAAGCATGAAACACATAATAGTAAATGTCCAGCAGGCTATGTCTAGAATAACAATAAGAATTAATTTTTCAGCGAAAATGAGTTGTTTATGTCCAGTCTTAGATCATCGAGTATTTTAGACTTCGACGAAAT
Organism: Rutpela maculata; assembly: GCA_936432065.2. Taxonomy (NCBI): domain Eukaryota; kingdom Metazoa; phylum Arthropoda; class Insecta; order Coleoptera; family Cerambycidae; genus Rutpela; species Rutpela maculata. The sequence continues at coordinate 51,295,511 of OW386292.2, forward strand.
ATTATCTTCGCAGTGTTGTTGACTTTGTCAATAAAAAAATAAACTATAATGTTGTCACCTTATAGATACAGTTGTAAAAGGCTTATGTCCAAAATATAGGTGTGATAGGCTTGAAACGATGAAAACAAGCGACCGATTCCATTTGATAGGGTCTATAATATGTAACACTAAGCCACTTCTTGGTCAATCCAAATATGCGTCGTTCACCCCATACACCCTCTCAGAAGGTGAAATATTCAAATCACTGTTACTCGGTAATCTTCTGAACTATCGGATTCATTCGTCCATCAAAATTACGGTAATTTAAAGTAAAATGAATAGTTTTGTTACCGTAGTTTTTCATGGAGATATTTTCGAAAAACGTAGTTTTTTGGACGCCCTCTTAAAATATCAGATAAGATTAGAGATATAAAACTGACAATCGCAAGAAAAGTTATTTCTGAAATAGAAATTATTACCAGTACATTTATCTTTTTTATGACAATTATTATATCTGTATCTGCAGATGTCTAGAACTGCTTAAATAATTTAAACAGGAATGGATAACTTATCACTTATCTATGCACGTACGATACAATCGAAAATATAGTACACCCCAGTCAAATTAAAACAAATTTCGACGTTTGAGGGAAAAAACTGATGAAGTTTTGAAACTTGGCATAGATGTTCATTAAGGTTTACTATTAAACATACTAGAAGTCCCCAGCTCAAACTGTTGCGCTTGAGCCGCCAGCTTGGAAAGATGGCGCTCTGATTAAGTTTTTTGCTTTTTTGCTCTAACCATTAGCAACATCGAAATTATGAAATGAAGCTTATAAAATTATCTACAAAAATTGTTATATGCATTTTTTTTTTCGTATTTTTGCGAGTATTTTTGTATTGCCGTATTATAGTGTGATCTTGAATCAACTACATATTCTTCCCTGTTGGCCAAATATAATTTCTCCACAAAAAATATATCTCTGAATTAAGAGGCTATTTCTAGATGTTTGAATACATAGAAAATCCAAGTCATGCAGTTTTCGCAAGCATTGATTTGCTAATTCTCTGGGTCTGCTTTATTATCAACCAAACCTGATTTCGACTGCATCGGATGATCTTTCTTCAACGTGTTAAAAAAGTAGAAAATTATTTTCTTCTCCTTGTAACTGAGCGAAGACTATATTTGAGCCCACAGATTTCACTACGTTTCGAACAACGGGAACTGCGTCCATTTTTCTCATTAAAAAATATTAAACGGTACTGATAATAAAATGGAACACTGAGGCGCTGTACAAAACACACGCAATTTAAAACCAACGATACGCTATCTCGCAATTAATTAAATACACCGCTACCACCCTCAGTGCAAGTATACTGCGAATAACCAAAATAAATTATGGAATTTGCTATACCCTAAAAATGCACGGCCATGGATGTGTCAGAAGACCATGACTTAATACTGTCTATCATTAATGGACTCACTCTAAAGTCTGTTCGCTGATAGATTCCCGGTGAGACGTCACGAACGTCTGAACTATGATGTCGTAGGCTCGTTGGTGTTTTCGAATGGCGTCGCTTTGTTTTAAATTTTACTTGACGTATTTAATTAGATTTACTTAAAGGAAATTTAATTATAAGCATACCGGGTGTAAACGAATAATGGGCCACCCCTGTAACTTCCTTGTTTTTGAAGATAGCGGGATGAAATTTTGTATGGTGAAATTAGGTAAGATTTTCAACTTTTTGAGACCTATTCGCCATATTTATCACTTCCGGTTTCACCGGAAATGACCCCAATTGTCTTTTCTAAATGGACCACCCTGTATGTTTTTACATTTTTGAAATAAAGATCACATTTTGGATACACTTATACTATTTTGAACAATTTATACAGTGTTGCACGAAAAATAATTCGAATTTTAGTTGTCAATCTAGATGGCCGCGAATATGTTAAAATTATTTTTGTTCCAATGTAATTCATATAAAAAATACGAAAACGTCAATATGTCCAATAATACATCATACAGGATGCTGTAAACTCGTTAAAATCACATTTTTCAAAATTACTCATTTGTTTTAAATAGTATGATATGGGCCACCCGCATATTCAGAAAGCACTATTTAGTAGGGGTAAACGGTACCAAAAGTTCCGTAATGTGTAATCGTTACCGGCAGAAATGACAATTTTTCTTAAGAAATTTATGATTTATATCTAACTTCAATTAAATTTTGTTAATATTTTATGATGTGCCACCCTCCGCAAGACACAGAATGGGCCTCTGGCTCATTCTTGTTGCATATCATATCATGACAATTTTTCTTAAAAAATGTATGATTTGTATCTAATTTCAATTAAATTTTGATCAACCCTGTATATTTTTGTTAATATTTTATGAAAAGAATTTAGAAAAGACTATTGGGGCCATTTCCGGTGAAACCGGAAGTGATAAATATGGCGGATAGGTCTGAAAAAGTTGAAAATCTTACCTAATTTCACCATACAAAATTTCATCCCGATATCTTTAAAAACAAGGAAGTTACAGGGGTGGCCCACTATTCGTTTACAGCCGGTATAGTACCCCAGTCAAATTAAAACAAATTTCGACGTTTGACGGAAAAAACTGATGAAGTTTTGAAACTTGGCAAAGATGTTCATTAAAGTTTACTATTAAACATACTAGAAGTCCTCAGCTCAAACTGTTGCGCTCGAGCCGCCATCTTGGAAAGATGGCGCTCTAAAAAAATACATGAAAATTCGAAAAATGAGCGTGATTTATATATATATATATATATATATATATATATATATATATATATATATATATATATATATATATATATATATATATATTATTATTAAAAATTATGAAAAATACATAGTTATGCCATTTCTAAAAGTTTAATATAATTTTTAAATTGAAAATGTGAAAAAAAATGTAGTACATTATTTATCGTGAAAAACTGCCTGTAAAATTCACAAGAGTAAAAACATCTTATTTTGGACCAAAAAGGTAAATACATTGTTTTTTTTCCATTTTTGACCTGATTCTACAAGTTACGGATAAATGGGGTGTTTTCTACCTCTTCCGATTTCCCACTCTAATATATTTTTTTAACTTTTCTATTAACGTCATTACAAACACATTGCACACGGTTTCATAAAAATCCATTCATTAGCACTCAAGTTGGAGGTGAAACCCCCGTTGACTGGACTATTAGCAAAATCGAAATTATGTTTATATAAAAAATGAAGCCTATAAAATTCTCTACAAAATTGGTATCTACATATTTTTTTTTTTTTGTCTTGCGTATTATAGTGTGATCTTGAATCAACTACATATTCTTCCCTGTTGGCCAAATATAATTTCTCCACAAAAAAATTATATCTCTGAATTAAGAGGCTGTTGATATCTGTTTGAGTACATAGAAAATCCAAGTCATGCAGTTTTCGCAAGCGTTGATTTGCCAATTCTGGGTCTACTTTATTCAAGGACTGTAGAATTTTCTTAAAAGGATTTTATTATCACAGAAAAATGTATAAGCTATACTAAAAAATTCAATTTTTCCCGAAATCATCTAATTTTAATTTCTCAGAACCTTTTTTTTAGGTTTCTGAACATCTCCTTCATTTTCTCTCTCGTAAAATTCAGCAAACGAACGATTCTCTCACACTGGTATACTTTGAACATATCAACCAAAGTTGATTTGGACTGCATCGGATGATCTTTCTTCAACGTGTTAAAAACGTAGAAAATTATTTTCTTCTCCTGGTAACTGAGAGAGGACTATATTTGAGCACACAGCTTTCACTACATGTTTCGAACAACCGGGAACTGCGTCCATTTTTCTCATTAAAAATATTAAACGGTACTGATAATAAAATGAAACACTGAGGCGCTGCACAAAACACACGCAATTTAAAACCAACGATACGCTATCTCGCAATTAATTAAATACATAGCTACCATCTTCAGTGAAAGTATACTACGTACAACCAAAATAAATTATTGAATTTGCTATACCCTAAAAATACACGGTCTTGGATGTATCAGAAGACCATGATTTAAATCATTGTCTATCATTAATGGACTCACTCTAGTTATTCGAGGTACCAAGAACCAACAACTACTAGCCTGCGCGGTCGTTCGCACATGCTACAATAACTATCTTCAGAATCTAATCATTTTACAACAAACTATGCTAATACTACGAGAGCCTGTAGAAGAACACACTGCCGGGCGTCAAGTTGACGCGACACCAATTTATTTATTAAGGGGCGACAGTCGCGTTCTGCCCCGTTCTTCCACTCCCAGACGGGTTCGAGATAAGAGGCACTTCTATAGACGAGTAATGGACCAAGGCTGCACACTACCTCAGATCATTAACGACGCTCTTCCAAGACGTGATTTCAATTTTTCACTGACAATAAGGGCCTTTACGTCTTTATATTATTGCGATTTTTGCATAAAAAAAATCCCAATCGAAGATTTCTCTCTGACGGGATTGGAATTTGACGCGATCTGTATGTATTTACCTACTAATAACGGTCTCGGCACTTAAGATTTCTGGAAAAATCGCATAAAAAATCCCTATCAAGCTTCCGTAAGGCGACCAGAACACTGAGTATCAGACTTAAGGAATCATGAGATTCCGATTACTCAGTTGTTTAGGTCTTCCAAGCCATGCGCCGATTGAGAGCACCCCCTCCAGCGATTCCACTGGAGAGGATGAGGGAGATAGCTGACGCACTCTTTCCCCACAGGGAGGAAGAAAGGTGGGATGACATGGATGTAGCGGATGTCCCCCCATTCACAGAAAATGAACTGAAGGGGGCAATCGAGAGACTAAAGAGCGGCCGATCCACGGGTCCAGATAACATCCCCCCGGAGGTGATCAAAATAGTCGTCGAAGAATCCCCCGAAGCGGTTTTAGGGGTCATGAATCGAGCGTTGAAGAGAGGAGACTTTCTATCCAGATGGAGGAAAGCGAGGCTCGTCCTGATTATTAAAGGGATTAGAAAACCTGAAGGACCATCCTTCTACAGGTCCATCTGCTTGTTGGATGCTTTGGGAAAGGTGCTGGAATACTTAATCCTGGGAAGGCTAGAGCTAGAAATTGACCGGAGGGATGGCTTGTCGAACTACCAGTTCGGATTCCGCAGAGGAATGTCGACGGTGGATGCTGTGACCCGCATCACGAGCAAGGCGAGAGAGACCATGGAGGCAAAGAGAATGTGCTTAATCGTCACACTTGATATCAGGAACGCATTTAACACTGCAGAATGGGGAGCGACTATTAGCAAACTAGAGAGATTGGAAGTGGCACCTTATATCATTAATATCATTAAAAGTTACTTCTGGGATAGGCAAATAGAGATGGACGCAAATAATACCTTTGAATGGAGAAACGTGACCTGCGGTGTCCCACAGGGTTCGGTACTCGGGCCAACACTGTGGAACATTATGTTCGACGACGTCCTACGGATTCCCCTCGCAAATGGGGTCACCCTTACGGGCTATGCTGACGATCTTGCCCTAACTGTGACTGGAAACTGGACCGGACTAATCGAGGAGAAGGCGAATACCACTATTGAGAGAATAGAGGAATGACTGCGGAGCGTAAAATTAAAACTTGCTCCGGAAAAAACCGAAGCAGTGATGATCACAAGAACTGTCCAGCCTGTCACCATCAGGGTTGGACAGATGGAAATTAGACCGGGGAATGGACTTAAATACCTCGGAATCTGGCTGGAGCCAAAACTAACATAGAGGTGTCACATAACAAAAACGGCGGAAAAAGCGGGTAAATCAGCAACCGCTCTGGGAAGAGTGATGTGCAACACGAAGGGACCAAAGGCCAGCAAAAGAAGAGTGCTTTGTGGTGTGGTGCATTCAGTCATATTATATGCCGCCCCGGTCTCGGGATACGCCTTAGAAGAAAGGGCTAATGCCAAAGTAAGCCTGGCAAGGATTCAACGGCAGATGGCACTGAGGGTATGTAGCGCCTATCGGACAGTATCGTACGAGGCAGTGCTGGTAGTAGCAGGGACCCCTCCAGTGGATTTACTGGTCAAGAAAAAGGTAGAAGTGTACGAAGGAGTCGAGAGAGGAACCGCCAGGGAAAGACTGTTCGAAAGATGGCAGAACAGATGGGAGAACGCCCATAAAGGAAGATGGACTCACCGCATGATCCCTACAGTCAAAGAGTGGGTGGAAAGCAAACACGGAGAAGTAGGGTATCATCTCACGCAGGCCCTGACAGGTCACGGCTGTTTTGCCGACTACCTGTTGAGAATAGGAAAGCTGGACTCTCGAGAGTGCGGATATTGTGGCGAAATAGACGATGCAGAGCACACAGTCTTCCACTGCAACAGATGGGTGGAGGAGATACGAGGCATAAATCGTCTAGGGCCGGATGAGCTTGTGGAATTCATGCTGCAATCTGAAGACAATTGGGCAGAAGCCGAAACAGCTATTATACGGATCGTCGTGCATAAAGGAGAAGATGAGAGGAATCCCGACCTGTATCCTCTGCACAACTAGAGGGAATACAGGGAACAAAGACACGGGAAAAAAAAACAACATCTACACATTGAATAACGATTGACGTGTATCCTGAAGAGAAACGAGAGCGGTTCCAGGATACATCATACACTGAAGAGGGGTGGTTTTAGTGGGTATGCCTAGAGGTGAGTCCCACACTACCGTTCAGGTGTCCATAAAGGATTTCCACCCCGAAAAAAAAAAAAAAAAAATTACTTGACAAAAAAAACTTTAGAAATGTTTGCAAAATCTTGTAGGCTGGTGCCGGTGTTAGATTAATTTTTTTGGTTTTTATTTTTTTATGTGGTTTCCTCATATCTTAGTAAAATGAAATATTTAATAGTAGATAAAATATGGTAAAAAATATATTGATTGTTTATATTTATCATACTAGGATTCAGGGGAACGCTAGTATAAGGTAAGAAATAATGAGAGTGAAGAAGAATTAAAACAAGTTTTGTATACTTATTCCTTATATTCCCTACGCTCTAGTCGCATAAAAATAATAATTAATATCAGTCATAATGATTTATTTCGTATACAATCTTTATACTACAGTAAAGGGAAACCAAGATGAAATGATATTTGCTGTGATTTAAAGTGGTGACAAATAATATCCTCTAAAAAAATCGCTAATAGTTAGCCATGGAATCACAAGTGTCTTGGAATATGTCATAAAACGGCTCTGTGCTTTATTTTCTGAGGAAAGAAGATGTACAAGTGGAATTTTTAAAGCATTTGGAATTAGTTAATGTTGTAAGGAAACATAGTAAGCCAGAATTGTACTAATTTAATTTAAAATAAATATAAAAATATTTTTCATAATATAAACGCCATTGTCTAATCATTGCTGTCAAACCAGGGAAATTTCCACTTATTAATCACATAGGTAGGTGCTCATGGGTAAGTAAGATTTCCAAAAAATTTGATGGTTTTCATAGCAACAATGACAAAATAAACGTGCCCGATTGGCTAATAATGATTTGTATCAAATTTTCAGTAAAATGATATAATGTGAAAGAATCACGCCTCCCCAACTAAGGCAAATGACTTTTTAACCATATAAGTGAGAGCGTACGCTAACAATCGATTTGGTAGAAAAGATTCGTGCAACCCTCCCAGAATTAAATATAATCCTTTTTTTTTGAAATTTATATGACTTTTGTAATATGGTAATTACGGCTGACTGAAAATAACATAAAAATGTTTTACTAAAAGAAATTAGTTTCGCTAGAGACTACTTAGCTTTACAGTTCTCGTAACGTGAGATTTCACGTACAAAAACAACATTCAAGAGGACTTACTACATAAGTTTGATAGCGTTCGATCAGTCCACGACTTACTTGCCCTTATGTAGGTGTTTAATATTAGAAAAATGGGAGCGACCCACCTCTGAAAGACTTTTAGGCAAAACGGACCTTTCAGTCCTTTGTGCACAAGGCGGTTTTCTCTATAACTTTATTATTTGGAAAGCCCTGATATTGGCTTTCCTACCATCACTTTGTATGTACCGGCACGGTAGCTCTAGGTTCGACCCCCAGCCCCGGTAGGTGTGGATGTATATCTGCGTTTTTCCGAATGTGTAACCCCCTTCCGGACAGCCTTGGCGTTGGATTTGGGGGTTGTCTACTATCTGTGGTGTGTTTATGTTTATGTTGTTTATTGGCTACCCAACGCACTCGACCAAATTGCGAGTCGCTGGGTGGATCCAGACTTGTTTTATGCGAGCAATCGGCCTTGTACATTTTCACTGATTTTTTGCTAATTTTTGCTTATAGGCGCTACGACGCCTTTGCCAATCCGTCGGTTTCGCCCTTTTGATGCATTGCATCGATTAAATTTTATAGTCAGTCTTTAAAACAGGATATATAATGACTGTACCTTATGTACCTCCATGGTCAATGTCTTCGGCGGAGGAATTAAATATTTTGAATATTTTCTAAGTACATTTTTTGCGTAAGTACTGACAAAAATGAAACACATAAGCTGGGGAGTCAAAAATTGGTGGGGATGCTTATCAAGTCATTCTCCGAACGTGTTTAGTCGGTCGTAGCAATTCCAGTTGCAGCGGCGCAGGGACAGCCGTTTAATGGGGTTTTTACGGAGTAACATATTTTTTATAGTGGATTTCGATTTTACGCTAAAAAATATCAATTTTTTGCTCTTTCCAATTTTTTAGTCCGAGGACAATTTTCGCCTCAAAAAGTCGAATTTTTCTAATTTCAATAATTTTTTTAAGACAAAAGGATGCGCTCTGGAGAAAAATGCTAAAGAGAAAAGTTTTCTTTTTTATGTAGAATATACCTTTTTTTTTCAGATTTCTGATTTGGTTATTTTAAGAATTATTTAAGCCAGATTAGAAAAACGGCTGCCCCTGCGCCGCTGCAACTCGAATTGCTTCGACCGACTACATACGTTCAGAGAATGACTTGATAAAGCATCCCCATCAATTTTTGACTCTCCAGATTATGTGTTCCATTTTTGTCGGTGGGCTCTCGTACTATGAGTAAATTTAATTCAATTTAAATACAACAAGCAATGAAGTAGTTGCGAGTAAAATATCAATGAACCTGAAAACTGTACTCGTTATCAGAGATATTGGAAATAAAAAATATGTTTCTCTCGTGATAGCTGAAAATGACAATACATTACGGAACGGGAACTATGCCAGTAATCAGACAATAAAGTGATGTCAGAGGGAATCATCCTGGCATCCGTTAGTGATAGTTATATTTTTTATTTGTGTTTTTCTCGCATTATTGATAACAGATAGTGGGCGCCTTCTGACGTCGCAACCAATATTTATAGATTTTACAATCGTTTCTTACTTTTATAAACTACTTTATAACTTTGGGCCTGAGCTCAGTTATAAAGTGTTCCCGGTTTATTTTTTGCGGCTTCAATCTGTCTGGCAGTTTCTAAAAAACCTTGAAGAAACAAGAAATCTAGTCTGCTGGGTGTTATTATTTGTAATCTATCTACCTCTCGTAGCCTCAAAACATATCAATCTCCCGAAGGAATGACAAGCAGTAATTTGAAAAAAAATATATACATGCGGTAATACATAAATACAGGGTGAGACCAAAGACTACATACATACACTTTTATTCCTGGTATCTCAAAAACGTGTATCGATATATTTTTAATATATTCTAATACCGAATACGGTGTAGAAGTCATAAATCTATGTGTATCAAATCATTTCTGTTAATTTCCAAAATTGGATACTAATTACCCAAAAGCAGGAAGTACAATTATCGTAGACATTTTAGTTCACAAAATATTCCAGATATTACATTCGACATCTTTTCTAAAATACTGTTTTTGAGAAATGTTATGACGCTATATTATGACACCCGAATAGAAAAGCAATGAGGTTCTTTACAGTACACTGGCTTAACATATATTACTGCGAATTAGGCATAGATTAGCAAAAATAAAGTCTATAGAGAAAAATTAAAAGCTGATCAAATGGCATATTATAACAGTCAAATTACAACATCTGATAATAATTCTAAAACGACGTGGATAATTATAAATAATTTACAATAAAAATTATCAAAATATAGTTCAGTAAAATAACAGTTAATATTGTAATATATCGAACAAAATTCAGAAAGTTTTGAAAATTGGTGGAAATGTTAACGATAGTGTGCTTCGCCCCTAGGAGGTCGTTTCCACCCCCATTTTGAGGTTTTCTAGATTATCTCGGGAACGGTGCACTTTTTGATAAAAATACCTATATACAAAATTATTCCTTATAAAATTCTCTATCATAAACGTATCTACACTTTTGGAAAATAAGGCGCACACATAAGGGTTGGTTCCAGTTAGCACAATAAATTGTAATCTTTACTATAATCTACTTTAAAGTTCAATGCTTAACGCAAAAGAAGTAGCTACTAAACTCCACTTAATATTATAATAAATGTAGCGCTTCCACCCTCTCACCCCTAAAAAATATCGCAATTTTAAAAGAATTATTTGCACAATTCGTTCGAGTCTGGGGTCAAAGTGCTTTAGTTTTGAACTGGCTTCGGTACCTCTTTCCCTTTTCGATGACAAAGGCCTAATGAGAAAAACTAATAAGGCAACTTTATACCAGATTATTAATACGAGACCATATTTTCGAAATTAGTGAGTAGGTATGTGATTGATGGAGGATATTTGCTTCACCACGTAATATGGCCAAAAAAAAAGGAGAATTTAATAACGTTTACAACGCTTACGTTAGTTACATAATGGTAATAGAGTAACTGTCGTGTTCGATGGTTATTTGAATAATGCAAACAGCACGAAGAGCTTAAAACAACAAAGGAAGGAATCAAGGCGTTCGTTGCTGCTGATGACACCGATTTATTAATAGTACAAACTGCTATCGAAAATGTTATAAGTGCGACACAGCTGTTGTCGTAGGGCAAGATATTGACCTGCTAGTCCTCTTTATTGCTCTTTCTCCCTCCGACAAAGACTTTTCATTTTTAAAAGAAAAACAAGGTAATACCAGCAAAGGGATTAATTAATTACCGCAGGTAACCTTCTGATATTTTCAAAACTTTCTAAATTTTGTCCGATATAAATCGTTATATTACTGAACTAATAATAAAATTGTTATATATGAAGATAATATTAAAATAGATGTTGCAAATAATTTTAATCTATAATGTTCTCTACTGCAATCAGACAATTAGTGAGGTTAAAATACGTGAGAGTGATATATCTATTGGGTTAATTAAAAAATTCATCTGGCGTTGGTAATATTTTAGATAATTTGCTGAAAAAATGTAGTTTAGAATTATGCAGGCAACATAATAAATTCATCAGAATATTTCTAATTAAGTTGTTACTGGCCACAGTTATACCGCTTTCCAAACAAGGCGATGCAAATAATTATGCAATTACAGAGCTAAGTCTACTTTGTAGTATTTCTAAACTTTATGGATTAGTAATAAAAAAGCAATTTACTATCTTTTGACCAAAACAATATCTTTTTTATATCCTAGCATGATTTTACTAAAAATAAAAGTACTGAATCAGCACTTTGCGAAATTCAAAATGTGATTCTTAATGCCTCAGATAATAAGCAACAAGTTCTAGATTTATTTATAGATTTCTCACGTGCTTTCGATTACATTGATCATGACTTATTACTGGCAAAATTAGCGAGGTATGGCATTAGAGGTGTTCCATTACCTTTTAACATCATATTTAAAAGGAAGAACCCAAATTGTTCAAATAAATAATGTTACTAATACTAGTTGTGATGTTAAACAGAGCGTACCGCAAGGGTCAATTCTAGGACCTTTGCTATTAGTAGTAGTGGAAAATGATTATGATGATTGACAAACTTAGAACAACAGCAGAACAAGTATATCAAAACCTAACCTCAGTTTTGTTTAGAATACGTGAAGACGTTAATAGACTGTGTCTTTTTGAGAATGAAGATCTTGAAATTACTTGTACTGAATCAGTTAAGATGTTAGGTATTGTTTTCGACTACAAATTAGCGTGGTCGCCACACCTTCACACATTATGTTCGCAAAACGCTCTGAACTACATGGCGAAACATTGTAGCCGACAAGGGCTTTTAACAATATATTATGCAAACTTCATTCGCATTTGAAATATGGGTCAATTCATTGCGGAAGGGGCCGTCCACGTTAATAGAGCCTTTGTATTTCAGAAGTACGCCACAAGGATAGAGATAGTAGCTGGAACATGGATTATAGAAGTATGTGCATATGTCTATAAAAATATCACTGTCACTGTTTTTAGTGAATCAACAGGATCACGGTCACCATACCAGATCAAGAGGCTTGCTAATGCCAAACAGCTTCAGAGCTACATTTTTCAAAAAAGTTTTTTGAGATGAGGACCTCGTATGAGTAACCATTACGTAGCCGCTACTCAATTTAGGACTCTGATGATACATAATTTCATTCGACAAATCTACAGTTGCTGCCTCTTAGTGTCTACCACTAACGAATACTTTAGCTATATAACTTCTATGTAGCTTTTCCGCTACATGGGGACGTCGGAGTTACCAGTGGCACAACCGAGTTTTTAGAACTTGAAGGTGGCAAACGATAGTGGCAGCAACTAACTCATGTCGCTGAAATATGACTTCAAAGTTGAAATAATTTTCAAGCAGCTCTGATAGTTACCGCGACGTTCTGGAAACCTTCACAATCCGTTTAGTCATGGAACTTATAAGTAATATTTATTAGTGTCAATGATGTTACCGCTATCTGTGGAACTGAACTTCACTATGCACAGCTACTACAAAGTGCGTAACACCTCTTAAATTCACAATGAAGTAAACTTCACTATCTACTTCCCAATGTTGACCAAAGATAAGAAATGTACATGTTGTCATAACAAACCTATATATATTTATTACCTTAGACCTACTTTCTCTTAGATTTTATAAAAAATTGTACACACAACAAAACAAAATACTGCACGCGACAGGTAACAGATCTGTAAATGTGATGTTACAAACTAAACAGAAGTTAAGATTAGAGCCGCGTTTAGTTTAGACGTCGGATGTACAGCAAAGGCGTACAGAGTCGTCGGGAAAATGTAACTATGAAGTGGCAGCGGGAACTTTAAACAGGCAATCTGTGGTAGTCAGCACCTTTTTTTTTTTGTCCGGGAGCCGTCTAACTTTCGTTTCCGGAATCACTGCAGCCTCTTGGGCTTGTTGTGATATTCTCCCATTTGTATTATGATAACCAATCCAGTACTCTGGTCCCTTGCACTAGCTTGTACAACCCCATCGCTAGTTTGGCTTCATATTCTTCTGGACTCAGTCTTGGTTTTCTGTCTTCTGTGATCCAAAGCCTCACAGTCGCACAGGATGTGGTGGGATGTCTTCGATGCCCTATTGCATTGTCTGCATTTTAGGTCCCATTTTGTGTAGGCGTAGGTGTCCTTTCAGGGCGCAGTGCCCTGTTAGGAAACCAGTGATTATGCGGAGCTGATTCCTGCTTAGTGACAGCAGTTCTTCAGTCTTCTTTCTAGATGGTCCTTTGATAAAGGTTTTACCATGTTGTTGCCCGGTTATTTTGTCCCAGTAATCTTTGTGTTGGTTCTTGACCCAGTCCCTAGTCAGCACCTTGCTGAGACTTTAAAGTGGCACTACAGTCCCATTCGGTGTTTTGTAATAAATTTAACTTTAAAGTTACATACTTACGGTTTCTGTGACTTTTGACATGCATCGCCTACCCATAACTGGGTTTTTATTTGTACATTTGTTATAATAATAAATATGGATGATGCATTTATTTAAAGGAAAACGTGAGTGTTAAAATGGGTTATGTTATGAAACAAATGATCATATTTCAAACAGTTGCTAACACTGTACGTCTGTAATATACATATAGAAAACACCCATGCGACAATCTGTAGAAGTGTTTTGTGTTAAAATGTTAAAAGCCTGTGAACGAAAATAATCTCGAATACTTGAGATATTTAAGGAATGTCAAAAAGAAGATTTTACACGTAATACGTTGATATTTCGGTAGCATTAAATTTTAGAAAAGCACTTTCTGTGTCACAATAAGAGTAAACTTATCTGGCGACTATTTAAATCCATTCCACAGCTCCTTCCTCATATTTTGATAAATATTTTAGTCCAGACGGTTTTCACATAGGAATTCAATTACAGTCAATGGATTTGAATGAAAACTTTTGTATTGTCTATATTTTTGCACAAACATAAAAGATAAAAAAAAAATTAAAAAAACGGGACCGCCTTCAAAAAACGTCGCTAAAAATGATGAAATAAAATTCCACCGTCGTCGTCGCCAAGTTAAATATTCATTTTTATACCAATCTCAATATCAACATTGGTTAATTGAACATTAACTGGATGATGGCGAAAATTTTTTTCATAATTTCTAGGGACCTTTTTTGAAGGCAGTTCATGTTTTTTCAAATGATAAGGGTAGATAAGCTACATATTTTTGCCCCCTAATTTCATAAAAATAAAATGTTCTAATTAAAATCATTTAACGTTATTTATTTATACTTGAACATATGATCTTTATGTTTCTATACGTTTTACATTTGAAAAACAACTGTAAGTTGTAATACTAGCATTGCAAAGTAAGCATGTTTGCAATTTTGTAGTAATTTTTGAGCTTTTTTGGAACTTTTAATGCATATTTCACTTAGATACGCTCGATGAACCAAGAAAATCTATACCTCATTCCATTATTGAGTATTTAAGTTTAAATAATGGTCAATTTATATTGGTTCATCAGACGCTTCAATATATAAAAAACAAAATCATTTCCGCGGGAGTAGTAGTGGTATCGGCGTTGCGTGCGAATTTAAACGTGTCAGCGCTCAAAACCACATATTGTCGTGTGTATTAAATATTTTTTTTTTCTGAAACTAGTCAAGAATGTCTACTTTCTCGGAGCAATTTTAGATCCCCAAATACACTATTCTAGTATTTTAGTCCGTTGCAACGTTGCAACTGTTACAAAACAGTCCGGGAAAGTAAGTTTCCTGAACTGATTTTATTGCGATATCAGAAAAAATAGTATGTGTACTTCGTAGTAAAAGCACATTCCAGGTCAAATTTTAATAAGTATAGAAAGCATTATTTTTTTTCTAAGGCTATGTCGAAAATTTGCATTCTCAAATGTAACATGCGGGAAACTTTTTTATCTTTCGAAATAGATACCAAGTGTATCGAGAAGTAACGAAGGTAAAAGATGGACGTAACTATTTTATTTGACTCTTTTTTTTTCTTCTAGAATTAGCAGTTTTCGATAAAATTGCAAATGAGTGATTGTTGGCCAGGTACTGCAATTAATTGCTATTAGAATTTCACACATAGTACCTGGCCAACAATCACTCATTTGCAATTGCCTCGAAAACTGCTAATTCTAGAAAAAAAAGTTTCAAATAAAATAGTTACGTCCATCTTTTATCTTCGTTACTTCTCGATGCGCTTGGTATCTATTTCGAAAGATAAAAAAGTTTCCCGCATGTTACATTTGAGAATGCAAATTTTCGACATAGCATTAGAAAAAAAAATAATGCTTTCTACACTTATTAAAATTTGACCTACATATTAACACATTATGTTAACAAATACATAGTGATAACACGATAAAAAACCGCTGCCCAAGGAATCACTACTTCCACATCAGGATTTTCTATCCAAGTCACACAACGAAAAAATTTTGTATCTGGAAATAATTGTTTATGGAACTTTAATAATATAATATTTGAAATCCTCTACCCCAAAAACCCATAAAACGATACCCCACATCGGTAGTGGGGTGGGGGTGGTGACAGGGGGTGGGAGTGGGGAGTGGATAAAGTAAAAAATATTTTGAGGTTTCTGGTTCTTGTACACACACTAAATCACATTTTTTTTCATCCCCTTTAATAATGGGGTGGGGGTGGTAATGGGGGTGGCTAATGCCAAAATTTTTTTTGAGACCTTAGCTTCTCTTAACTATACTAAATATCAATTTTATGAACTCTTACCTGCTTGATTTACCTATTTACTCCAAATTTACCCCAATTTACCCACCAACCCTTCGACGGAACAAGATGAAAATATAATCTAGTTCTAGATCTCGTTAAAGTACATATGTGTACCAAATTTCAAGTCAATATCTCAAACGGTTCCAGAGTAAACGTGCGCACAAAAAAAGTTACAGACCGACAGACAGACAGAAATTTTTTTTTCGCTCAAACTTGAAATCTCGACGTTTCATGACATTCTAAGCCTATTTGAACAATAAAAATTTTTAAAAATTTTTTTGTCGTTACTATACTTCCACTGGATGTGGAAGTAAATTTAAGAGTAATCCATTGTGCCGTTTTTGAGTTCTAGCGAGCTAAGCGGAAAAATAATTGTTATATATATCCAATACACACCTAAAACTAGAAAAATGCGCCGCGAAAACTCGTGACAGTGTTAAATAATTATTTATAATAAGTTTAATATTTGATGGAGGGTAGACTGATAAAACATTAAGATGGAAGAAAGATTTATATAACCGAATATTAAGCTCCGAAGTCCCTATCCCTTTTCTTTAACCCCTTATTTCCGCAAACGCATTATGCCCCCCCCCCTCCCTTCCTATTGCTTGGATTGCGATAATTTTTTTTAATTTAAAGATAAAAAAATCTCACTTACCTGTAAAAAAATTCTCTTCTGAGCCCTTTCTTTCGTACTCAAAAACGCATTTTAAAAAAAATGCAAAAGGTTTTTCCCCTCCCACAAGTTTTTTTATTTGAAAAAAATAAAAATTATTCAGTCAAATATTAGACGCAATAACGAACAAATTCCATTTTAGTTTTTGAAAATCGCACGACAGGGAAAAAAGTTCGAGGGAGTTAAATAATTTTCCTTTCCCTACCCCCCTCCCCTCCCCTAATTGACCCACCCCAATCCTCCGGCTCCGTCAATTTTTATCTATTTCACCTACCTCAAAAAAATCTCATCCCCCTAACTTCTTTAAAAAAAAAAAATAATAAGGAATTACTTTTTTGTGTATTAGTGTTAGGGCAAAAAACCCAGAATTTTCAAAAAAAAAATTTCACGAAAAGTTACCGTCCGATTTGAAAAATTTACAAGATTATGCGCTTCCGAGAGATCTTCAATTTTTTATTTTACTTTTTTTTCGTCAGGTCAATAATAACGAAGTTATCGTAGAAAAACGTGTTTTTGCGAATTTTAAATGCGAATTCCTTCGCCACCCCATGTGATTAAGCTGAACTAAGTTGATAACATGATAAAAGAGAACACGTGTAACCGAATTGTCAAAAAAAAAAAAAATTTAAAAAAGTTGGTTTCAAAACCTCTCCTTTTCTCGCCAGATCCGCTCCAGTATTAGGCAGTAAGTAATAAGCACTGAATCTATGACTCTTTCTTTTCTTTTATGCATTAATAAAAATTCCTTAATTTATAATAATATTGATTGCGATTTCAGAAAAAATAGTATACCTGTGTACCTCACAGTAAAAGCGCATTCCTGGACTTCAATGCTTGCAACAATTTACATCGTCGTCCGGTAATGTATTGCTTTTACTAATAGATGTACAATGTAATATTTCAAGGAACTATTTTTTATTACTTGTCAAGTCATATACTACTCGAAAATTATAATGACATATGACATGGCCAATGGGTGAAAAAAGGCCCTTATCTACCCTTATCCTTTAAATAAATGTAACATATTATGCCACATGCTCAGTTTTATTTCGATTCGTTAAAAAATAAAGAAGTGGCAGCCGGCAAGTGAGCTCGCTGACACTCGGTATGTGTTTGCGAATATGGTGGTCGAGAATATTAGGTCATTATTATTCCGGTGAACACTTCGTTTCGATAACAATTTAATATGGTAGGTACTCATAAAAGCGATAATTTCACGCTTTTTATTTTTTAAGAAGGTAATAATGGAAAGCTAGATAACCATGGAGGTAATTAAATGAATTAGCGATGTAAATATATTCACCTTCTGCATTACAAAATCAAAATTTGTCCAGAAATATATAGTTGATTTAATTAAATCTCTTCTATTAAAAATAATTGTGGTTGAAAGTCTGTATCTTCAGTTTCTACAGTAACAACCTTATTGCAAATGTAATTTAATTATTGATAAACTAAAATTGCGGCGATCGACAATGGTTGCTTGAAAGGACCGAGTGAACTCCAAGAGTGAACTAGATTACATTATTACACAAGATATGTACAATAAATGGATTTTTCTTATTGACGCTGCCGTTAAATTAACCAAAAATCTACGTAAAATTCCCTAATGACACCCCCATGAATAAGTTTACATTCAAAAAAATTTCTGTAACTGAAATAATAGGCCAGTCGTCAGGGAGTTCAGGATGAGTAAATACCGTTTTAAATCGGACAAAAGATTTTACTGTTGGAACAAGTTCATTAGGCCTCTTTTAGATATATTGATTTTTCCCCTTCGCCCGCCCCCCGGAACACCCCCAATTTTGGGGGAATATCGCTTAAAATTCATTATTTTGCCAATATCTCAGTTCTGAACGGTCCTACCTAAAAAAAGCTAGTTATCAAATTTAAAGATAAGTAAATTCTCAATCAAAATGGTTTAAACATAGTTTTACGTATTATTAATATTCTTGGAGTTATAGGCGGGGGAAATCAAACACCTACACTCCCCATCCTATATTCCTGTACCACACGCCATGTGGTTCTTGCTGCTGGCAACAGGCATCACCCAAATCCAACCCAGCGTAGACGTAGCCGGCCGAGTGAGTTTTCAGGGGCAGCAATTCTGCCGGTTGCTGGTAAATAAAATCAAATCAGAACTTGTGTTGTCCATCTCGGGTTGAACAGAATTCTAAGTCGATTTGTTGGCACAAAACGTTACGAACAAGTGAGCGACAATAAATGTCATTGCATATCGAATATATTTAAATTTTAATAACCAAACTGTATACGGAAGATTTAATTATAACTGGGTATTCCCAAAAAGTTACTTTAGTGACATTATTATGATTTTTTTTAATTGACGACGAATTTTAGCGTTGAAATTGAAATATTTTTGTCAAATAATCAGAAACCATAGCGGTACTAAGCAAAAAAAGATATGCTGCATCTTTTTTTACGCATACAGACCACTTTAATGTTAACGGGAGAAATAACTAAAATTATAAATATATTGTAACCTAAAAACCTACAAATAAAGTGAATAGATAACATAACTAATTGTTAATTTCTATATAAGAGGCCATTAAGTTAAATATTTACGTGCAATTAATTTAAATACACATATAGAAGGTATGAAACCAAATGTCTAAATGTGGTGCAATTACAAAAATGTGAAACTTTTTTTTAGATTATCACACTTCACGGTAAGTGATCTAGCAAGGGAAAATATATAATTTAGTATATTTTCTAGTTGTTATGGTTATTATAAGTAAATCGCTAAATTTCAGAGCAAATCGTTCCGTAAAGAACATAAAAATGCATTTAAATTTACTTGCGCTTATTCAATAAACTAAGTCTTTCTCTACATGAAAATATTTTCGTATTATTCTGTAATTGTAATTTTGTTTCTAATAGACTCTATACCATCCCTGAAGATTTCTAAAGATAATGAAAAGTTTATCAGTTTTTAGGATGTTGAATCAATCGAAAGTAGATGGAAACATTTTATTTATTAAAACATGCATGCGGTGCGTGAAATTTTATACTCATTTTCTTTGCTTTTTAATAATTCTAGGCTTTGAAATGTAACAAATGTTTATTTATGATCGAGTATCCTATACATAGCACAGTGGCCCCAAAGTTACTTTTTTTTCAAATCAGTCTGCTGGTCTTAATACTCAAGCAATCGAAAAGTTTTTTTGAAATCTTCGTTTTTTAATTGCATATCGATCGATCTGTCAGATTTTCGATTTTTGTCCCTGATTTTTCAAAATTTTCCAAAGAAGTTTGAATTTTCATAAAAAATTTTGAAAAATCAGGGACAAAAATCTGTCCTGAAAGATTGGTGGCAATTAAAAAACGAGTAGCTTTCATATAACAGGATTGCCACAGAAATTTCCCTGGCCAATTTTCAAAAATTTCCCTGACTCGATTTAAAAAGGTACCACGAAAAAAAAAAAGTTTTTTAAAATTTTTTTTTATTTCAAAATTAGAAAGTACATACAAATCGGAACCACTAACCTAAAGAACAAAATCCTATATATAGTACTATAGGTATAGAACTAAATGCCAAAATAAAAAAATACAAGTTATTAATTTAATTTTTAATAAGGGAACAAAATACTGCAACAAACCAACTTCTACAAAACTAAAAAAAAAAAACAATCTTCGACTATCACAGTTGCATAACCTTTCATACGCGCGAACGTTTACAAAATAATTTTTCCCTGACTCTTAGATTTTTGCTGTTTTCTCTGACTTTCGGCCTAAATCTCAAGTCATCCCTGACTTTTCCTGACCAAAACTAAATTCCCTAACTTTCCAGGTCTGTGGCAACCCTGTATAAGTCCATAAGTAACAAATAATAACAACTGTTCCCTATTTCTTACGTATCTGTGGCTCTAGAATTTTCGTAGAGGGCCGTCTAAAATTATTAAATTTTAATTTGATACAAGACATACAAGAAAAATTGTATGTTGGTTTTAAAATGAATTATCAGGCATACTGAAAATGCCAACTTAAGAGCAGCCACAATTTTTTTACCTATTTCCTCATGAAGGGGCAAAGCAATGCTATAGTCTGAGCAATAAGCGTAGACAGTACTTTTATCAGTAATATTGGCTGTTAATATTAAGTAATAACTATAAAAATAAAAAGTATTATTTTGAATAGAAATATTTTTCAAAAATAACATTTTGAATAAAAATTTAAAACACAAATAAACAAATTACAACATAACATAAATAATAGCAATTAATATTTAGTCATTGCTCCATCCCCATCTAAAATTGTTTGTAGCCTCTTTGCCCACGAGGCCTATGAACACGAATATGTCCATCATTACACGACTGGAAAACCTTTTCATCAGAAAATATGACTTTTGACCAAGAGTCTTCATTGTTCAACATGTGGTTCAAATGCGAGACAAACTGACTGAGATTACTACAGTTTCGATACTTTGTACTGTCGTGAGCAAAAAAAAATAGGACAATATTTTTTTCTAATGTAAATCTGTCTCTATTTGAATATGTAATGAGTAGCCGAAATAATAATTATTTTAGTTTTTATTGTAATGCTATAGTTATTGCTATAGCAAATGATGGATGGTCAATGAGACAAGTTGCATTGCGTTATAACATTAACAAAAATTTGGTGTTTTACATTTTAAAAAGTGGAGAATAAACGGCACAATAAGTGTAAATCCTGGATCAGGGGACAAAGGATATCCAACTTAACAAGAAAAACCGCTGCCCAAGGAATCACTACTTCCACATCCAGATTTTCTATCCAAGTCTCTCACAACGCAAAATTTTGTATGTGGAAATAATTGTTTATGGAACTTTAATAATATAATATTTGAAATCCTCTACCCCAAAAACCCATAAAACGATACCACACATCGATAGTGGGGTGGGGGTGGTGATAGGGGGTAGTGGGGAGTGGATGAAGTAAAAAAATATTTTGAGGTTTTTGGTTCTTGTTCATAGTACACACACTAAATCACAATCTTTTTCATCCCCTTTATAATGGGGTGGGCGTGGTAATGGGGGGTGGCTAATGCCAAAAAATTTTTTGGGACCTTAGCTTCTCTTGTATATACTAAATACCAATTTTATGGACTCTTACCTGTCTCATTTATTTACCCCCATTTACTCCAATTTACCCCCAACCCTTCGACGGAACAAGATGAAAATATAATCTAGTTCCAGATCTCGTTAACATACGTGTACCAAATTTCAAGTCAATATCTTAAACGGTTTCAGAGTAAACGTGCGCACAAAAAAAAAGTTAGACCGACAGACAGAAATTTTTTTTTCACTCAAACTTAAATCTCGACGTTTTATGACATTCTAAGCCTATTTGAACAATAAAAATTTTTAAAAATTTTTTCGTCGTTAATATATACTTCCACTGGGCGTGGAAGTAAAACTAACTATTAATATTTCGTTATTGCACCATTTCTGTTTACAACTTCTATAAGTCTGTTTGGCATAGAATTAAATAACCTTATACAATAATCATCAGTAATAATATTTTCCCATGCATTATTTATTATTTCCAGTAATTCTTGGGCATTCCGTGGTCTCACATTTAGTTTTTGGATACTACTTAGGAGTAGTCCCCATACGTTTCCATAGGGTTAAGATCTGGACTATGACTGGGCCAGTTAAGAACATTAATGTTGTTATCTTAAAATGTATGAGCAGTATGAACGGAACAATTATCTTGTTGAAATATGAATTCATTATTTGGAAATAATTGTGACACAGAAGGGAGCATAATATTGTCTAAAATCCTAATATACGTTTCACTATTATCCAACATATTAAATCGTTCCTCGATATGCCACAAAACACCAGGACCACGTGCAGATATCCAAGCCCACATATTAACGGAAAATCTACCACTTTTGTCATTGTTAGATACATATTTCTCATAGAATCGAGTATTCGGAGGTCGGTAAACACGAATACGACCGCTGTGTGTTGACTGGAAAGTTTTTTCGTCTGTAAAAATTACATTGTTCCAAAAATTTACATCATGCACTAAAAATTCAAGCGCAAATCCTAGTCGAGCTTCTTTATGCTCAATTTTAAGTAAGTACTTCTGTGCTGCTGGGTGACAGCGTAGCTCCGATCCAGGAAAATCGTTTCTTCAGCAGCCTGAATAACTGAGTAAAATGTATTTACCAATTGCAAATCTTGTTGTTGAGTTGATATCCTTCGTCGCCCTGATCCAGGATTTCTACTAATCGTACAGTTTATTATCAACTTTTTAAAAATATTACACATCGAATTTTTGTTATTATAACGCAGTGCAATTTGTCTCATTGACCATCCATCTTCCACTTTAGCAATAACTCCAGCTTTAACTAAATCGCTTATATGGGGCATATTAGTTTTTGCACACTTGCGCTGAATTTTGACAAATAACTGACAATGTCACAAAAATTAAAGTTAGAATGTACACAACTAGATTTTAGCAAAAAATACGTTATAAGACTTGTCCCATTTTTTTTGCGCACGACAGTACATTTTTGTAATTTTATATATGTCATACAGAAAACCTAAATGCTCTAAATTTATAATAAAACATACTTTATACAAAACAACACAGTTTGCACGTCCCTGACGATGACCCTATAACGAAGTATTGCATCATGATATTTTACTTATGTTTCAAATTTGAAATAAAAATTTTAAAACCTACAGAAGATATTGTCTTCTTCTTAAGGTAAACGTGATATATCATCTAACCTAGTAAGCTTCTCTATTCGATATTTGAGTTCGGACTGTTATGTTTCTGTACAAATTTTTTTCGAAGGTAATTAAAAAATTTTTTCTTCAAGCGTATTAAAATGTTTAAATTATGTCACCAAAAACAGAAGTAGAAGTAGGACATTGTTTTACTAGTAACATAATGTTAGTTCCGAAAGCGCCGCCGTAGTGGGTATTGTTTTACTAGTAACATAATGTTAATACCGAAAGCCACCGGTGGCGCGCTATCCACTAGCCACTTGTCATATTGTGTCAACATGTAAAACTGTAGTTTGAATATTTGTACATTTATGATAAATAAATGAATTTTTGCATTTTAATACGCTTGAAGAAAAAATAGTATATATTACACGGAGTAGAACGCCTTTTTTTGTGTTTAGCCCAGTTTGCGGCTTCGGCTTCGCCTCAGCCGCAAATCCTAGGCTCAACACAAAAAAAGAGTGCGTTCTACTTCTAGTAATATAATATACTATTGTCCAGTCATAATATAATACCTAGTTGATTAAATCAAACAAGTATAATAATTATTATTATACTTATGTTGCTCGTTTTACTTTTTGTATATTAAGCAAAATACAATAATATACCAAAATACCCAGCAGGATGACACTGTATGGTCCCCGATCGTGTCGAAGGTCTCCTTACCACCTATTAAGTTCTTTTCCAGCAGTCTAACAAAGTATAAGATATCAAAGTGATAACTTCGTACACTGGTCACATGTGAATGATTGTGTAGTTCAAGACGCCAATATTATTGGCTAAAGATGTCGGTCTCGGATGTCTGGGGCTGGGCAGGACTATTGCCCTTTACCCCAGTACATCGCTGTAGACCGGGGACCAGCCTCGTGCAGGGCGGGCGAACTTACTTTACGTCGGCCCCACTCACAATTGTGAGCGGTGCAGACGATTTCGGTCCACCTCCCTGGGTCCTGGCTCGTTGGACCTTGCTGGCTAAGGCCTTTTCTGGCGTTCTTCTTTCTTCGTCTTCTGCTCTTCGCCAGCTTGTTTGCCCCCCGGGGGGTAGTCATCGGTCTGTTGGGTGTTTTGGGTTTGTGGCGGGAGTGACTGCCGGTACACAAGGTGCCAAGAGGCATCCTGTCATCCGGATCATCGGTAGGGTAAGGATGAGCTGTGTAGCTCGAGGAAGGGCAGACTTAACAGCTTTGGTAGCATTTTTGGTCTGCCCGGAGCTAGGGGGACTACAGGTACTGGACGGTTGTTTGTCCGGTACCCGCAGGGTCTTGGGGTAGTTCAAGAGAGTAAGAATTAATTTCTTATAGGCGGCAAAACCATAATAATCTTAAATATAGGTCTGTGGTAGAACTTAGTAAATGACGGTGCTGCTTCAGGTACATTTTATCTGCTATTTCCAAGGGCGGTTTTACGGGGGAGGGAACCATCCGCCGGTCGCCCCAGCGCAATTATCTTTTCTCCCGTATTCGCGGGCAGTTCTCTGCATATAAGGATAAATTCAATTCAATTTTATTTTTTGCTCTACATGTTTTAGTTAAAATAATTTAAAATGTCGTAAGTACACTTTAATATTACTAATATTTATTTAAATTAAAGAACGACTGTCATATATAGATCTAAATTACGATACTAAATATAATCTTCAAGTAGATTAGATGCTAGTGCATTTTGTCTATTGCACTTAATAGCCCACCTGGAATTGGATCTGCACCAGTATGTATTTCTCTAGTTCTGTTTGTTTACTATAGAATAAGCTATGGTCTTTATCTTACGGTAAATGTTCATATTCAAAATATGGATGGCTCAGAGTAACAATAACCCAGGACCGATTGGATGGAGTCGCCATTTTACATATTACACCAGGATATTAAATTATCGGTCCTAATGTAAGTAGGTCATAGATTCGTCGAAGTCAAAAAAAGAAGACTTAGTACAGTGAATGAAGGTAAAAATCAACTATTACCTCCGATTTCGGTGAACCTCCATCGATTTGCATGAAAATTTGGGATTGAGTATATTTTACCCTCAACTTCAAAAGTGACATATGCTCGACTTGCGCTTTTTGCATTTTAGGGGTGAAATCCACCCCTTTTTAAAAAATGGGAAAAAATGCAGATTTAAGCATTCTGGCGTAAGTAATCTCGTTTAATTAGATAAAATAAATATTTTTCAACACTTATATGCATGATTTATGATTTTAATTAATTTTTCAACCCTTTTAGCAACCACCCCTTAAATCGAAAATCATGAAAAAATCATTTTTTGTATTTCTGAAATATGAAATCGCATATTACCATTACACAAACGGTTTGTTTAATGTTTATGATATAATTTTTGGTTGACTGCGAAATTTCAACCCTTAAAAACCACCCCCTTAATGCAGAATCATTGAAAAATTGGTTTCAAGAAACTTTAATCATTTGAATAATACATTACTGAATTGAAATCTCATTTACTGAGTATTAAAGTAATTATTTATTTATTGCGAAATTTTCCACCCTTAAAAACTACCACTTGTCATAAAAATAATGGAATTTTTTTTTATCAGCTTTAATAGCTTTAATTATTTAGAATCTTTTTATTACTTGTGATAAACTTTATTAATATATTTCAAACTTTATTAATATTATTCTTTCCACATTCCCCAAACTACCCTTCGTGCACAAATTGATGAAAAAGCATAATTTAACGTTGGAAACAATTTTTTCAGTGCTTATGTGACTTATAAAAATTTATTTATTAATTAAGAGGAAATTGTATTAAAATATATGAAAAGTTTATTCATTTTTTATTTAAATAATGTTTCATAAATTAATCAAATATTAATAGTACATTAAATTTAATTTTTCACTCTTCATCAGAGCTCTCTTCACCAACTTCTTCTTCTTCATTAATTGGAAGGCTATTTTGGCAATTGTCCCCACTGGATGATCCGCAGGCTGCATTGCAAAATAACCCTCTTCCACACCCGCAAGAAGCGCCGCACCCTTTTTTGCAGTTGCAAAAAATCATTTTTAACAGTTCTTCTGGAGCAGGTGGATTGGGATTTTTAATTGGAAACAAAGACTCTCCAATTTTGCACCATCCCCAGTGAACTGGGGATTAACTCCGTTAATTTTTATGATATCAGGTTCATCCAAAAACCGTTTGAAAGGTAATTTCAAGGGCTATAAGATCGTATTAAATTAAAAAATCTTTTAAAATCTTTTAAAACCCTTATTTTTTAAAAGATAAAAGGTTAAAGGGCCCCGGTTACATGGTTCTCGCAGTAAAATTTAGGCTTTAAACGTTTCTATCTCGGTTATTTTTTATCCTACAAAAATTAAAAAAAACTAAAATCTTTGTTAAAAAAAAACTCAAATTTCGTTCTCTATTATTTTTTACGTATATCGAGTATTTTTGGAGTTATTATCAAAAGAAAATGAAATTTACGAAAATTTGAAAAAATCTGATTTTTTTAAATCATATTTTTTTTCAAAAATATGCATTCTAAACCGGTCAAAATTTTTAAAGTCATTACTTATGCTAAAATAAAGAAAGCCTTATAGGGATTACTATAAATTTTAATTTTTGTGGAAATGGCGTAGGTTTTATTTTTCACTTTTTCCTAAAAAATTCGAAAGGGTCCTCTTATTTTCATCATAACTTGCTTAATTTTGATGCTATCAACTTCTTCTACAGCTCATTTGATAGGTATTTCTGAGTACTTTGAAAAGTGTTCAGTAAGTATATTTTATAAAATGCATCGTTTTCCCGTTATTTAAGCTTGAATACTTAGATTTGAGTACTCGCCGAAAAAAAATATACATTCAATTACACAGCCCCACAAAAAAAAAAGTGGTCTGTTCACCAGACTAGACCAACATATCTATACGTTTTTGGGGTCGCTGAATCCGAATCCGGGGTCTGTTTGACCCCATCAGGTCAGGGTGAAGGTCAATCCAAGGTTAAATTGGGAAAAAAACGATTAAGCGAAGGAAACCATGATTTCTGTACGTTTTTAGGGTCACTGAATCCGAATTCGGGATCTGCTTGACCCCATCAGGTCAGGGTGATGGTCAATCCAAGGTCAAATTGGGAAAAACCTTTTAAGCGCAGGAAACCACCATTTTTATACGATTTTGGGGTAACTAAATCCCAACTCCTGGTCTGTTTGACCCATCAGGTCAGGGTCAAAGTCATTCCAAGGTCAAATTGGGAAAAACATTTAAGCTAAAAAACTACGATTCTTATACGTTTTTGGGGTTGCTGAATCCGAATCCGAGGTCTGTTCAACCCCATCAGGTCAAGGTCATTCCAAGGTCAACTTTTGTTTATCAAATGGAAATGCGTTTTTGACCACGGATTCTGAAAGAGCGGGATGTTTTACGTTCGCATATGGTTTGACCTATGATCAAAGTGACGTTTGGTCATCAGAAGGTCGAATCACTCTCTCAAATTAATTTATCTAAGATCAAAGATGATTCGTATTGAGAAATCTCAGTTACAAATCTTTATCGAGCATGGTTTAGCCTCGTGAATTTCTCCGAGGGGGATTGGAGAACCAAGAGAGCAGACGCCTATATCCACACGCAACCAACGAGTGGCGTCTTCCAATCCTCTGGGAAAAACGAAACGTCTGTCATATACTGACTGCCCAAACATCTCGGTGATAGGGACTGATGAAGTTGCTGGAGCATCACTGATGAGGCCAACATCAGTATCCAAGCGATACGTTTAATTTCTGTGGGAATCCTCTGATCCTGTTATTAAAATTAAAAATCCTGCTTCTCAGAGGATGCTCAAAATGGTGACAACTGCCTTAATCGAGGATGTGTAGAATGATCCATTTTCCGATCCTTCGAGGTAATGAAGCCAGTAAAGGCGTACTGCTCTGCAGTGGGGCGTTAAGGTGTGAGGATCAAGCCATAGTGTGTCCGACGATGAGTTGACTTTTTCCTCGTCAAAGTCGGAAGATACTGATATTGGCCTCATCAGTGATGCTCCAGCAACTTCATCAGTCCCTATCACCGAGATGTTTGGGCAGTCAGTATATGACAGACGTTTCGTTTTTCCCAGAGGATTGGAAGACGCCACTCGTTGCTTGCGTGTGGATATAGGTGTCTGCTGTCTTGGTTCTCCAACCTCCCTAAGAGAAATATCACGAGGCTAAATCATCCTCGATAAAGATTTGTAACTGAGATTTCTCAATACGAATCATCTTTGATCTTAGATAAATTAATTTGAGAGAGTGATTCGACCTTCTGATGACCAAACGTCACTTTGATCATAGGTCAAATCATATGCGAACGTAAAACATCCCGCTCTTTCAGAATCCGTGGTCAAAAACGCGTTTCCATTTGATAAACAAAAGTTGATCTTGGAATGATCTTGACCTGATGGGGTTGAACAGACCTCGGATTCGGATTCAGCAACCACAAAAACGTATAAGAATCGTGGTTTTTTAGCCTAAATGTTTTTCCCAATTTGACCTTGGAATGACCTTGAGCCTGACCTGATGGGTCAAACAGACCAGGAGTTGGGATTTAGTTACCCCAAAAACATATAAAAATGGTGATTTTCTGCGCTTAAAAGGTTTTTCCGAATTTGACCTTGGATTGACCATCACCCTGACCTGACAGGGTCAAGCAGATCCCGAATTCGGATTCAGTGACCCCAAAAACGTACAGAAATCGTGGTTTCCTTCGCTTAATCGTTTCTTTCCCAATTTAACCTTGGATTGACCTTGACCCTGACCTGATGGGGTCAAACAGACCCCGGATTCGGATTCAGCGACCCCAAAAACGTATAGATATGTTGGTCTAGTCTGGTGAACAGACCACTTTTTTTTTTGTGGGGCTGTGTTACCTATAGCTCACTTTGAATTAATATTAAAAGGTTTTTTAAATAAGGAATTTATTAGTTTTTTTATTAGCTTCAATTTTGGTAATGACAACTTTTTTGTAAAAACTTATAGTTTTTGAGTTATTTATGAAAAACCGCTTTAAAACATGCATTTTTTTTCACGAAAAATCAAAATCTTTGATCTTTAATAACTCAAAAAGTATTGATTTATTTTAATAACTTTATATAACAAATTTTGCTTAGAATTGGTCCCTCTATCGATTCCTGGGGTTATTTTTCATAAAATAATTTTCACCCCCGAGAAGGGGTGGCATCCACCCCCAGGGTAAAAGCGCAAGTTGGCACTATGTCACTTTTGTTTCTTGAGGTATCCTCTAACTATTCACAAATTTTCATAAAAATCGATGGAGGTTCAACGAAATCGGAGGTGAAAACCTTCAGTGACTGTACTAACTAGAGTTTATATGACTAATATGCAAATATGTTTCATGTCTATTTTTTTAAGTTTCATTAGTTTGTTCATTTCGCATTTTCTTAGAATAAAATGTTATGTTCTTGTCTATTGAATTAAAGATATTTTGGAATATAGGTACTAGTTACTATCCTCCCCCCATAGTATTAGCCTAGAACCGCCCTTGGCTATTTCCTTTGATTAAAATACTGCTCATTTTCGGCTCTACCGTCTACACTTATTGCTCAGACTATAGTCTCAGTTATCGTCTCCTTTATTCTATGACACGTGCCAGAATATAAGAGGTATAATAATATTGGTAAAACACGTTTATATCGTATTGAAGGAGATACGCATAAATGCAAAAAAGGAAATGATACCAATTTTACGGAAGGAAGGAAATACAAGCTATAAACACGGTTTCTTGTCATGCATTTAGTAAATTTTATGAGGTTCAAATAAAATGATAGGTACTTTTCATACACTTTTATATCCCATTAAATGAAAATATTAGAGACGCGGTCATATAAAATATCTATACGCAAGGTTATGAGATTGCCAATAGGCTACTAACAGGAAAATAAATAAAATTGCAATTTAAGTTATATCTCTATCGTTACTTTTGTAGTTTGCCCTTCGTTATTTGATGTATATTGTAACATTTTATCTGATATCATCTGCCGTAAAGAATATACTGAAGTCTTTCTTTATTTATCTTTCTGCTTAAATAAACACAATCCACTTTAACAATGTTTTTAATATCTGCGTAGCCTCAGTCCATATTATTTTTTAATGAATCATAGTTTAAAACCGCGAGCCACGGGCCTCAAAAGGCAATTAATGGATAAAAATTATTGATTGATTGATTTACCAGCGTGCGGTAGGCATTGCTGCCACTCCCCAGATATACTGCTGGGCCGGCTACGTCTACGCTGGGTTGGATTTGGGTTATGCTTGTTGTCAGCAGCGAGAGCCACATGACGCATGGTACAAGAGTGTGGGATGGGCAGTGTAGGTGTTTGTGAAATGCGTTGCCGCATTGTGTCGTGATATGGAGTGTTTAAGCTCCTCTTTTTTGTGTCTCTGCTTCTACAGATCTTTTTGGGGACGGGTATTTGTATATGTATGGTCGTGTTGGGTATTGTAAAAAGCGTCCTCATGTCGTCCCCGCAGTGGTGCTGACACCGGGACGCAGATGTCAACTCAATGGGACGTACTAGAGACACTTTTCTTGCAAGATTTACAATTAAGTTATCAATAAAACCGTCTCTATTTCGGCTTCGCTGACTTCTCGGGGACAAAATGATGACGTGTTTTAAGAATAATGTGCAGCATGCAAACCATTTCCGATTCGTTTAGTTTGTTGTTTGTTTATGTAACATAAAGCGTGACGCCTAAGAAATTGAAAATATACATATAATTTTGTCATCCTATTGTTTTGCATAGGGAAAATGAACGAAGAATGTTGTAAAAACTTAACGAGCTCCATGATTTCTCTCTGTTGCAATATGAAGAACAAGAAACTGCAGTTTTTAAATGTTTTAATTTTGCACCTTTTGCTATATTAGAAAATAAGTGGAAATAAACTGTGTATAAAAATATTTAATATAAAACATTTATTTATTTATTTAAAAGTTATTATTTTTGTTAATATTGTTACTAATTATTATAATTATAATTGAAGTAGTCACAGAATTCTCACACAATCTCGTCTTCACCTAACATGTAAAAAATACAGGTTGTTCCATTTAAATTAAAAAAGTTTTTAAGGTTTGAATTTGACAAAATGTAACGTGAAAAATGGAACACTTGGTATTCTATTATGGAATTTATTTTCAATGTAGAGTGTAGGTCGCCTTGTGTTCTTTCTCCGTGCCAAAGAGCAAATGAGGATCTCCTACACGAAAAAAGTTATATAACGGTTCTTGCAAACCGTTGCACATGCCAAATTTTTTATAAAATGTCAAATATCTTGAAACCCTGGTGGTTTGGGACCTCCGACCCATTGACATATTTGATCAGAGGCCCAAAATATAGAACATATCAAAAATTCAGCCAATTTAACGGACGCCACTTTTATAAAGGATTTGTGCGGTACACCTATGTATTATAATGAGGTCTGTAACTAGATTATATTTTGATCTTATGTCGGTTGAAAGGGGGTAAATAGGTCAAACAGGCAAGTAAAAGTCCATGGAATTGAAATTTAGTGTTTGTCAAGAAGGCATTTTTTGGCATGAGCTTTGTAGTAAAACTGGTAAGACCTTCTTACCGATTTACGACAAAATGCATATTGTATGGTAATTACCAGTATTTAAATTTTAAATTAAATAAATATATATATATATATATATATATATATATATATAAACCTTGATATGTTTTTCATAAAAATAAAATGACTAAAACTAATAGTTGTCTGTCACAAGTACACATTTTTCACGAATGGGAAGTTTGAAAAAATAATTAAATTTCATAATTATTTTAGTAAACTTTTTTAATTACATTGTTTAATATCAAGTGGCTGAGACATAAACCATTGGTGCATGGCTGTTCCCTGTCAAATAGTCGAGTTTAAAAATAAGATTATAAAAATATGTCAACTCTTGACACTGCGATAAAACGTTTTAGAAATGTGTAAATTGAGTAAAAAATTCATCATTTGCATGCTTAATTAAGTATTAATTGAGTAACAAAGGAAAGTTTGATGTCTGAAAAAAGTTATTTGTAGGAAAAAAAATTATAGCATTTTCAAGACATTTTTTTTTTCAATTTCTGCTTCCGTAGGCATAATTATAGCTAATAAAAGTAATAATATAAAATGTAAGGCGAATGTCGTAAGGCTTAAATAGTTTTGTTATTGAAGTGACTGGACATTTTTTTGATATAATAATATATGTTAACTCTTACAAATACATTAGATGCGTTTCGGAAAAGGAAAATACCTTATACACATAAGAAAATATAAACTCAAATTATCATTCAATTTGACCACATAGAAAAGCATTTAATTAACCAAAAAGTAGTGGTTTATCAATACATAATTTACTAATTTAAATAACCGCAGTACCGCACCTCTACAGCAGTAAAGACGCTATCGAAGGTGAAGGACTTAGCTCGTGTATGTTTGTGAACTTCAGTTTTGCATTGCTTGGAAAAGGTCCCAAAGATGTAAGATTCCCGTAATTTATTTTTTTGGATTTACCATGGTAATTTACCTTTTAGTTATCTGACTTTTCCGACTTCAGCACAACTTACAACAACAACTGACAACAATTTTTTTTATCATTACCTAGTTATTTACATTTTTGGCAAGTCGAATTACAATTTGTAATTTAAAAATATTCAAATTATAAGAACTATAAAATAAAACACAAAACAGACAAAACAGTACGGACAATTAAAAGTATACCTGACAGTAGTACCAGGGTTAGAACCGAACCAACAACCCAGTAAAAACAGTGGAAAAGTAAAAAATGTTTAGTTACTTTTTAAAAATAGTTAAAATTTAGTTGTTTAATATTATTTCTAAAATAAGTTGGAAAATGTAAAGGCATAATGCGTAGTTCTTTGAATAAGGGTTTACAATGGTCTCTGGATCATGCACCTGATACTATCCTTATTGCTTTTTCGCAATCTAAATATTTTTATAGCATGGATCGAGTTAAACCATAAAAAACTGCTGCCCAAGAAATCACTACTTCCATATCCAGATTTTCTATCCAAGTCTCTCACAACAAAAAAAAATCATAAAAACAAATCTTTCAGGTTTCCTGTATATTGAATATTTTATTACACAAATCGCACTTAAAAGATTTGTTTTCATGAATATTAGCGTGGCGCGGCTTAGCCCGCAAGACCAAGTGAATGCTGCATTACAAATATTACATGTAAACATGTCTTGTCTACCCTTTCACAGTATGCCATCAAATATTAATAAGTATTTATTAATATTTACCCATATTTTCTCCTATCTTTGTCCTAGCTTCCCCTAATTACCTTTAATTACTTTCAATTATCCTTAATCACCTTTAATTAGCCCCCCCCCACTAATTACCTGCTATTTGAACAACAAAAATTTTCACTGGATTTGGAATTAGACCATAAGTGATATGTGAGAAATAAGTTGTTAACGCCTCAAAATTTAAAACATTTTTTAATTGCCTCAGTAAAAAGTTTGCGCTAGCTAACTTCTTGCATAAATGTGGTTTACGTGATCTGACCAATTTAAATTGCCGACAAGTCCAGCAGTCTCACATCTGCATTCCTATCATTTTGAGGAATAGTTTATTTCTTTTTTTTGTAATATCTCAACTACCTCTTGACCGATCTTCTCCCAATTTGGTAAGGAAGCACTTTTTAAGCTAAGAAACAATAATTTATGTGTTACATCACGCTAGCCCGCGGAGGGCGCCTCATGAGCTATATCTGATGATGAACATTTTTTCTCTTTTTTTTTTAAGAAACATAGTGGCACTTTTGCCTAGAAAATCTCACGCAATTCTTTGAAAACAAACTCAGTTTGAAAAGGACAAATTGTATTTATCGAAAAGTGTGCTTTGGTGACGTCCTAGTTCTGTCATTTACGTAAAATTTCATTAGTTTGACATTTTGACAGAACTAAGTCGTCACGAAAGCACACTTTTAAATAAATGCAATTGGTCCTTTTCAAACTGAGTTTGTTTTCAAAGAATTCTTCAAATCTCTGCGGCAGCTTTCTCGAAAATGGCTGGAATTATCAAGTTCCAACAAGTGTACTTTTTTTACGTGGAAATGACTCCTGCATGAGATTTTCTAGTCAAAAGTGCCACGCTTCTTAAAAAAAAAAAAAGAAAAAATATTCATCATCAGGTATAACTCATGAGGCGCCCTCCCTCCATGGGCTAGTGTGATGTGATACATAAATTATTGTTTCTTAGGTTTCTTAGCTTAAAAAATGTTTCCTTACCGAAATGGGAGAAGATCGGCCAAGAGGTAGTGGAGATATTGCAAAAAAAAGAAAAACAAATACAATTTTGACACCCTGTTTCTTTTTCCACAGCAACAATTTACTGAAACATGTTTGGTTATATCCTCATATTTTGACCTTGAACTATGGCCTATTATTAATGGTCCACCCTGTATATTACTATATATTTTACGGTAATTTATATCTATTACATCAAATCGACAATGGATTTGCCCTCAAGGGTCTCGTATTTAGTTTTGTACAAGATTAATTTAATATGTCACAAACCACAAACGTAGGTTGTAATTCTAGAGTTTAAAGTTGGGGTGGCTGGGGAAGAAGGTGAAATCGCGCAATGCATGTTGACCGTACACCTTGTCCCCATAGTGTTTCTGTTTCAAGCCATTCACGCGGCCTCTGTGGTTTGCTTCGTTTTGATTACTAGTTTAGTTTGCACATTCATTACATCTTTTAATCGAAACACGCGGATATAAAAAGTGGGAATAGTTTTCACTTGCAATATTCTCTAACAAAACAGTATCCTAAATCATAAATTCTTCGAGTTTTATACAGTTAAAAGCTATAATAGACACCGCGAGGTAAGGCGGCGATTGGTCCCGAGTATGTAAAGATGACAGATGGCAAGTGGCAGACACCCCATTCCTATCGTTCGATGCATCGAATTATAGGCACCTTGATATCACGATGCTTCAGTGACTGACCGATGTGTTCCGATATAAATATATAAACTACTCGAATATCAACAAAAACGAAATAGTATTCGCAGACTGACCGTCAAATAGTCCAGTGACCCCAGAACCAATAGTAACACTTTGGGGGTCACCACAAGACACTGCACTGGCTGTTATTTCATAATTTTTAGCGACCTTTTTTTTGAAGATGGTTCAATTTTCAATGCGAATGTCAATTTTCACAAGAACCCTGCTTTTACGGATGAGCTTATCTTGCAAGAAGAGAACAAACATTACACATTAAACATATTTATTCATGTACCTGAAGTTTCGAACGTTCACTTGAACGAATTTCATATGAAAATTTCCAATTAATCGACTTAGGCGTACAAATTTTTTTGGTAATATTTGCTGGCTACGATAGTATTGTTGCCAGCAAACATTACCAGAAAAATGGTACGCGTAAGTCAATTTGTAGTTTTTATTAATGTTTCCTTTTCATATGAAATTCGTTCAAGTGAACGTTCGAAACTTCAGGTACATATTTATTATTATTGTTGACAGATAAACGGAGAAAATTGTATAGAATTTCTTAGAAATATTTTTCCATTTTCCAGAATTAATAAAAGATTTGCCTCTATTTCTTACATATTTGCATTTTTCTAAAATTATCAATTTTTATAAAAGATATTAAGATAAAAAAGTTTAAAAATCAAGTTCTGCATAACCTGGAATAAAACATGCAAATTAATTAAAAATAAATACGGTTACCTCTTATTTTTATTGATACACCGACTTCAATATCAATATTACATAATAATAATTATAACTAAGCTGAGCCCGTCGAAATTTGACAGAATGGAGATGTTGAAAAATGTATACTAGAAATTATTCTTTAAGGCACAGCTTTGAACTTACCACCGAAATAGTCTACTCTACACGTCATCCTCCGTCAAATGTTCACGTGTTGAGTAAAGTTAATTATTTTAGTGGCCACCCTGTACATTTTTTCACTAAAACTAAAATAGGTTTCTATTCCTTAGCAGTCGTGTTAACTCCATGTCAAATACTATTGTTTTCCTTAACATTTTTTCCTTAATTATTTTTTTGAGGTGTTCAGTTTCTACAGTGTGTCCCCGGATCGACTTTGCGATAGGTGTAATATACCAAAAAAAAATTAGTACGGCTTTCATTTTCTGCAGTCTCGGTCTGCTTGACGTAAAATGGATTTTTACCAAATTTCGGTTAAAATGGGATCTAACTCGCGGAGTTAATCTAAGAAGAAAACAAAATAAAATAAATCATTGTAGGTAAACTGGTCTTTCTGTTAATTTTACGGAAATATTCTATTCCTATAAAATATTTGGCATTGAAAGTTAGAGCCATATGCCAACTTTCATTGCATTTGAATAAATAATAATAATAATAATAATAACACCTCCTAAAGAAATTAGAAGTTACCAGAGCTGGGCACTACTTCAAGTAAAGATATAATAGTATAAATTGCAGGGTTGGCAAATATCATGATATTTATATAAATATCAAAATATCATAATATCGGATATTTATATTGATATATATCAGATATATACACGAAATTTTAATAGTTTTCCTTTATAGGGTAAAAATGTAAAAAGTAAATAAATAAAACAAAAACCATGACTCGTACAATAAATATCACTAAACCAAAATGGGTAAAAGTTAAAAAAGTTTTAAATAAATAGTAAATACAATATTTTTATGTATGTTTATGTAATAAAAATAAAAGATGAATTTACTCACTAAACTTAAAAAATTCTTAGCTCAATGTAAGGAAGATTACCTAAATTCTAGATGTAGGTAATAAAACTAAAAGAACTTAGTAAAGTAAACTAAAGTACAAACAACTCAGTTGACTGCAGATTTAACAGGCACTCAAAAAATGTCGGCATCTTGGTACTTCATACTTGCGGATATTTTAGAATAGTACTTAGTACTTGTTAAACGAAATTACAGTACTTAAAATACGTTACAATTTACTTCAAGTATTTAAAGTACTTGATCACTACTTCAAGTACCTTAGGTACTGCAAGTAAGTTTACAATCCAGTTGAAACCTGCAAAGACTGGTAAGAGCAGTTATTCGTTGTTGCTAAAAAGAGCATTTGCCTTTAGTTTTTATTAGACAGACATAGTGTGAGGGTAATAAACATGTAGTCCTATATTGAGAGTGTTGATATTATGTGTTAATGTGTTCAGGTATTCTTTGATACCGAAACTACAAGTTTGAGAAGGTGCCAACATTTTGAAAAGCACCAGTTTTAGCCCGTTTTTGACCAAACGTACAATTTTTTGCCAAAAATCTGGAAAACGGACAAGTAGAAAATGTTGGCATATGGTTTTCCAGCAATGAGCATTGACAACGAAAATTTTTCGCTTGGTCAGAAAGTGTTATACTATTACTACGTTCCAATTTTGGCCAAAATTGATGTCGCCGGTGCTGCCAATTGCATGGAGAAAAATGTTGGCATATATCGAATGTCGATAGGCAATATACCCTCTTCAACTAGCACCAAGCCCCAAAGTGTTATACTCTGTTTCACAATTGAATATTTTCTGGGACAGCTAGCGCCAAAACCGGCAGGGGGGGGAGGTCTGACTCACATAAGATAAAATATTTGCTAAAACATAACAGCAATGCCAACATGTTATATCCCTGGCCCCATATATCAAGCTATCTCCTAGACTATAATATTCAAGTGTCAAATCTTAAAATTATTTAAAAATTGTAACTTTTAGTTATAGTCCCAAATTGAGTTTTTGGTTCAAAAATGGCTAGAGAGCGCAAATTTTGTCGGAAATGAACATTTTTTTTTTTTAAATTAAAGCTTATCGAAATTCCAATCCTCGGAGCCCGAATTTTGAAAGAAAAAGTTCTTTTTTTATTATATTAAGTTAAAGGCCAAAACATTTTTTTTTTTTGGTCTAATTTAATATAATAAAAAAATATATTTTTTTCAAAATTCGGGCTCCGAGGATTTGTTGGAATTTCGGTAAGCTTCAATTTAAAAAAAAAAGTTCATTTCCGACGACAAGATTTGTGGTCTCTAGCCATTTTCTTCTGGACTTTAACTTAATATAATAAAAAAGGATTTTTTTTTTGAAGGATTTGTTGGAATTTCGATAAGCATTAATTTTAAAAAAAAAAATGTTCATTTCCGACAAGATTTGCGCTCTCTAGCCATTTTTGAACCAAAAAACTCAATTTGGGACCTCTGTGCATTGGCCTGTCTGTGGCTTAAGAGTGTCAGGTTATATGGGTTTTCGGGGGTTAATTCATGGCTGTACCGGTTGCGAACAGGCCTTTGGCCTCTCTGTGGTTCGAAGATGTCTGTCGAGTTACTGGGTTTTATGAAGGTGGGCCCACCTGGGGCTGGATCGGGTTATTATGGTTTTTAGGGGTTAATTCATGGCTTGTCCGGTTGAAAACAGGCCTTCGGCTTGTCTGTGGTTTGAGGATTTTGAGTTATTGGGGTTTTTTCTTGTAGGCTTACGGCTCATTCGATAAAGATAGGCCTTTAGCCTGGCTGCGGTTTTCATCTAGATTTAAGGCTTCCCTTAATTAAAAAAAAATTCTGACGTGACGAGGCAAAATAAGTTTCAGATTCGGTTTCAGCGCCCCGAGAACATTTGCTACTTTGGGTCTGGTCCGGGGCACCTCGCAAAAATATTTTGTGGTCCTGTGTTAGACTGTGTAATAAGATGGGCACAAACAACAATACACCTTCATATTAAAAAATAAACAAATTAACAAATAAACAATTGCCGTCACCTAAAATGGGAATAACATGCCCTTCCATGAAAAGTGATATTCGACTGATTTACTCGGATCTCATTGGTCAACTGCGGCCTTTACATGCGCAGTTTATTGTAGTAGGGGCGTACACCTATCGCTGTGGTTGATTTATTTATTTGAACTTGTATTTCGTTTTTACGTATGAAAGTAACAACTAAGAAAGTAAAAATTAGTGAGTTAGTACTTTATTCGCATATGTCATATGTGAATGAAGAGCTTTATTTTTAAAAAAGAATCATCAAAATCGGTCCAGTGGGAGCCGCTGACGAAGCCGGAGAATAAAACGACTTGTGTTTTAAATATTTACATAACAGGGTCGAACGAAGTTTACTTGTAATCAGAGGTGGGCAAATATGTACTTACAAATACCTCATAAGTATTTAAATACTAGAAAGTATTTAAATACTTCTTGCAACAAGTATTTGTATTTATACTTGCAAATACTTTTCAGGAGTATTTGAATCTCAAAAGTATTTAAATATATACAACAAATATAATTAAATACACCAGGGAGACAGGCAGATACTCATCAAGAATCAAGACATGTACCATACTATATAGTTAATAAACACATTGCATCATTCAGTCTTCAGTCATTCACGTCTTAATTCCCAGACAGTTGGTTGAGAGCAGACATAGACAGTAAGTGTTAACTGTTAAGGTTAGGCTTTTGCAGAGTGAGCGGGAAATATGCGTTTATTTTCGGTTTATTATAAATAATTAAATAACCAAATATACTATAAACTTTAAAACTGTTTTAAATACCTAATTGCTATTGTTCTAACGAATACAACTATATATTTTTTTTTATTGTAAATTTCTGTGGTACTTGAGTATCGTAGTTTGTCAATGAAAATAGTTCCTAATTTCATTATTAAAGTATGGCATTTAACTATATACAAAGTTTATGATAAAAACTGTATATGGTTGTATTCCTTAGAGCAATGGGGAGTATTTGAAACTATTTTAAGGATTATACCATTTATGATTTTTTAAATATTTATAATAAACCGAAAATAAACGCACGTTTCCCTCTCACTCTGCATGTATATGTTTTGTGATTGTGACAGAGAACAGTTGAACTAGTGCCATAGTCTCTGTGCTTTATTTGGATATTTGCAGAAGATGCAAAGGTCTAGCTCTACGGATAAGTAAAAGTCCAATATCCAACTAGAACTGATTAAGTATAGAGGTAGGTACCTATTAAAATAGTGTTGTATAAGTTCATGAAAGTCATGAAACCTAAAATTTTGGCACCTCAAATAGTCAAATAGTATTTAATACAATAATAATGATAATGATAATATTAAGTCTTTATATTGATTTCTACAAAAATAGAAAATACAATTTGGCGAAGTTTAGCCATTAAAGGCTATTTTTGTTACACTTAACTATGCTTCAAAATATTTCAGTGTTATCAAAGTATTTAAATATTCAGAAAGTATTTAAATACTAAGTTTAAACTATTTAATTACTTTTGTTATTTATTATTTAAATACTTTTATCTTTTGAAAATACTTAATATTTAAATACTTTCAATTAACTGAAAGTATTTAGTATTTAATATTTAAATACTTTTTCAAAGTATTTGCCCAGCTCTGCTTGTAATGCGCTCTTCCACTTAACTCTTTTATTTTAAATTTTTTAAGAGAGGCCACAGTGAAAAATTTTTCAGAATAACTGGCGAACATTCATAATATTCAGCACGTAGACTAAAATTAATATCTACAAGTTTTTGGACTCGTTGATTACGAACAAGATAGTGGATGCAAAATGGCGGACTGAAACCTTTAAAAACTATCTAAAAAATCTGAATAACAATTTAAGAACCAAGCAAAGTCCGTAATCAAAACGATTTTTTTAAATATAAATCGTTGATTTAAATAGACATCGTTGATTTAAATAGACAATAATCGATAAGCAACTAAAAAAATACTTAGATAAGTTAGAAACAACATTATATTTATTATAATACGATCCTCTCAGATACAGATGTTCTCAGAAAACTTGCAAAAATGTTTTTAATTCAAACAATGAATATTGAAAAAATACCGACTTTTTATAAAAATGGTATATCTTAGCCCAAAATGTATTATATAAAATATTTAGAAAAGTTTTATTTGGTATTTTGTTCGGAATGACCCTAAAGATGAGAGTACAAAACACAAATAAATCGAACGTTTTACCATCCCTGACAAACATTAAGCAACTTTAATGAAACTACTGTGATTCTCTTAAAACATTATTGTAAATTACTGTATTCTTATGGCACACTATTATCGATATTGATGTTAATTTAACCATTTTTCTAAATAACTTTTAAGTAATCCAACAACCTTTCATTTTAGCTATAGAAAATGTTTATATAGGTCGAAAGGTAATAAAAGAGGGAAGCGAACATGCTTATAAAATATAGTATGTTCCACTTAAAATAAACAATTTAATGGAGGTCGAAGTCTCATTTTCAGGACACTCTGTATATTTTGGGGCATTTGTAGCTTGAGCCCACATGGGCCCCATCTCTCATAGAGAGAAAAATTGGTTATCGGAATTTACCACAGCGAATGTTGTTAATTTTCAACTATGGATTGGTTTTCGCATCAGATTGCATTAGAACGAAATATCTCAAAAACTATTGGGTTTTTAGATGGGGAATGATATTAAAAGTTACCTTAAAATAATGAATAGAACTCGAATCCGGCATAAAAAATAAGGCATGCATTTAAAATAACGAAGTTGATGTCGCATACGTGACGTTATTTTCATTAAACAGAGAACCCCTGAAAACCCCTCTTCCGAAATTTTCAACTTCAAATTATTTATAGTTTTTCTAAATCGTCTAATAGGCCACTAACCGTGATGCACCGCAGTGGCGGCTGGTGAAATTTCAATTTTTTTTTTCTCGTCTGTGGCGCATGGGACCCATACGAAATATGGGAAATAACATCTAGAGAAGCACTTCTCTAATGACCCCTAAAAAATTTTGAAAAACAGTTTGCGAAAATTTAAAAAATTCTTCTGTTTATTATTATTTTTTTGTCATATGCATTTGACTTTTCATAAAAATGCAACAATACGTTTTGGAGTTTATGAAA
Organism: Rutpela maculata; assembly: GCA_936432065.2. NCBI lineage: Eukaryota > Metazoa > Arthropoda > Insecta > Coleoptera > Cerambycidae > Rutpela > Rutpela maculata. The sequence goes on from OW386292.2 coordinate 51,337,816, forward strand.
CATTTTCATTATTAACTGAAATACAATGAACTGAAATTTTGTTATTTACAATTTAACAAGAAAAAAACTACATTCTGATATGCTTTTATCCCTGTTGGGATGATTCAGTACCTTTTCAGCAGAGGGTCGTAGGATGACCCAGTACATTTTGACATGTTTTATTTTTCTTTTTGCATTGACTAAAGTAAAGGCTAACTACATTTTGAAATACAGAAAGGGCATCTGTTATATTATTATTTAGTAAATGAAAATCGGTCAAATATTTATAGTGAATTTTCCCCGGTATGATCTTCATTTTTTTTGGTTTGGACACCTATAGATAATTTCGTGTATTACCAAAATAGAGACTTTTTCGAGAAGGCACGATATCAAAATCTGTTTCATAGTAAAGCCTGTTTTGTTTTGCATTCGTATGTTTCTTTTACAATGGGTGCAATGCAGGAATTGAAATTAATTTTTTTCTAATTGAACTATTTAAAATATCAAAATTTTACAAAATATACAAATTGATCATAATCAGTTTTTCTACTTTATAAAGTTGGAATTGATCTACCAGCACAATGGGCCACAAGTCCTGAGTACGGCGACTCTCAGTCGCCTCGCTAGAAAAAGAAGAAGAAGATCTACCAAACTGTGAAATACATATAAACTCTCTCATGAGTATGTACCACCTCTACTTTAAGACACTTATAGTTCAACGAAAACATGTTTGATAGCGTGAAAAAAAAATTTTTTTTCTAAACTTTGAAGCCCTCTACTACTAAAAGAATCATCTTTGTATATTGATAATTTCGGCGAAATCAAATTATTTTGAGCTTAGGTATCTCTGATATTTTTTTATACAAAACCTTTTGGGACCTGTATAATACCGGGTGACACAGGAGATATGTAACACCCCGTAGCATGTTTATTTAAAAAGATATTATTTTGAAATTTGGTAGACTTATATAATGCGTGATTGTCCTTTTTTTGGTACAAGCAAGAAATTTTTTCCACTTCCGGTTTTACCGGAAGTGACATCTACTTTGTTATTTTAAATGGTACCTTGTATATATTTTTTTCCTATCTGATTCTAATTAAATTTCTCTTTTCGACTATGTATACCAAGATGCCATTCGTTTTTAAAATGGCTGCTGAAAACCATTTTATTGCACTAAGTCAAGTTGGCTATGGAATGAAATGTGGCGGTAATTAATGCTTAATGTGCTGCGATATCAAAAGAACCCTGGTACACAATTTTGTGTTTCATATTTGTTTTGTTCTAATAAGTAGCCGAAGAGACTTTGTAAAATTTTCATATTAAATAAAAATCTCTAGACTAAATCCCCGAAATCATAAAAACTAAGATAGAAACACTAATTTTAAATTTGACCCATTTGTAAAATATTAATTCATCTTTCACTTTTACCCAATACAATTCATTGTTATGTCTGATTTTGCTTGTTTTTAAATAAAATTGTTTTCGAAGAATCTCAAAATGCTGGCCATTATTTTCCCTGCAGCGTCGAATTCTTGTAACCAGTACCTCTAAGCACATTTTCTAACTGCAATTCAGTAAACTAATTTATTGCTAACCTACCTCTCATTTTTAAATCTTCCCCATTTTGCAGTGGAGTTTTATAAACCATTTCCTTGAGATGGTCCCATATGAAAAAATCAAGTGGCGTAAAATCCGGACACCTCGGGGGCCATCTAATTGGTGAAATATGAATAAATATTTTACAAATGGATAAAATTTAAAATTAGTGTTTCCATCTTAGTTTTTGTGATTTCGTAGATTTAGTCTAGAGATTTTTCTTTAATATAAAAATTGTACAAAGTCTCTTCGGCTACTGATTAGAACAAAACAAATATGAAACACAAAATTGTGTACCACGGTTCTTTTGATATTGCAGCACACTAAGCATTAATTACCGTTACATTTCATACCATAGCCAACTTGACTTAATGCAATAAAATGGTTTTCAGTAGCCATTTTAAAAATGAATGCCACCTTGCTATACATAGTTGAAAAAAGGAATTTAAGGAGAACCAGATAGGAAAAAAATATATACAGGGTGCTATTTAAAATAACAAAGTAGATTGTCACTTCCGGTGAAACCGGAAGTGGAAAAAATTTCTTGTTTGTTCTAAAAAAAGGACAATCACACATTATATAGGTTTACCAAATTTCAAAATAATATCTTTTTAAATAAACATGCTACGGGGTGTTACATATCTCCTGTGTCACCCGGTATATTGATAATACTGTTTGCCATATAAAACATATATTAGTATCGTTATATTATTACAAAGAAATGAAATATATAACAATAATAGATAAATAATCATTTTTCTCTACCCACTCATGTTAAAATTATAAAATGCAGAAACATCAGCGGAGTGATTTCAGACTTACGATTTTATTTTCGGGCGGACTGCCACTCTGATGCACCGGACGTGATCATGCATCTTTGTAAATAACTCGTTTATTTCTAATTTTTCGAAAGAACTCTGTTTCAGATTTTTTTGTCCAAAAAGGTCCATGCCTTATACTGGTTATAGAGATTGATCGACGGAATACTTAATTTTCGATTTTTATTAGGAAACTGTTCGGTATTTGTAGAATTTATCAAAAAAATCAAGTTTTCCAGGATTTGTAGATTCGCTTTTGTTTTGTCAAATTTCTCACAAATGTCACCTACAATCGCCATTTTTGAAAATGAAAATCGGACCTTCGGTTCGGGAGTTATTAATTTCTTTGGAAAATCATACTTGGCCTTGGAAAAAATACTTGCGGTCAACGGATTCGGGCCGTCAGCAATAGGCTTTATTTGTGGCCGCGTACCTCTGATCCCACCAAGTCTCATCGAAATCGATCAATATCCTGGACAGTTATCGTGCTTCCCGATTTCGAGAAAACCAGTTTTTTGCAAAAAAATTCAATTTCCATTTGTTTTTTGACAGTCTCTGGTATACTTATCTGTAGATCGTTGCCAGCGGCACCATTTCTTTTTTGAAATATCTTGATCCGACTTCCCGTTACCGAGTTATTCAGTTTTTCCCGAAAAACTTAAAACGTCTATATCGGGTACTTCCGGTTTCCGAACGGAGTCGAGCTTCCAGCGTTAAGGTTTTCTAAAGGCCTCCTGTTAACCACCCAGGTTTCATCGAAATCCGAAAACGGATTAGGAGGGCTGCGCGTGACGGACCGACTGACCGACGGACGGAATTTTCTAAATTCGCTCTCGAGTCGATAGATATGACTTCCATTTCGATCCGATTTTTTCGGGTTTCGATGGTCCACTGCAAAAATGCAAAATCTCTACTACATTTTTTTTCAAAATGTAGTAACAAGTTACAATATTTCAATTCGTTGTATCTCAGTTAGTAATGAAAATATTTTCATAAACTCCAAAACGTATTGTTGTATTTTTATGAAAATGACAAAAAAAAAATAAAACAAACAGGAGTCCTAGACCAGGGGAGGCTACTGAATTTAAAAAAAAAATTTTGCAAACTGCTTTTTCAAAATTTTTTATGGGTGCTTCTCTAGATTCGTATGGGTCCCATGCGCCACAGACGAGAAAAAAAATATTGAAATTTCACCAGCCGCCACTGATGCACCGTGTATACCTACATAGGTATCGATTCATTATCTAAGAAACTGTAAACAAGCAGATCCAAAAACTTTTATATTAGTTTAGCAGCAACGACTTTTTGCGTTAGGAAAGAAACATTTTCAATGTACTTAAATTCGGTTGGTTCAATATAATAAAACGTATTTCGATATTTACTTACAATTCACTTTGAGATAACGGAATTTTCCAACTTCAACTAAGTCTATCGAACTTACCTGAAAAAAAAAACATTGATTAACACCATTTTTTCAAAGTTTTAAGGGAATATGTTTTCCCCAAAAACATTTTTTATTTACAATAATGTCATTTCGGGCTAATTATTAATGACTGTTAGATACGTGTGCCAATTTCAACTTCTATAAATAATAATAAATAAATAATAGTATAACAATTACGAACTTCTAATTAGTACAATCACTAGAGGGGGTTCTTTAAATCTATGAATTAAATTTTTTATTTTTAATTACTTAATAGTAAATGGATCAAAGAAACCTTTCTATATTATGCGGAGCCTTACTAATTTATATGGTGTGGATGCCAATATAAGAAAAAAAAAATAACCACAGGAACATAAAGACAAATAAATTTTAAGAAAAAAAGAATGTATGACGACTTAAAAATCGTGAATTTAGTTTCAATCCCAAAGTGGTTTTCGTAGTAACAGGAAAAGTATCACATTTGACAAAAGTCAAATACTTCTAACACATTTGTTGTGATGAATTGAATTTTTAGAAAGTTTTATGGAATTAAGATCCGCCTTTTAAATTTAGATGCCTTTTTTATAACGGTTTCATGAAAACATTTGTCAAAGATGTTTTAAGATACTAGTTTTGTAATGGCCTTTAATAAGTACTAATAGCCATTGAAACTGCCTAGTTTTAAAAATACCTTGAAATGTATTTACTGCATAATTAAAGAATATTATTTAGGTATTATGCAAATCACAACTTACACACTTTTTATTTATTATGAAAATACCTACTTTCTGTATATTGTTGCCCTAATCTGGGCACGCTAATATACTAGTCAGGTAAATACTTTAAAACACTCATTATTGGAGAATCAATCAAAACAACTACTCTTCTAGCTAATACTGACGAAGTATTGAATTACATGATAGGATTCTTAGCATTTTAAAGAAAAAAATATACTGAAAATACTTAAATCATTTATTCAAATTTAATCATTCACACTTTTTTATTTAATATGAAATTATCTACTTTCTGTATATTGGTGCCTTAATCGGGTCACGCTAATATACTACTTAGGAAAACACTTTAAAACACTCATTATTGGAAAACCAATCAAAACAACTACTCTTCTAGCTAATACTGACGAACTATTGAATTACATGATAGGATTCCTGGCATTTTTCATAATAAATAAAAAAGTGTGTAAGTTGTGATTTGCATAATACCTAAATAATATTCTCTAATCATGATAAAAGCAAATAAATAAAAAATAATTAATTGTAAAAATATTTACTGCATACTTGTTAAACCATAAAGAATAATTTAAAGCTTTTTTAAATCTTAATGGAATTTAAGAAGATAATAAAACCATTTAGCTTTATGGGGAGTTTTATATGGATATGATAAACCCATTACAAATACAAATAATCCTAGCAGCAAATTAGCTTTATAATTAGGTTTCACAGAACGCCTTAAATTTACCTCACAAGAGCAAATATACTTGGAAGTCTAAAAGATCTTAATCACAACATCAATAAAGCAATAATTTTTATAACCCTGACAAAACTTTCTTAAAACCTCCTGAAGACCAAATGACTTTTAAATTGTTTCCACGAATGCATGAAATGCCAACGAATATTTCTTACCACAGCTTTAAAACTACCCATTTTAAAACGCTATTATCTGGACAAAGGGATGCGAAGTCCTTTTTTGCTTAAGACTGATTTATTACAGGTTTTTGCCCCCTTTATTAAAACTCTAACAAGTAGTTGTATTTATGAAGCATCGACAGGAAAAATAATCTCAAAGCATATTATTAGATTTATAGGCAAGATAATTTCATAGGGCGATTATAAAACCACATTTCCCAAATTCTCGATCCTCCTAAGTCGGACTCAGCTATAGTGCTATAGTTTTATTGAAGGCTTGAAAAATACCTTGATAAAGCAGTCATAAACCAATGAGATTAAAAGATGATTTATTTAACGCAAATTCTTGAAAGCCTTTTTAAAACTTTTTTTTAAAACTATCTTTAGGTGCATCCAACATTTAAGAAATTTGACATAAATCACTCGTTCTTTGAGGTGGGCCTTTATAAAACTCTGATAAAACCTAAATAAATCTAAAAGACATTTCAATCGTTACTTGGGTAGGTAAAGCAAGCAAGTGAGAGTCCATAAAATTGCGATTTAGTGTATGTACTAGTCAACCATCCTAAGTTGGCAAGTAACCGCGCACAGAGAGAAGAATATCGCCACTGTTGGACGAAGACAAACAAGCTTCTTAAGCTAGCTAGCCAGCTTAAGCTTAAGCTAAAAATCTTTGTTTGTCTCTGTCCAACAGTAACGATGTTTCTTCCCTCTCTGCGCGGCTACTTGCCAACTTAGGATGGTTAATTAGTACGAGAAGGTTTCAAATTTTTTTTGTTATCAGCCAGCCACCCCCACTATCAGCACCATTGCCATCCCCACCCCATAATTAAAGGGGGTAAAAACAATTTGTGATTTAGTATGTGTACAAGAACCAAAGGCCTCAATTTTTCTTTGGCATCAGCTACCCCCATTATCATCCCTTTAATATTAGGGTGGAGGACTTGGATAGGAAATCTGGATGTGGACGTAGTGATTCCTAATAGGCAGCGGTTCTTTATTTCATATTTTCCTAAATATTATTATTAGTTATAAAAATAATTACATTGTACAATGTGCGTTTATTTATTTATTTACTGTTGTAAATGATCGTATATTAAACTGGCACATTAAAAGTAAAAATTACGTGGATAAATAAAAAAAGTTACTATTAAAATTATGATCGTAACTTCACGCTTAATAAATAAATATATCTTTCTACTATATATGTAAACAAATATCCGAATTGGAGCTAAAAAGCTCGTTTTAAAACTAATAATAGTAAAACTGTAAATATCAAAACAAAATTTATGACCATATTAAAGTCTGAAGACCTTGATAAATATATTATAAAGTTTAGTCATACACTTTATATGGTGGCTTTAATACATAAACAGCAAATCCATTGTACACGTGATGACGTTAAGAAAACACGAGATTAAATGGGCGATGAAAAATTAATTAACATGAAAGTAAAATGGGAAATGAATCTTTTATTTTATGAAGTCATAATTCGTATTATAAAAAAGAAAGTTTAATATATAGCCAATTTCCTTCTGAATTAGATTACAGTAATAATTATACGTGCGTTACTGTTATTATTTTATTATATAGTATCGATATAATTGGTTACAAAGAATTTATGCAGTAAGGTAACTAGTTTATAGAGAAAATTAAGAGTGGGTGGAATATTAGCATATATGGTAAATATTACAAGCAAGTGAATGAATTTATTTACCTCGGTGAACCTTCGTTAACGATTTTATAGAACAGATGCAGAGTGAGTGGCACGGACTAGATATGACTTAAAGTAAAGCATATAGCAAGAAACTTCTTTCATACAATAATTAATATCTAAGATTCAATATGAAAAAACAAGAAAATAATATACAAGGTGTAATTAGTTTCATGTCATTAAAAAAAAACTGGCTATGGGAACCAACTAGGCAAACATAAAATCTATATGAATTTTTCCTCTAGAGGCACTTTGAAAAAACCGACCTAGGTCAAAATTTTGAATGTTGAGGTAGGACCACTGCTTTTCTAGGTCAATGGACGTATAGTTCCGAATCATAGGAGTTTCCTACTTACTTTTAAAGTCATAAAAAAGTAGACTTGTTCCTCGCCGTCGCGCGGTCTCAAACAAAGAAGCGCGGCACTTTGATGGGACCGCATTAGCGTGTTTGATGGTCAAGGGAGACAACATACGCGACGAATATTAAGCCTACCTCAATATTCCAGTAGTTCTCAAACAATATTACTAAAAGTTTTCGCAATTTTTGTTAATTCTTTTCTCTCCAAAGCTATGGGCTTTAGATCCCCCGTTATATAAGGTCACTATGGAGATACTTGTCACATGTCAGGCATTTTACACATGGACTCGATTGCATAAGTATCTGCCTAAAACTAATTTCTTATTTTTGTGTTATATTTCGGCTCCGTTTTTACAAAATCGACACCTGCAGGCGCACCTACAGCGGGCCAACTCTGAGAGGACTTTTTTGCTCCTGCCAAAGTCATGTTCCATCGAATGACTGGCAGCATAAATTTTTTAAAAACTTCAAGTAATAAACTACTGGCAAAAAAAAATCAGCTTTAAACATTAAACATTTCTGTTAATTGACTTTATTTTAATTACATATTTATGTTATTAACACGAGCACACCGCGCCGGTCTATAATGAAGCAATCACTTTCCATCATACTGTAATGTCAATAAAGAATACAGAAAATTTCGTATGGCATAGCGTATAGACTTGACAATTCTTTTATCATAATTAAAATGCTGGTGCCAAGCGTTGGTCCGCTAACAAAGTAGTAGCAGGAGTGTGTTTTGTTGATAAGTTACATTAATATGGTCGAAAAGAAGATAACCAAGTTTAAACATATATAGCAACTAAAAGTGTCGCTGGCTCCCGTACTAATAGTATTTTCCTGTTTGTTGATCAATAAGTAAATGTAAATATTTTTGGATTATTAACTAAATAACATTGCCATATTATTTAACAATCTAGCAAGTATAACAGTTTTATGAATATTAAAGAGAAATAGATACAGATTTTGTTAAAAAAGATTCGCTGATTTAGAGATTAAGACCATATTTTTATTTAATAGATATTTTTTTGGTAGGAATAATAATGCGTTAACTAATCTTCCTCTGAAAATGCAAAGAACAAATGATCATATGATCAGCTTTTTTTCCAAATGCAACCTGTTTTGCCAAAGGTTTTTTCTTTCGCATAATTCGTATCTTCCAAATAATAATAATAATGGACAAGACGTCGTACACAATAAAAAGGAAAAGTCCTATTTGTTGAACGATGTATCCATCCAGAATGACACCACTATAATGCTCAAGGTAACAGAGACGTTGAGCAAGTACAAATAGTCCAATAAATAAGCCGGAAAATGTGGAAAAGTGGTGGAACAGCACCGATTTGAAAAATTCCTTTCTTCATGTGTTCCCTAGACCCTCAGGAACATTCATCAGCATTGACCGGGATGTCAAGAGCCCGAAAAAGTAACTGTCATAAAAAAATTTATAAAATTAATTAATATTTCGCCTCGGAAATGGGCTCTAGGAGGTTTATTGGATTGCTGATCACGAATCCGAGGTCCAAATTGTGGAATTTCACATTCCAGTATGGAATTCGTGCCATTTTTGATGAAAATTCCACTTTTTCGGGCGGAAATTTAAATATGAATATTGTACTGCTCTAGGGGTTTTTTTGGGTCGCTGATCATGATTTTGAGGTCCAAATTCAAGAATTCCATATACTGTACTGGAATTTGTGCCATTTTTGGTGTCGAATTTCACTTTGAAGAAAAAAATTATATATGAATATTACGAGTATTTCAAAATAATTTTTCAAGTCAATTTTACTTTGAAGAAAAAAGTTATGTATGAATATTAAGAGCATTTCAAATTAATATACATGGCAATTTTATAAACACTGCAGGAATGCATGCAAATGTTTTCTTCTTTCAAGTGAGGAAAGTGATTAAAAGGTAACAATTTTTATAAAAATATGGTATTTATTGTGTTGGTACAAAAGGGGTATTCTCCGTGTAATAAAATAGTAATTTATTACGGGGACGGTAGATCAGTGGTTTAGCGCGTCTAGCTTGCATACTGGCGAAGCAGGTTCAATCTCTGCTCATCGCGAAATAATTTTAATTATAAAATTATCCCGAAGAAGTGGTTCGGACTCCACTATAAGCTGTAGGGCCTCGTTTCTCTATACCTAACACAAATTCATTCTAGATTTTCAAGGAGTTACTTCGGTGACTTGGTTAAGAAAACATTTTAAGAACATTTTTTTATCATTATTTTTTTATATAAATTACACCATTTACATCAATCATAATCTGAATCATATTCGAGAACTGGTAATTCAGGATTTGTTGGTTCTTCTTCAATGTAACTTTCATCTTCCTGTTCATCCGATATTTCAGCCGGACAAATCGATTCATTTTCGTGGAAAAACGTTAATATTTAAATTTTTTCTGAAAAAATGGAATTTTCCATGGCACGTATTCCAGTCTGGAATATGGAATTGCTCAATTTGGACCTCGGAATCGTAATAAGCGACCCAAAAAACTCCCTAGAGCACAATATTCATATTTAAATTTCCGCCCGAAAAAGTGGAATTTTCATATATAATATCATAAGTGATGTAATTTTGTCGGCAAAATTTAGTGATTATTAAGAGAGTTTGTTGCTTGGCAATTTCGCGATTGACATTGACAGATAAAAATAACGAACCGTCAGGCGAGTTATTTTTGTCAATGTTAAGAGCGAAATTGCCAAAGCAACAAACTCGAGTAGAATAATCATTAAATTTTGCCGGACGAAATTATATTCGTCATGACTATTTCATGAATAAAAATTTAGGCAAAAGAAAACAAATTTATAAATACATAAATCACCAAATCTTGAACATTTGGGGCCATTATAGGGTATCTGCATCATATACCCAACATAACCTTAGATTTTAAGTTTTTCAAGTTTTTTTTATTTTTAATGTTTGTATACGCATTGTTAGCTTGGAGCCGTACTGGCTCCATGCAAATATTTAAAAATTCACGTAAATAATTTTTCAATATTGTTGATTAATAAAAATAGACTGCTAATAACAGGTTAGATTTCCAACCTACGAAAAGAGTCGTATTTTATTAGGACAATAGTAGATTGTAATACAAGTGTGGCAAGGGCTTCATTGCAAAACGATGCGCTCGTGTTCCTATCATACGAGTTTTGCAATGAAGCTTGCCACACGTGTGTTACATACTATTTTTTCTACGGTTGTGAAGTTATTTCCCTTTTCAAAGTCTTTCCAAAATTTTAAATTTGCTGCTTGTCAGATTTTATTTAAAATGACATTTTCCGCTGCCATTCTGAAGTAAGAAAATTTGACTTTGTAATTGCAATTCATGTGTAATTAATGTACATTTATAGAATTTAATTGTTATTACCAGTAAGTAATATGAAGTTCTTTAAGGTAAACACACTATTTTATTCCGGTGCGTGAAGATGTAATCAAGGCGTGTGGCAAATTCTTTGCCGCACGGCGTGCGGCAAAGTGATATTTTCTGCACTCATTTTGAAGTTAGAAAATTTGACTTTCAGCACAATCGTAGAAAAAGTATTTAGAACTTCATAAATATTATACTGAACTAGATTTTAGTTGAAAATACGGGAATCGGGTAGAAATTTTAATAATAGCTGCGTAATACTCTTAAATCTTAAGAAACACATATTTTTGAGGTTAGCTGTGACGTCACGTGCAGATGCCCTATTCTTGCACATTTTTTACAACTGACGTGAACTGACGTTTGGAAAAATTATTATAATGACGCCCCATTTGTTGAATCGGTTACTGTTTTCAAAAAATAAAGGAAAATTTGCCGCTGAAAGGTTGGTTGCTTCATTCTGGCTTCTCATTGGTTGAGCAACCCTGGCAAAATTTTAAATGTTAAATTTTGTCGATGCGAAACTATTTTTTGATTAAAATGATCGATTTTGATTGGACGAAATTTATAGGAATGAAATAGTCATTAAAAAAATGGCACGAATTCCATACTGGAATATGGAATTCTTCAATTTGGACCTAGGTTTCTTGATCAGCGTCCCAAAAAGCCTCTTAGAGCCCATTTCCGAGGCGAAATATTAATTTTATAATTTTTTTTTATGACGGCTACATTTTTTGGGGGCACTTCAAACTCCCCTAACTTTCTCATTTTCGGAGGAAATGCAGGGATCAATGCTGATGAATGTTCCTGGGGGTCTAGGGAACACGTGAAAAAGGAATTTTTCACATCGGGGCTGTTCCACCACTTTTCCACATTTTACACTTTTTTCCGGCTTATTTACTGGATTAAAAGACCTCCAAATAGAAGTTAGCAGAATGTGGAATGCAAAAACCACAGCCATGCCAATAATTGTAGGAGCCCTTGGAACTGTCAAAAAGGGCCATGACCGGACCCAGGTAGCAAGGGTACGTTATAATGACGTCAAAATCTGGTGATTTTGGTCAAAAAGACGTCAGGGCACTAAAAATCGACGACAGAATGACGTCTTATAAATGACATTAAAATGACGTGCTACACATCACGTCATATTGTCGTCTTTTTTCGGTGTTAAATTTATTTATATTTTATCGGATTACAAACTTTAAAACTCGCTAATGGCATTTTGTTATCGTAAGCAGAGTGTAAAGTTTAAAAAAAAATAAACCGTGTCCTGAGGGATAAGTATTGGCGTTTTTATTCGAGGATATAATGTTTTTTAACATTATCCAAAATAATTTATATCCGAAAGAGTTTGCAAAGATTCGGCAGTTTATTTGTTTAAATTATATTTCTATCTATTCTTTTAATAATAAAATTAGATTAAAATGCATTAAAAAGCAAAATCTATCCGTTGCGTGTTCCAACTATAAAGTCTTTAGGTAAGTAGCCTCAGAAAGGTTGGTGGCCGAGTGCTTAAGGCGTCGTCTTCCAAGTCATGAGGTCGGCGGTTCGGCCCCTGTTCATTCAGTTTTTTTTTATTGCGAAAAAAATTTTAGTTGTTTTTTTTTTAAGGTAATAATTGCTTATTGGTTTTTTTCAATTTTAGGTTTGTTTTAGACCATTAAATATTCTATTTATGTTGTAGATGACGATATTACACCTTTACCGTTTTTTCTCCAACACGCTTCCCAGGTTTGTATAAGTACCTCAACTTAAAACTTTAATTCTTAAAATAGTTGACCTCCTGACTTCCCCTCCACCGCTCATCAAATCTGAGATAAGGAAAATTTTTTTTTCGGATTTCTCCCTCACTGCTCTTCAATTTCGAGATCTGGGGAAAATAAGTTCTTCTTAATAATTATAAATAAATAAAAATACTAGTAACTCGAAGCGAGAACCTGAAAGATTTTCATATATTTTAAGTAAGGCAAGAAATTCAATTTCACATAATAAAGACTTCATTCACCACCATAAATACTGCTTTTAGCATCCGAAATAGCGGTCGCCAAGCTAGCTCAGTTGGTTGAAGCGTCAGTACTGTAATACGGATAACGGGAGACATGTAGGTTCGAACCCCATGGACCGCAATTGGTAAAGGTAAGTGAAAATGAATTTAATAACTTAATAAACATTACAATTTGCAGGCAACCCTTGTGAGAAAAAGTTGGTGTGATGGTAAACAATATTAGATATGTTGTTAATGTAAATAAAATTACGGATGGCTAACAAACAAATTCATTAGGGCAAAACTTATTTATGTATTAATTATTTTATTTTTATCAAGTAGATTACTAACTAGTATGTAGTTTTATATGTTCCTATTACTAAAAACCTGTGGGGGGATTACCAAATATAACCAGAAAAAGACGTCATTCGTCTGAGACATTAGGAAGTCATTTCACGTTTCATTTACGTCATCTAACTCGTCATTTCTCGTCACTCCTGACCATTTTTTCACGTCATTTTCACGTGCCTTTGCTACCTGGGGAGTTTACAACAACTGCCTGTTCAACCGAGCACGAGCGCACAGGAAGTGCACAAGATCGCACTATTGGGAACAGCGCATATTTTAAGGAACTAGGGCCAGAACTAGGAGGCTCTGTGGGGTCTGGACTCCGCTGCTGTTGGAGCAGGCATCACCAACGCCGCCGAAAGGGCCCAATAACCTGGAACGGACGCCAACAGAGCCGAATCTCAAACGCATTCGAGGGATCGGTGAATAGTTTCCAGCCACGGCCGAGAAAGTGTGCCGTTGCTAAGTCTATAATAATAATTTTATTAGTCAAAAGGAATTACACCGCAGTGTTTTGTCAAATAAAAGAATATAAACAATTATAAATAAAAAAACACATAAGACTATACATAGGTATAACATGTAATATTAGGATGGAGTCTAAATATAGTCAAAGACTTAGATGGCATGTAACATAAATAAAAATATATACATACATAAAACACAAAGTATATAACAAACCTTTGGATACAATCTGACTAGAGTCAACACCATAACAAACAACATATTACATAATATTATTAAAATCTGATCACAGTAAGGATTAACCAAAAAGGAGCAGTTTTAATTTTGTTTTAAATTGTTTAATGGACAATTCCTTAATACCTAATATTTGGAAGTGAATTGAATAATTCAATTTCAAGTTGGTTCACGCCTACTAACATTCTTACGGCTCTTTTTTGTAATAAAAACATCTGAAATTTGGTTGGAAGTACCCCAGTTGATTAAGCTATATGTCATACCACTGTGGAATAGTGCATGATAAACAAAAGACAAACAAAAAAAGTGCAGCGTCTAGATTCGCCCTATTTTTGATCTGTCTAATTAGGTATATTTTCTTAGACAATTTCGTAGTTAAATTATTTACGTGTGAATGTCAAGTCAACTTACAATCCAAGTTGACCTTGGATCGTAAGTTGACTTGACATTCACACGTCAATAATTTAACTACGAAATTCGAAACGGCGAAATTTCTAGACTTGACGTCTAGAAATTTCACCGTTTCCGAGGTATTATTCTTCGTAGACAAAAGTAATAACGTTTGTTAAAGGTTTTTGGGGTAGGCGATTTCAAATATGTTATTAAAGTTCCATAAACAATTATTTCCACGTGGTGAAGTGCAATTATAAGTATCAACATTTTTTTCGTTTTGAGAGACTTGGATAAAATCTGGATGTGGAAGTAGTGATTCCTTGGGCAAGTAGAATTTATTATGGAGATAGAATTTTCTTCGTAAATCGTTAAATAGAAAAGTTTCTCCTATTCCGAACTCCATCCGTGGACACCCTGTATATTATGACAACTGTTTACCTGAATTGTCCCTCCCAAACCCTTTCCAGCTCAGCATACAAGTTTTTAATCTACTTAAACTCTATGAGCGACAAAATCACGAACTCATCTTGCTTTGTTAGTTATACTGTTAGTTATGTGCTATCGTTTTAATGTAATTTTACGACATTTTACACAGAAGGGGACTTATCTGTATCAAGTTAATAACTGGGTCTGCGTAATTCGGTCAAAGCTTTGAAGCCCTTCCTTTATTGCATGTTTAATGAAGCAGATAAGGGTGTGCACACGAGTTTTGCACCAAATCAACATTTGAAACATATAAAACGTCAGCGAAGTTAAAAGAAAATCAAGATCATGACAAAATTGAAATACGTATAAGTATACGAAAAAATCATATCGAAAGCGAACTTTTTAAGACAGAATTCAGAAGCGTATTGTTATTAAATTGGATTTGGTTATACACAATATTTTCAAGTTCTGAGCAAACAGAATATTCGTACTCAGGACAAGGTAGAATAAGAAGTGGGATACTTGAGGGACCAGTCCTGGGCCCACTTCCATTTCTACTTTACATACACGATTTACCATATTATGTATAGAATTTTTCCGACAATACCTTTCGCTGACGATTCACCTCTTTTGGTAAACTGCGACATTTCAAGAAATATTTTTACTTTATGTAAATGTTTGCCCTATTTTCTCCATTTTTCTTTACGCCTCTGAGACAGACTGTTAGGGAGGTTAGGGAGGCCTCTGAGAGAGTAACGAGCGGGCAGATGTTCTGGACAGAGAGGG
Organism: Rutpela maculata; assembly: GCA_936432065.2. Taxonomy (NCBI): domain Eukaryota; kingdom Metazoa; phylum Arthropoda; class Insecta; order Coleoptera; family Cerambycidae; genus Rutpela; species Rutpela maculata. The sequence goes on from OW386292.2 coordinate 51,353,362, forward strand.
CTCTCAGCGGCCCCTACTGGGCCCGGAGCCGACTCTCGATTACCCTAGATCAAATGCCAAGAAGGCAATAGAGAACTGGACTCGTCTCCAGTTTGATTTCTGGGCCTCTCACCTATGACTCCGGCAAGTAAAGCTCCTTACCCTCAGGGCCCTTGCTGAAACGAGTAGAACAAATCTTACGACTAAGCAGGGAACATGCCAGTATAGTGGTAGGTCTTTTGATTGGACACGGTTCTTTCAGAAAATACCTGCACACACATTATTGGGGTGGTTGATAATCCCGACTGTAGGTTCTGCGGGGAAGAGAAAAAACTTCCATTTACATCCTAACTTTCTGTCCTAGTTCTATGAGCTAGAGGTACCAACTCTTTGACATTGGTTTTCCCGTATTGGATGGAAATAAGGAATTCCCTAAATTCGCGAGGAAGTACAATGGGCCACAGCGCCTTCCGTCGCCTCGTTGAAAGAGGAGGAGGCCTACATTGGGCTGATATCACCATGGAGCTAATGGAAAAAAAATGACGAGGGTGTGCGCTTAACAGGTAACCGTAACAGATGGCGTGATGCTGTCTGACAGCATAGGACAAAGATGCTAACTAGAGTACCATGAATCATAAAATGTCTGCCAAAACATTGTGACCAAGAAGAAGAAAGAAGATGACGCACATAAGTACTTTTGAAAGTAAGAATGTTACGCGCAAAATGAAGGGACAGGACTATTATATTATTTATTACTATTCCTTCTTAAATATGTGATAGAGTGAAATTACTTAGAGAAGATAGCATACGTCACAATGCGCACAGACCGATATTGTTAGCGCGTGCCGGTTGTCTAGGCAACGATCTTGTTTTTGTTATTGCAGTGGTGTCGCATGGTTGCATTGAATAGCTAGGCAAGATGATGCTAAAGTTATAAAACCTCCCCCCCCCGTTTTCGAGGGTGCTGACCAGGAATTACAGGGTGAAAAAAGTTTCTAGTGATGCGCTCCCCCTTAAACGGCCAAAAACCACTCTTTCTTTGCTTATTTCTCATATGACAGCTTGCCATCGACTATTTTTGCAGGGATTATTTGTCTCTCCAAAGATTTGTCTCTCCATGGGGTTATAACAGATGGTGAAAGGTGATTTTAGGTAGTGGACCGCAAGCACCCTTAGGGATGAAATCTGCCCTGTCAAGAGATGTAAAATTGTATCCTTTGTTGTTTCTTGTTAAAGACGTTTACCCCTCCGTTTTCGAGGATGTTGATCAAGAAAAAAATGGTTTTACGTCGATTCGATCCTTCCTTCACCCTTAAACGGATGGATACCACTTCTTTCATACGTGCCACGAAATCAATGCTCGTCAGGGCGTTCTTGGAGGGGAATGGCTTGAAATATAGGCGGAGTTCATTGATAAGCAAAGGACAATGGTAAGAGTGAATTGTGACAACCTCAGGGGATTGATTTTTTTATTTTCTAATTTGTATATTGAGTGGGAGTGGTTTCAAAGTCATCATTTGTCCATTGGACATCCTCATCAAAGATGAACGTATCCTCGCAAGGATTTGAAATTAATATTTCTTAAAACTGACAATCTTCCATCAGATATACATATTGCAGGAAGAATCAAATGCTTTTACTTTTATTTTTTCTTGATTAGCATTCTCGAAAACGGGGGGTAATCGGTTAAGCCAGAGAGAGCCAAAATCAATTTTCCACCCCCACAACTCACTCTTACCATTGTCCTTTGCTTATCAGCGAACTCCGCCTAAATTTCCAGCCATTCACCTCCAAGAACGCCCTGACGAGCAATGATATCGTGAAACGTGTGAAAGGGGTGGTGTTTCCGTCCATTTAAGGGCGAAGGAAGAGTCGAACCGGCGTAAAACCATTTTTTTCTTGATCAGCAATTCTCGAAAACAAGAAACAACAAAGGAAACAATTTTACACCTTCTGGCAGGATAGATTCCAGTCCCCAGGACGGTTCCGACACACTAACCTGACATCACCTTTCACTATCTGTTATATCCCCATGAAAAAAAAAACAAAAAATCCCTGCAAAAATAGTCGATTAATGTCATAGAGAAATAAACAAAAAAAGAGTGGTTTTTGGCCGTTTGAGGAGGTGCGCATTACTAAAAACTTTTTTTACCCTGTTAATGCTGTTCTTCAGTACTCTCGAAGACAGGGGCGGGAAACAGGTTTCATAACATTAGCATGATTTTGGTTTTTTTCGAGAAAATTCCGACTCCTCACATCCACTACCGTTTCTATGAATAAAACAGATGAAACAAAATTTATTTTAATTGCGACTGTCCAATATTAATAAACGAAAACAGTAAACTTAGTGGATTTATTTTATTTAAAAAAGAATATACTTTGAACATCAATAAAATGATTTTTTTTCTCTGATTTAAATCACAAAACTCCTACTTTTTTTCGGTACTCAGTGCACTTTTGTCCTGTCATAATAAACTAACTTTGACTTCGTGAATAATTATGAAAATCACCATAAAAAAGGTTACTAGATCAACAAGGGCTTTAAAACTTCAATTAAACTCTATTGCTGACTGTATAAACAATGCTTAATTCAAATTAATTCGATTTAAATGTACTTAATGCTAATAACTGATCGAGGATAAATTCATCAATTATAAACGAATATAAAAACATGTCTTGAGCACTCGAGCTGCGCTCCAAAAATCAAAAGAAGGCAGTGCATAAATATAGGCATCAAGGAAAGACAAGATCAATAAATTATCTTAAGCTATCTTCTCATGGTGCGTTTATACAAGAATTTTACTCAGAATAAGTAATAAGTAATTTTCTCGAATAGCCGTTTATGCAGAGAACTAATGTGAAAAATAACGTTATAAGAAGTTGACAGAGAAAGCAGGCCGACAAATCACATTTCAGAGTTCACTTCCAAAGAAACGTCAAAGAATAGAAAAAATAATTGAACCCCTTGTCGAGTATTCTTTACAGACGAGCCCTAGGAGGAGGGGTTTTAGTCAGTTGGAGGCTGACACTCGGACCCATTCCAAGTAGGGATGGGCAGCCCGTGTGGGTTTCCCCTCCTCGCCAAACAAAAAACCCTTGTCGTTACTTGCCTTTGCCGTAAAATTCACAATTTCGAAATTTTCAGATTTTCTAAGACTTCTTAACAAAAATACCAGAAGATTTTCTGTTGCCCTTACTGGTTTATACAGGGTGATTTACGCGGAAAATATTATGGTGAACTAGTCTTCAATGTGGGAAAGCCCCTGCAAAATTTTAGAGTGATCCGAGGTAATTTAGTATATTAAAACGCGATAAAACTTGCGAAGATACGTTACTGTTATTGTCTAGTCAGTGCATAATGCAATGAACTACGCACCACTTGGAACGGATCCGACTTTCAAATAAAAGTAAGTAAGTAAGGCTAATACTCGATCGTGACTGCTATCTGTCTCTTTCTATCTTATTACGAACTTCAACGAACGGGTCCGCTGCAGGTACGTGGTATAAGAATTTACTGACATCGGGTTAGTGTGTTTATTGTCTTCCGAGTTCCAGTTGAAGCGGTTCCGCCTATCCCAAAAACCTTCCAGAATTCCAAAATGATCATCCAAAAATGGATTGTACTACCATTTATTCCTATCCAAAATTACAATTTGATATTTTAAGAGGAGACGACGCCAATCACAAAGTTTGATCGGTAAAGCTAAAGCTGAAGTGGGGCGAAGGGTAGGCAGTGTGGCTGTTATAGGGCAACTGCACGTGATGTCTCAGCTAACCTCAAAAATATGTGTTTCTTAAGATTTAAGAGTATTAAAATTTCTGCCTGGTTCCCGTATTTTCAACTAAAATCTAGTTCAGTGTAATGTTTATGAAGTTCTAAATACTTTGTCCTAATAAAATAGAACTCTCCTGGTAGGTTGGAAATCTAACCTGTAATTAGCAGTCCATTTTTATTCATCAACAATATTGAAAAATTATTTACGTGAATTCTTAAATCTTTGCAAATACGTATACAAACATTAAAAATGAGAATAAACTTGAAGAACTTAAAATTTAAGGTTATGTTGGTTACATGATACAGATGCCCTATTGTAGTGCTGTAGGTGGCACCATCTATCAAAAAGCACTGTACTAAAAATCTTGACTTGGAAAAAGCATTTCTTTTAGAGAACTGCTCATGTTATTAAACTGACAAGATATTCTTGTAAGTAAATGAATACTACACTTCTATTGAAGAAAGTTTTTAGCTAAAATTTGTTTATTACGAAGATCTCTCTTCACATTGGCTCACTGCCACCTGCTCCCCTCTGATTTGATCGCCTTGCTCCATCTTAAGTCGTTCAGAAAAAAGACACGAGGATTTTGGCCTCTTATCGGCCCCTGAGGTACTGCCCCATAATTACTAATCACCCTGCGTAACAAAACAAACAAGGTTACGAAAAATTTACAATTTATGGGCGCATGACCGAGTTTTGCCTAGAAGTTTTACCCCTGTCCTGACCAAGAACCACCACGGAAAATAAAAAACACGCTTCTCTCTCTGTTTACCATTTCATTCAATTAATCCCGCTGATGAATTAATTAATTAACTGCTTAGTTTGGAATGAAATTTACGACACATTTGAATGCCGCTCTCAGACAATTACGGTGCACTTTTTACGTTATCTCTGCCCACCAAAGCGAGTAACCTCAATTTTTTTGGCGTTTCTATGTGTTTGTCCATGCGCCAGGTCTATGAATGGATTCTTCATGAGTGATAAGCAGCTAAATTAACACCGTGACCGTGTTGTTATTTTTTACGGTAGGCTATGGAAAATAATTATCAAACCTTTCAGCATTTCTGACATAGGACACGAAATATACAGGGTGTGTCACCGGGACAATTTACTTTTTCTTCGGATTTTTGGCAATTTAGTTTAGACTATAGGTACACGTGCCTTGCCCTTCGCAAATAAAGCAAAAACCCGCTTATTTAACTCAATCGTCAACCGGTTAAATGACAAAAATATATAGAACAAGCACAAATTCCTTTGTAAATTATTACAACAAACAACTTCCTTGCAAAATTGTTAATCATGTAGAAAAATGTTCTTTTGTTGAACAACTCTACAAACAGCCGAATTAATTAAACATACCACCTCAAGCTATGGCGAAAGGATTTGAAATGAGTTGTAATAATTGGTGGAACATGCCAAACTGAAACACCGACTGTTCTCGTTTTTTGCTAATGTAAACATCAAAGCAGAGATGAAACTCTGATATTTTTTATATAACATACAATACAATGAAGTTACGATTAAACGGGTTAAAAGAAATAAAATAATAGATTTATGTTCATTTCAAAACAGCATGCGTGAAAATTATTGTGCGGAAATAATCGTGTTTTTGTCGTAAATGTTGCAACCAAAACTAATTTCTCACTGGATAGTCACACATTAATAATCTCGGTTTCCTAAATCCTTATCATTATCATTTAATAGGAAAGCCGATGAGATAAAAACGTTTATGAAGCGGCAAAGACAATCATTTTTGATCAGTGATCATTTCAGAGTCCGGACGGACGATACTCATTCCACAGACGGCTTATATACAGATATTATATTGTAAACATTTTATGATACGTTCCCCAACAATCGAAAAACGACGAAATGATGAAATATTTGGGGTTGCCAGGTAAAATGCATTTTTGGTAATAAAGGAGACTGGGCCCGTAGGAGGATAAGCGCCACCTTTTGTTGAATTGAACCAGACTCCGAACTGATTAGTATGCACTTAATTTGAGTTCCAGAGATGATGGGAACATGGTTGAAATCGGGTCCAAAGTTCAACGAGAACCTATGTACTGACGACTTTTTCAATCGAAGCAGGTTGAAGATAAGTTACAATGTTAAAACCACTGATGGTTTTAGATGGATCACCATGAGAACTTTCAAGGGATATAAAGCAATCTGCGGGGAACCGTTAGTCCCGCAAAGTAATATTCTCAACGTAGGGCGGTAGCCCATTCCCTCCGAATAATCGACGCCAAAGTACTGACTCGGCTCGAGGTTGCATAACCTGTGGATTCGCTGCACTTGCTGACTAGGCTATGCTTCCTCTTGCCTCCCTAAGACATTCACTTTGTTGCTGTCATTCGTGCACTTTCCCCCTCATTCCCTCTTTACATGCCAATCTTTGTGGTCTCCTTTTACATAAAATAGGCAGCACTTTACAAAAACGTAGAAGCTGTGACAAAGCACTTTCGTGGGCAATTAAAACAAATCCAGATACTATCTGAATCTTTGAATATTAACAGCGGAGTACCGCAAGGCTCTATATTAGGCCCATCGCTATTTTCTATATATTAACATACGTCTTAAGTATTGTTCTTCCCACTTTCAAGCTGATATGGCGAATTTATTATCGTTTTGAATTATTTGACATTGACAATATTTTTCAACTTATAAATGATATAGAGAATCTCATTCTAAAATTTTTATTTGAAAATCAACGCTATTAAAGTCACCGTTCTTTTGATTGATACTTTAATAGAATAGAATAGAAATAGAACAGTGACGGCTATTTTCCAATCTAGGATGGTCGACTAGTAGAAATAGAAGAAAATAGAAGTAGAACTAAGGCAGCGTATCAGTCAAGTCAAGATAGGGAATTCAACTTTGTAATCTGTAAATTATAAGAGATTTAGATCTCCATGAGCCGCAAAAAAAATATATGTCCACTAATTCCATTTTGCATTGTAATACCCAATAATACTTGGGTATTTTGTGATAATATCTAATCATACCCGGGTAAAATACCCATGTTACAAAATGTAATGTAATGTAACCTAATAACTAAAAATACCCAATAATACAACTCGTCACCCTAATATTACAAGGTTGTATGTCATGTTTTTTACACTAGTAACATGCAACCTTGTAATATTATGGTGACGAACGGTATTAAATTTTATAGTAATACCTGCGTATTTCCTAGTAGTATCCAGTAATACCAATTAATTTCTATTAAACGCTGACAGATTTAATAACAGAATACTTGTCATTTTCATAAACTACTTTAATAATTGTAATTTCCGTTCGTATAATAAATAGCTTAAATACGATTTTAAATGTTTAATAACTCGAAAAAGGTTAAGATAGGACTATCATATGTCATATTTTTGAAATCAGAAAAAAAGGACAATTAAAAACTTCAACAATAAAAAAAATAATCTTGCTTTTCCCCTCAATTTCTGCGCGCCACTGTGCTTCCATTAACTTATTAAAGGGGTTCAGTTACGGCCCTACAACTTTCGTCCGAATTTTTTTTTTTCTATCTCCATTAATAACGGTAATAAAGAGTGGCCTAAATATAATGAATAACCCTGTACTTATGATTGTATTTTTGTATCATCCTGGAATTGTATACACTTCTTGATTTCCGTAGATAAAATAAAAACAAAGGATTGGACATAACACCTAAAAAAAAACCGCTGCCCAAGGAATCACTACTTCCACATCCAGATTCTCTATCCAAGTCACTCACAACGAAAAAACTTTGTATGTGAAAATAATTGTTTATGGAACTTTAATAATATAATATTTGAAATCCTCTACCCCAAAAACCCATAAAACGATACCCCACATCGGTAGTGGGGTGGTAGTAGGGGGTGGATGAAGTAAAAAATATTTTGAGGTTTCTGGTTCCTGTACATATACTAAATCACAATTTTTTTTCATCCCCTTTAATAAGGAGGTGGGGGTGGTAATGGGGGGTGGCTAATGCCAAAAATTTTTTTGAGACCTTAGCTTCTCTTGTATATATATACTAAATACCAATTTCATGAACTCTTACCTGATTGATTTACCCATTTACTCCAAATTTACCCCAATTTACCCCCCAACCCTTCGACGGAACAAGATGAAAATATAATCTAGTTCTAGATCTCGTTAAAGTACGTATGTGTACCAAATTTCAAGTCAATATCTTAAACGGTTCCAGAGTAAACGTGCGCAAAAAAAAAGTTACAGACAGACCGACAGACAGACAGAAATTTTTTTTTCGCTCAAACTTAAAATCTCGACGTTTCATGACATTTTAAGCCTATTTGGACAATAAAAATTTTTTAAAATTTTTTTGTCGTTACTATACTTCCACTAGACGTGGAAGTAATATATGTTATGTTTGACACAAATTACTATCACTCTAATTCAGTAGCACCATAGATTGAAGAAAAAAAATAATCGCATTCGGCTTGTTAACTGGTTTATATACACGAGAATTACTTAAAGATATTAAATCCCTATTGTGGAAAATCTAATCCAATAAACGGCTTTGTATTTTCATTATGTTATAAGTTATATAATCCCCTGAATACGTGTGAAATTTATACAGTTTGAGGTAAGAAAATTAATATCTGACCAGGGACAGTTTATCTAATAGGAAATTTTTAGATTCAACTAGAACTGATGGGTATAATATATCATGCCAGTTAATAGGTTTGGTTTTATAAACTTTACTTTTTCAGTAACCCTAAAAAGTCAAGTGGCGTTAGATCTGGTGATGAAGCGGCCACTTCAATCAACCACCAATTCATTTGTTTGTAACAACTATATTTAACATTTCTGTATTAAGTATTTAAGTCCAATTACTGGGGTGAATTTTATTTAATAATTTTTTGAGGCTTTTATTGAGATATTGCTAGAATAAGAAACTTGCATAAAAATTATCGAACTTATCGAAATCTGCTTCAGTTGAGCATGGAAAAAATATTGAAAACTATTAAAGTAATTTTTTTCATTGCACTGCCTATAAGAATTTATTTTAAATATTGAATAACCAAAACAATTAGGTATATAATTTAAGTTTTGTCATTTTTGTACAGTAGAAAATCAAAGTATTTTATAAATGACTAGCTGATGCCCGCGACTTCGTCCGCATGGAACTGCGTTCGGGTAAAACGTCGTCTGCGTGAAATTAAGAACATTGATATACTAACCCTCTGCACATTCATTGCATTTAAGGAAGCCGTCTTCCCGTCGAAAAAAATAATTATTTTAATCGACAATAGAGCACATGGGTGGGTATATGTGACAAATTTCATGCTTAAAAATATCCCTCTCCCTGTTCACCCGTTCGGGGATCTCTTTTTGAAAACCGTCGAATACGTGTCTCCTCATTTCCTCAGAAGATCCCGGATACATCAGCTCATGTGGAGTAATTGTCGCCCTCACTGTTATGGGACATAATTAAAAATTCGTTCCAATTGTCTAACACAAAGCTGACCATTTGTTTACGAATCTCCAACACTCTTTCTTGTGATCCGTACATTAAGAATGAAAGGGAACGGAATAAACAGGCTCCGTTACCTACAATTGGGACAACAGTATGTTGTACAACTTCTCCATTAATACTTAGATTTTCTTCAGCCATTTCGTAAAAAAAGGAAAAATTCACAGATTTCCCACTCCTTACAACAATGGAAGAATTGGAAATGATACCATATATGAAACATAACAATAATATTTTATCTTCTGCCGTGTCAAAATGACTTAATTATAGACATAATTTTCAGTGTCAAAATGATATACTTTATCGGACTGATGGCCGTTTGCACCGTATGTGTTTAAACCACCCCCGTTTTCATCCCTTCAGAAAGTGAAAATCGAAATTTCGTCTTACACGTATCTAACAGATTTCAACAAAAAATATTTCTGCCAAATTTCACACATCTAGATATAACCGTTTCCGAAAAACTCTAAAATTTCAACCCCCCTTTTTTACCCTCTCTTGGGGTCGAATTTCGAAAAATCCCTTCTTAGTGGATGCCTACGCCATTCGTGGAAGCTCTATGCAAAATTTGAAGTTTCTAGACTCAGCGGTTTGAGCTGAGCGTTGATAGATGAGTCAGTCAATCAGGGTATTCTTTTATATACAGTGTGTCGCACTTTTCATGGATCCATCCTCATATCTCGCTAATCTGATATCCGAATTTTTTGAAATTTTGGTGGTAAATATATACGAATAAAGTGAGTCTTTAGACGTAACCACATTTGATTTTAGTCACAGACGTCCGATTCTAGGATGGAGAAAGAGGGTCGATTTTCAAAAAAAAGTATTAGCGATTTTTTTAGAAAAAAAACTAGTAAGATATTCTTAGTCAGCACCTTTAGAAACCCATTTGTACAAGATTACATCGTAGTGGGTTCAAAGGTGTTTGAGATAGGGGCCGTCAAAAAATCAATTTTTTCAACTAAAAATAATTTTTATCTGTAAAACGGATTCTCAAATGAAAAAAAAATTCTTCATTTTTTATTCAGAATAATGTGTTGTACCAGTCTGAATTGATTTTACAACAAAATAATTATTTATTTAAATAAGGCACAAATTTAAAAATAAAATAAGTGAAACTAAAATAAATAAATAAATAAATAAAACCAATTGACACGCGCAATAACTTTTGCTTTCATGGCTTACTTAGGCTTAGGCTTACTGAAGATTATTCGTTAGAAACGAATTCGAATTTTTGCCTTATTAAATAAATAATTATTTTATTGTAAAATCATTTCAGACTAGTACAATACAATATTCTGAACAAAAAATTGAGAATACATCTTTTCATTTGAGAATCCGTTTTACAGGTAAAAATTATTTTTAGTTGAAAAAATTGTTTTTTTGACGGCCCCTATCTCAAACACTTTTGAATCCACTACTATGTAATCTTGTACAAAGGAGTTTCTAAAGGTGCTGATTAAGAATATCTCACTAGTTTTTTACTAAAAAAAAATGCTAACATATATTTTTTTTGAATGTCGACCCCCTTTTTCCATTCTAGAATCGAGCGCCTCTGACTAAAATCAAATGTGGTTACGTCTAAAGACTCACTTTATAGGTATATATTCACTACGAAAATTTCAAAATATTCGGATATCAGATGAGCGAGATATGAGGGTGGCTCCATGAAAAGTGCGACACACTGTATATACAGTGTGTCCCAGGATAGATGTAACAAGAGGTGTAATGGACCAAAAATTTTGGAATTTTGGATGGTATTTGGGGATTGAGTCCTGCTTGTTGTAAAACTAAAGTATACCAAAAATGACTTGATTTGGTGTTCTACAGGGTGTTTTATAAGCAAAGTTGTAAAAATCACCACTAATAAAGTACCTTTATTTTTCAAAATATGAAAAAATTCCACTAAGAAAAGTTATTTAAAATGAAATTTTATAGCTCTATACCAAATTTCAGGAATATAAAATTATTTTTTTGAAACTTCCCATTTTTTCAATAAATTAGTATTTTATTTTGAATCATTCAATTAAAACTGCATAGAAATTATTTTTTGTGAATTAATATTTAAAGTTATGTGGAAGCTAAAAGTAGGCTATGAGAAAAGCAGTGGATACACATTTATCATTTATTATTGACATATCTGTCAAACGTAGTCAATATTATCCTTAATTTCTGTTTCAAATTAACGAACCAAGCATAAAGAGTTAAGTGAAAATGGTACTTACAGTGCGTGAAAAAATTTATATTGTGCAATGCTACGGAATTGGCGGTGAAAACTCGCTAAGAGAAGTGGTAAGCCAATTTAATTTGAAATTTCCAAACACTGCTTTGTCACGTACTCAGGCTATGAGAATAATTAAAAAGTTTCTGGCTACTGGTAGTGTTCTTAACATGAAAAGAAAAATAAAAACATATGATGAAGACAATGTTGGGGCTATTATAGCTCATAGAAAATCCTAGGATGCCACTAAGAGAGAGATCAGCTCTTATTAATATTAGTAAGTCTGAACTCCAAAGAATTTACAAGGCAAAGAAAATTAGGGCATATAAAGCAAATTATAAACATACGCGTGAAGAGGGAGATGACGGCCGTAGGTTGGATTTTTGTTTGACCATTGGAGAAAAAATCATGGAAGAGATTTTTTCATTATTTCATCATTTTCTCAGATGAATCCACATTCACAACCAATGGTGTTGTTTCATCTCAGAATTGTCGGTTTTGGGCTTCTGAAAATCCAAATTTTAGAATTCACTGTAGAAGACAATATTATAAAAAAGTGAAAGTGTGGTGTGCCGTTTCTTATCTCGTTGGAGTTATTGGACCTTATTTCGTTGAGGGAAGGTTAAATCAGCACACTTATTTACAGCTTCTTGAAAGATTTTCTGAAAAACATTTAAATATTTTAAGAGATATGCCTTTAGTTCATTTTCAACATGATGGTTGCCCTGACCACTCCACAGAAATGATTAATCGGTGGTTGAATTTAAATTTTGGAGAAAATTGGATTGCCAGGAATGGACCGATCAAGTGGCCGGCGAGATCCCCAGATCTATCAATATTGGATTTCTTTTTATGGGGTCGCCTCAAGCAGTTGGTTTACGCTGAACCACTTCTTAACGATGTAGCAGTATTGAAGCAGAGAATTACAAATGCCGTAAACTCCATACCGTTAGATCATATTCGAAACAGTTTTAAAGACTTCAGGCGAAGGGTCGAAATGAGTGTGGATGTGGGTGGTAGCTACGTCGAATAATAAAAAAAATTGTAAACATTGTTTTGTATTGGTTAATAATTAATTTGTTTGTGAATCTGTTATGTTTTTGACATTTATTACTTGTTATAATTTTTAAACCTCATTAATCTTCTGTTAGTAATTGTTTCTTGTTTTACAATTAGTTCGATTAACATTATACCTTCTTACATCTCGTATATTCAATTTTTTATTTACCAATAGCCTACTTTTTGAGATGATTAACATTTGCTCCTACACAACTTTAAATATGAATTCAACTCTTAATTCGCAAAAAATGGGAAGTTTCAAAAAAATAATTTTATATTCCTGAAATTTGGTATAGAGGTATAAAATTGCATTCTAAATAACTTTTCTTAATGGATTTTTTTTATATTTTGAAAAATAAAGGTACTTTATTAGTGGTGATTTTTACAACTTTGCTTATAAAACACCCTGTAGAACACCAAATCAAGTCATTTTTGGTATACTTTAGTTTTACAACAAGTAGGACTCAATCCCCAAATACCATTCCAAAATTCCAAAATTTTGGTCCATTACACCTCTTGTTACATCTATCCTGGGATACACTGTATATAGTTCGTCATGAAACACCATGTATATAGGATGTCATTTAATAGAAAATATCTATGGCGTAATAACTGTTTTAAATATAGCCGAAAATTGTTACTAATAGAACCAAAAGATGCATACTTTTCCAAAACATTGAACATATGCAAACTACGGCAACTTTATTTACATCTACGCGTGCTTATCTAGAACTACCCCCCTCCATTTTCTCGTGAAATTTTGTGTAAAGAATATGAAACACTCAACAAATTTCCCTTTAAATGACCTACTAATAAAAATAGAACAGTCTCGCTTTATCTTATTACTTTGAAAATCCCACACAAATTCTGTCCGTTTTTAGACGCATTATAATAAAATAATAATAAATTATGTAGAAACCATACAAATTAGCATTAATTCGTCCTAGAAAACCACTAAATAAATCCTCAAACGTTTCTAATAGTGGACTCGAACTAAAAGTAACAATCATCGCCCATTTACAAAAATTAGCGATAAAACAACAATTGCACTTAAAGGACTCGAATAATAATGCAAAGTAATGCTATTCAAGTAGACATTCCGAGCGCTGTATAAAAAAATCTCTTAAAAATTCTTCTCTAGGTCAATAACACTGCCATTTGAGATCATCAAACTCGGCGATTGTCAATTGTACTGGTTTTCCTGTACAGAAATAAACACTTAGGCAAACTGGTTATGGAAATGTGATAATGATAATTGCTCTTTTAATTACTTCAGATGAAATAATAGCACACTCGATGCTTTGACAAATATTTCAGGATTTAACACTCCGAATTGACAATTCTATTTAGCTACTGTATTCGACATTCTGTTAATTATTGACATCATACTGAGCAACGCCATTGATTAGCAGGCTTTCGTTGTTAGAGTTCATTTAAATATTGAGTACCAAATGTCCTTGGGCTGTTGAAGAGGAGGATTTACACGAAAAAAAAGTCATTTTTGATTAAAAAAAGCCTACTTGTTCTGACAAATAAAAAATGTAAATATGTACGATTTTTGCTACCGGGTAGTCAATGACGCAAAAAATGTAAAAACTGGCTAGATATAAAGTACCTTCATAATCGTTACAATTAAAAAATTGTAAAAAGAAAATTATTCAAAATAATGAAGTATATTTACTTTATATATAAAGTTTTAAAAATATTTTAATGAATCTGATATTTTGAGTACAGTAGTGGTCACAACAAGGTTTCCAACGCGAACAGCTTAGTTTAAAAATTCTGAAATGAAAACGAAAATATCGACGTCTGAAGTTTAGCGTCGACAGCGTAACCCGAGAAATTGTACCTTGTGTAGGCCCTCTACAGATCTTCATCTTGAAAGTGATGGAAAATGACAAAAATATTCCATCGCTTTGTGTTATTGTGCCCTTCTTGCTTTGCATAATACGTAAACGTATTATACAAGGCAAGAAGGGCACATATTATTTGTAATGGGCCGCCGAAGCTGAATATTTTTGGGGAAACTTGATGCATCGACTCTATATACACACTTTTTACTTGTTTTTTAATCATGATCTGTTCAGAGCCTTTTGATTTTTTTCTCCATTTATAAAATTTTGAATGCCTGTGTTCTGATTTTAAAAGTCAAAGGCCGCCTAAGTTGAACATTTTTGTGGAAATCTTGATTCGTTGGCTTTATGTGTACACATTTTTTTAACCCCAACGGCAGACAGCTATATACGTTTGATAATAAGCTTGCGTGTTTCTCTTTGCATCTTACTTTCTATCTTTGTGACGGATGATGTAATTTAGATACAATTCCCACCAGACGATTTGATATTTCTACATGAAGCTTTCTGGATTTTTACATCAATTTTGGTCGCCATCTTGGTTTCATCATATTGAAATGACAAATAATAATCCTATCAGGACAAAATTGAAAATGTACTTGTACTTAAGCGCTTCAAACACGAATACTGAGTTAAAAAAATTAATACTTATTTTTCGCGCGTCTCCTGTCACGTTTCATACAAGATGGGTCCACCCATGCGAAATTTTGTAACGCTTTGATGAATCCCTTCTCCTCCATGAACGTGTCTAGCCAAATTAGTATCTAAACAATATTTACAACTTTGCATTATTGATTAAACAAAAATAATAAACAAACACATCACACATATTAGACAAATGTGAAGGTCTCCAGCAAAATTGTATTTTTTTAAACAGAAATCAGATTTTAGAGTAAAACTATGTAATTAACAAATTACTCGATAAGACATCAGCAAATATGAAAACATATCGGATAAGCAGCAACGTTTCGAAGATATTTTTCAACATCTTCATACAGATTTCCAAAACTGCATGAAACGCCGAGTCATGAAGTTCCAAATTGGTCGCCACAAGTAACGGATGTACTGTTTTATCATCTTCAGACGCATTGGGTATAAGTGAATTGTACTACTTTCGAGTAAAATATCAAATGGTTATCCTCAGTCGAATAAACTCTCGTTTAAATCCTTCAAATTTATGCAAACCACTTGACGCTTGAGGAAAACGTTCCAGAAATATGAATTTGTACGTAACAACACATTTTCAGCCTCTGGCTCGAATTTATGATGAAGGCATCCCTTAATTAAATGTACACTAAGCCTCCTGAATTATTAACGAACCTAAAAATGGCGAGGAACTCTCATGATTTTCATTAGCACGCGGATTTTCTATATATTATTCAAACGTTATTGTTTATTCCAAGCGAATAAGCTGGAACAAAATACAAATACCAACAGGGTGTTTCAGATTAATCCCAGGACTTTAAAAAGAAAAGTTAACATTCAAGGAAGCTACATGCTTTAAAAGCGGTGGAGTGAATCGATATTTTAAATAATATTTAAGTGTAGTGAGCTTTCAATATATTAAGCGTTGCGCCTCATCACTCCAAATATGCTGACGTCCATAAAGTACCAACATACAAATAACGCCAGACAAGTACGTACATCGGACCGGGTTTACATGCGAAATAAATGGGCAACTGCAGGTCAAGCCCCCACCATTTAAATTCCTTTGTATCGTTGCGCATACAATCTGCTTCACACCCGTGAATATGAAATATCTAGTTGCCCATAAATTCGTACGTGTACGTACTTTGAACACTCAAATTGATATTGCGCACAACTTTGTTTACATGGTATATTGCCACGCGTTGCTTCGAATAACCAAACTTCGCTTCGCGATTTTGTTTTAGTTTGTGGCTTAATTAAAGTTTTATAATTCGGTAAAGTTTAGTTAGTGTTTTTCAATATGAATATTATTGCGAATAAATTTTATGTAATAACTTTGACACCATGTAAACGTAGTAAAACCATGACGTTAGTTTAGAAGTAACGTGCAAAGCTTGATATATTGGTACCACTATATACGATAATCCTTCAATATTGAAGACCTTAAGATTGTTACAGTGATTACAGCCAGTTTCACAATCAATGGTTAGAATTTGACCAATAGTTTATTATAAAAATCTGCGACTTAGGGCCGGTGTTATAGGTAAAGTTTAAACCTAAGTTTAACTAGAAGATTCTGTTGAAGTCCGAAATACAAGTAAATAGCGTGTTTAGCAAAATGTATATTAAGCACACTCATCAAACAGGAAATTAACCAGAACTTTTTAACAAGAACTCAAAAAGACGCTTCTCACAGCAGTTTTTTTTACTACAAAAATCATTCGATAACGAGTTCGATAACTATCGATAATAACTCAATAACAACTATCAATAGCACAGAATCTTTATTCAAATTTAATTAATAATTTCCTATTTGATGAATGTGCCTAATATACACTTTGCTAAATACGCTATTTACTTTTATTTCGGACCTCAACAGAATCTTCTAGTTAAACTTAGGTTTAAACTGTACCTATAAAACCGGCCCTTAGCACCGGTTTATCAGTGCGCGGTTAAGCACTTTATCCTACAGCTAAATTAACTAGAAGTTTAGAATGTGCTTCTATTAAACATTTCAATATTGCAACTTCATATTCTAAACTTCTAGTTAATTTAGCTCTAGGATAAAGTGCTTAACCGCGCACTGATAAACCGGTCCTTAACCAGCCAGTTTTACAATTGTTGGTTATTTAATAGTTAGGATTTGACCAATGATTTATTACTATAAAGGTAAGAATGTTTGGTGAAGTTGTGTTTACTAATAATTGAAGAGCTAAGTGGATAAAGGTGTTATGTGACATTTTTGAAAATTTTGAGATTTCTACACAGACAACTATTTTAACTTATAATCTATCATTTCAATAAGTTTTTAGGATAATAAACCTTTCCTAAATGCGTTTTAATGTTTGATAAAGGTGTTATGTACATATGGTTTTTATATAATTTAATGGATAAAGGTTGTCATGATCACATACCACCTTTATCCATTATTGTGCAATATTAAATTGTTTTAATCCAAAACACTTTGCTTTTAAAGTTATGTTATATTGACATTAATGTGACAAGTTGTGTTAAGTGTTTCTTACTATTATAGTGAAAATGGCCAATCGTAGTAAACTGATATTACAAATGGCAATGAATAAACGATTTCATGAATCATGTAAGATGTTTATAAATTGGCTGATATTTGGAAATAGTGCCTATCTAGAGTGTTTTAATCCATATATTCATTTCGTTCAATTTCGAAATGGTATGAGATGGTACAAGAGTCGAGATGGTACTTGAGTATCTAATTGCTGTAAACACATTTATACCTTTTGGCAATTCAGCAGAAATCAGTCACATAGTGGCAATTTCTTCCCAGGCAAGTTTTAAAAATGTTTTAAAAACAAAACATATCAATATAAAATGCTTATTGCATTTTATACGAATACGAATTTACCAAAGTATTCTAGCAAATTAGTCTGTAAATCAGAAATACTGGAAAGTGACGCTTTGCGGTGTTGATTTTTGTACAGACATTTTTATCCTGACAAGTAGAAGAGGGCTGGACCGTAGAAATTTTTATGACAAGAGCAAAACTGATATCTGGTATGGCTTCTGCCCACCCAATATTTTGAAAGAGCATTAAATTGTTTAAGGCAAATCTGGCGAATTCCGAAATTGTTGCGGAAAAAATAATAAGTATGATAATTACGCCAATCAAGTCAAAGGTCATTTGGGTTTGTAAGGTTATCGTTTAAGAATTACAGGGTTCGCTATGCTTACATCTATTGGGTTAAAAAAAATAAAAAAAAATAAAATAAATAATACTAAAGAATACGGAGAAAATTACAAACTAGCTTTCGAACAACAAAAGCGTGACGGAACAAAAGTTACAGTAGATAGAACGATCTGCTTTCTTACTTTAGATCTTCAGCAAACCATGCTGCTGCCAAAATTATGTACATCGAAAGCATTTTACCTCCGTCAAATGTGGTTTTACAACCTTGGCATACATACATTGAGGAATACTGAAAAAAAAACCGTTCTTTTTCACATGGACTGAAGATATAGCCAGCCGTGAAAGCCTAGAAATTGCTAGTTGCTTACATACCTTTTCACAAATTTACAATGAATATTTCCAAGAAAAGATCGATCACATTATAATATGGCTCGACTCCTGTGGTGGACAAAATAAAAACTTCAATATCATTACACTTTACCAGTTGTTGATTTTAAAGAGAGAATTTAAAGTTATCGACCATAAATTTTCGGAGGTGTGACATTCATATTTAGATTCAGACAGAGACTTTGGCAGAGTCGAGAAGATTTTAAGGAAACATCAAAACATCTACGTTCCGGACCAGTATTGAGAAATTTTAAGAACTCTCAAAGACGCGTTGTCATAGATATGAAGAATCATTTCAAGGATATTGATGGTATTTCCTCAAAACTCAGATTGTACAACAGGAAGAAAAACTTGAACAATGAAAAGGTTTATTTTCACGACGGTATAAAATGGCACCTATGGGTGCTACTATTACATCACTAGATGAAATGACTCCATTTTACAAAGTCGATATTTTAAAGAAAAGGAATATGCATAAGATAAATTCCGACTGTATTGCTCTAACGGTGTTTAATGACAACAAGGGCAGCCTAAGTGTAGGAAAACTGGCCAATCTTAAAGAACAATTACCATTCATAAATGAATGGTAAGGCCGTATTATCACAACATACTTGGAAATGACCAAACTGTGGCTCAAAACCGTAGAACTGTCCGACTACCTAAAAATTGTACAATGTTTTAATAATAATAAAATATGTTTAATTTCTTAACACTTTTATTCACTAATTCCTTATTCATTTCAGAGAAACTTATGAACGGATAAAGGTGTTATGTACATTAATTTTTTAAAATTTTCGAAAATAATGACAACTGACAACTTTAGTTATTTGTCCCTAAAAAGTACATCACAAATGTCAATATCATCGCAAAATGCAAGCTATATAGTCGTTATAACAAAAAAGTTCTCGCCTAAAAACTTTCGAGTTAAATTACTCAATAACGTGTTTTTGTGACATAACACCTTTATCCACTTAGCTCTTCAATTATAGTTAGTCAACCAAAAAGATAACCAACGAATGTGAAACTCGCTGTAAGATAACATAGGCATATCGTTAGGAGTCGGATGTATACGATACTAAAGCCAGAGTTGTTTTCACTGTCTCCCGTTGAAGATGGGGTTGGTAACCAGGGAAGCGTTAGTCGTGAACCTGTTCTGACCTTAGATACCCCAGTCAAATTAGAACAAATTTCGACGTTTGACGGAAAAAACTGATGCAGTTTTGAAACTTGGCAGAGATGTTCATTAAGACCCACTGTTAAACATACTGAAAGTCCCCAACTCTATCTCTTGCGTTCGCGTCGCCATCTTGGAAAATGGCGCTCCGTTTCAGTTTTTTGCTTATCTATCTAACTATTAGCGACTTCGAAATTATGTTTATATAAAAAATAAAGCTTATAAAATTCTCTACAAAAAATGCTATATGCTTTTTTTTCCGTATCTATCATTATACTCTTTGGAAATACGAAAGCAAAGAGTATATTGCATTTCATCGGCACATTTACAAAAATTGTAAATATCGCTCGTAGAAACAAAAAATCATATCATTGTGTTGTCATCGAATTCGCAACGTTTAAAATGCCCGTCATGGTTCCGTCTTTCTGTCAGTCCGTTTGCCTCTCCGCCCACTATGTCTCTTTTAAGCTGAATAAGTTAAAAGAGAAAAGTTCTGTTTTATTGAAATTTGGAAAATAAATTAGTGTTAGCTAGGGGCACAATCCTATTGATTTTGAAAAAAATCGATCAGTAAACAAAAAAGGTTATGAAACATTTTATGAAAAAAATGCACGTGAAGAGTGTTGTAACACCTTTGATAAGACTCTATAAACACAAAGATACTGCATAGTATACTGACCAACGTTTCGACAGTCAAGATGGTATCATCGGGAGATCATTAAAATTGCAAGTATGGCACTTAAACCTACAATCTTATTATCAAAGATCCAAGTCTCTCACAACGAAAAAATCTTGTATGTGGAAATAATTGTTTATGGAACTTTAATAATATAATATTTGAAATCATCTACCCCAAAAATCCATAAAACGATATCCCACATCGGTAGTGGGGGTAGTGGTAGTGATAGGGGGGTGGCAGTGGGGATGGATGAAGTAAAAAAAATATTCTGATGCTTTTGATTCTTCTACACATACTAAGTCACAATTTTTTTTCATCCCCCTTTATAAATGGGGAGGGGGTGGCTAATGCCAAAAGTTTTTAGAGACATTAGCTTCTGTTGTATATACTAAATACTAATTTTATGGACTCTTACCCGCTTGATTAACCTATTTACTCCCATTTACCCCCCTACCTTTCAACGGAATAAGATAAAAATATAATCTAGTTCGTTAAAATACATACGTGTACCAAGTTTCAAGTCAATATCTTAAACGGTTCAGAGTAATCGTGCGCACAAAGAAAAGTTACAGACAGACCGACAGACACCAGTTTTTTTTTGCTCAAACTTGAAATCTCGACACTCCATGACATTCTAAGCCTATCTGAATAATACAAATTTTTACAAAAAATTTTGTTACTATACTTCCACTGGATGTAGAAGTATTTTAAGTTTTTTACATACTTCAATGTTTTTTCATTCACCACTTATGCAAAATGTCTTCAAATTGAAAATAAGGAGAAACCCATTTTAAGTATTTTCGGGACCTCAGGACTAGTCCCGGGATTTGGAAGACGGACTCATGAATGACATTTAAAAGTTGTTGCGAATTCTATGATAACACAATGATATATTACTTCCACATCCAGTGGAAGTATAATAATGACAAAAAAAAATTTGAAATTTTTTTTAATAGGCTTAGAATGTCATGAAACGTCGAGACTTTACATCTGAGCGAAAAAAATTTCTGTCTGTCTGTAACTTTTTTGTGCGCACATTTACTCTGGAACCGTTTAAGATATTGACTTGAAATTTGGTACACCTATGTACTAACGGGATCTGGAACTAGATTATATTTTCATCTCATTCCGTCGAAGCGTTGGGGGGTAAAATGGGGTAAATGGGGGGTAAATAGGTGAATCAAGCAGGTAAGAGTCCATAAAATTGGGATTTAGTGTACACAAGAGAAGTTAAGGTTTCAAAAATTTTTTGGCATGGCGGCGCGAGCGCATGAGATGTTGGGGGCTTTTAGTATGTTTAACAGTGGGCCTTAATGAACATTTCTGCCAAGTTTTAAAACTTTATCAGTTTTTCCCTCTAATTTTCCCTTGACTGGAGTAAGATCGTCGGGCACCTGAGCATCCTCTAGAAATGATTTTTGTTTGTATTCGCGAAGTTGTGGGTTGTAGAAAACAGGATGAAGTGTAGCAATATCTGCTTACTTTGTAGTGGAATTACGTACTCTTTCCGTACAAGAAGACGATGAAGAGCTTGGCTGTGTCCGAGGAATTAGATTTAGCATCCCCACCAAGGTGCGCTAAAGAAAAACGGACTCCCTCGACTCCGATAGCGATTTAGACGGTGAAAACATCGAAGATGTATACGTCCCACCCACATTTACTACTGTCTACTGTTATATGTTCCATTCAAGAAACTATCACAAAAAGATTAAGTTTGGATGAAGTGTAAACAAAGTGATTAATATGTGGAGTGGGTCTACAAGGAATATATAGATTTAAAAAAAGTATCTAGCGCTCTTCCTCCGTAGAGGTGTGCAAGCAATTCATATTTTCAGTTTCTCCTTATAAACACACACAAAACACCAGGTATAAGTCAATCTGTCGTCGTCGAAAGAGAAGGGTAAGTTGATTCGTATTCGAGTGTGTTTGTGGGAACTATTTCATCGTCTGCATCACTCCAAAGGTTTTAACTCCCCCCCCCCCAGTGGTGATATACTCATTGTTAAAAAAGTAAGTAGGTCTATTAGATTTAATATACATTTTTAAGCTACATATTAAGTTTCATGTAGTCATTAGTATCAAAGTTTTCTAGAAGGGGTACCAACGGGCAACCACACTAGATTATACTGGTCCTACCGCACCATGTTTTAGTCACAGTCAATTAATCAATTTATTCTTATAGTGCTTCATAGAAAAGAAGAACAGGTCAGAGTACAAAATAAAAAGAAATACAATACTCGGAGACATTTGAAAAAATTTTGAAATTCACTTTTTTAAGCATATTGGATAGATTATATGCAGATTTTTACATAAGCAAAAATTCAAAGATCATCCTTGGAAGAATTGATTGCTGAGTATTAAAGAGAATTTAAATGGGATGTAGACAATTATGAATGGTAAATTTTTTGTTTACCCCACTGTGCGCCGTCTGTCTGCATCGCTAAAGTACATACTCGCTTACAAAGTCGAGCGATAAAGTATCGGGACTGTCAAGTGACAGCGTAGATAGTTGGGTTACTTTTATCTTAATGGTATACAGACATCGTCATGTGTCCCCACTAATTTCTAAATCAGGCCAGTTTATGTCGCGCTCAGAGAGAGAAAATTGATCTTTTTTATAATTGGGCGCTCACAAACGAAATATTTGGCGGAGTCACACCTTAAAATGACATTTTCCATTTTATTATAATTGTAATAATTTTCTTCTTTTAAATAATGTTAATTTTATGAGTACCTAATACGATCACACTTTTCAGACTGTGGTCCCACGTTACTTTACCGGAGCTAAAATTGTGTCTCTTCCGGAAATAATTGTCCTTATTGAATTCTCACGCATAATTCCCAGCAGTTTGTTAACCCCCATACATCTTTAATGTAATCGTTTAGTTTTTAATCTCGGTGTTTTGTATAACATTGTTCAGTTTGGAATTAAGCAGTCACATTTTGTTTTAATTGGAAAAATGAAGTTATAATAATTGTAATCCTAGGTATCTATTTAGTAGTCTAAATTTAATGCAAACCTATTTAGCCAACCGAACACAACAAACATGAAATATTTCATCTGATAGTTGTGATGTAGCCCGGGAGTCCCTCAGGGATCTGTGCTCGGGCCTATCCTGCTTCTGTTATATACAAATAATGTTATTGATTTGTCTCCGAGTACTGTATTTCTTTTTATTATGTACTCTGTCCTGTTCTTTTCTATGAAGCACTATAAGAATAAATTGATTAATTGACTGTGACTATGGCCTCTGTTTTTTCATTGTATGTTAACTATCACGAACTTTCCAAAAATCCAAGTGCCATACTGTAAAAAATCGTTTTGTACTAGTCCCAACAATCTGCTTCTTTACGGCTGTATGGCGACTACTTAGAACCGTCGAAACGGTATGGCATGGTGATTTTCGTGAATAACTACTTGAACAAGGAAAAAATGAGCCTGTATAAAACAGTTTTGTAAAATTTTAAAAATTAACCTGTTTGAACTAGTATGGCGGTCTATTAGTATAGCCCCACTCAACCGGTATGGCATTTCGTCTTCGCCGAGTATTTTTTTATTGACTACCGGAAAATACAAGAATCTTTATGTAAAAAATCGGTTGAAATCAGTAATTTTTCCGACAAGTTCGATTGGTTGTCCTGGGATTATGCTCAGAAGTCCATCGGGCAGGCTATCATTTTCGATTCATTAATTATGAAATTCGACGAAGGAGTGCCATACTTGTAAAAAATATCTTGGACTTTTGTGTCACTATCTCCCGATCTACGCAGATAGCTGTGGTAGTCTCGAGTGTTGATATTTTGCATAAAAATACCGATGATGTAGTAGATGAATTTTTTGCCAGGTGTGACCGTCATAATATTCAATTTAAAACCAAGAGGAAGCTGTAAACAATAATTTTGAGTCAAATACATTACTTACAACACTATCAATTTTCATTTATAAATTAAAAAACATTACGCCTTTTTGATGAAGCCCCATCTCCTTATAATTATATCACGAGAAGTAGACGTAGTGATCTCCTAGTATTGCATAATTCTACATTATAAGAAAAATCACTTTTCTACTAGTGTACTAAATTTTACAATTCTTTGATTGACGGTTATATGAAAATATTAGCAATTTTAATTCGTATAATAATCAGACACTGTAATTGACAGTGTTAATGCCTCCTTAAATACATATATATAATACGTGTGCATTTATATTTGTGTATTTGTATTTTTATTTTACACATAGCTCTAAGACTTTAACAATATAATATGTGTGTAGTAGGGTGGCCCATCTCTATAGGGGGTGAATTTTTTTTGCGTATTTTTTAAGTCTCACCCCACGAAAATATACTATTATACTAGGAATAATTTATGTCAAAGTTTCAGATAATTCAGTGAACGGTAACCCGTGCCGCATTCAGGTAGAAATTTGTAGATAAGATTTTATTACGGTAATACACTTAAATTTTACTTAAAATACAAATATCTACCTCTTTTCTCATAATGTTTTATTGGTGTAATTATTTCCTAGAAATTATTTGTTTTGGAAGTTTGGAAATATAATGCACCTACGGTAGGTTTTTATGTCAGTTTGCAATTGTGTTTTACAGTGGTGACATTATAAGTTCTAGCATACGTTCCTTTTTGAAAAAACATTTAACGATGGCTGATGTTAGATCCTTACGAAAGGATACTTTCATTTACTTAGTTGGACATTATTCGTCACAAATCATTGGCAATAAATTGCCGTCTAATAGACAAGTATTACAAGTGAAGCTAAGTGTACATGAAAGTGCTAAATTAACAATAAAAGAGGTGTCAGTTTTTTGAGATAAAGCTCGCATTCCGACACGTCAGGATTTTCATTGTGTTAAACAACTAGATAAACTTTATGCAGAGTGGAGGAACTTACAAAAATCGGCTAAAAGGGCCAGTGCGGGAGGTAAAGAAAAAAATTTCGTTGAAAAATTGGACGATCTTTTTGACATTTCTCATGCAAATGCATTGGAGTTGACGAAAATAGATGAAGATAAGCAGTTTTTAATTAACCAAAGAAAAAAGGGACGTCCTGGATTTATGCATGGTATTGATTACCAACTTGCTTCTCAAGAAAAATCAGCTGAGGAGAAATTACAGAAATTATCCGAACGAATGCAACGAAGTCAACAAGAAAAAGCTAGATTAGAGGAAACAGTCACCTGTCCATCATCAAGTAGTAATTCAGCCGACTCCAACGAAAATGAAGATGAAATAATCGAAGCCCAAGAAGAGTTGTTACAAGACCAGCCTGGCCCGTCACAGCCAAAAAAGAGGAGATTATATGGAACATCTAACATCATCACACCAAAAATAGTCGCTGCATTTGATGCTTGCAAAATAAGCGACAGATATGGAGTCCATATTTTGACGGCAGTAGCAGAAGCACTAGGACATGACACCACATCTTTGTCCATCAGCAGAACCACACTTCAGCGCTCTAGACAACGCATCCGCGAAGAAAGAGCTGAAATATTAAAAACTGCCTTCGGTAATTCTGAATTGCCGGCCCCAGTCATCCATTGGGATGGAAAACTTTTACCTTCTCTCACTGGAATGGGAAATATCGATAGACTTGCTATCTTAGTTACTAGTGGAGTTATTGAACAACTACTTGGAGTACCAGCTGTGCCCAATTCAACTGGAAGAGAACAGACTGAAGCAGTTTATGATGTGCTTTGTGAATGGAATTTGGACGAAAAGGTAATAGCTTTATGTTGTGATACAACAGCATCAAATATGGGTTATATAAATGGGGCAGCCACACTATTGCAACAAAAATTAGAAAGAGATATTCTATATTTTCCTTGTAGACATCATATTTTTGAAGTGGTTTTGAGAAGTGTGTTTGACACAAAAATGCCTTCCTCATCTGGTCCAAATGTGCCACTATTTAAACGTTTTAGGGAATTTTGGCCTAAAATAGATCAAAATAAACTAAAAACTGGATTTCAGGTATCAAAAATTAAACACATTTTACAACCAGTTAAAGCCGAAATTGTAAAGTTTTTAAATGCAGCTTTAACTTTGCAACAGCCTCGTGATGATTATAAAGAATTTTTAATGCTTTCTAAACTTTTCGTTGAAGAAGAGCCCACTCACACGACATTTGATCAACCAGGGGCCAGGGGCATTTTATCATGCACGTTGGATGGCCAAAGCCATTTACTGTCTAAAAATATTTTTTTTCCAAGATCAGTTCCAACTAACTAAAAAAGAAAAAATAGGTATTGAAGGTATATGTCTCTTTATTGTAAAGGTTTATGTAAAGGTCTGGTTTACAGCGTCATTTGCTAGTAAAGCACCGCTTCATGACTTAGACTTTTGTAAAGAACTCATTAATTATCAAAATATTGACAAAGAAATATCTCAAGCCGCAAGTAGGAAAATAGTGAACCATTTGTGGTACCTTAATTCAGTAAATGTTGGCTTATCTTTCTTTGATGACGATATTTCAGTTACCACTAAAAGAGAAATGGTTAAAGCTTTGAATAGGCAAGCACCAAATCAAGAGGGTATTAAACGACTTATGATTAGTAACATTACTGACGTTGAAAACAAGGAAATTCAGGACTTCATATGCGAGAACACTAAACAGTTTTTTCAAAAATTAGGTTTGTCTATGGAATTTTTGGAAAATGATCCAACAACATGGAGGGAAAATGAAAGTTATACCCGATGTTTCAATATTGTAAACAAAATTAAAGTTGTAAATGATGCCGCTGAGAGAGGAATCAAACTTATTACTGACTATAATGACATTTTATCAAAAAATGAAGACCAAAAACAGTTTTTACTCCAAGTTGTAAATGATTATAAATCACAGTTTCCAAATGTAAAAAAAGAAACCCTGTCGCATGCTTTGTCCTAGTGCAAAAAATATTGTTTTTATTACTATATGTCTTGTAGATTTAGGATAATATTTGGTACTATGTATGAAAAAAACGTTTCATAATAAAATACACAAAGATAAAACGAGAGTTTTAATTCAAAAACTTCTAGTCTAGTTTTCTTAGACTACGAATTTACAGTAGTATGACACATGTCATAGTCACAACAGATAATGTCTTTGGTATTTGTATGACTTGATTAGTCATTCTAAAGATAAATGTTGCTGATTAAAAAAAAAAACAATGCATCAACCAAAGAATGTAAATAATTCCATTTACTTTTATTATTGCATAATAATGCATTCTGCGGCACCCCTTGCCTTCAATTTGCCTCAATAATATTTTGAGGGGACTGTTTTTTCTTCAAATGGAACCATTTGCAAGGGTGAGAAATAAAAAATTTTGATTTCGAAAAATTTTAGAGGCTTCTGAGGTAATTTAGTATATTAAATTATTAGTAAATTTGCGAAGATACACCACTGATGTTGAGTAGGTCAGGAACAGATCGACGAACTTACTTGTGAAAGAACGTATTGGAGTTGTTCACATTTCCTTAATTGGCATTAAAAAGTGAAGCCGCCAAGGGCGGTCAAAGCACAAATCAAAGTGCCGCGTTTTTGCTTTCGGTAGAACAATCAGGACACCGTTATTGAAATATCTCGTATATCTAGGTACTTGTTCCAGAGTTCACCAGAATAAGGTCAATGTCTTTTCGATTTATTTCGCTATTTTTGTAGTATGATTCGATTAAAACCAAAAAGTCACTTCTATCCTCTCCGGCTTTACTGTCAATAGTGTCAATCCCAAGTCTGATAAAGTAAAGTTGTACCGAATTACGTCAGATTAGTTAGTCACTGGCGGTGCATTTCTACAAAAAAAAAAAATAAGGTAATTTTTTTGGTCATTTTTTTTTTAACTTATCATTTTTTTAACTTTCGGTGGGGACAACCTACTGTTAAATTTTCCGCATATCATGGTAGATCACGTTGTATTATCGATGTCAAATATTTTGTACAATGACATATACATATATCCTATATCATGTATACAGGATCTATAGGACCAATAAAAATTTATTATTATTATTTTATATTGTGTATATAAACGACTTAAAAACCGGTGAAGCCCATAACGTGACACGCAAAACACATAAATAATTTATTAAACAATCATCTTAATTCTTTGTAAACAAATTAGCCATTCTCCACTTTTTTATTAGGAAACAGTTATTTCTGTACAAATCTTCCCGCATTATCTTCAAAATAGTAGGTGTCTATTTATAAAAAAGCTATCAGAAGTTAACAAGTATGATTGTTATAAACAAATTAGTGAACAATTGAGGTGTTTCTTAATTTTTTACCAAAGAACTGGTATTATCACCGGATTTGCCAGCAATTACGTTAAATGTAATAGGTAAAGTGTAAAAATGGTGAAAAGTTAACAAATATAATTGTTACAAATTGAATAAACTAATTAGCTAATCTCATTTTTTCTCGGAAAAGAATGGATTTTTCACCGAACTTACCTGAAATTGCATAAATATAATAGCTAGCGATTGAGAATGAGCAAAAACCTTCATAATTATTATGTACTCATAAAAAAATCATTCTTTTTTTTAATCTACCAAACTTCTTCAAGGGTTCAAAGCGATATGCGATATTTTAAGCTTCAGCATATTCAAAAACAGATAACTTTTATTGTTATGATCAAATTATGTAAACAATTTAACCATTTTTTCAAGAAACAAAAAATAACACGGTAGATTAATTCCTGTTGCTTGTTTATTTCCAGCAGTGTTACAGTCAAACACATTTTTTTGTAAAAAAGCGAAACTTATTTCATATATTTCTAAAAACTGTAAAATGCCTACAGTACACTCTCGCCGAGGCGTTGCGAGGGCAGGCGAGCGCGAGAGTGTACTTGCTGCTCCCGCATCGCCCCGTGTGACCTCGCCTTATCTCGTTAATGCACTCGCCTACCCTCGCAACGCCTCGGCGAGAGTGTACTTGCTACGCTCGCATCGCCCCGTGCGCCCTCGCTTCGCCTCGCCTCGCCTCGGTAACGCTCCGATTTGTGTCGGTTTTTTGGCCACGAGTCAAAGGGAACACAAGCCGCGAGGCCGAGGGCACCTAGTATATTCTCACTTGCTATTGTCTGGGGGAGCTGAATTTTTGCAAAAAGGGCAATTGTTAATTAAAAATTTGTTGCAACTTACCTAATTGACGAAAAAATTTGAAAATTATCGACCATAAAGATCTTCCAGATGAATTCAGAAAAAAATATTACGTCGAAACGCGACAAAACTCAAAGGCAAATTTTTACTCTAGTGCTTATCCATTCGTTCTAATTAATCGTACTAATTAACTAATCGCTCTAATTAAGTTCTATTCAACAAAAATCAAGTATTGTGAGAACGTGAACAAAAAGAAAAACTTATTTTATTTTCTCTCGTGAAAAGTGACTTTTATTTCAAATTTAACTCATATACAGGGTGTTCAAAATTCACGGAACAAAAAGTGGGTGATAGTGCAGTGTCTTCTGTGCACGAATTAATTACAGACAGAAATTGGTACCAAGATTCTTGTTTCATTCATGGCCCGAAACAATAAAACTTTCTTTTGGCCCAATAAGGAAGATAGGCAGGAGCTGGAGTGCACTGGAATTTTGAGCAAATTAAAAGATGCACCGGTTCCAATTTCATCAAAATATTTTAAAGTTTTAAATAACGATGAAATTGACACACTTTTTAACCAAATATTTAATAAGTAGTACGTAGTAGATTTTGTAACTTCTTGTTTTATTTCATTTTTTTAAATAGGTATTAAACATTACAATTTTGTTCTATTTTGTTTTCATTTGTTTATTTTCATATCAATTCGAAAGTTTATTATACTGTTAGTAATTAGGTCATTCTGATGACAAGAGTCATTCTGTGTCATTCCGATGATGCATTTTTAACATAATTTTTGTACAACATTACACAAAAAAACGTTTGGAAACCATACTTCTTGGAGAAAAATTAAGTAAACTTAACCTGAGAAACCTAAAATCTGATGCCCTAAAACATCATACATAGTTTAGAAGCATTTATAAGGCTAATTTGTTTATTAATTTATTAATTTTATTTAAAAATATGGTCTGGCTGGGTTATTAGGCTACAGATGAGGGGGTTGATTGCCGTTCTGCAAAGATTACCTCATAACTAACATATTCCGAGAATTTTATCGATTTGGATTTCTGGAATAATATTGTAACAAATATTTTTTTATAGTCATGGGAATATTTTGATGTCCATTTCATGTAATTTCCTTTATGGGCATTTTTCATATGCTTAACCGGTTACACCCTTTATTAATTCAGGCATGTTTCATTGTTATATAGTGAGGTAAATAATAATAATTAAAATCACATTTAAATTTTCAACACTCACTATTTCGATGAATTGTTTTCATCCACCATCTTCTTGGTTTCCAAGGATTTTCAATTTTATATTTTTTGTATATATGCACATAATTAAAATATGCAAACGCACAATAAGCTGCAGCAGCGGCAATTTCAGCAACGTCCATGTCGTTATTAGAAAATATTATTTTTAACATAATTTTTTTCTTTAAAATGCTAGGAATCATGTCATGTAATTCAATACATCGTCAGTATTAGCTAGAAGAGTAGTTGTTTTGATTGATTCTCCAATAATGAGTGTTTTTAAATATTTACCTAATTAGTATATTAGCGTGCCCAGATTGGGGCAACAATATACAGAAAGTAGGTAATTTCGTAATAAATAAAAAGTGTGTAAGTTGTGATTTGCTTAATACCTAAATAATATTTTCCAATCATGATAAAAGCAAATAAATAAAATTAATGAATTGTAATTCATTCACATTACTAAAAACAAAGACATTCGCCGAGCGGTCTCGGCGAGAGTGTACACATCGCCCTCGTGCTTCCTGGTCCCTTGGTAAATGTCTCGCCGAGACATTCGCCGAGCGGTCTCGGCGAGAGTGTACTGCAGGCATAAGACTAGTTTCTTTTTGGGTCAAGCAAGAGCAGAATACAGAAAATTTTGTTCATAGTAAAAAAAAATTGTTCTTTGCACCTATAATATCGCTTTGCCGCGGATACATTGTAATCGGACATTTTAATATTTATAATAAAATTAAAATGTTAAAAATACCCGTTATTTCAAAAATGTATCAAATAGTAAAAAATAAACATTTTTATTCATACATCTGGAAAATAAAATTTTTGCGGGCGGTCATTTGAGCAGAGCAACTGTGCAGCTCACTATACAGGGTGAACCATTAATAATAGTTCAAGAGTAGATTTTTTGGATCAAAATATGAGGATATAACCAAACATGCTTCAGCAAATTGTTGCTGTGAAAAAAGATACAGAGTGACAGTATTGATTTTTTTTTCTTTTTTTTGCAATATCTCAACTACCTCTTGACCGATCTTCTCCCAATTTGGTAAGGAAACATTTTTTAAGCTAAGAAACAATAATTTATGTATCACATCACGCTAGCCAATGTAGGGCGTCTCATGAGCTATACCCGATGATGAATTTTTTTTTTACGAAACGTGGCACGCACAAATTCTTTGAAAACAAACTCCATTTGAAAAGGACAAATTGTATTTATTAAAAAGTGTCCTTTGGTGACGTCTCAGTTCTGTCAAAATGTCAAACTAATAAAACTGTACATAAATGACAGAACTAAGACGTCACCAAAGCATACCCAAGCAGCATTCAAATTGATGGGAACTGGCATCTGAGGCATCGGAACTTTAATATAGTAGGAATGACATAACTGTTACTAATTTTGCGACTTTAGGGTAATATTCACTTTGTGGTATGCATTTGTAGTGACAATTATGTATATTCTACTGAATTCAGGCATTGTATAGTTATAACACTTTCAAGTAACTGCAGCAGAATCTGCAACGTCGCGGATACTACTTTGCATTACTTTGAAGCATCCTCAACTGCAAAGTGAAAATTTATAGTAATGTCGACCGCACAGCATTACCAAAGGACCACTTCAAAGTAACGATAACTTCAAGTGTGCAATTTTAAGTCCCTGGTACGTTGTTGGGAAATTTTCTGGAACTTCAAAGTTGTCTAACTTATTAGTGACATCTCGAGTAAAAGTGAGGTTATTTCTACGAACATAGGGGCTCTGAAATTATTTTTACTGCTCCCCACTAATTGAAAATGACTACAAAGTGAAAACCTACTATAAAGTAATATTAACTTTTAAGACAATTTATATAATTATTTTACATTGAATAAAATGGCGGCATCTGAAATGCTCAGTAAAAGCGAAATAAAGTTTATCGGCACTCATCTACGTTTTATAGAAAACTGAAGAAACAGTTAAACAGTAGTGGAAATAGTGATTCTTCAGAACATAATGCACACATGAAAGATTATTTCGCCACAGCAAAACCATCATTTTTGGCAACAAGAAATGCAAAAGTGTTCCCATCAACACAAGGAGAAGAGTAATCGAAAACTATAACAGTTTGTAGTGATATTAATGATACTGTGTACTGCACGAACGTTACAACTTGTAGGGAAATAATGTTGGTTTTTGCCACCTCTAATATGTGACAAATACTTTGCTGACATATATACCACTACAAAGTGACTGCAATTAAAATCTCCATTTTTCTGTTGTTGAATGAAGACGCCATATTGACACAGATAAAAATATAATTCAATATTTTTTTTATTATTATGGTCATTTGCAAATATGTTTTATAAACAGATTATTACTTTATAATATATAAAATTTAAAAAAAAAACGTTATCCATAAAAAATTTTGCAGTTTTGCTTGTACTACTACACATAATTTTTGCAAAAATTTTTTTTCCGAAAAACCCATTTTCTCGAGGGGGCATCTTTTTTATCGAAGCATCATGATAACATTTTACAGAAAACAAGTGGTGGTTTTAATATCCATACCCAGGGTAAATGCAAAACATCATGATTTATAATGCTTATGTATGTTGTATATAATCACCTTAACTTGGATCTTTGACATATTATGTGCTCAAACTCAATAAGTCATTAATTTGCTATCCGAATAACAGAGAGCCAAATATATAGTTTGCGCTCTCATTCCGGTCAGCTGAGCTGTTTCAAAAGTTAGTCATTTCTACTACTTGGTAACATCCCGTTTACGTAATAACCTAGTCCTCAACATGGTAACGGTAGAAGTACCGGAATAGTAACTTGCTACGTAATTATTATTCCCCATTTTGGTGAATACTTAGAAGGATGGTTCCCATTACGTGACAATCCTCAGTTGCGGGGACCTTTAAAGTTCCACTAATAGTAACTACTACGTAGAAACTACTAAAATTGCTGCTTGGGTACTTTTCAATAAATCTGTGCTTTTCAAACTGAGTTTGTTTTCAAAGAATTCTTAAGATCTATGCGGGAAGTTTTCTCGAAAACGGTTGAAATTATCAAGTTCTATCAAGTGTACCATTTTTACGTAAAAATAACTCCTGCATGAGATTTTCTAGTCAGAAGTGGCACGTTTCATAAAAAAAAAGAGAAAAAAATATTCATAAACCGGTATAGCTCACGGCGCACTCTCCATGGGCTAGCGTGCTGTGATACATAAATTATTGTTTCTTAGCTTAAAAAAATGTTTCCTTACCAAATTGGGAGAAGATCGGTCAAAAGGTAGAGATATTGCAAAAAAAAAGAAAAATAAATTACAATTTTGACACCCTGTATCTTTTTCCACAGCAACAATTTACTAAAGCATGTCTGATTATATCCCTATATTTTGGTCAAAAGAATCTACCCTTGAATTATGGCCTATTATTAATGGTACACCCTGTAGAACAGACACTTCTTTATGACAGCATATAAAATAATGTAGGTTAGGTACTGGTTTGCAGAGGGGATGTCCCTTCTTTGCTAATAAGCACTAGAACACATAATGAAAGCAGTGTTGCCATATTCTCACAATTTTAAGCGTTTTTGCAGAAATCAAGAAAAGTGATGTTTATTTCACTATAAATATCATGATATATATCACTGGATATACATATAGCATCTAACCCTGATCTAAAGCCATTACCAATAAACTACAGACCAAAAAATTTAGAGCAATTTTGCTGTATGGCGTTAAGTTGTATAGATGTCAATACAGTAATTAAACAACTTTTATAAATCAGTTTCGTAATTTGGTTGTAAGGATATTCTTATAACAAAATTCCAACTATTTTGCTTCGAAAAACAACAATTAAGTAATGGGAGACCTTCATACACATTTGAAAATCCTCAGGCTTTAGACAACTTTTATAATTAACTCTTAACAAAATGATATGATTATAAGGGTAGTTTGGTTAAAAATACATTGAGTTTCGTTACTTGTTTTTACACAGACTTCAATACCATATTAGGTAATAATAATAATTAACCGAGCGACTAGGTGAAATTTTACAACATAATTTTTAGAGACCTTTAAAAATGTATGAGTCACATACCGCCGTGAAGAAGAATATCTGTTACATAACTACTTTATTCAATTGTGTAGTCAATTTATTTGCGAATAAAAACATCATCAACACAGAGACAGACATGTACTCGTACGTGCAATAAATCTGATATTGTGAAGGACCTTTTTTTCAGGAAATATTTACTAAACTTTTTAATTATTACTTTGATTACTATCAGCCACAGGATGATGAAGCACAACAGATCATAATTTTTGCTCGATGTATAATAATGAAGACGCAAGCTTTGTTTCCGCCAGAAATATTACAATGTCCGCAATAATAAAAATTGCATCTAGTTATGTGAACATACATTGTGAAACATTCAATGGTAGGAAATTTTCGCGAAGGCTAATTACATTTTATAAAAACATACTATTTGCATATAGTTTATTTATTTAAAAACTTGGCACATTGAGAAGAGAATAAAATTACAGGTGATTTTGTAGACAATACGACGCGATAGTTCGAATGAGCTAGATGGCTTCTTCGGTACGTCATTGTTTTATGCTATACGAGTCATTTTTATCGTTTTATGGATAACGATTCACAAAATCGATTTATGGCGGGGCACCTCCCAACATAAATCGATTTCTGTGAATCGTTACCATCCATAAAACGATAAAAATTACTCATATAGGCGGGGTATTTCTCATCAATCACTGTTTAAAAATTAGTGGGCGCAGCCAGAAAGGTCATTTGCAGAAAAATGAGGTATAGCAACTTTATTCAAGATGAAACAGTGGCGTGGCTTTGCACGGACAATTCGAACAGTTTCCCTAGGCCCCAGGCTTTTAGGCCCCCCCGGGCCCGACGAAATATTAATATTCCGTTGGTACTCGGAACTTCCCGTCTTCCCCGAGTGAACGCGAGCTTATCGAGTGTATCGCGGGACATAGTCGATGCGAATCAGTTTACTATGTTCGTTTAAAAATAAAATATTTTCGCTTTTATATCTTTCCTTTTTTCTTGCGTATCACTATTGTACGAAGCTCTGGAAGGGACACCTAAAATAAAATAATTTCTAGTTCTAAAATTCCGTGTTATAACTGGGAAATTTACGTCAAAATTCCGATTTACATACATCTCGAAATTTTAAAATTACCACTTATAAGTCGAAATTTCATATCAAAATTCCTAGTTATTATAAGTCGGAATATTAAAATTCTGAGTTATAAGGGAATTTTACGTCAAAATTCCGAATTATAACTAGAAAATTTTTATATCTAAGAATTTTAAAATTAACTCGGAATTTTTAAATGAAATTTCAACTTATCAAGTAGAAATTTTAAAACTTCGAGATGTAAATCGGAATTCTGACGTAAAATTCCCACGGAATTATTTTATTTTAGGTCTCCCTTCCAGAGCTTCGTACTATTGTCTATAGGAACACCAAATGTCGCCCCCAGGGCCCCATGAAGCCACGCCATTGGGTTGAAAATATTTATTTAAACATTTTGAACACAGAAAACTATTCCCAGAATGAAAATCCTGTCAATTTAACTATCCAGAAAGATCGATGTTGGCCGATTTTATTAACATTTTCTTTAACAATATTCTACTATTTCTGTGCCATAAATAGTGAATATATGGTGTTGTCTGCCACGGTACGCGCGGGGCAGGCTTGTTAGGAGTGTTTCAACTTAAAAAAATGTGTCGTTGACTGAAACCATTAACGATCAAATTTTCTTTTATAAATTATGTACATCATGACTTGATCAAGTATGTCAAAGAAACGAAGTAGCAGACTTAAATCATTAATGTTAAAACATCTTGTATTAATAGTTTATGGTGCAGAATGCAAGAAAAACGTAATTTGCCAGTCCAGTGGCACAATTCATTTTACCCCTGTCGGGCATTGTTCCGCTACTCGTATGACAGACTCGCCATTCTCCAATTAACACGACATGTACAATACGAAAAACGAATTTACAATGAGTCAACCAAAATTGTCGCTAGCTCCGGACCATAATATTATTATATTAATAATAGAGATAGTTTAATAAAAGTCTTTTTTATTTTCTGCAATATTGGTAATACTTACCTAATTTTAGGGTAGAACTAACAGGAAATTAGATAATTGAGAAAAACCTTTTTTGACTGTCATTTTTTCAACATGGCGCGGCGGTCGTTGCGGACACCATATTTTTGTGGAAAACATCAATTAATGATAGGATTTTGGAGAGCGAGAGAGAAATATGCGTTTATTTTCGATTTATTATAAATATTAAAAAATCAAGCATAGTATAATCTTTAAAACTGTTTGTTTTAGATACTCGCTCTTGTTCTAACGAATACAACTATACAGGGTGATTTACCATGACATGCGGAAAATAAAATGGTGTACTAGTCTTCTATGTGGGAAAGTCCCTGCAAAATTTTAGGGTGATCCGAGATAATTTAGTAATTTTTGCTGCATTAAAACTTACAAAGAAACGCTACTGTTACTTGTCTGTGGTCAGTAGAGCATGAACTTATTGGGAAAGAACATATTCGGAGATGTTCACATTTCCTTAATTGGCATAAAAAGTTCAACTGGCGCGTGCGGTCAAAGTGCCACGTTTTTTGCTTTCGGTCGAACAATCAGGCAGATACATAGTACCGCCAAAGTTTGGTGGTGTGTTATCGACGGTTTTAAGTAAATGGTTGCGTTCATCGCGCGGTAGCGCTAACTGAGCGAGCACTTATCATTTACGTCACTGATCAGTTGTGTGCTGAACGGTGTTTTCTGTCACTGAAACAGGATAGACAGAGAGCAGCTGTAAACTGAATTAGCAAAGTATTAGTTGGGATTATTAGTAGCAAAAACTTTATGTTATATTTTCTTTAAAGTAAACTAAATATAGAAATGTCATTTTATAGTAAACATTAGACAGCGGCTTAGAAAGTACTTAAACTTTAAAATAAGGTGGAGTGGGGTAAGTGGGGACTAAAAATTTAAAAGGTTGACTTTGAAGTCACGTAACTTTATGGAAAATTGAGATACATTGGTGTGCTTTGAACAAGAAATAGCATATTATACTCACAAAATACCCATGTATTATTTTTATTAATTCAACGGTGTTCTAAAAAAAAAAAAAAATCAGTTCTGTAAGTTTACCTGTAGTACCTGTAGTTACTTGCCCCGGTGACTGGGGCAAGTGGGTTTTTCATCTCTACTTTTCAGATGAATAGTTATATTCTCAATTGGGGCAAGTGGATTAATCTGCAAGATTTTAGCTACAAAACGTTTTTTTCAAATCTAAAATATTCCCAAAATTATGGGAGTTTCGAATTTAAGTTAAGTTAAGGTATTTTTCTGGAGTAAAATAGTAAAATGCTATTAAACTATTTTATTGCAAAAACAGAACGAAATGATTTAAATTAAAGTTTTGTATAAAGAAAAAGTTCATTGGGCAAGTTTAGGGAATGCAACCGCTGAGAATAATCACTCAACCTGATAGTCCATAGTACATCGCCCTTTTTTTTAATGATTAGTAACAGGCTGAATTTTCATGAGTAGCTTCGTTTTGACGAGACGTCCAACTTTTCTCTCTGCGAAAATTCTCGGTAGTGGTAGCTAATAGCAAAAATTATTTTTTCTATTTCACACGAATTAGACAATTCGACAACCTGTCAAATTATGTTGTTGTGGACAAACCCGAGGCTTATTATAATTAACTCGCGCAAACGTAACCAAGGCAATCGAAAAATAAACTCTTTAACGAATGAAAAATATATTGCCAAAATAACCGTTGCGTTCCCTAAATGTATCCATTTTATAACAAAATAAAAATAAAAAATTGGAAAAGGGGACTAATCCCCACTTTCCCTTAAGGACTCGTCCCCACTTGCCCCGCCAACAAAAATAGCGGGGCAAGTGGGGACTATGGGGCTAAACTTGGGAAATAATAACATTTTTTAAAAATTGCAAGAAGTAACATTAGTGACATACAACATCAGCAGTCTTGAAAGTTTGACATATTATAGTCTGCTTTCATAGATAAAAAATTTTGAATTTTTTGAAGACAACTTGAAAATCTCGATCAAATGTAGACAATTTCCAAATGAACAAATTGATGCCTTAAAAATGTTCCAAAATCTATACCCAATACGTTGCAGCTGCATGGAGATCTGAAGAACAATCTACTGAGTTAAATTTACAAATAGGATTTTTCTCACAAATTATAATTAAAAATACACACTTGCCCCAGATCCCCACTTGCCCTACTCCACCTTACTGCTGTTTGCTGATATTAGATAAAATTTATTTAAAAACATCAGTTATAAATAGTGAAATATCGTAGGTATCCAGTTTTAATAAAGAATAGTTTAATATAGATAGCCCCAGTGTCGAAAGCTTGATTTATTTGGTCACTAAAACCAAAAGACAATAATATTTAATAATCTTCATATTCGTAAATAATTTTTCTTGGTCCATTTTTGTGACCTTCCGATTAACCGGCACAAACAGAAAATGTTTACTTAGGTTTATATGTTAATGGACAAAACAAAAGTTGCGTTTATGTCTAATTTTTTCAAATTCAAATAACTGATCAGTGATCACGGATCACGTATCATACAATTATTTTGCAACATCAAATGGCTTCCGATAACTTAGCGATCACCTGTGATCAGTCGAGCTAATGCCGTTCATGCAAAATGATCAGTAAGCGCTACCTGATCGCTCACAGTGATGAACGCAACCAATATCTCTTATATCTACTTCTTGTTGTAGAGTTCACTAGCATAGGGTCAATGTCTTTTCGTCGTATTTTGATACTTTTGTAGTGTGATTTGATTAAAACCAAAAGTCACTTCCACCCTCTCCAGCTTTCCTGTCAATCACAAGTCTGATAAAAGGGGAGGGGAAGTGATATGGTGGTACCGCGTTACGTCAGATTAGTTAACGTCATTGGCGCCGCATTTCTACAAAAAATTAAGGTAAGTAATTTTTTTGGTCGTATTTTTTTAATTTTTAATTTTTTTAACTCCTTTCGGTGGCGACAACCTACTGATACATTTTCCGCATGCCATGGTAGATCATTCTGTATATATTTTTTATTGTAAATTCCTGTTGTACTTGAATATTTTAGTTGGCCAATGAAAATAGTTTCTAATTTCATTATTAGAACATAACATTTAACTATACAAAAATGATAAAAACTGTATATGGTTGTGTTCCTTAGAGCAATGGGAAGTACCTGAAACTATTTTAAAGATTATACCAATTATGATTTTTTAAATATGTATAATACCTAAACAGAAAATAAACGCATATTTCTCTCACTCTGCTAAATCTTATCCTTAATGATTGGGTCAAGCCCCTCTATAGTATAAAAAAAGAAAATCTCTTGCAGGAGTCATTCGTGGATCAAATGTCAGATTGACTGCACTAGAAGCCATTTTAGATAATGCTAACCCAGTAATACTCACGTCAAATTATCAAAAAGGCATCACGCACCACTCGCCTCGTTTAATAACACATGCCGTTTCTGTTAAGGGATGCAACAACAAAATAAGCTACCGTTTAGTATTCAAGTCGTCCGACAATTTTTGTCTAGACGTGTTATGTAGAACCTATAAGTTAATGCGAATAATATATGGCTACATTTGTTTTATTATATTCTTTTAAGGAACTATTCACCATAATGATATGTTAAATGGGTGCAAAATGTATATACGAGGCGAGGCATTTATACTTCGAAAATTCTTACAATTCGTTTTGGGTGAAACAAAAATTTGCGGTGAAGCGTTGGGAGCAGATCCTTATACAGAGTGTTTCTGTCGAGAGTTCCCAGGCAATTATTCGAAAAATAATAAAGGTATTCGAAAAGACCTGCCGTTTTGGAGCCATGATCTTTCGATATATATCGTCTATTGTATCATTTTGCTTATTTACAAATAGTCGGGGAGCCCTCCCTAGCTGTACGTGCACCCCCCGCCCGATCCTTGGGGACAATGTTTTTCATAAAGATTAATGCCTAAGGAACAATTTAAGACATGTCCTAAAAAAAAACTGGCTGTACTTTCAAAATGGCGACCATATGTTAAAGAAAGACTGTTGCCAATGTTGTTTTTGTCATTTAACACAAAAACTAAAAAAGATGGACAAAAACTTTTTTCACAAAAAACAACGTGCATAAAATTTTCTACAATTTTGTACCTATACAATATTTTGATAGGAGTTACCATTTTCCAGATAAATGAGTCCAAAATTAAGAAAACATGGAAATTCATAAATCGGTAAATCACTTAGAGGAAATAACTGTGACAATTATTGTAAGGCGTATGATAAAAATAAAATAAAATAAACTGAAAAAAATTAATAATAATAATAATATTATAATTTGCAGACATTTATCTCGAAAACGGTAACAGTGGTATCTGGAAAACAGTAACTTCTATCCAAATATTGTATAGGAACAAATTATAGAAAATTTTACGCACTTTGTTTTTTGTGCAGAAAGTTTTTCTCCATCTTTTTTAGTTTTCGTGTCAAATGACAAAAACAATATTTGCATATTTTTTTAAAACGGACGCCATTTTGAAAGTACAGCCAGTTTTTTTTTTTTTAGGACATGTCTTAAATTGTTCCTTAGCTTATGAAAAACATTGTCCCCAAGGATCGGGGGGCTGCACGGACAGTTAGGGTGGGCTTCCGTAGTGTTACGTTTTATATAGAATTTTATATTTTATTTTCAGAGATAAATCATTTATCTGGAAAATGGTAACTCCTATGCAAATATTGTATAGGAACAAAATTGTAGAAAATTTTCTGCACTTTGTTTTTTGTGTGGAAAGTTTTTCTCAATCTTTTTTAGTTTTTGTGTTAAATGACCAAAACCACATTTCCAAATTTTTTTTTTAAACGGACGCCATTTTGAAAGTGCAGCCAATTTTTTTTTTTAGGACATGTCTTAAATTGTTCCTTAGGCTTTAATCTTTATGAAAAACATTGTCCTTAAGGATCGGGGGGGGGGGGGGGTGCACGGGCACTTACAGTGGGCTCCCGTAGTAAAAAGAAATAATGTTAAATTTTGGAAAGGGAAAGGCGGGGCAACTTCACGGAGGTATAAAAATACACCCACAAGATCCAATTGAGCGGAATTTTATACCCTCGCCTAAGGCGGCAAAAAATCTAGATCCTACTTTCAGTCTGACATAACAATGAAATTCGAGATGAAATCTGAGATATGAGTGAAAATTCATAAATCCATGAAAAAACAAAAAAGACAATTTGTCTATGAAAATATTAATTTCAAATATTTGCATTCTTTTGACAACCTATTTCTGGTTATACATAATAGAAATTAAGAAACTCCAAAATGAATTTATTTACAACGGTGTTTTTATGTAAATCTGCAAAAATATTGCAAATAACGCAGCAATGTTGGATCTTGACTTTTGACATCAGATTCGTTATCAGCTACTTCTAAAATACCTAACTACCAATTTTAATGCAATTCGAAATTCGAATAATAATAAAAACGAAATTTATAGTTTTTCACATTCACTGACTTTAACTTTTCTAGACTTTTGTGGGACGGTTCACTTTGCGGGGCAGCACCTCGAAAAACGAGACTATCACGAATGGTCACTTTAATCTACCATCTTGTACTAATTTTTGTTTCTTGTTCCCTTTTTTTTTTGGTTCCAAGCATTTGGCAAGTGTGTATTGCGAAAATATTTTACAACTTGAACCATGTGTGATTTTACTTTTGTAACTTCCAAATCTTTGGAAAGCAAATTCAGTACATGGGCAAAACACCAGTATGTTACAATGAGATAATCCTGTGCCTCGGCATTTTTTTTTCATAATATTCATGTTTGCAGCATTGTCTGTGACCAAACTAGTAAGTTTGCGATAATACTTATTTTTGCACCTTTTTATTAAATCAATGGCCAAGTTTGCAAGGTAATCACCAGTATGTGGATGTCCAGATGTATCGATACTTTCAAAGAAAACTGTTTCCATTTTCTAGTATCAAAACTGCACATATTATCGGTGCATGATGAACACTTGACCAACCATCAAGATACATACAAACTGATTGACCTGATAAATTTTTAAAGCACTCAGAAGAATTTTCTTCTTTAAATATTCCATTTAAAAGGGCTGATCATAACTGAAACCAAGAAGGCGAGATATACCATGGTCTTAACAAGTCAATCGCTTTCCGAACTTCTCTACCGAGGCACTCAATTTTTTCACCTTCACTGGGCTGATTTTTACAGGGTTCCCAGTGGTTCCTAAGCCTTTGAATTTCCTAAGCTTTTGAATTGCAGGGCATACAAATTTGGCCATAACTTTTTTTTTTTTTGACAAAATATTGCCAAACACTATCTTCTTTCCTGCTTGGACTAGACATTTATTTTTAGGATACGTCGCGCGTCAACGTTCAATCACTACTAAATATTAAATAAAGTTGAAAACCCTCTCCTTTTTTATACAGTCGACCGGGATTTGCAAGTTTCAACGAGTTCCAAGCAAGCGGCTTCTGGACTTGCGGATAGGAGACGTCCGGCTTTAGCCGGACAT
The DNA here is from genome assembly GCA_936432065.2 of Rutpela maculata. Taxonomy (NCBI): domain Eukaryota; kingdom Metazoa; phylum Arthropoda; class Insecta; order Coleoptera; family Cerambycidae; genus Rutpela; species Rutpela maculata. The sequence goes on from OW386292.2 coordinate 51,396,754, forward strand.
GTTTGGCTTTTTAAGATTTCGTCCGGCTAAAAATTAACTCTCCGGCCTGTCGGGCTTTTACTTGACTTCTTGCCTAAGGCTCTAAAACGTGATATTTTCGTTTTTAGTCGCTCTTATATAAATACATTTTATTGTTTTACGATGACTTTTTCTATTCCTATGTAACAAATGTTTATTTTTAAATTAACAAAATTCGATAAAAATATTAAGACTGATTTTGTGTTTTAATTATTTTTTTATGGCGAATGAATGCTGTTCGGCTTTTTGTACCAGTACCAAATGTCCGGCCAAATTTATTACAAGCCACCATCAAAAGACCAACTGCTAGAAATAATAGCCAGAGCTAGAAGAAACACCGCACCTGGAGTAGACAAAATAAACAACGAGTTAATACCCTACGGTACAGAAAGGTTAAAGGAGCAAACCCTAGAAATCATCACCGGAGTATGGAGAGAAACCACACCTGCCTACGGAATTGGAGCACGACCATACAAATAGCTCTGTCAAAAACCAACTCGCCACAGGACATAGATGACTACAGAAGAATAACACCCTGCAGCGTAGGATACAAATACTACGCATAATTCTTGCTCGAGCTACTAGAGAAGCACATTGGAAGACCGCCAGACTACCAGACAGCATTCATCAAAGGCAGATCAACGGACGACCACATGCACACCACCAGAAGAATACTGGAAGAAAAATGGAGAGAAGGGATAAAACTGCACATAGTCGCTACAGATCTACAAAAGGCATTCGATACCATCAGTCACGAGGCCATAGTTAACACCTTATTAACAAAGAAGTACCGTACTATCTAATAAACAAGATAATAAAGGCCTGCCTTCATGAAACCACTGTCATACAATGGTTCGGACAAATGACGGAAACCAGACAAAAGAACAGAGGAGTCAAAAAAGGATGCCCCATATCCTCCCAACTATTCACCACGGTCCTAGACCAAGTAATACAAAACACGATAAGGGAAGCACCAAATTTCAACGAAGCCACGGAAACACTGAGAACCCCAATCGTACTAGCACACTCCGATGACCTCCTAATCGTCGCAGAAGAAGAGCAACAAATTTTCAACTTCCTAGAAAACATGAAACCGCACATCTGGGTTGAAAATAAACTTCAAGAAAAGTCTAATAATGGAACGAGACCCGACAACAAGAGTGAGTCGGACCAATGGAGAATACAAAATAGGTGACTACTCCCTAAGAACAACGAACAAACTGAAATACCTAGGAACATATCTGACGAACCAACTGAAAGGAGAGAAACAGTGAAGGAGATAATAAAAACAGTAGAGTTACAAGGGCAATTATACCGTTCAACGAGAAAAACACACCAAACGGCTGTACATAGCCATCATACTGCCAACGATGACATATGGAGTTAAAAACGCGGCACAAACAAAAGCCAACAGAAGAAGTTTGAGAAGAGCTGAAAGAGATCATCCAATTACTCACAAAAACAACAGGACGAAAACATCTAGAAGGGAAGACAAACACAAAAAGGATAGAAATGTACACAATGAAGTACTGGGGACATGTTCAAAGAAGAAAGCACTATCACTGAACAGCAGCAAACAAAAAATAGGGAGACCATGTTACACGTGGAAAACAACAATCGAGAGGATCATGAACAAACTAGGAAAGGACCAAACATACTGGGAAAGAAAAGCGAGGGGAAAAAATGAGTTCCACAAAAAAATCGCAGCGATATATACTCTACCAGAATCAGAAGAGTCAGAAGAAGATTTGTAGAAGCAGAGATACAAAAAGAGGAACACAAACAGCAGCTATACAACGCGGCAAGATATCCCACAGGAAGAGGCAGAAGTCCAGAACAAAAAAAACACAAAAAAAGGGTGCTCAAACGTTCCCTCACGACACAATGCGGTAACGCATCTCACAAATACCTACACCTCCCATCCCACATTTCTTTACCATGCACCATGTGGCTCTCGCTGCTGGCAACAAGCATAACCCTAATCCAACCCAACGTGGACGTAGCAGGCCCAGCTGTAAAACCCTGGGAGTGGCAGCAATGCCTACCGCACCGCACGCTGGTAAATCAATCAATCAATCAATCAGATGTCCGGCCAAATTTATAAGTAAAGTGCGGCTTTTCGAATTTTAGGCCTGGCAATCTTACTTGCGCAAGTCAAAACAGTTTTTTAGGCGATTTTCAGTTTTATCAGAATTATGTATAGAGATTTTTTATTATTTATTAAGTAAATACAATACGGAAAGTCAAATAAACGTTTTTATTTAAAAAAAAATCGAAAAAATCTTAATTCTTAAAAAATAAATCAGCGATTTTTATTTAAAGGGCCCTAAAATAATTTATTTGAAGCCACTCTCATTAATTTCTAAAGGGGTCTACACACGATCCAGCGGCAGGGACCCGACATTGTCGGTACGCTTTGAAGTTAATTGGAATTCCAGCGGACCAGTTCACTTTTATGAATGAATGAGTTCAAAGCATGCCGACATGGCTGGCTCCCTGCCGCTGGAACGTGTGTATACCCCTTAATATATAACCAGAAATAGGTTATCAAAATAATGCAAACATTAAAAATTAATATTTTCTTAGATATACTGTCTTGTTTTGTCATACATTATTCTCCCCGCCGTTTCCGAAATCGTGTGAAAATATTCTTTAATGAAACTATAAGCAAACAAAAATTTATTTATTTTAAAACGCCCAGTGTTTTTTTTACCTCTCAGTATGACTATATGTCTTATTATAACTATTAGGTAAATGAGGTAAAATAATTTCTAAACACTCTCACGGATTTTATTGGATTTATCGGATTCATAAAGGATTTCCTGGCATTGAATAGGATTCCCAGAGATTTTATGAGATTGCACGCGATTAAAAAGGATTTCTATATAAATTTATAACAGCTTTTCTTTTTAAAAGACTTTTAAGTACCTCTGGTCGAATATTTTTAAAAGTATTGAACCAAGATTCCGCCGATTTCGACATCAAGAAACAAGAAATATGTGCAAATATTGCTCATGCTGAATATTCATTCACATACCTACTTTAATTCCTTTCGGCCTATTTCACGATATAACGAACCAGTTAAAAATTAAATTATTTATACATCATCAAACAACACTGGCTAATTATTTGAAAGTACATAGCCACTCTCAATTTCTTGTTCATTACATGAGCCTCAATATCTGGCTGATGAAATCCAGGGTAAAATTATTTAAATTTGAATTTTATAAAGAAACTCGGGTGTGATTATAATACAGATAAATATAAAAATTTCCGAAATTGATTATATTCGCAAAGGTGCAAGGCCAGCGCGAAATATCAAGGATAGGATTTGCAGAGCGAGAGGGAAATATGCGTTTATTTTCGGTTTATTATAAATATTTAAAAAATCGTAAATGGTATAATCTTTAAAATAGTTTCAGATACTTCCCATTGCTATAAGGAATACAACCATATACACTTTTTATCATAAATTTTGTATATAGTTAAATGCCATACTCTAATAATGAAATTAGAAACTATTTTCATTAATAAACTACGATATTCAAGTACAGCAGAAATTTACAACAAAAAATATATACAGGGTGTTTCTAAAAGATTAGGACAACGCTTAGCCGTAGATTCTTGACATCAAAACAAGTCGATTTAACTCAAAAAGTAGTGGTCTAACTCTTTTCGTTTTCAAGATACAGGGTGGCAAAGTAAAAAAATTGTATTCGTAATTTGTCTCTATCTTAGATAATATTATACGTATCTACTTCAAAGTTGATAACGACATGTTTTTCAGGGCGCTAATTACAATGGTGCTATTACCGATGCCATATTTTATAGATGGCGCTAGTTACGGGACTTTTACGTGACACTTTAAGCCATAACTTTTTTGAGGTTAGGTTTTGGACATCGTCTTCTACCATAATCGAAACTCAATCTGGTTTCCTAAAGAAAAGGTGTACTTGTTTAAACGCGATAAAATGCACCCTTTCAGAGAAATATGCGATTTACAACTTTATGACACACCAGTTCGAGGAAACTCAATTATACCTAAAAGCGGTTTTCTTATCTAGTAGGTGTACGTCAAGTATGATGTCTTGAAGTCGTCAATAGTGCTTGTTGTAGATACCTATAATATTCTCCGAGATAGAGACAAAATATGAAAACAATTTTTTTACTATACCACTCTGTATCTTGAAAACGAAAAGAGTTAAACCGCTACTTTTTGGGTTAAATCAACTTGTTCTGATGTCAAGAGTCTATGCAAGTGTTGTCACAATCTTTTCAAAACACCCGGGGTGTTGAATTTCTTCGAACTGGTGTGTGACAAAGTTGTAAATTTCTCTAAAAGGGTGCATTTTATCACGTTTAAACAAGTGCACCTTTTCTTTAGGAAACTAAATTGCGTTTCGATTATAGTAGAAGACGATGTCCAAAACCTAACCTTAAAAAAGTTATGGCTTAAAGTGTCACGTAAAAGTCCTGTAACTAGCGCCATCTATAAAATATGGCATCGGCAATATCACCATTGTAATTAGCGACCTGAAAAACATATCGTTACCAACTTTGAAGCAGATACGTATAATAGTCTCCAAGATAGAGACAAATTACGAATACCATTTTTTTACTTTGCCACTCTGTATCTTGAAAACAAAAAGAGTTAGACCACCACTTTTTGAGTTAAATCGACTTGTTTTGATATCAAGTAAAAAATTTTATATTCGTACATGCCTCAAATCCCAAAATGGACTCCTACTTGCTTGCTTTACCCATTTCCCTTATTTACCCCCATTTACCCACAAACCCTTCAACGGAATGAGATCAAAATATAATCTAGTTCCAGATCTCTTTATGATGAAGTAAAAAAAATATTTTGAGGTTTCTGGTTTTTGTACACACACTAAATCACATTTTTTTTTCATCCCCTTTAATAAAGGGGTGGGGGTGGTAATGGGGGTGGCTAATGCCAAACATTTTTTTGAGACCTTAGCTTCTCTTTAATATACTAAATACCAATTTCCTGGACTCTTACCTGCTTAATTTACCTATTTACCCCAAATTTACCCCAATTTGCCCCCAACCCTTCAATGGAACAAGATTAAAATATAATCTAGTTCAAGATCACGTTAAAATACATACGTGTATCAAATTTCAAGTCAATATCTTAAACGGTTCCAGAGTAAACGTGCGCACAAAAAAGTTAGACCGACAGACAGACAGAAATTTTTTTTTCGCTCAAACTTAAAATCTCGACGTTTCATGACATTCTAAGCCTATTTGAACAATAAAAATTTTTAAAATTTTTTGTCGTTACTATACTTCCACTGGGTGTGGAAGTAAAAAATTGGGAGACCACCCTGTATTTTTTTTTCATATTTTTTTGCTTTTACAGTTGTGTTATCTGCATATGAAATATTTTCGTGTCCTCCGCCAAATTAAAAAAAAAAAATAGTGGATGACCACCCTGTATACAAGGTGTCCCAATAAAAACTCCAGGCCGGATATATTCTAAACGAATAGATATTTAAATTCTGTAAAAGCAAGTTTGTAGATCATATGGAGGGTTTCAGTTTTGAACATAATTGTTTTTTAAATATATCAGTATGTAGATAGCGCTGGGTTCTAAAGTTAATAATTCCCAACTCTTATTACAGGAACTTTCCCAACTCCTCAAACAAATTTTCTCCAAAATGAAAATTGATAAGCGGAGGGTGAAATTTTTCTCGAATTCTCTCAACTTGAAGCTTGAATTTAACTACTTGAACCACAATAAAAAAAAATCTTTCGAAAATAAAAATTGTTGAGCTGAGAGGTCAAATTTTTCTCGAATTTTCCCAATTTGAAGCTTGAATTTCCCAACTTGACCACAGAGGTGTCGCTATGGGGCAGAGGTGGGTGTGTCCCCCCCCCATAGCGACACCTCTGTGTGTGTTATTAAATATGGTTTCTCGTAAAAAATCAAGATAAATTAAACATGATTTTAATTCATAAAGAACTTGTAAAAATGCTTCGAGAGCTATATGAATTTATATGAAATTCGTTTTTCCGAGGGGTAAACCGCGAAGGAAGTCTGGTGTACACTCAGAAAGAAATCCGAGGAAATCTTAAGGAAATCTGTTTTTTTCGGATTTTTACCACGGGGATTTTTAAAAAGTGAAGTTTACAAAGAACCAATACAAGACACACGTCTTTACAATAAAATGTATGCATAGATTATCAAAAGTTTGTAGATTTAAACTACTTAGATTTACAATGTGTGTTAACTAAAACAGCAATAACTTTGAACACCTTTTACATAATTATTTAATTTCATTAGTTGTAAAAGTTGTTATTGTTTTATGTAATTATTTTTTTATTGCTTAAATGTTTGAATTATAGGTATGATAAATAATATTTTTTGTTTTTTTCCAAAGGTAACTTTTATATATAAATGTACTTAATTCATATGATACGAAATTCTCTAAATACCTATTAATACCCATTAGTACCAGTAGTACATTAAATAACACAGAACTGAAATGTTCAAGAGATTACAATGGGGTGGTTGCACGTATTTTTTTATTGCATATTCTGAATATATAATGAAAAATATTAGACCCGTGTTTTTGTTTTTTTTTTTGTTGCATACGTTTTAAGAGTGTAAATTAGCATCAAAGTTGAAATGATGACGTAGAGCGGGCAACGCCGAATGCCTCCGAAAATAGTCGGAAATTACCGATCTATCCGTGCCCGCCCCTGTCATTCAAGCGCATCAGCATCAGCGTTTTCATTTTATGACGTAACAGGGGCAAAGGAATTCTGCTGACGGCGCCCTTTATTTTAAAGTGGTGTAGTTTAAATTTTGGGCAATAGTTTGGTCAATTCATGTAACACAGGGGATTAACAAACCCACAGTTACATTTTCCATACAAAATCAGACTGAATTTCGCTATAGTGCAACGACCCTATTATTCGGCAACATTTGAACTTAAATATCTCGAAAACGGTTAGATTCATGATTTTTTTTTATAGACCACAATCTGCTTACAAATGCATTTTCTTTCACTTAAACCGCATTTCAAAGTTTCTCCCATCGAAATATTTCTTTAGAGCCCAACGCCATCTACATACTGATATATTCAAAAAATAATTATATTCAAATCTGAAACTCTTCTTATGTTTCATAAACTCGCGTTTCTCTATTCGTTTAGAAGATATCCGGCCTGGAAGTTTTCATTGGGACACCCTGTATATATTTTCTTTCATAATTTTTCTTCTTTGACAGTTGTGTTAACTGCATGCGAAATATTATCGTGCTCCGTCACATGTTTAATTATTTTTTAGGTGACCACCCTGTATATTTTTTTTCATATACCGGGTGGCTCAGCCACTTTTGAACGGGCGAATGGATTTTTTTTAAATTTGGTGTAGTGATATGAGATGAAGTTTCCAATTACCTATATGATGTAAAGAACCAAAATGACCGATGCAATTGACATGAAAATCAAATTTTTAAATGGGACCACCTGTATATTTTTGCATATTTGGATGCTGCTGGCGAAAATACTTATGATCTGACCCTCAAATGTTATCCTTCTACGTCAAGTAGTTGTGTAGATATAGCGCCAACAGACGCCAGACAGACAGACAGACTGACAGAATTTGTAATCTACGTACTCTGCATGAAACGTGAAAATCTGGAAAAACCTCGGAGGGTGATTTTTTTCACGATCGCAATATTTCTCTTCGGTAAGCGAGGGAAGTAAAATCGAAAACCTTAGAACACAACGACCACAGAAATGCGGGTGAGGATAATTAGCTAGTGACCCAGTGAGACCACCTGTAAATAGTATACGCGGATTTCACAGAATTGAATCATTTGCATCGATGAAGATTACCATATTAGAAATTCCAAAGAGCTGCTTAAAAAATGGTGTATGTCTCGTAAACAACTTTCCAACAAATTAATTTTGCACTGGTACACAAACCTAATTATTACGCTTAAATTTTTATTAACCGATGCGGGTAGGGCATGCTACGTTTATTTCGCCTTTTTCCAAAACAAACGAAGTATGATTCCGGTATGTTCATTTGTTTGTCAGATATGAATTTTAATTCAACGTTTATTTTCTTGAAGATTAGAGAGCAGCTTGTATTTGCTTTAAAGTTAAGATGGATAAGATCTACTCCAAATAAACATTTTCAGTGTTTATTTGCTAATTGATTTAGGGGGCTACTGTAGGGTACCAAATTAAACAAAGCCAACTAAACAAAAATACTAAATTAAGAAATACTCTAATCCTCAGATGTACCTTGTAAACATGAGCTCAGAATTCGATAGGTATATGGGTAGGTAGGACTAAGAACTATTTTTAAACGGTTATTTTAAATCATATTCTTAACCTACCTAAATATTTATTATCAATCACTCCAATATCGTAGGTTGATATCGAATATTTTTATATTTAAAAAACCAATCGCTATTCAGACCGCAAGTTTTTATATATTGTGATGATTTTCATTTCTAATTTTGATTATTTACTCAGATTTTACGAAATAAAGCAAAAATGTCGAGTAAATTTAGACATCTTGGAGCATCTCCAAGTATTTTAAGGTGATTTGTGAGGTTTACAAATTCATACATTAACATTTGTTAGATTGTTGCATATACTTGCATATTCCACCTTTCCATTATGGTTAAAAAAAATAATTAAATTTACCATAAAACAAAAAACCGGTCTCAGTATAATCACCTCGGAAGAATCTCTATAGCTATTCATAACAGATTACTAAACTAGTAATTCTAAGTTATATCGTCTACAGCATATTCAGAAAAACTCTGTACAGATCACCATATAAGGATAAATTGTAAATAAAGAATAAAAACTACATATAAAATTATAAAATCAACAAAAGGCTTTATAGGTACCTATACCAATAAATATTTGTTGCACCATGTACTCTGGATTTAGACATTGTTTACTCAATTATATTTACACATATTAAGACAATTTTCAAACAAACATCTTTTTACATCAGTTTGTTTCGCTTGAAGATTTCGTAAATCTATTTTATTGCAACTTAATCACACATCTGCAATAATATAACCCATTTTCATTAATCCACCCTTTGCAAAAGAAACAAAAGAACACAAACCGACAAAATCCAAGGTTTTCTTTGATTACGAACCTTTAAATGTGAAAAAATTCGGTAAAGTGTTGTTTTTTACGAATAATGAGTACTTTCACTTACCTTTTCTTGTAAATTTCTTCGATTTAATAAAATTTGGCACTGCACTAATACACCAGCGACGACTACACCCCTACACACAAACGATGAGACTGAAAATTTTCACAGAAATTTGATACTGAAACGGGCTATTAATAAATCGCTCATGCGCACTAGTTGTGTTCACGTTCAAATTTTACGACAGAATAATTTATGAAGTCACATTAGTGTCAATTATTAATTACAAAGAATGTATGTCCAAAAATTCACATTTTCATTCACTACTTTGTTAAGGTACGAGAGGTAATATTTTTAATTTTGCTTTTGTATTGTAAATTTGACTTATACATTGACGGTGGTGCGCGTGCGTCTTTCTCCTAGGTTTCAAAGCACATTGTACCTAAGGTCACGATAAATTATAAATTTGTTAAATAATTACCTATCTATAGTTTCTATACAGCATTTACATTACTTGTTATTTAGTTCTCTGGAACATATTTGCTAGAACAAGTAAAGTTAAACTAATGAAGTAACAACAGAGTTCTATAAGGTAATTTAAAATTTGTCGAGACGTGTCTGTAGACACAGAGAGCATAATGACAGCAGTTTGACAAGTTTGACATTTTTACTCTACAATGGCAGAGAATTTACAAAAAAGGCCTGCAAAAGGCATTTTAAAAAATTCTAGCAGTTTTGACAAACAGGAGTCACAGCCTAACGCAAAGTGAGACTATTTTTCTAGATTTTACCATACTTTATTGACCCTACCTACTTTTTTGGTTAGGAATTTTGAGTGTGACTAATTTCTGGTCCTTGATAGAATCAATGTTTGTTTACTTAATAGAATTATTTTCTATTTTAGAAAGGCGAAAGAAACAAAATGGGATGAAATGAATATTATTGCGACTTTACATCCACCTGGGAAAGATTATGGTCATATGAAAATAGAAGAACCCAAAACACCATATAATTATGCAGGTTCTGACGACAATATTGATGGTTTAGATGCAAATGAATTAGCAGAAAAGTATACCCTAGACTCTAATATAAATAAGTGTTGACGTATGTAACATGATTTTTTGTAGAATACGAATAGGAGCAGATAAACCACCTAAAGCAATGTTAGTGGACTCCGATGATTCAGATGAAGAAGAATTGACTGAGGAAGAAAAGAAGAAAAAAAGAGAATTTGAATTAAAGAGGAAAAAGCATTATAACGAATTCCACGCTTTACAACTTGCGAAGAAATTGTTAGAGGAAGAAGAGGACGATGATGATGATAATGGCGCTAATAGTAGTAAAAATTGATTTCTCTGCCAAAATAAATATCTTATTTTAGTAGATGATTTTCCATATGTTGTGATGAACGATACTAATACAGAGCATACAACTCTGTAAGTTATATGTATTTATTGTTTTTGTAATTTTATTTTATTTATTCAAACTCTATTTAAGGATTGCCCAGTTTTTGAATGTAGGTTTTAAGTCTGTAGGTGCTTTATGATTTTTTCCAATCAAATTATGTGCTTCCAAGGAAATAATGTAAATGAAATTGAAAATGTGCCATGCCAAATTTATTATTATATCTTTTATAGTATAATTTGCAAAGAGGGTCATTTCCGATTTAAAAAAATATATGCTAACTACCTGTAGTGGAATAGTGGAATCGGACGTGCAAGAAATACCCACATTTTTGTTTTACTCGTTATAAAGTTTCCTCATATGTATATTAACTTGAATATTTATAATTTCTAAATGCCCAGCACTAAAAATGTTCTTGTTTTAAACTCGACATATTGCTTTTGCTTTATTGAATAATGGTGAAGTTTTGGAATATTCATAATTAAAAATTGAGAAAATAGTTCCCTTTAAATAAAATGTGGTTTTGGAATGCTTTCAGTTGCAACAAGTCGAAAATTATGGAGGAATAAGTAAAATCGTATTCTTCAATCAGAATTAATGTAAAGATGGACCATATTTAAAAGAGGGAGAGATCTGATATGTACACTTTTTTGGGCATAACTTTTGTCTTAACGCATTGCGAAAAAACGAGAAAAACACCCAAGTAAAACTATAGCAAGAGTGGTATTATCAATTTTCACTCTATAATTTCTGTCATTTGCTAAATCAGTAATTTACATTTAAAAATTATCCCAATTTTTGTATTTCGTAGGTCTAAATCGGCTAATTCTGTAGAAGATTGAAATTATTGAGTGGAAATTCACAGTACCTACTACTTTTCTTATACCTAATTCTATAGCCTTATATTTGCGTAATATATGTGTTCAGAAAAAAGTTATGGCCAAGACCGAAAATTTTTTCCTATCGAATTTTTCTCTCTTAAATAATGGTCACCCTAAAAATAAAATATCTTAAGGCAGACATGACCCTCTGCACAAATTTAATGATTTTTTAATTCTAACCATTTTCTCCTATACAATATTTATTGTAATTGTTTTATTTAGAAAAATATAGTTATATTGTACTTTTTTTCTCTTTTTTTATTACTTTTTGTAATTGGCAATCCTTATGTCATTTGTAAATTTTTAAAATTGCATTGGCTGTGTAAAAATATATAATTTATATGAAGGGATACTCATCCTTTTGTCTAAACTTTAAAAAATAATAAAAAGACACCCTTTATATAATCGCCTACATTTATAAAATACAAATATAATATTTTTGTGGTGAAAATTAGTATATAATATGGTAATGCTAGTTTACTGTAATTAAAGAATATAACATTTAGTTAATATAAAAAATATATTTTACCTCTGTTACTTTATATAATATATAAAATACAACAATAATTATTGTACAACCCTGAAATCCTATTTTTGTTGTAAAAACTGAGGTCTAGATAAAAACTGTATAAAAAATAAATGTATAAGATTTAACCTAAATGTGCAAAAACTGACAAGATATTAATAAATCGAAAAAATTTCCGTTTTTTTTTTATTAACACCACGATTTGGTTGGAGGTTTACCCGCTATTTCGACTAGTTTATAGACTTGCAAATAGATGGTGCTATGCTCACCATATTTAGTGAAATAAAAAAATCCCTACGTAAACAAGGGAAAAGTGAAATAGTAAAAACGCCATTTTCTGTTTGTCAAAGATTGTACGCAGTAAATTATTTGTGTTTTGAACAACAATTTTCCCTTTAGAACAACGTAACATTCATTAAAAGTAAGTAAAACTAATAATGTACCTAACAAACAAACTAATAGTGCACCTGAAATTTGTGAAAGTTTATTCTTGATGTTCTTTTGTGAAAGAAATCAGCTGACATTGTATTATTATTATTTTCATTGTCAATAAGATGATAAATGACTCATTAATACGGGTACACTATTTTTTTGTTAAGTAATTACGCCCCCCAGAAGCTAATAGTTGTATCTGTCGTGTCGATTAATCCACTCGCAGCTGGTAATTTATTATTTGTGAACTAACAGCTACATTTTTTTTTTGAAGAGTCTGATGTCACATTCTACTAATAAACTTGTTCCGTAAATTACTTGAATATATTACAAATCGGTGATTATAACATTTAATGTATATGTGTGCCTCCCCGATTTTGTGTCTTACCTAATTAAATTTTTTATTTGTAGGCAAAGATGACCAGTCGAAAGAAGGTTTTATTGAAAGTTATAATTTTGGGCGACTCAAGTGTGGGAAAAACTTCTCTAATGAATCAGTATGTGAACAGAAAATTTTCCAACCAGTACAAGGCCACCATTGGAGCTGACTTTTTAACAAAAGAGGTTACTGTTGACGATAGAAGTGTAACTATGCAAATTTGGGATACGGCGGGACAGGAGCGATTCCAATCGCTCGGTGTGGCGTTCTACAGGGGTGCCGACTGTTGTGTATTAGGTAAGCATGCATTTTGAATATTTATTTTACTTTGGCTATCTCAAAAAGCATTGTAGAAGTTTTTAACCTGTAGTATTACTATTAAGCAATCCAAACAACGTGAGTTTTAACATGGCTTGGTGGGCGAACATCCGGCAAACATTTGTTTTCATTCGTTAAACGTTTGTTATAGAGTTTGTTTTTCGGTTGCTTGGCTACGTTTCCGCGAGTTAATTAAAATAAACCCCGTGTTTGCCCCCACGCCATATTGCCAAAATAATTTGACAGGTTGTTGGATTGCCTAATAGAAATATGTGTATAATTTATTTTAAAAAAGATCCTAGTAAAGTAGAGAATCTGATAAATTACAGGGCATTACAGGAGTGCACTAATCGCACTTGTAAATTAGCTTTATTAATGAAAACAGATTCATTCTCGTTTTATGAAAATTTTCAGTACGTACTTATGCCGATATTCTCATTATTTTTTCTGTTAGACACAATTAGCTTGACTCGCTCAATGCAAATTGAAATTTTTAATCATGCGACGTCCTTTATTGAAGGTAATTGTTATGCATGTGTGTTTCTATGGTTGGCTACCATTTACATTTTATAGGTGAGGAATATAAATTTACCTGTATTTTTTTTTCTAATCCTATTGCCAGAATTTAGTGTCACCTGCCACAAACATGATATAGTATGGCTAATATCAATTGAGAAAGCGGCGTTGATCTTTACCGCGGCGGTACTTTGACAGGCGTCACAGATTAAACCTCGAAGCTTTGTTGGGCTTATATTCGGGGGAAATTTGTTTGCAGCAATAATTAAAAATCAAACAAATGAACACAATATAAATTTACCTTCGATACACACAAATTCACCAATATGTGACAGGGATTTATATATTATGACAAATTTCCGCTGTTACTTTACTATATAAACTTTTCCTTATACGTGAATTCCTTTGTATCGAAGGTAAATCCCTATTGTGTTCATTTGTTTGATTTTCGCGAATAATGATAAACAAAAACAAAATATCCTTTTCTAAAAAAAAGATAATGGGGTATTTTCCATTTACTTTAAATTCAGTTTTAGTAATATTATTATTTTAACAATTGCTGCATAATCAATTTAAACCAAAACAATTATTTCTTAAATAAAACTAAGAAATAAGAATACGCCCATCTAGACACAGATTTCAAATGATTTCATTTGGAGGGAAATAATTTAACCAATATTAGAAAACTTTAGCTTAGACTGTAACTATTTTATATGAATGCCAAATTGTGTATTTACTTTACATTATTTTACCTTCTATTTAACTCAATATCTTGATAATCAATAAAAATTATATACATGTATTTAGAAGGAATTAAAAGGTATTTATGATTGTTATTATTTAAAATGTAAACAAAACTCACAGCGAGGATTAGGTATGTGGCAAGATCAGAGCTGGGCAGTACTCGAATAAATTGTACTCGTAACTGTACTGAGTACCGAAAGTACTCAGTAACAAGTACTCGTGAGTACTTTTATTTGGATGGTACTCTGTACTCGAAATTTTCAAGTACATTACATTATTAAGTACTCGAGTACTTTTGGCGGCCACAACTGACGAGTAACGAGTACGAGTACCGTCGTGCAACACAGGCAAGTCTCGGTGTGAGAAGTGAGTGTTTGACGTGTGAAACTATATCACGGAGTGGTAAGTTGGTGCTTTAGGCTTTGTTAACTTTCGTAGTTCTTCAGATTTGTAATAATAAATGTGGATTTTTTAAATAAGAACTGACAAAAAAATAAAAAAATTGTGGTGATTCATGTATCACGTTATAGCTAGTGAGCTGGTGACAGAAATTTTTAAGAAATTGAAAAGTGTAAAGACCTCATAATAAAAACCCAGAAAAAACATTTCAGTCATTATGGCGTTGCTGATTTTTTAATTAACAATTAATTGAAAATGCAATTAAAATGTCGATCTACTTTTATTTACTGATAATGGTGTAAGTGGTATTCTAATTTTTTGTCTATTACCTATTTTAATTTGGTATTTTTCGAAGTACTCGTATAAGTTACTCGTTTTTAGAAGAGTACTCTCCAAATTTTGCAAAAGTACTCATTTTTTAGAGTACTTCAAAAACAAGTACTCATACTCAAGTTTTCACGAGTACTTTTTAAAGGTACTCGTGAAGTACTCGTGAGTACTTTAGTGGCGGTACTCTGCTCAGCTCTGGGCAAGGTTGTATAAAAACAGCTCTCCTCTTCCAACTTTGCTTGCGTGGTGCCAGTTGTCACTTCTTGTCACAATACAAGTGAAAGAGACATATTGGTTAGATTTATTTGTGGTTTGTTTATGTGGCGTTTGATTTTATTATTTTATATTTTATCAATAAACTATTAAGTTAGAGTTGACTTTCGTGAAGAGAGATTCATCCAATTGGCCTAAAGTTGATTATGACATGATAGATTCTTTCTATAAACAAAATTTAGATTTTTTGTCAGCAAACGTAAAAAATCAACACGACGTTAGAACACATCTGTCGTTTGAGTAGCCGTTGACATTGTTGCCATATATTCCCAAATATGTTTTTAAAAATCTAATCGGCATTAAAAATTATTTAGAATATTTAATAATTCACGCCTATTATTATTTTTTACATCACAAAATTAAATTTCGTGGATAAATATATTAACATTGATTTAATAAATAAGCTTTATACTCCTGTTTTCTTCAATTATCTCTACTAGAATAGAGAAGAAATTTCAACTTGGCAACACCACTCTGTTTTGTATAAAACCATTCTATTAACAAATCAACACAGACTACCTACATCATCGGCAGATTACTTACGTCACCAATTTAAAACGCTTTTCGCGGCACTTATTTTAACTCGTGTTTTCTCAAAAAATTGATAATTATTTTCGCGGCTTATTTATACATATTCTATATTATTCAATAAAAAAAAAATAGGAAAATACCCCATTGATAAATGTTATAAAAAATTCACCATGATTTTTTTTGTCACTTTGTTCTTCAAAATAATAGTAATTTTAACTTGTTTATTTGTATATAGAAATTTTTTTTAAATTCGGTTTAAAAAACCTGAGTAAGATAAAGAGTATTTTTGTATGATGCAAACTAAACTGTTTACTGAACATTCCATAGGCATGACATGAATCATTTTGTAACATTTTCTTTCAAATACTAACAGCCAGGGTTGCCGAGAGCTTAACCGAACGCCGGGCTGCTTATTCCCTCTTTCAAGGTTTTGTCGTTTTATTTTTCACATTAAGTTTAAATCAATAATTGTTATTTTTTTTTTATTTTAGAAATCAAAAGTAGAACACTTTTTAAGGCAATTTCCAAATTTTTAGGTTTTTATTAGGATGTTTAAGCCTTTAAATAAATTACCAAAGTTGGACCTCGCGAAAACGAGACGACAAGTATTGCCTGGTTCCTGTACTTTCAATCAAAATCTAGTTCAATGTAATGTTTATGAAGTTTTAAATAGTTTGTCACAATAAAATAAGACACTTTTTGCAGGTTATAAATCTAACCTCTAATTAGCAGTCTATTTGTATCAATCAACAATATTGAAAAATCATTTGTGTGAATTTTTAAATATTTGCTTGGAGTCAGTTTGGCTCCAAGCTTAAAATGACTATACAAACATTAAAAATGAGAATAAACCTAAAAACATAACAATTGCGGTTATGTTAGTTATATGATGCACATGCCCCAAGCGGGTGTTATTGTGTTTCTCTATGGAAACGGCGTTTGATTGTTAAATTATGTCTGTTTTATCTTCTTGCTGGTTTAAAATGAGTAGTGTTTATGCAGAACGACGTCACGAGTCGGCGAAGCGCTTTGTACTGGAATCTTTAACGTTGAATATCTAATGATTGGATATACTTATGAAGCTGAAATTTAACAGCTTATCTAGATGATCGAATTCTATTGAATGCCATAAAAAAATAACAAAAAAATAATTATCGATAACAAGCCCATTATTTACCGATCTGAACATTTTATTGGAAATTCAATCAATTATGGTTTTTAAAAATGATGGGTAAATAATCTATGAAACAATAGTTATGAATATGAACAGCCAAAAGGCTAAAATTCATTAAAATTGAAATATTTTATATAATTTGGTTTTTTGAGAATCACCAACTGTGCACAACTGAATACGTAGCCTGTATGACATAATATAGCCGTAGCCCCGGGCTCCTGCGGGTGCCCGAGCCCCGGGATTTATCCCCTTTCCCCTGCCTCCTCTTGTCGGCGGCCCTGCCAACAGCTAATTATTTCAAACCAACTCAAAAATCCAATTGGAAAAGTAAAAGTCATTAACTGTGATAAAGTAAATTGGGTAATGATGTTCAAATCTTTAATATTATTTTTGAATTTATTAGTAGATTTGGATAGTGAAACAAAAATTGAAAAAGTGATGTAGGTGGACCAAAAAATAAATTCAATAAAGTGCAGGTGTGTTATAAGTTGGCCAACGTTATTTGACTACACCATGTCTATTAAATATTGATTAAGAAATAAAGTACAGAATATATGTTAGAAATTTTGTTATTACATATTACGAATGAAAATAGTACAGGGAACTGGATTGATTGATTAATTGATTCAGACATTGCTCCCGGGAACATGTTGCTGGTCCGACTACGTCTATGCTGGGTTGGATTGGGGTCATGCTTGTTGCCAGCAACGAGAGCCACATGACGCATGGTATAGGAATGTGTGATGGGAGAAGTAGATATTTGTGAGACGCGTTGTGTTATGAAGGAGTATTTAAGCTCCTTTTTTGTGTTTTTGCTTCTAGACCTCTTCTGTTTCCTCCGTTTCTGATTCCGATAGTATATATCCTTGCAATTTCTTTATGGTATTCCTTTTTTTTTTCTTGCTGTTCTTTGCCAGTATGCTTGAACCTTTCCTAGTTTGTTCATGATTCTCTCAATTGTTATGTAGCATAGTCTCCCTATTTTTAGCTTGTGACTGTTAAGTATTAGCGCTTTCTTCAATAAATATGTTAGGTCTTTTCGTTGGAGATGTCCTCAGTACCTTATTGCGTATGTTTTTATTTTTTTGGTAATTGTTTTCCCTCCTATTAATGTTGACATCTTATGTATCGCTTTAGTCTTAATGGTATTGCAAGTAGTTGGACGATGTCCCTTTCAACACTTCTTTTATTGGCTTTTGTCGTTGCTGCGTTTTAGACCTTGTTTGTCATTGTTGGCAGTATGATGTTTCATAGAAAGAAAATAAATTAGGGCATGCTAACATTTTGCAGATTGCCCATTGATTACCATTAAACTACCCTTCATCAACATTAAGGTAACAGCCGCCAAGAAAAGTTGTTCGATGACTTCTTCATTCGTGTCCTCTTGACTTTTTTAAATTAGTTTGCGGTTGTTTGTCACCATACATCTTCACGATGGCATGTTTTGCAAAAGCGTGACGTTTTTGTTGTTTCTTCAGAACAGGAGCAGTTTCTTTCTATTTCTCAATTTGGTTCAATGTTGTCAAGGCCGTGGGTGTAATAGCTGCCTGTCTAGTATTCACTTGTACCATTAATGGTGAAGAGTATAGAAGCTGTCACGATGTCTCAATTATTA
This sequence comes from Rutpela maculata, assembly GCA_936432065.2. NCBI lineage: Eukaryota > Metazoa > Arthropoda > Insecta > Coleoptera > Cerambycidae > Rutpela > Rutpela maculata. Next base: position 51,415,450 of record OW386292.2, read on the forward strand.
TGAGCGTGTTTTTACTATATAGAAAATGTCCGCCAAAGTATATTTTTTTTATCTTTATAAATGAACCATCTGGTTTGTGTAAAGATCCATATATCTATATATCTATATCTGTTTTCATAAATTTAGATTATGTAAGTGTTTTCATTGAACTTGTTTAAAATAAAAATGACTGTTTATATCTAAATATTGGGAATTTTCCTATATTTGTTTTTTATGATCATATTCTTGAATTGAATCAATATCTGCATGATTAATAATTACTGGAAAATGTGCAAAAAGTATACAAAAAGGGTTTTCACATTTTTATGCTCATAATTAAAAGTGACAAATAGTATTGTAAGATTTAATGAAGGTTGTATTGATGTACGCAACATAAAAATAGAATATTAAAATTTTATAGGTCATAGGCCAATGCACTGCACTGTTCACTATTTCATTGTCCTTTATCTACACACATGTCCAACTGATATTTAAATTTATTTGTACCTTTTGATTTATCGAGTCAGTTTAATTTTCATTTAACATTCATTTTATTTATCTTCGAGGAAGACAACTGTAGTTCAAGTCGTTTAATTTTTTAAAGAATATCGCAAACAGCAGGAAAAGTACTCTATGAAAGTATTAATTTCAAATCTTTGCATTCTTTTGATAACCTACATTCTTGTTATACTAAAAATTAAAAAACTCGAAATGATTTTATTTACAAAACAAAGATTTGAAATTAATGTACAGTGTGTGCCATTTATTTTAATACCGCAACACCCCGTACTAAGTTCTAAATGGGTCGAAATTTCAAGATCAACTATTAGGCAATTTTTTATCGGCAAATTGGATAGCGTATTCGATTCGCAGTTGTCGTAAATACCTCTATATAAAATTTTAACTCGATACCTCATACAGGGTTTTTGTTATTCAATAGCCAAATTTAAAATTTTTGACTTTTTGACTGGCCTTGTTTAAAAGTTGGTTAGGTTTACTAAAAAAATAAAGTAGTCATTCGACTTAATAGCCCATGCGAAAGTTGCGAAAACCCCAAAAATGCAAGGGTAGCGACAAAATATGTCTACTCCCTCGTTTTCCAGGATGGCCAACACGATGGTGATACTCGTGCGGTCCCTCTCGAACTACCTCTAAACGCAAAAAACCACCTCTTTTCTTCCATTTTTCGTTGTTAGGTATGCGAGGACTTGTTGGATCGGTTTTTTTTTTTGAGGAAACTCAATATGTCCTGTAAAATTTCGCAACCAGACTTCCTAACGACCCCCCGGGGGTTGAATCCACCCCCTGCCTCAATACCGGAACATGCAAAGAACATCCAAACGTGCCGAAAATTATTTTTTACACGTTTTTAAGGGCGGGAAACACGATGCTTTTATTATTTAGCTTCCCACCCCCCCAACCAACTACCCCTAAATGCATAAAACCACCCCTTTTCTTCCATTTTTCGTTGTTAGGCATGCGAGGACTTGTTGGATCGGTTTTTTTTGGGGGGGAAACTCAATATGTCCTGTAAAAGTTCGCAACCAGACATCCTAACGACCCCCCGGGGGTTGGAACCACCCCCTCCCTTAATACCGGAACATGCAAAAAACAACCAAACGTGCCGAAAATTATTTTTTACACGTTTTTAAGGGCGGGGAACATGATGCTGATATCATTTAGCCTCCCACCACTAACCAACTACCCCTAAATGGGGGTAGTTTTTGAGGAAACTCAATATGTCCTGTAAAATTTCGCAACCAAACATCCTAATGACCCCCTAAATAGGGTAGTTGGTTAGTGGTGGGAGGCTAAATGATATCAGCATCGTGTTCCCCGCCCTTGAAAACTCGTAGAAAACAATTTTCGGCACGTTTGGATGGTTTTTTTGCATGTTCCAGAGAGGGGGTGGTTTCAACGCCCGGAGGTCGTTAGGATGTCTGATTGCGAAATTTTACAGGACTTATCGAGTTTCCTTAAAAAAAACCGATCCGTAGACATATTTTGTCGCTACCCTTGCACTTTTGGGGTTTTAGACTTTTTATGCAAGTTTCTTATGGACTATAAGGAACATCAGATACTAAGGGAGGAAAAAAAAAGAAAAGTTATTCTTTAAATAAATAGTGCTTCTATACATTATTCGGTTGCTGTATGTTGGTGGCTTAATGAAAATTTTTCAAACAAATGGATTGGATGGAATAGCTTTTCTTTTTTTTTTTCTTCCTCATTTAGTATCTGATGTTACTAAATGAGGAAGTTTAAAGGTAGCCTTTTCACGTTTTTCTTGAATAACTCGAAAACTAGTGTCCATATGCAAAATGAAACCAGATGAAATTTCCTACAAATAAGTTCCTATTCATTTTTCATTTAAAACTAACAGAAAAACTGTATTATTGTTAGTATTATTATTATTGTTGTTCGTCAAATGTCAGAAAAACATTTCTTAACTCATTTCATGACATTAAAGTTGACTTTTTAGACGGCTGTGTGTTGCCATTAACAGCAGAGGTAAAAGTATTTTTTTCTGACGCTGTGAGAGGCAGAAAAAGTAATGTCCATAACAACGCATATTTTATTTAATACGTCGGCCATGTGATAATGCGTTTTTGGTGGTGAAATTCGAGATTTTTATCTTTATTTTTTTTTGTAGCTAATTATGATTTGAAGAAAAAATAGAAAAAATAGCATGTTTTATTCGGAGTAAAAGCCACTTCGTCAGACATAAAGTATTGATCCTGCATAAAAAATGAATAGAACTTATTTGTAGAAAATTTTATCTGGTTTAATTTTGTATAAGGACACTATTTCTTCAGAGGTCGTAGTTTTCGAGTTATTAAAAAAAAAAATGTGAAAAGGAGACCTTTAAACTACCCCCACCCTCCCGCTCACCACCCACCAGTCAGGACTTTTAGTATATTGTTCAGGGCAACCACCCCCCCCCCCCCCCCCCCCCGACAACTGCACAAAAATTGGCCTCTACATGAATTATTTCCCCTAATCCCTTTTTTGGTCTTGATTGACTCGATTATAGTACAGTACTGTCGGTCCATGTGACTCTCTCAACATATGCGACAAGTTCACTTGCCCTCAAGTATTGTTTGTGATCTAATATTGTTCTGTTAGAAGACCTAAGAAATGACAAAGTCGTTTTCCAGCAAAAATCTATGACAACAAATGAATCATTTTTTTATTTCATAATCTCAAAATTAGGTATGCTCCGAAGCTCCGGTTCTGCTTTGGTATTCGGCAGCTTGGGCTGGATTTTAAATATTCGGCCTTAGGCCGAAGTGGATGGGGCTTCGACCGAAGCGGACTGAGCACAAAATTCTTGTTAGAACTTGCACTTCTTTCTAGGCATATTCGTGTGGTTTGTGTGTTTAGAATTTTAGTTGATTATACATTATGTAAGAGTCAGTATACAATTACAGTGAGCAGTAAAACAACTAAAAAAAGCGATATTTGGAAGTTTTATGGTAAACTAATCAACCTTTGTTTCACTTTCAATATATGTAAGTAATGTGTACCACCTATTTATCTACTATTTGGTTTCATAAAATAAAAAAGTCTCAGTAGTGTTTTTTCTTCTTATAAACGTAATTTCATGTGCCATTTTATGCCTCGGCCGAAGCACCGAAATTGTTCAGTTTCGGTGGTCGGAGATGGCTGGATATTCGGTATTCGGCTATTCCATAATCCGCTAAATATTTAAATATGCTTGAGCTATTATGCATCTCCAATTTGTCTAGAGAATGGTGCGATTTTTTTGGCAATTGTAACCAGATTTTTATCATTCAGAAATCTTTTAACTTCAACGATTAAATAATTCCCCACCTTGCAGATCAATAGATTATACTTTAATTTTTGATTTTTACGTAATTCCAGACATATAAAGTAAATAAAGAGAAGTGACCTTCTAGGTATATATTACACATAGTATTTGTTATTTGTCATATCTGTTTATTTTAATCATATAGGACTGATATGTAAATGTTTTGTGACTCATATCACAACATGGTCTTTCGGTATTAGTTTATTATCAATGGTTCCTTATTTTTTACATGACCTGTAACATTATTGCATCACAGTTAATATTACTTTGCCTATTTAAAACTGACTGAAATCATACAGACTCTACTCTTCCTGATTTAGTGACTAATAAATACTGTACTCATGACATAGAAAAATTAGATTGTGGTTATGCTACAATTAAAAAATCATGTAGTAGGAATCTGGTTGATGTTTACAATATAATTTTATCTCTGATTTTATCAATTTCTCTTGTTTTCTTTTTAATGTTGTCTTAGACAAATATTTTTCCCAATTTAAAATTTGTGGAATTACTACCAGCCTATACATATGATGATCCCAATCTACCTGTAAACTACATATTTACTATTGGTTTACTTACATTTTTGAAATGTGTATGTAGACTGATATGAAGTTACATTTAAATGACAAGATTGCTGTACCCACTTAGACAAATCTAGAACTCTTAGACTTAAGAGGGTCATAAAGTGCCCTGAACGGCAGTTAATAAACTTATGAGTTACTAATCATTAATGATTTACACATCTACTAACGATTTATTATTTTTTTATTTATTTTATTTTATTCTTATTTGTGCATCCTGTAATTTTGGCCCAGTTTCAATGAAAACGATTATATTTCCTTAAGGTACTGGTATGCTGATAAGAGCGAATCTAGCGGTGGATTTAGTAAATTAAAACGCAAGAGAGATAGAGTAAAAATATTTGCCAGCATTGTATTAAATACGACTGTTATTTACTAATCTGTTTGTCACTGCTTGGTAATTTTTGCAAAATATATTTTCAGATTAGATTAAGTTAGAAATAGAAAAAAAAAACCTTATAGGCCAGTTACCGTATACACAAAAATCGCGTTAGATCGCAAAAAATTGCAGTGTTCTGATTTTTTAGGAAGTTGTTAGGATAGATACCAATAGTTTAAAACCAAGTTTGCAGTTTCGAAAGACTTGTGGTAACTGCATGGTGCTCGAAACACCTTGAAATTTTCGGACTTTTTTCAGTTTTTGGCTTATACCTTCTGAAAGGTGCATCCTATGGAAAAAGTCGTCTTGTACACTTTTAAAGTAGACAAAATTTGCTACAATTTGAGCGCAACCGCAACTCCGTAGATCCAATAAGTCCCGAGATACACCACTTCAAAAACTGGCCATTTTTTCCAAAAAGTTCAACATTGTAGTTTTAGCTGTCTTCCGAGCAGGATGTCGGCTAAAACACTCATCTTACGAGGAAATTCATGGGAAATGAAGCTGAAGAGCAGTTATTTTGCTTTAATTTAAGCACAAGCGAAACCCTGTAGGGCTAATAGTTCATTTGTACCATTTATGTTTATAAAAAAATTTCTCTGTTTTTAAAAACTTGTTTTCAGCCGTAGGTGATCAAAAGATGAGGCCTAGGTTTTTTCACAACTACGACTCATATAAATATGTAGCTATGATTCAATAAATAAATCAAATTTATAAATATATATGTCATTTTTATAACATTCTATAGGTAACTGTGCAGTATTAATAACAATTTACATTGGGAGCTCCATTTCTTGAAAGTCTGATTTCCTTAATTTTTCAAAAAAAATGGCCAATTTTTGAAGTGGTGTATCTCGGGACCTATTGGACCTACACAGCTGCAGTTGCATTCAAATTGTAGCACATTTTGTCTACTTTAAAAGTGTACACTGACTTTTTCCGTAGGATGCACCTTTTCGAAGTTATCAATTCGAAAGTGAAAAAAGTCCGAAAATTCCAAAGTTTTTCCAGCTACACGCAGTTAGCACAGGTCTTTCGAAGCTGCAAATTTGGTTTTACACTACTGGTATCTATCCTAACAATATCCCAAAAAAATCAGAACAATGCACTTTTTTGCGACCTATGATGTTTTAAATGACTGGCCAATGAATAATAATACAACATATTTAAAAATGTCAGAACAACTAAAATATAAAGGCAAGTTTATTTAAAAAAGTGCCCTAAAAAACAATTAAGACTTAAAAAAGATATTAGAAATAATAAACCCGATTCTAACCTTTCAACCGAATGCAAAGATTATGTTTATGAAGGAAATGGCATGATTAACGTAAAGGAGTTTGGTAAAAGTCTAGAATGTTTAGAATGCTCATTAATTCTTTCTTTCGAAGACGTAAAAAGTGAAAAACATTGTGGTTTACTTTCAATTTGGAATGTTTTTTTGCAAAAATTGCTCATTCGTTTCAGTTGTACGTACAGGAAAAATGCATAAAATAAACGAATATAAACAAAATTCTGCAATTCCAAAAACAAATAAAAAAATACAACACAATGATATTACTACAATTAATTTTATACTTTTTAAAAATTTTAATATTCGCGCCACCTTCGAAATATGCAGCGTTGCAAATCAATTTCAACAGCTGCTTTATTTATACATAACAAAGTTAGGACTTAAAATTGATTTAAACTTCTAATAACTTTTATACTAGACGGACGATTTTTTCAGTGTTAATGTTATGCTGATTTTTGAAGCATATTTCTAAAAAATTGTGGTACTAAGAACGAAAATTAACTTAGCCTAGCGTGCATCCGAGCTCTGCTATGTCAAGTAAGGCATGTTTGTCAAACTTTCCGAATTGATTACTCGGAAACTAAATGGATGATTTTATTTTTATTGAGAATTCCAGTGTAAAATCACTTTATTAATATACCAAATTTAAAACTGTAAAACTTCATTTTATTGTACATACCTTAAGTTATGGATTATTAACAACCATCGCCAGACAAAATAATGATTTTTTTAAGTGTTTTTATAACATTGAATATAATATAATACAATTATTATTTTTATTAAATTTTTTTACACTAGTTTTACTAGACCTAAAAAGTAAAGCATGTAGAAAAATTTAACCTGAATTTAAAGTCATTTTACTGAATTCGAAAAGGTGATTTATCTATTCTATTATTGTTTTTTTAATAACGTAATAAAAAAAATAGTGCCTCAATGATTCATATATGACAATGGGTCAAATATGACCAATAGATCATTCTTGATTTAAGTCCCCAAGTTTTGCCAAGGAACCTGTGGTGCGTCCAATTGATCTGTAATCAATTGATATCGAGTAATCAATAATACTACGACTTACTAGTAGTCTAGCAAACCGAAATCGCAACTAATAAATAAAATCAGTTAACTATTCTAAATGCTGTTTTTCTGCATTCCCGTCATTGTGTTACCGTTTCAAAGTGCATAATCTAAGTAAAAGTCATGCCAGTTGATTTTCGACATACACGTCCAAACACCAACCAAAGAAATTATCTACTTTTGGAGGTAAGTAACTTTAATGCATTTCAAAATTTTCGAGATTAATTATATTTTTTGGGGCACCAAGCAATTAGTAGAAATAACAAAAAGTAATTATTATTTTCAGTATGGATAGTTCCTGTATTGATATGTATATCTATCTCTGCCATGGTAGACTATCTAGTAAACATGTAAGCATTAGTTTTAGCTTTTTCTATCTGCCTACTGCTTGTTTTGCTTTGGTAATGATTTACTGCTTGATGCTTTCTCGATTTCTTATTTACCATCTCTATGTAGTAATTAAGATCTTAGAAACCCAGTTTTTCGCATTGCTCGTTTTGATGGTATAGCAGTTAATGTATAGGTTACCTGTGCATTTTTGTAAATAGAACTTATAAAATAAAGGTTTTATTTTATAAAGTTTAACGTTGTGAGTTTTATTCATAGATTAATCACACTTGAACATCATTTTTCCACTGTAGCTACTTAACCTTCTACTATCTAGTTGGTTGGATAAAATTGTGCTCGAACAGTTTACAACAGGAGTTGCCTCTGCCAATTCCTCAAAAACTGTCGTGGTTGAGTTTCTGGTGGTGTAAAATCGTGTCACAGAGGTATCAGGGTTGTACACTTTATTACTGCAGTTTGGTGAGGGTACGCTAAATTTTGTTGCTTTACAGTTTATTTTATATTAATTATAGTGTGCTATTCTTTTGTATGCATGTTATGAATAATCCTCCTAGTAGGATCCCTTTTGTACTGATAAGTACAAAAACCAATTTTTTTTTATTGGTTTGTATCCAAGAGACCGTCGAACGAACTCCTTTAACTACTTACAGAATATACATGTATGCAGTTTTTTTATTACTTCGAACAAAATGATTCATTTAAATTATAATTAAAAAGAAATAAGCAATGAAGAGAAAAGAATTTTAGATACCTTTTATTAATTTATGATTGTGTGTCAGCTAGTTCCAGTGTATTCAGCGTCCAGAATCGTACATAATTTATACATTTTTCGATTTAACAAAGAGTTAATACATATTTTTTTTACATATATTTAGAAAATAAAGTATATTCGAAACCATGTCCACAGGGAGAGGTACTGTCCTAATGTTGTGGAACCACTACTAGCACATACCTAAAAGAATATACCGTGCAAGAGAGACCACTGACAGGCATAACAGAGGGGGCCGCCATTTTGATACTTACAAGTGTAGTTTTGGCATTTGGCAAGCACTCAATTTAAATTGTTAAAAAATCTCTCCACACAACATACACCAATCTTGTTTTGGGGGTTGCCCACCTTTAACATACAATATATTTCAGCAAGATTGATAGATTATAAGGTGGCCTCGTAACTCACGATTCACACCAGATGCAGAGGCTGATTCAAAATATTGTAAGGATTTGTATAATGTTAATAATTAAGCAAAGAACTCGTAACTGGAACAAGCTCGCAATGATCCACCTCAGGTAGGGAGTAATTACCTCGTATTTCGAGTCACCGTTTTGTATGGTGGTAATCAGGATAAGTTGTAGAATATAACACTACAGGTCATAGTATAGTTCTGGCCATATTTCGGGCCAATACGGGCTGTCCTTCTAGAAAGAGATAACTGCACCGCTACTGCGCTTTCGAAGAACAAGGATAGTCTGACTATTCATCCCCGCACTCACTTCTTGCCTAAAAGCTGAATACAAGAGAACTTTATACTCTACAAATCTTGATATTTCAGAGAAAAGAAAATGGGAATAAAAATATCTTTGGGCGTGCGGGAATAAAGATTTATTAGATAAACATATACCAAAACGGAATTTTCTTTCTAGTATTATAAAATAATACATTATAACCTTAAATTCAAATGTATTGACTGAATTATTACATTTTACTTGTATACAGTGTGTCCCCGGATGGGGTACTGCACTTTTGTAAACTTTCTTATATTTGCCAAGAGAAAGCCATTCTTTATAAAAAATTTTGCTTGTCTTAGAAAATCATAAACAGTTGTCAAACTTAAAATAAATTATACAGGGTATTCTAAAAATTAGAAAATATGAAATCGACTATAAACAAACTACCTTTTTTTTTACATTTTTATTGAAAATGTTATTTAACCCATTCGGTGCCAGACTGTTTTGAGACTGCCCCTAGGGAGCTGGGGAAAGTTGTTTGTTATAATATCATACAATAATAGTTACAATAATAGACATCACCACACTCAAGGTGCGTGGTCGGCCGCCAACGGAAATACCCAAGCACACGCCCGGTGTGTAGTCGGCAGTGAATAGGTTAACAAAGTTTCTTCAATTATGAAGAAAAGCTTCAATACTGAGTTTAGTTGCAAAAAAAGGAAATAACAATTTTCAAAAAAGAAAAAAAAATCGACTAAGTTGAAAACTATTCAACATGTAAATTCTTCATAGACAGCTAAGATCAGCATCCACAATTTTTTGCTTTAAATACCCCCATAAGAAGTAATCCAACGTGGTTAGATTTGGCGAAGGGCTGGCCATGCTGTTGGTCCATAGCGGCCAATCCACCTGTTGTGGAAGTGATAGTCAAACCATTGTCTAGAATTGTAGAATGTGCTGGGCATCCATCTTGCTGAAAAATGAATTTCTTCTAAATTGTAAATTCTCATTGTCCAATTCGCCCAAAACAAAAGTATTCAAAATTTCTAAATAAGTATTTTGATTTAAATTTAGACCCATAAAATAATTATACAAATATCCTCATTTTTGAAAATGGAGATGCTTTAAATCATCTTTCAGAATCAAAAGGGCGCCTCTGCAATTCTATAATTTAATGTCTGGACTGTAGGATTAGCCTGAAACAATAATATTTATTTGGAAACTGCAATATAATAACAAAACTGAGTTGCTCACCTTTTTTGTCTGTTTTCTCCACATCGTATATTCTCCCCAAGCTTGCTGGCCAACAACAGCTGAACTTCATGCTGTTTTCATGCAGTTTTGCTGAAAAATATTTATATGTCAAACTATGACATATTTTCAAGGTTAAAATTTAAACATACTTTTTATTCAAATCATAATCAGTTTTTATTATAATAAAAATCTTGTGCCTGCCTAAATTTTATAATGAAATCAATGCTTACGGATAGCAACGCTCTAATTAGATTCACTTTCTTTTTCTACTGGCACTTGAATCATCATCTGATGATTCCATTATTACCGCACTGTGAACTGTTGGAGAAGGCAAGGGTGAAGATTCTGACACCGATTCATCTGACAGAACTATAGGTTTCCGTTTTCTTCTGGGTGAAGTAGTTGGAGAGCTTGCAGGCTGCAAGAACGTGGATGATTTATCATTAACTGGTTGAACGTAGTGAAGAAGTTGATATACCTTCCGACATATTATGTTGTCCTTATGGTTTTTGTGATCCTGATGAAGATGTAAAAAAGGGACTGCATGTGTTCAAAGGTGTTCCTCAGGCTTAAAATAGTCTGAACAGACAAATTTGGTACGACTCCATAACTAACATTTTCAACTTGTTTGCCGCGTGTATGCCTCCTCGTCACTTGGAAATCTATAATAAATAATAATAATAAGAGATCTTTATTGGTCATACAAGTAAACAATACAAATATAACCAAAAGGCCATCGACCCAGGTTCTTCAGCCTGTCAATTACATTATTTAATATATTTGTTGCAAAAATTATATAGAGTGAAAAGTGAGATCAATTTCAATGTAAAAAAAAAACATTTCATAATATACAATAAACAAAAAAAAAAAAGAATATTTCATAATACAATTTAAAGTATAAAATAGGTATATGATGATTGAAAGCAAAAATACAAATAGGAGGATAGCAAAAAGAGGGAGTTTAATTAGCTACTTGTAAGGAAATCTAAATTTCTTAGTTCTCTCGTGAAAACGACACCTTGGCCTTGAAAATAAGGAAAAGAACGATATAATGAAACTTATCAATGGCAACTACTTGTTGAATAAAAACGAGTTAAGAACTTCCTAACATTTTTATAGTGCTTAAGAAATCAAGTAATTTTGCATATGTTGAACTTTTATAAGACCACAAATTTAACTTTTATTATTATAATATTCATAATATACAGAATACAAACAAACATGACAACTATCACTATTATAAATGACATTGGTGCATCAAAATGGCGTCGTGTTCTATCTCCTGTTATTGCAAGCGCAACACTGAGACACCAGACGACTATTCGCAGTATATTCTTTTAGGTACGTGGTTACTGGCCGAATTAAATGTAGCTGATCGACATAACTGGAAACGCGATAAAAGACATCTTCTGAGTCCCGGTGGTCTAGAATGGTACATAGACGGATCGAAGACTCAGGACGGAACGGATGTTGGCATAAACGGGTGCAAAGTAAGGGCTCGTGTCACTTGGAAGGTATCCAAATGTATTCCAAGCAGAAGTATATGCCATTCTGCGCAAGTGAAAACCAGTTTCGTAGGCAAATATATTTATATATGCAGCGATGGCCTGGCCGTTTGGTTTGGTCATTAACTTTTAGTTGTTTAATTACTTTGTTTTAATTAATAATGATAATAATAATTTAATTTTATTGTTTTTCATGTACGTATTGTAGGATATGTACGGTGGAAAATGCTCAGAAATTTAGGTATTCTTAAAATGAGGAAATGCACAATATTAAATGGGGAAGAAATAAAAAAATAATTTTACAGAAACTTCATGATGCCTTCCACTAAATATTAGACAATAATGTCTTTCTGCTACTATCTGGAAATGTCTCAAAGTAACCATATCCACTTGACTCGCCTATATCTAACTATATTGCTATTGGACACTCAAAAACACATTGCGACAGGCAACAGTTTTTAACAGATGTCTGTTATGTTGAATGTTTATCCGCAAGTTTGTATACCGTCCTTTTAGTTTTTTGTTTTGATTTTTATAAAGAAAACGGATTTATTGAATATAACAATAGAATATTTTATTATTTCATTGTTTTTATATTGTTTGGAAATAGTTTCACATACGTTTACATTATATTGTTATTTGTCATCTCTGAGATTTATCTCGATATTCCAATCTCTGATGATAAATGGTCACCATTTATTGTGTCGGTACAATTCCATCACTAATATTGCAGCTTGTTTCATTTACGAGAATAAGGTATGTAAATTATATAAGGTAGATTGTATTCAATTTAGTACATTTTGAAAGCAAATAGATATCACGACTTATTTTTTATTAGATATTTTAGCACATAAGCACGTAATGCTTAATTATGCACACAATAGAACTGGTGTCTGGCTATTTTTTTGATATCATAAAGTTATACTTTGGTGAATTAAAAAAAAAAATTGCTTATATTTATTTCAAGCATTTTCTTCATATTTATATATTTCATCTTTGGCAATGATTTCCATTCCACATAATTATATAAAAATTAACCGTATTTGTGACTCGAAAATTATACCTGGGTGTTTTTCTCAAGTAGTATAGTGGTTGTCTGCCATCTTCAACATTTTAACTATGTGTCCTTATTTTAAAAGTTTTCATATTTCGTTGTGGACATTAACCGAGTATTGTCGTTATTTTTTTTATATCATTGTAAATGGGTTACTATTATTTTATGTAAGTCAATTTTTTTTACAGTTTATGACGTAACAGCTCCGAACACATTCAAATCCCTCGATAGCTGGCGTGATGAGTTTTTGATACAAGCTTCGCCCCGTGATCCCGAGAAGTTCCCATTCGTTCTCTTAGGAAATAAAGTTGACCTTGAACCCAAGTCAATATCGTCAAAGCGAGCGCAGCAGTGGTGCCTGACGAAAAATAACATCCCTTACTTCGAAACTTCTGCTAAAGAAGGCGTCAACGTCGAACAGGCATTTGTGGCAATTGCAAGAAACGCTCTTGCCCAGCAATCCTCGAATCTGGATTTGGATGAGTTTTCTGGTGGAATAGATATATCTAGAATGCAGAACTCTAGTGGCGGTGGTGAAAATTGTTCATGTTAAATTTTTTGTTTCTCTGACTGTTGAGATGCAGCCAGATTTTGTTTCCATATGTGATTGTGTTGTATAACACAATTTAAAAGGAAAGTTTGTAGCAGGTCTAATGTATTTTTAAAAATCTTCATTTTATTCCCAAAAAGGAAACTCCTTCGTCTTCTCAGAGAAGTATGGGCCAAACATTGTATTTTTTTTTAGCTTGTTTGTGATATGTTTTTCTATTTTATATAAAAAAACAGCACTTATGTTGAGAAGAATTTTAAAAGGCACTTTGATAGGGCCGCAATAAATTAAAACAGGTTTTTTTTATTAATTCTGTAGTAGGTACTTTTTTTTATCATTCTTGCTTTTTTTTTGTTAAAGTTTACCTGTATAATAACATATAGTATATTAAAAAGATATTTATATTATAGTTGCTTTTTAAAAGTATCTCAATTTTAATTATATATCATATATACATATATTAACGTTAATTGTTTTAATTTTATTATTTTATTTTAATTGTTTAAAGAGCAATTTTTTATTGTTAAGCACCTAGTTATTATAAACTGTTAAATGATGTATAAGTAAATAAACAAACACTTTATATTAGTATTTTTTTTTTAACAATTTGTGAAATGTCTCGAGTCATTCGATTCCACAAGCATGCGACTATTAATGTTTAAAGGCCGCGTGAATATGATGACACTTAAAGTTGAAATGTACTTGTACGCTAAAAAGCTTCAGTGGGTACAACCATGTAACTCTGATCTTTGGACACTCCAAATTTCAATAAAATGAAAAGACTGACAAACCACTAAAAATTCGAGGTTGTAAAACCTTAATTAGAACCACTCTACGAGGTACCTAAAAGCACAATTAGGAAACGTATAAAGCAATAGCTGCTGCAGTAAATACAATACTGTAGACAGAAAGTTTGGTGTTAGAACATTCAAAAAGCTTTATAGAAAAACACAAGAGGTTGCATCTGATTGTCTATATTTTGTGGCAGGAGTTCTTATAAGCTGCCATCTCGAAAAACGTGCTGCTTCCATAACTGATTTGGCGTTTTATTAAAACCTTCAGTCTGGAAGAGTCATTAACAAGTGGATGTATGATGTATGATAGATTGTATGGGTCTCAGTACAAGAATGATATTTCAGATCAATAATTATTATTATGATCAAGGTTGCTAGAGAAACAATTATTTTCATCCGATTATGGCAAAGCCAAAAGAAGGTTATGCATGTGACTATGTTTACATAATACCTTGTAGAGCAAAAAAAAATCAGTTTTGAAAAATGAAGTGTTAAAAGATTCGTCTCAGTCGTGCGAGTGACAGGGTATGCAAATTAAATAAAAACTGGGAATAGATGTAAGACGTACATCTCACAGTTTTCAAGATATTTATATTTTCCTACTCCCTTACGTAAATTTGCTATTTTCTGTACAGTCTGTAGAATGGATAAGTAGGCAATTCCAGTTAACTGAACGGATATATTTCATATACTATCTAGGATGGATATGAAACCGACCAATCATAGTTCGTGTATTAAGTACATAGGCAACTATTTGTTTTTAAAAATCCAAGTTAGTGCGTAAACTGTCAAAGTAATTGTCAGTGTGTATTAGGGCACCTGCACTTGACGTCACAGCTAACCTCAAAAATATATATTAAGATTTACAAGTATTAAGTAGCTATTATTAAAATTTCTGCCTGGTTCCTGTACTTTCAACCAAAATCTAGTTCAACATAATGTTTATGAAGTTTTCACTAGTTTGTCACAATAAAATAAGACACATTTTACAGGTTAGTAGTTTAGCCTATAATTAGCATTCTATTTTCATTAATCGACAATATTGAAAAATTATTTGCGTGACTTTAAACATTTGCTTTCTATGGCTCCAAGCTAAAAATATAATTAAATGACTACTTTTTTTACAATTTTACAAAGGTACTTATTACCCATATCTCCGCCACTGGTTATTTGTAGAGCGTGATATAATCGTATCTCGGGGCATCTTATCTAAGTGTGCTGTGTGCCAAATATGGTTTAAATAGCTATACTAATAATGACAATATAAGAAAAGTTCGATAACAAAGAATTTTTTGGCATCTGCTCATATGAACTTTTTTTCTTAAAATTAGTTTAGGCATAACCTACTGAAATGTTTTAACGTTTAAGTTACGTCCTATATACACTTGTTAACCTGATTAATAATTTTTATGGTGTTCTTTATCTAGGTCGAGGTCTATATATTATAGTGAAGTCAAAATAGATTTTAAAAGGATTTATTTGGCTGCAGCAGTGTTATTGCATTAATTTGTTTTATGTATAAAATAACCAGTTACAAGGATTTATTAAAATATGCATACATTTTTAGTTGTACATATGTATACCAGGGACCGAAACCGAAATTTATTTCGGTTCGGGTTCGTTTACGATTAACTGACGTACACCATTTTCGGTTACGGTTTCGATTTCTAGAGCAGCATTAATTTGGTTTTTGGTTTCGGTTTTCAGTTACGGTTTCGGTTTCTAGAATTTCACATTCTGGTTAAGGTTAGGAAAAATTCGTAATTGCGGTGCGGTTTTCGGTTAGGGTTTCGGTTAAAATTAAATTAATGCTTGCAGGGATCGAAAACGAAATTTATTTCGGCTCGGTTCTGTTATGGTTACCTAACGTACACCATTTTCGGTTACGGTTTCGGTTTTCCAGAATCTCTCGTTTCGGTTACGGTTAGAAAAAAAATCACAATGGGGTATTTTCCTGTTTTTTTTTTTTTTTTTTTTTTATTGTATAATATTGAACATGTACAAATAAGCCTTCCAATACAGATTTCCGTGAAAACAATCATCAATTTTTTGAGAAAACAGAAGTTAAAATAAGTGGAGCAACAGGTGTTTTAAATTGGTGACGTAGGTAATTTGCCGATGACGTAGGTAATTTGCCGATGACGTAGGTAGTTTGTATGGATTTGTTAATAGAATCGTTTTATTCAAAACAGTGTGGCATTGCCAAGCTGAAATTTTTTCTCTAGTTCTAATAAAGATAATTTAAGAAAACTGGAGAATAAAGCTTATTATTAAATCAATTTTGATATATTTATCCTCGAAATTTAATTTTCTCATGTAAAAAATAATAATAGGCGTGAATTATTAAATATTTTAAATAATTTTTAATGCCGATTGGATTTTTAAAAACATATTTAGCAAAACATGACAACAATGTCAACGGCTAGTCAAATGACAAATGTGTTCTAATGTCATGTTGATTTGAAGCATTTCAGTTTCTTTCATCGAGGTATTTGCTGTAATTTACAAATATAAGATAATGTCTTTAAATGTATTTTATGAAAAGTTGTGGAAACAAGTGCTTCGGGAAAAAAAATTTGTAACTTCCGAAAAAATTGATATTCGAAGAACTCGGTGGCAAGCTTCCCATGTTTTTGATCCCATCCCTTAAAAAATCCAGATTTTGTTATAGAAAGAATCTATCAAATCTTAATCAACTTTGGGCAAATTGGACGAATCTCCTTTCACAAAATTCAACTCATCTTAATAGTTTATTGATAAAGTAAGAATCAAATGCCACATAAACAAACAATAAATAAATCTAACCAATATATCTCCTTCAATTGTATTGTGACAAGAAGTGACAGCTGGCGGCACGCAAGAAATGTTGCTACATAATCCTTGCCGTGAGTTTTGTTTACATTTTTAAGATAACTTCTACCTAATAACAAATATAAATACCTTTAATTCCTTCTAAATACATGTATATAATATTTATTGATATTCAAGATATTGAGAAAAATAGTGTTATAGGTAAAATAATGTAAAGTAAATACACAATTTGGCATTCATATAAGATATAGTTACAATCTAAGCGAAAGTTGTCTATAATTGGTTAAATTATTTCCCGCCAAATAAAATCATTTGAAATCTGTGTCTAGACGGGCGTATTCTTATTTCTTATTTTTATTTAAGAAATTATTGTTTTGGTTTAAATTGATTATGCAGTAATTGTTAAAATAATAACATTACTTGATAATATCACCAAAACTAAATTTGAAAAAACGGTACGGTTTTCGGTTACGAATTCGATCCTGTTACGGTCCCTGATGCATACATGTATTCTATTATGCCAAAATAAATGAGAAATTCATAAGGTAGGACTGTATTACATTTAATTTCGATTTAATTTTGTAAGAAAGAACAAATTTACATTTAAGTTTTTGTTGTAAAATTACCTGTAGCTATACAGGGTGTAATCAGTTTCATGTCAAAAAACTGGTAATGTGGACCGACTAGACAAACAAAAAACATTTATGACTGAAAAAAACTGACCTAGGTCAACAATTTGAATATTATTTGAGAACCACTGCCTTTCTGGGTCAATGGATGTGTAGTAGTTCTCAATTATACAACTTTTAAATTGTCATAAAAAAGTGCAAAGATCGTTCTCTGCGGCCCGCGTTTCAAAGCAAAGAAGGGCGGCACCTTTGGTGATTGCCTCAACCGAACCGATTATAAAAATGTAAACAATTCGTTATCTCTTTTTGCAGACTGCAAAAGCAAATGATGGGCGTAGAAGTTAAACACAGCGTTTCTTTACATGTGTGTTTTTTTAATTTAGAACAAAATATTGGAGCTTCTATTGTTGTTTATAATTTATCAGATTTAAATGTGATTTATTAACAATTGTAACCTAAATGAGTGTTCTAAGTTAAAAGCTTAAAAAATGAATAATTATTGCATGACATTGGGAAATAAAGAGTTAGACGTCTGAGATACGATAACAGAATTATGTGTATTTTAAGTTAGGGAAAAATCTGATTTATTTAACGAATTGCCGATCAGGTATCGAAAACTAAAATTATTCGATAAATCTAGAACTTACCAATAAAGTTGATTTACATAAATTGTTCGAAATGGCTTCTGTCTGCATCAATACACTTTTCGGTACGTCGAACTAAAGACATACACTAAACTATTACTAACGTTGTCAATAAAGAAGATAAAAATAAAAACTTGGTCCAAAATCCAAAACAAACACAAAAAGAACGAACAAGTAGTGTCTGTACGTAATCAAGAACTTAACGACTTTAACGGTAAGTCAATAAAATGACGTGAGTACTTAATGAAGTGCCCACAGAAACTAAAATACCGCACTGCTAAAGACCTTACCTTAAAAAGCCATAAAAAAGTGTGATTATCAATTTGTGGCCTCGCCGACGCCCGGCTCTAACAAAGGAGCGCGACACTTTGCGAAAGAGCCATATTAGCGTACTTGATGGTTAGAGGCGCCGACATACGCGTAGATAAAAGCTTATCCCAACATTCCAGCAGTTCTCAAACAGTTTTACTGAAAATTTTTTTTTTCTAAAACTATGGGCTTTAGACCCCATGTTATATAAGGTTTTTTTTGTTAGTTTAGTCGTTCCCCACCACCAGTTTTTTTTAATGACATGAAACTGATTACACCCTATATGTGCCACTGGAATTAACCCTTTAAGTACGACTCCTCATTTTACCAATCTAAATACCAGACGGCTCCATTTTGAGTGGCGTAGGGACGGTTACCGTGTATATATACGGCTTCTTTTTTGTAAGTGCGAATGCATTTAGTGCCATATTTAAATGGCATTTTATAAGTTTGATTTATTATATTACTTTTATTAATTGTCAAAAACAAACACAAAGTAAACAAAGGTTTATTCAACGTTCCGAAAATACATGCGCCGTTTATATACGGTATCTGGTCGCGCAGAAGTGCCGTTTTTATAAGGCATTCGTCTGGTGAAGAAGTTTGAATGAGCCGTTTAACTACGGCAACCGTTCCTCGAGGTTGCAATTTTTAAAGTTAAGTGCATTTAAACGGCGGCCGTCCCAAGAGCAAAAATAACCTTTAACGTATATATACGGCAATCGGCGGTGGGACAAAGTCAGGAAACCCGTTAATATACGGCAACCGTCCTTAAAGGGTTAAATCCAAATTCCGATCATTAATAATAACAAGTGTATTTATGTATTTATACAATTTATTTTTCAACACTGAAATTTTCTGCTATTTTCCTTATTAGGGACTCTGGTCCTAGTAATCATAACGCAAAAATAAAATACCGAATTATTGGCAATAAAATTTTGAATAAGACTGGTATGCAAGAACTTTTTGGTATGTTAATTTGTAAAAATAATAAAAACCACCAAAAATTGTCTTTTGTGACAATTTAATGAATATTATAAGGTAATAATGCATCAATTTTAAAGAATGTAGGTCAAACTGTGCCCTTTATTGAACTAAATTTTGGCCAATAATAATTTTGAAATTTCCATCGCAGGGATTTCAGCGAAGTCATTAAAGTCATTAAAAGTCATTATTTTTTTTGTCAGTCAATAAACGTCATTTTTTTTTTTCATTAAATTATCATTATTGTCATTATTTTACTTTATTTACATTATTTTACCTTAACAAAATACAGGAAGCCAGCTCAGAGCCAAGGCACCGGCATACACAAAAAAAATCTGAACTGATCACCCGACATCATTTTTTGTATATTTTGGTGCGCTGAATGAAAATCTGATGATATAAAAGCTCCAAGTCATCAAGATTTTTTCATTCTGTCATTTTGTTCCTCAAATAATGGGATATTTGAGAAATAAATTGACAGTAGGAAAAAATCTTAATTACTTAGAGCTTTTTTATCGTCAGATTTGGATTCAGTGCACCAAAATACGTGTAATAAAATTATATTTTTCGCCATAGCAAATTCAGATTTTTTTGTGTGTGACGGCGCACCGGCATACACAAAAAAAATTCTGAACTGATCATCTGGACATATCATTTTATATGTATATTGGTGCGCAGAATCGAAATTTGATGATAAAAAGCTCTAAATCATCAAAATTTTTTTGTACTGTCAATTTATTGCGATATTTGAGGAATAAATTGACAGTAGGAACAGGGACGTCTTAAGGCACGGCGTCGGCTTCCGAGGGGCCTCGTCGTACATACCCATTTAAAGGTTATTTCTATTTTAATTTAATTACGACACAATCCAAATAACAAAAACAAAATATGCTTATTAAAATAATTGAAAATATAAATGCGGGGCGACAAATACATTTTTATAGAGATCATGGTCTACCTACGGCTGTGCCTGCTGCGAGCTGCGAGTGTTGCGATAAGTTCGGACGTCGCACAATGGCACGAATCGTGATTTTTTTGTTCAAAATTATCTAGAGCACTTGTTTAACCGATTGGGATACATTTTTTTTTAATATACTCGTTATTTAATTTCCAAAAGTATTGAGCTTAGCCAAAATTCCCATTTTTTATTTAAATCTTAATAAAACCTTCAAACAAAAACTTTTTTTAAATCCAATTTACATAAATCTTGTTATTCGGCAGTTTTTGAGGTCGCTGATTACGAATCTGACATCCAAGTTGTCATAAACTAACCTGCGAAATGGCGGAATCAATGGCGGCTATAAAAATATTAAAAAATGATGAAAAATTAAATATTTTTGTTACAGTCTATGTCGAAATTGGCTCTCTTATGTTTTTTTGGAAATTAAATAACGAATATTTTAAAAATAAATTATCCCAATCGGTTGCGAAACAAGCGCTCTAGAAAATTTTTAACGAAAAAATCACGATTCGTGCCACTGTGCGTTGGAAGAATTCGACTATAAGCGTAACGCAAAATTAGAATTAGTAAAAAGTGAAATAAGAAATCACATGACTCAATCACGCTTAAATAGTTTAAGTTTGATGAGTATTGAAAATGACATTTTACAGACTATTAACTTTGACAACATAATTCATGATTTCGCCACCTTGAAATGTAGAAAACGACCTCTCTAGATTACTCTAGAATAAAATTATACACAATTGTAGTTTATAGTTAATAACATATTAGTGATACTATATAAGCTAATTTTTTGATTGCAAACACAATTATAAAAAGGGGGCCTACATTTGCATATGGGGCCAGGGCCTCAAGAATGCTTAAGACGTCCCTGAGTAGGAAAAAATCGAGGCCTTTTTGTTATCAGATTTGAATTCAGCGCAGCAAAATACATACAAAATGATACGTCTAGTCATCAGTTCAGAATTTTTGTTTTGTGTGCCGGTTATTGTATTATTCTAGGAATTGTTTTAATATTTGTTTCATTCATGTTTTTTTTTAAATTGTTAATATATATTGATGTTATTTAAAGGTTAATAAATAATCAGATATTGCTTAATTTTGCAGTTGTTATTAAATGTTATTTGATAAAAAAAAAAACAATAAATATCAATCATTTGGACTTACTTAAAGGTAATTTTTTAGTCATTATTTTTTGGTAAAGTCTACGCTGAGATCCCTGCCATCGTATCAACTCGTAGGAGGAAATTTTAAAAATTATTTCTTCACTTAAACCGTTTTTTTGAAATTTGTTTATTATTTTCAAGATTACTGTAATTTATATAAACAAATTCAAATACCCTGTGGATTTTTTATCAAACCAAAAATGGCCAACGAATTTCAAAAATAGATGAAATATCTATTTTTCTAAAAAAAAAAAAAATTAATGATCTACTTGCATTTGGTGCCGAGATATGTCAGTTTTTGCATTTAAATCACTTATAAAAAAACAAAGAATATATTTGTTGTAATATAACAAATATATTCTTAAAGCTGTGTATTTAATATACACAGGATACAAACACTTATAAAATACGCTTTGAGAAAGGAAACAGATTCGGCTTCCGAAACGTTTATTTTTATATTTTTGTTCTTATTCGTTATTTGTCAAAAAACGACCTCTAACCGCTCCTTTGATGTAAAACTCACAAATGTAGTGGTTATTTTCCAGTAAAATACTGTATTATTTTGTAGATTTCACGGACATATTGTTTAGAAGAAAATACATGTAGTAAGCGATATAATCTCCTTCCCTATAGCACACATAATAAATGTATCATTTTGTACCGGTGTGTACCCTGACGCATTGAAAAAATCCAAATCTATACCAATCTATAAACACAAAGGGTCTAGAAACGAGTCCACAAACTATAGAAATGTGAGTCTGCAATCACAATTTTCAAAAATTATAGACTATAGCTATAATGCAAGACTAACTAGCTTTATAGAACAAAACAGACTGATACCAAACTGTCAGCACGGGTTTAGACAGAACAGATCAACTGAAACTGCGATCAAAGAACTCTGCGAAAGCATATATACGAACCTCAATGATAAACAGACTCCGATAGCTCTTTACTTCGATCTGAGTAGAGCTTTCGACACCGTCGACCACGATCTACTTCTGGAAAAACTATACCGTAATGGTATCAGAGGCGTCACACACGAATGGGCCTTCTCCTATTTAAATGATAGGTCGCAGATCGTAGCTATAGATAAGTATAAGTCACGGCCAGCACCGGTTATTACAGGTGTACCCAAGGATCGGTACTGGCTCCACTATTTTTCTTAATATTTATGAGCGATATTGTACTTTCATGCTCATCTTCAGACAAAATGATACTTTATGCAGATGACACAAATCAAATTATTTCTAAAAAAGACCTTGCTAACTCAACAGTCACGTCAAATCGGTGCGCAAATGAAATATATCACTGGTGCATTAATAACGGGTTAGCGCTCAATCTGAACAAAACATTTTTCATGTTATTTCAACAAAAAAATATAAGCTACAACTATAACCCACTAATAAAAAATAGATCATAAATCAATTGAACAAGTTGCGGAAACCAAATTTTTAGGAGTGATCATAGACCAAAAATTAACATGGGAAAAGCATGTAAACAATGTAGTTTCAAAATTAAGTGGTGTCTGTTTTGTTATTAGGCAACTGCGTCTAACGGTTTCATTAGACGTATTAAAATTAGCCTATCATGGTCTAGTCCAGTCCTTACTCTTGTATGGCTTGATATTCTGGGGAAACTCAGCCCATATGCATAAAGCATTTATTTCGCAAAAAAAATAATTAGGTGCTGTGTAGGAGCAAGCCCTCGCGAACCTTGCAAACAAATATTCAGAAATCTAGGAATACTGACGTTGCCATGTCTCTACATTTACTTAATAATCTTGGACATAAAGAAGAACTACACACTATATACTAGAAATAATATGATACACAACCATTACAGCCGGACCTGTAATGATTTAAGATTACCTTTTTCACGTTTAGGAATAGGCCAAAACTCACCTTCATATCAAGGTATCATCTGCTTCAATCACTTTGTTAGAATATACAACGATATTGGAAATTTTAATACTTTTAAGAACGTACTGTTTGAACATTTGAAAAATAATGTGTTTTACTCTGTAGAGGAATTTTTAAATTATTTTAATATATAGTGTTTGTAACTTAGTCTAATTTTAATATAATTTTTAACATATCTTAACAAAATATTGAGGTCTGTACCTACTGTATGAATGGAAGATTGAACGAATGAATGTGCGATTATATGTATCTATAAATGATGAGTATGTGGGGTTATTCTATTTGACTAGTCTTATAAGTTTGTGCTTTGTAAAACCTCAAACTTGAACTGACGAATAAATTCTATTCTATTCTATTCTATTCAGAGCATCCTAATAAGAAACGCAGAAAAATATATTTTTTTATATAATTGTAAAATAAGTACATGTAAAAACCTACATTTTGAAAAACAGGGTGTATACTTTCTGGAAAACAAGTAAAACCTGGAAAAATCAGGGAATTTGATTTTGATCAGGGAAAAGTTAGGGAATTTATAATAAAATACATAATTTTTCTTTTTTTTTCAGTGTTTGATGTGACGGCTCCGAACACATTCAAATCCCTGGACAGCTGGCGTGACGAATTCTTGATACAAGCTTCCCCCCGTGAACCCGAGAACTTCCCGTTCGTTCTCCTAGGAAATAAGGTCGACCTTGAGCCTAGGGCGATATCATCGAAAAGGGCGCAGCAATGGTGCCAATCTAAAAATAATATCCCCTATTTCGAAACTTCCGCCAAAGAAGGTCTGAATGTTGAGCAGGCGTTTTTGGCGATCGCGAAAAATGCCCTCGCTCAACAGAACTCGACTGTGGATCTGTATAACGAGTTTCCAGATAAAATAAATCTAACTAATACACAGAAACCTAACAGCAATGGTGATAGTTGTGCTTGCTAAATTCTAAATTTTTTCTCCTCTGATTCCTGAGGTGCAGCCAAACAAGTTCTTCTGATATTTGGTTGCGTTGCTTAACATTATTTAAAACAAAATTGAACTACGCATTTGTAGCAGATTTAATTTATTTTCCTTTTTAAATTCTTTACTTTATACCTAAGAATAAAATTGTTTTCTTCCCAGATTGTTAACATAAACTCTATTTTCTTTAGCTGCTTCTTTAATTGTGATATGTTTTTTTCTATTTTATGTAGAGGAAAACTGAAATAGATCTATTGATGAGATTTCAAAAGGCGCTTTGCTAGTTCACAAAAGTGACTAATAGTGAGGTTTTTTAATTAATTCTGTAGTACATTTATCATTCTTGTTTTTTTTCTGTTAAATTTAACCATTGCAATATTTTAAGATGTAAATAAAGTATAAAAGTTATTTATATTATAGTTGCCTTAACGTTATCTCTTATTATTTTAATTATAATCACATATTAAACTGAATTGTTTAATAAATATTGTAGAATATGTTTTTTTAATTAATAAGTAGTAATTTTGAAACGCCTCATATCAATATTTTATTTTAAAAATCGTGCGGATAAATAATGTAGAAATAATACGATGGAGAATTTATATTTTATTTGAACTTTTTTATAACCCATATGACTTGTGAGATTTAAAGTCATTCTAGAACCATGTTTTTATTTATACAGGGTTTTATTGTTAGGCATTATTAAAAATGCTAAAACAACGGTAAGAAAATTTAAAATTGTACATTAATGTTTGCCTTTAAATGTTTTTTCAGTGATTTTTAAACAAAAAATTAGTTATTGTAGATTACAAATTTGTATATTATGAATAATAATGATATATAATAAAAAAATATATACAATAATTGCTCACATCTTTTCTCCAGCCCCCATTTGGAAAGAATCCATTAATTAATTTATGCAAAACCTCAATAAATGTTCTATGTATACTAAATGTGGGTTTCGTGCTGGCCAATTCATTATAGATGATGTACTAAGTTTTTGGAGATATTGACACCCCCCAAGCTACAGATTTGTCCGATAAAGGGTGTAGAAGGCACTACATGTGGTTCTAGGATGTTGATTCATATGGGCTTAGCCCGATCGCAGCGGGAAGTGAATATGTATGCGAAAATCTATCGAGTCTGATATACGGGAGGCATATATTTACACACAACCTGAGGCTACACTTTGAGACAGAAAGCGGCTTGATCAACCATTGCACATGACTACCGGGACCATAATTCTTGTATGTAATTATTTTTAATAATACCTAGTCATTTTAGAACTATTATCGTCACTTCAATATACAGGGTGAGTCATGAGGAACTGTACATACTTCTACCGTAAGTAGAGGCAGCTAAGACAAATACCAAGTGACCATTAAAAAGTGTTTGTTCCCTTTCTTTACTATCATACAGAGTGATTTATGAATTTTGTCCAAAAATTGTTTTGGTCATAACATTTTAACGGTTAATCCGATTTGCCTCATTTTTTACAACAATGTACACTGTTGCCTATCAACCATCATACATATCCAAAATTTAAAAAACCCAGGGACGGTTTCAAAAAAATTTGTTGGATTGCTTCGTATACGATAGTTCACCCTGTATATGATTTATCTAAAACTTGATATGAAATTTGTATAGGACACAAATAGGTAGTAAAACCTGAGTATTTGAAATTTTCGTCACACTCTCAACAATTTTTTTAACGATCAATTTTCAAGTCAAATGAAAAGTTTGGCAAAATGGAATTTTTAATGCATACTAATATTAATTAATACAAAAATTTAGCTAAAAGAAAATAATATCTACATACCAAACACTTTTTAATGGTCACTTGGTATTTGTCTTAGGTGCCTCTACTTACGGTAGAAGTATGTACAGTTCCTCATGACTCACCCTGTATAAAGCCGGAAATAAAACAATCATTAACAATGATCGTCCTATCAGCCTAATAAACACATTTGCCAAAATATTTCAAAAATGTTTGAAAGATAGGCTAATAAAATTTCTAAATGCTAATAACATCTTGAGCAAAAACCAATTTGGTTTTACTAGAGGACTACGTCGGATGCACGGTGTATTAAAATAGGTGGTCCGACATACGGCACTTTCCTATTATAATAATGGCTTCATAAGTGCATAGTTTTTATTTACTTTAGTAGATGGCGCGAGCTATAAGGTCCTACAATTACCTGTGTATACATAGGACATGTGCATCGTATAACTAACATAACCTCAAATTTTAAGGTTTTTTCGTTTATTCTCATTTTTAATTGCTTGGAGCCATACTGGCTCCAAGCAAATATTTAAAAATTCACGCAAATAATTTTTCAATATTGTTGATTAAAATAGACTCCTAATTATAGGTTAGATTCCTAACCTGCAAAAAGTGTCTTATTTTATTATGACAAACTATTTAAAACGTCATAAACATTACGTTGAACTTGATTTTGGTTGAAAATACAGGAACCAGGCAGAAATTTTAATAATAGCTACGTAATACTTGTAAATCTTAAGAAATATATATTTTTGAGGTTAGCTGTGACGACATGTGCAATGCTGCATGTAGTGTTGCATATATTCTTTCAATGTTTTAATTTAGCTACTTAATGTCAGACGTCACCGAACTCTTGTTTCACTAAACAAAAACAAAAGGCCGGGAATGTATGCAACATTGTATGCACGTATGCACAAACCTGTAAAATTATCTTTTTATGCGTAAGTAATGAGCAGTGATCGGAATTCTGGGTTGAATTTCAGGTGCGTCGTTACAAGGATTTATTAAAATATGCATACATTATTAGTTGTAAATATGTATACATGTATTCTATTATGCGACAATAAATGAGAAACTCGTAAGGTAAGTTTCTATTATATTTAACTTCGATTTAATTTTATAAGAAAGTTAGTTAGTTTTTGATGTAAAATTTTATATACTCGTCTATATGCGCCACTGGAATTAAACCCAAATCCTGATCATTGGTAATGAGAGATCTTATTGCTCCTGCCATCTATTACATTATGTACAAAGTAAGCACTTATGAAGCTACTCTGAGGGCTATCGTCGCATCACCTATTTAATACACCCTCAGATGCGATATATGAACTTACTAAACAAGTAACTGACAACTTAAATAATGATGACAGATGTATTGTAGTATTTCTAGATTTGGTAAAGGCATTTGATGCAGTGCCTCACCATGCACTTCTCAATACACTTTCGCAGTATGGTGTGTATGCATAGGCGCTGACTTTTGAAATTTTGGGGGGGCCCACCAATTCTTCCGCAATAACTACTATATAAATATTTCAGACAATTTTAAAACGAACTTTATTTCAATATTTCTTATATTATAATAAGCAGTATTAAACAAATATTTACAGTTTTAGATACTTATGATGATAGTATTAACAAAAATAAATTCTCTCTTCAAAAACCAAACAAAGTACCTACTTAATATTCTACTAAAAATAAATTATCTTTCACTTAATTGGGAATAATAATTCTCAAGTAATAAAAATGTAGGTAACAAAAGTAGGTAAGCTAGAAACTTAAAATTAAAAATATCACTTATTTTAGAATATTAGGAACTTAAAGCAAATGCGCTTCTAACACTTGTTTTCCTAATGAATTCATCACACAGTTGGTCAAGATTTACACTCAATCATATCCCGATTAATAATTAAAAGCATATTATCGTGAAGTCTTTTCTGGGTCATCGTAGATCTTAGATGAATTTAATCTATGTAAACAAAAATAAATATACGTAAACAAATTTACTATTATATTTGAAACAAATTAATTACGAACTCTACTACATTTTAAACAGTAAGACAGAATACCTAATTTCAAAATTCCAGTGATTAATAATACACAAAGTATTCAAAATTCTTAAAAACACAGCTAATACTTAGTAAACAATTTACACGGAATTACTGGACTGATACAAACTAGTCTTAAGTTAAAGTTCGGCTGCGATGACTGCAGTAGACGGAGAAAATTCAGCTTTAGTAGGTTGTAGGATACAAACGGAGCCTTATACATAACACAGAATAAGGATAAAAGATAAGTTATGATTTTGACTAGTACTTAGCTCAGTTCTGTTAGTTTTGGAGTAAAAAAATATAAATACACTCACAATATTTTTGGCCGGGGGCTCCGCTCCCGACCTACCTTCTAGCCCGAGATTCGAGCCCCGGAGCACCCGAAAGTCGGCGCCTATGTGTGTATGTGCTATACATCTTTAAGAATTATTTATCAGATAGTGGGGTTTGGGAAGTCTCAACATTCTCAAAGTCCTGGGACACGAGACATCGCAGGATCAAAGTACCGGGTCTTCAAGACTTCAAAATAAATTTAGAATCGAGTTCATTTTTGGTGACATATCAATAAGATCGCCATTTTAGTAAAAATCAACATTTTTTATCGAACATAAAATCAAATTCTAACATTTCTAACGTTATTATTAGAAAACGCAAGCAGATCTGAAAATCTGCAGTAGTAAGACCTATCTGCTCATTGTATATTCACGACATTTAGGATCCCCTAGAAAAGACCAGTGCTCTCCACGGAGGAGAGCAGCCCTTTCCAGGGTAAATCCCGTAGTTCTTCCAGCTGTAGAAACTGCCTTCTGAAATATCTATACCTTGACACTTCTATTGGTGCACAATGGCATAGAATATGAGTGATAGTTTCATCCTCCACTCCACACATCCTAGTAGGATCATCTTTCAACTGCATTATATGCAGGTGCTTGTTCAGAGGACAGTGTCCTGTTATCTGGCCTACCATTTGTTTCAAACGTTCTCTGTTGAGCTCAATCTGCTACTTTACGGTGGAGTCAGTCAAGGGCTCCTTTATAAGGAGTCTCGACTCTCTCATTCCAGGGGCCTGAGCCCAATAGTTGTTAAACTGTGCCGTAGCCCAGTCTTGCAGCTCTTAATATATCTAACGTTAATTAAAGTCTAAACAATTCGTATGTTTAATTCTCATACACAGATTCATTTTTTGGTAATAAAATCTTATAATTATAAAACATAAAACAGATTTAGTAAAGTAATTATACTAATCATCATTATTATGATATTTTATAAATAAAATTATTACAAGCATGTCTTCAGTCTCGACCCGCAAGTCCCAGAACACGAGACAATTAAATTTGGGAAAAGTCCCGGGACTTCGAGACACGAAGCTCTATCAGATAGACAACAAATGGTCAAGATCAGAAATGATCTAAGCGAGCCAACTTTAATAAAGATGGGACTCCTACAAGGGACAGTTCTAGGTCCAATCTTGTTTATAACATACATAAATTCATTAACTGAACTTGACATAAATGCCTACATCATATCATATGCTGATACTTTAGTCATATTTAAGGGAAAACATGGGCACAAGCAAAACAAAAAGAACATTGGGTTAAGGATTGGCTAGACACATATAAATTGTCTCTCAATGTAAAAAAAACCACATATATATCCTTTTCGCTAACTATTGCAAGTAGGTCAAAGTTTGACTATTTTTATCGATAGGTAATTTATGTGATGTGATTAAAGACACTCCAGATACAAAATATTTAATCAAAATTGGCGGAACACAACAGTGTACAACTGGAGTGGATGCGAGGACACCAGGACAATGAAGGTAATGAAAAAGCAAATAGCTGGCCAAAGAAGGTACAAAAACAGCCTTGATGGAACCCGAGCCAACCTGCGGGATATATAATACTGCAAGAGTACTGGTAAAGGAACTATTAAGTCAGCAACACAACTGTCTTGGACTGGGGCGCTAGGGCTGAGACACTTATGTATGTTTATCATTTACAGACCATTCAAGACAAAGACCAATGAATTGCTAAAGCTGAGCACGAAACAACTAGGATTGTGCAGTGGACATCCCAACAGGACAAGGCTTTCATACTTCAGGGCACCATTTGCGACCCTGGAAGAAATAGCCATGTTCTGGATGATGAAATGAGAAACAAATAGCAAAATTATTTTGATATGTGGGTATTTCATGATCCGGTGCAGTTCTAGTGTTATTTGTTATTGTATATATTTTATTGATAGGTAAGCAGTTTAAGTAAATTAGGTTAATATTAATATTATTAACAATAGAAGCTATAGTCAGCTCTCAACAAGAGCACTAGTTAGTTTTAAGAATACCATGTATCACTTTTGTAAAATACCCTACGAATCGACAAACAATGCAGCCAGAGCTCCGATCAACCGTACACTCACCTTTTGAGGAAGAACGGGACTAATGGGATAGCGATGAGGCTATATATGCGGTACAATAAGCTCAAGCTTCAGTACAACGGGGTTTTGGCACCATAAGAAAAAAAATTATACGATACGATAATATTACACATTAAGTATAGTTCTGTACAACTCTTTCCAATTATCGGTGCAACTTTTGCACATTTTGTATAATAAATTGCACAATATGTGTGCTGATTAACCCTTCGTTGCTGTCTAGTTAAAACGGTAGTTGTGCGTCAAAGCGTAATATTTTAGCAATCTAGGTTTTTTTATGGCGTTTGGTCAAGGACCATACTGCCAGCCACAATTTGTCAAAAGTCAATTAAATAGAGTAAATTAATTTATTGCTCATACAACATATGTTATCAATGGGGAAAAGGAAGTTTTTTTTTTGTCATTTTAAAATTCCCAGTTCTATAGAAAATGGGTCTAATATCGTGCCTCTCCAAGCAGGTTGAGAAAGGAACCTGAGCAAGCATTTTAAAAATTTTACTCAATGAGTATGCATGCTGTGTGTCTGATGTACCTGCTCGAGGTAAGTTTTTGAATTTTTACATAAACGATGAGCATATTGTTTAATTACCTAATTGCAGCGATTATTTGTTTTAATTGGTCAGATCCAAAGAAAATGATTTTCGTGAAAGGAGAACTCATAGGCCACTCAACGCAAAAGAAATCCTGTGCAGCACATTTTTTCACGATTTCAGAATGAACTCCTGCATTTCCCATCCTGCTATTTTAAACATATCTTTATTCTCCAGAAAGATTTATGTTATGTGTTTGATTAAAAAATCCTCTGGATTAAACAAGTTAAATATGGGGGTTCAAATAATATTCTGATGTTTCAGAAATAAAGTTGAATTCACTTCTTGGGCCACTTTTAAAGCACCGGTTTAATCGTAAAAATGAATTGATTCATGATGTAAATATTTAATTCGCGAATTTAGTCAACAGAAGCTTCAGTTTTTAAATTTGTCTTGTGTGTTTATCCAGTTTATCTATGAATTTGACCAGCCTATTTGACATGTATTTTTGAGCGTCACAAAAAATCCGAAGGAAAATGTCAGAAATATTAGTATTTCTAACAATTTAATTTCAAAGTAATTTGAAAATGCTAAATTTTTGTGGACATCAAAATAAAATTTTTGCAGGTTTTATACTGAAATAGTTCATTCGATAAGTAGTTTATTTAACTCAAATTTAAGCCATGGAGATAGATTAAACCTCCTTGATTTAAGTGAGTGGAAAAACCCGCCATAAAACAACGGTAACGTCAAGAAACGTCACATTTTTATAAAATTCGGAAGTTGCCTACCCTGCATTTCACTTTCACTTTGTAAATGTCAGTGGAAATTGTTAGAATATTTACAAACAGAAGTCATATAAACAAAAAATATGTCAGATCCTGAAAATTGGGGTGAAGACGACGATACTGATCCGGATTATGTGCCCCCTGGCGAAATGGAAAACGGACACATAACGCAGTCTTCTAATTCAAATACAACGGAGTCAGATTCTTCAGGTGAAATTTTTTGTTTACTTTTTTTTATAATATAAACAATATTTTCTGTTGATTATTAGAGAGTTGCAGGCAATCATTATTCACTTTGTTGTTTTAGAGGATGAAAATCAGGCTGGTTCAACTAATGGACAATTCGATACGGACTTACCTACGGCACATAGAGTAAACTTTTTAAATATAGCAAAGTAATCATTTTACTAAGTGTTCGTTTTTAGTATCTGGGGAAATTAACAAATGTTAGTGGTTATACTCTGTACGATGACGGCGAAGTTTTAGATATTTTAGCCATATACACGACTACTATGGTCTTTCCTGGATTTACTCTTCCTTTGGTGATGAATAATTATGTCGAGACTACCATGATGCAGAGTTTCATGGAAAAGAATAAGGTTTTCGTGCTTCTGTGTGCAAAGTAAGTGTTCACAAAATTCCAAAATATGGAAATTCATTATTACTTTTAGTACAACATTCAATGGAATTTATAACTTTGGAGTGACAATGGAAATTTTCGAGAATCAAATGAGGAATAATGTTCTAAATATTAAAGCCAGGGGTCGACAACGGTGTAAGTTGGTACCTGGTTGTGAAATTAAAAATTGGGCAGGCAGGTTAAAGCAAGTCAAAATTAAAATCATAGCTGAACCTGAAATTACCACACCACTTTGTGATACACAGATGCTTTCTTTAAAGAGAAAGAGACTGTTTAGTTCAACAGAATTTTGTGATATTCTAAAAAACTACAAATATAGAAGGTATGTAGCATGGATATACCCATTCTGTGTCGTAATTATGCATTTTTTTTTTAAGGTACCACTTGGCTCAGTATCCTTTACCTTCATGGGTATATGATAAGTACGAAATAAGTTATTACGTAAAATTGTTACTAGATGGACTCTCACATTATGTTGGAGGTGGGTAATTACAGACAAGTACCTAAAAAATGTACGCTAGTTGCTATTTCTCAACCATTTATTGTAATATAGTCTAAGATCTGGCATAAGAAGTTAATACCCTCATCTGTTATTCAGATAAGAAATAGTTTATATAAAAGATAACGTGTAGGCTAATAGATCGCGACTAGGTTGACCCCATGACATTTAATTGGAAAATTGTTGACAGGCGAAATCGAAATTTTGTCTTTAAACGTATATAGCAGCGAAACCATTAATTCTACAAGAATTTTTCAACAAAGCAAATCATTTTATAATCTTTCTAATAATCCCTACCAGTTTTTTTTCCTAGAACCAATGTTTATCTAGATATTCACGAGAGATGAGAAAAAAACACGTTTCCTTGGAAAATGTAAATTTCCAGTTGTATCACTCCTAGCGTTGTTATTTTTTGTCATAAGGCAAAAAATAAAAGATAGCTCGGCTGTTGTAACGGGTTTTTCAAGTAAAATTCTACACTTCTGTACCCCTTACTCGAATTTGCATGAACAGAGACTTTTTTTTAAACATATCTGATGGGATCAAGATAGGTGCAAGTCGATTTAAAAATTTTCTAGACATTTTCCAAGGAAACATGTTTTTTTTCTCATCTCTTGCGAATATCTAGATAAAGGTTGGTTCTAGGAAAAAACTGGTAGAGATCTATTAAAAAGATTATAAAATGATGATGAATTGGCTTTCTTGTAAAAATCCTGTAGGATTAATGGTTTCGTTGCTATATACGTTTAAAGACAAAATTTCGATTTCACCTGACAAAAAAAAGAATTAATTTTTTTCAAATTAAATGTCATGGGGTCAAGATATGGCTAGGCAACCTAGCGCGATTAACTAGCTGACATGTTATCTTTCATAAAAACTATTTCTTATATGAATAACAGATGAGGGTATTAACTTCTCATGCCGGATCTTGTACTAATAGAGCTATCATTACAAACACTGCAGATTTATTTTCATGTCGATTTGTAGACACTAGAAATTTTTCTTTTTAACTGAATAATAAAAATGTTAAGATGTTACTAACCCTCCGCAAGCGGGTGGGTGTTAGAAAAATTATGCTGTTAGTTCAGTGCTTGATTTCCAATAGAAAGTCTTCAACTAGTTCTATAAAGTTTAGTATTTAATGGAGCGTTGACAAGAGTCGCCTAGTTTTCGACCCCATTGGCACTTTTATAGTAAACTATATGATCTCGTCAGATATGCCCTGTAGATTAGGAATCCACTTGTAAAAAAATTGTCATATGTATCGTCGGCTGAGGTGCAAAACCGTGTAACTCCTGAAATAAGGCATGTGACATACACAGTTTTGCACCTCAATTATAAGGGCACAAATCAAAATTTTTTTAGCTACTTAACCATTCCACGGGATAGAGCTTATCATAAAACATATTTTACCAAAATCACTAAATTCTCTGTAGAATTTCGATTTTTAAAATAAGTAAATAAACAAACTTTTGCATATATACATATATGGTAATAAAAAACAAAAATCCTCATTTTCTCCATTCGACTATAGCTGAAAATAAATTACTTTTCGAATATTTTCACTTCACATGACAATATCTCTATGCATCTCTATATCTCTTTGCATCTTGGAAAAAAAATTGTTGATATCTTTAATAACCATTATGCCACTATCGGTGAAAAAATGGCTCATAATATAAAAAATAATAATATAATGGCTGAAAGCAATGACCTACCTCCAAATAATTTAAATTCGATGTTTTTAAAACCTGTTTATGAAAATGAAATCGAGGAAATAATTAATTCTCTAAAAAATAACGCATCTCCAGGTACGAAAGTAATGAAAGGTATATCTAAAAATATAGCGAAGCCACTTTGTCATATCATTAATTTAATATTTACGAAAAGTACATGCCCCACTCATTTTAAAATAGCTTTAATAAAACCAATTTTCAAAAAGGGGGATCAAAATAATGTGGAGAATTATAGACCAATCAGCTTAATATCAAATGTAGCTAAAATTTTTGAGAAGGCTCTTAAAAAGAGAATAGAAGATTTTTTAATAAAACATAATTTACTGTCTAATCTCCAATTCGGATTTAGGAATAATAAATCTACGAATGATGCCATCGCTTTGTTAGTAAGTAAAATTTATAACAGTTTCGACAACGGTAAGGCCTGTGCAGGAGTTTTTATCGACCTCACAAAAGCCTTTGATACGGTCAGTCATCAAAGGCTCTTATTAAAACTTCATTCCCTAGGAATTCGTGGTCCAGCACACGCTTTGATAAAAAGTTACCTGGAAAAAAGACAACAAATAGTTCAAATTAATAATAGTCATAGCACACAAAGAGAACTTACCTTCGGAATACCCCAAGGAACTGTCTTGGGGCCAATTTTATTTATTATTTATTTAGATCAACTACTTGCCTTAAATTGTTCAATAAGTATCATTTCGTTTGCAGACGACACAGTTCTCTATGTAGAAGGAAATTCGTGGAAAGACGTAGAACAGTCAATAGAATCAGATCTACAAAATATTATAAAATGGTTTGACACCAATTTACTTACAATAAAACTTGATAAAACTAAGTACTTGCCATTTGCAAATAATAAAAATGGCCTACCTGCAAACGAGAAAATGAAAATACATTTACCGTTCAGAAACAACTGGTGGACAATAAGAAAGTAGTGATTACATTAAATATTTAGGTATAATAATAGATGGCAGACTGAAATGGGATCACCATATTCAAGCTTTAACAAAAAAGCTAAGATCGTTAATGTACTTGTTTAAGCAAATGGTCTCGATTGTCAATACAGAAAACTTACGTTCAATCTACTATGCGTTAGTACAGTCCTTGTTAACGTATGGAATAGTTGGATGGGGTGGTGCCTACGCAAATACCCTGAAGCCATTGGAAGTTGCCCAAAAGCGTATTATAAAAATAATGTACAAACTAAATATACGACACCATTCTGATTTAGTATACAAAAACTATGACATATTAAATATGAGAAATTTGTACTACAAAGCAGCGCTTATTTACTTGGCAAAAAATAATCTATTATCTTGCAATATTTTACATGATTATCATACAAGATATAAACACCACGAACATATAACATTACCTAAAGCTCAGAAAACACTAGGGCAACGTTATTTTAAATACGTTGGACAAAAAGTTTTCAATACCCTCCCACAAGTATTAAAAAATAGAGTATATTTAAAAAACTTTAAAAAAACAGTTTCGCATTGGTTAATACAAAATCAAATAACTATTCTATTGTAGGTAAGCAACCAGAGAATTTTGTATTTATGTCAAAAAGAACGACACTGTACTAATAATTTCAGTTTTAACCTCTACTATTGTTTATTTAAAAAATTTAATGTCTTAGGGCCAGTTGTACGAACTATGTTGAGCCAAGTTCAGCTTGAACCAAGATCAAAAGCCAAGGTTACGATTGTTACAATAATCGTAACCATGGCTTTTGATCTTAGTTCAAGCTGAACTTGGCTCAACTTAGTTCATACAACTGGCCCTAAATGTATAATGCAATATATTAATTTAAATTATTTAGATCCCAATACAGAGTATCCCGGTTTTGCAGACAAGCATTAACTTAAACAAACCTGGATATTTGCATTAAATTTATTACATATTTATTATCAGAAAATTTGTTTTTCTCATTTTTTAATGTTTATTTATGAATAATTACTTTTTACTTAGGAATATATTTACACTGTATATTTATTTGTAAATAAATATTATTATTATCTTCTATTGTGACTTAAGAAACATGATATTTAGTTTCCATGACTATTAAATTGTTAGCACCAATTCTTTCGAAAATTATGAGATTTTGGTGGGCTATTTTTCTTTCTGTGTTTGTGACCATTACTTAAACAACTTTTTTTATTATTGATGCTGTTTGACAAAAAATACATTTCTCGATAAAAAAAATTAGTTTTACACAAGGACACACCTGAAGAAGTTGATGAACAGGCCAGATATTTTGATCCACCTGAACTCTTTTCGGTTTCCTTCTCTTTTTCTGTTTTTCTTTTGAAATATAATTTTTGTTTGGTAGTAAAATTGGAATAGCAATTTCGATGCCAAACGAAACCATCAAGTTGTTTTTAAAAAGACATTATTCTAGAATATATGTCATATTCTCTTACTCATTTTTTCTTGGAGTTTTAAAAAATCAATAAATGTTGCGCAAACAGTTTCTCAAAACCTTTGATTACAAGGCTCGCCAGTTGTGCCATCAGTAGTACTTTCCATTTTAATTTTTTCTAAAAAGCACATATATCAGTTATTAGTTATAGTAGAAAATTCCAGTGAAAAAATACATACCAACTGAAGTTATCTTGCAAACACTAAACTAGAAAGTTTCTTATGACGTAAAAGTTTTATATTATAGGTCCATATAACAATGAATTAATCAGCAAATATGCTTGTTTATTCTGTAGATAGATTTTAAATATATAAATTTCAAAATATTACGAACCACAAGAGTTATCATGCGCCCAACTATTTAATGATTGCGGGAGGTAGTGAGGGTTGTTGATACACCAGTAGTGAGGTACTGAGTATTTGCAGCAACCATGATGCCACTGATAAGCTTCGAAAACTGACATCACACTACACATTATTAAAAATATCTCCGTTATTAGTTTTCCAAAAAAACTGATTTAAGAACTACTGTAATTTGGAAAAAACAGTGAATATTTTATAGTCTTTTTTATTAATAATATAGTTTGGGAGGTATCGTCATATGAAGAGAAAAGTATTCGAAGAATAATTCATTTTCAGCTGGAGAAAATGGGGATTTTTGTTTTTTACTACCATACAAGCCTATGTAAAAGTTTATTTATTTATTTTAAAAATAGAAATTCTACAGAGAATTTAATGATTTTTGGGTAAAATATGCATCGTGATTGGCTCTATCATGTATTGTGGTTAGTTAAAAAATTTTGATTTGTGCCCTTATATACTTGACGATTTTTTGACGACAAGTGGATTGGTAATCTACAGGGTATAAGCCACGTGTATGACAAGGTCATACTTTTTACTCCAAAAGTATCAACAGACTGAAAGATTGAAATTAAATTGCACTCTAGTAAATTAAAAACCTGGTAATGTTGAAAAATAAACAAAAATCGAAAAGAAATAATATTATTTATTCATCCAGTAAATCTTTTAGGTTTTTAAAGACTTAAGATTTTGTTCCAAGCACTGCAAAAACACCCTTCTTCTTCTATGAGCAGTCTGACTTTAGTCACAAACAGACCGACTTCATAATTTCATTTTGTGATATTACACTATATTAAATTCAAAGACTCTTTGTATCCTACTAGCTGCAATATGTTTTTTATCGATAATTGGGTTGTTGCGCTAAGTTAAAATTTGAGGAGAATCTATGTTAAACAATAACAATTATTCATAAAAAATCATTAGAAACATGTAAAAGTTGAAAAGAAAGTCTTATAATATTATAATATTAATTACAAAAATACATGCATTTAAAACGGAGATGACATAATAATGGCAGTCTGTAGAGAAGTTAGTTATAAAACGACGAGAAACAGGTATTAATTTAGAAACTCGCTGATAGCGACGGAGAAAAAAGACAATCACGACAGTTTAATCTGACATTATATTTAACGTCAAATGGTCAAATTCAACTGACATTCATAGGTTACAATTCGGTATAGTTTAACAGCATCTAGTTATGGATAAATATAAGTGCAGATAGTGTTTTCTGCCGTACTGTGTAAATAATACCACCAATTCACCAGAAAAACTGTTGTTGTTCCAATAATAAACGCTGAACGTAATAATGAATGATTCAAAGCCACCAGAGAAGGACCAAGTCTTCTTATTGTGTAGATCATTTCAATGTCAAGTAAAGTAACAAATTACAATGTATTCTAAGCGTTTTATTTGTGGTGAGTTGTATCTTAATGTAGGGATTTGATTTTTAATATGGATTTATGTTGTAGGAAAAACGGCCCGCATTACAAGATTTGTGTGGGGTTCTAGCTGTTACAAATTTAAATTACCCGCCAAACTGGTAGATAAAACAGGGTGTATTACTGTATTCTTAATGGCTCTAAATTAGATTGTTATTCATGCTTTGACTTCCTAAAAGGAGGGAAATGGCTTTAATCTGCTTTTATGTATTTTATCTAGTTTATGTATATACAATAAAGTGCAGTTGTTTTTGTTAGCTATTGATTATTTATGAAGCTCCTAGACGCCCCATAATACTAGGATGATCAATAAATTAAGAAAGGAAATTTAAAAACTCGCCGTTGAAAAACTATATGAAACAAACTGTGAAAGTCGTCTAAAGTCGGTGAACACAATCAGTCGGAAATGGCTACGAATGCGTTGGATTGTAGTTATAAATGCCCTTTGAATTATGCGTGTTATAAATACATATCGTTGTTTATTGCTTAGATAGATACTAGCATAAAGTACTTACCTATTTATTATTTTTTGTTATAATACAGACCTTTCTTGATATCTTTGTAAGTCTCATTCTGACTCTTCTTAGAAGTGAGTATCAATGGATAATAAATAATTTCTTTAGTCGATGAACTTATTTTGTTGTTTTCAGTTAGATACGCATGTATATAGTTAATAGGAAATAAAACAATGAAAAGGAAATATTTAATAAAATACAAAGTATAGTTAACGAATTCATCTAAATTAAATAATAAAATACATATTAGACATATTATGTAATATTAATAAGATAAGATAAAGGAAGTTCTTGCAGAAATTACAATAGTTTGTACTGTCTATTATAGCAGCTGTAACGTAAGTACCTTGCAGCTTTTGCACTTCCAACCATTGCAATGTCAAAACGATCGTCTCTTTTTAAAAATTCGCTGACCATAAATATATCTACCGCAAGTAGAATGCCACAATTAGCTTTTACAGATATACTGCCTTAGTCGTTTTGTAAAAAAATATTAACAATAACTGCAAACATCAATCACTGCTAGCTAAACGTCAAATTTACTTTTGACATATGAGGTTATTTTCTTTCTTGTCAGCAATATCAACTTATTCGTCTTCATCTGTTCTGCTTATAAGTTCACATCTAACTGCCGTTATGATGTCACAGGAGTTTTCGCGGCACATTCAAATAGTCGAAGTTTAACAATTTTTTAAAATATGTTGCGCTAAGAATTTTTCTTCCAAATTAAATATATAACTAAATTAAGTCCTCCACTACCATATTTCACCATTTTTGAAAATTCGTCAACAACCCAATTGTGTGTATATTTTTTAGAATACATCCCAAAAGATCCGATAAAGCTGAGCTATTGGTTTGTTCAGAACTATCAGTTAAGTCATGAAGAAAGATTGCACATTTTGAAGTTGAATTCTGCACTAGAGAGGCTAAGACTAGAATATAAGTTTTTGACACTGGTAAGCAACTGATTTTTATTCCTGTACTCCAATTACATATACAGCTCTTTTTACAAAAGTTGCACTAATTTTTATAAGCTACAAGATGGTTTAAAAAGATGTGATAGAAATATTCGAAGATACGGAATATAACTCCGTTACTTGAAGAGATACCAAAAAACTTTTAACGAAATTCTATATAAATCTTCGTTACTTACTTCCAACAGTGTAAAAAAAATACTAAACCAGGCAGGAAATAATGGCATTACATAGAGAATTTTATTTTATTTTATTATTTATTAATTGGAACTGAACAAGTAATTATAAAAACATTCTTTAAATTCAATAAGTTATTCCAATCTTTATTTAGTATAATAAAACAATAACATGATATGGAATTAAATTGAAGTAAATTCAGATAACATCACAAAAAAACAAACAACTGAGGAGATAGAGTACACATATTAATTCTTTTAATTTTGTTTTTTCAGTTCGACTACAAATTTTACGTAGAAAAATAAAAGCTGTTTTGAATTTTTTTGTACCTTTAAGATAAAGGAGTAAAAATTGATATAAAAAGAAATAAAACTTAACAATCAACATTTTTTTATTCAAGACGGTCCACCTTTTGCCATTGTTTTTTTTTAAATAGTTGTAGTCCAATATTTTAGCTATAAAGTCGCATTTTGTCCTCTCCATTACCTCTTAATATAAGAGAGATAGTCATTTTCATATAGTGGGACGAGTTTAAAGAAATTTGCATGAGAAACGATTTAATACATTAAAATTTGGTTTTTATATTATAAAACAAAATAAGACCTTTGCTATAATTACTACTACAATTTTTATTATTTGTGTTGATGCAAATTAAAATTATTGCATTTGTAGAATTTTGAGCAATTCACTTTTCTTTTACAAATGCAAATTTTTTTTATACTGCCCCCTCCGCTTCCGCTCATTGGATGAATATTTTACTAATAACTAACATCTATAATTCTAGATTAAGGCAATATCAGAATTGTTATGATTCATTATAAACATTTTTCAATAAAGGTATTTTGTGTATTCATCTTCATGTTATGTACTGGATGAACAATGCAAAATTATAAAGAATTTATTATTGGGGAGCATTCTTCGGGAATACATAAAAATAAATTGAAATGAACTAGAATGAATGAAAATGAAAAGCACTAAATGAAAATATCTTTAAAGGACAAGGGAAATGTATTTTCGCCTACTTATTTCATAAAAATAAAACGTCTTTAAAATCATTAAACGTTAATTATCTATAGTTGAACATATGGTCTTTATCTTTCTTTACGTTTTACATTTGAAAAACAACAGTAAGTTGTAATAATAGCATTTCAAAGTAAGCATGTTTGCAGTTTTTTAGTAATTTTTGACGTTTTTCCGAACCTTAAATGTATATTTCAGTTAGATGCTCTCAATGAACCAAAAAAATTTATACCTCATTTCATTGTTGAGTATTTGAGCTTTTAAATAATGATCAATTTATATTGGTTCATCAAGCGCATCAATATATAAAAGACGAAATCGTTTCCACGGGAGTCGTAGTGGTGTCGAAGTTGCGTGCGAATTTAAACGTGCCAGCCCTCAAAACCACATATTGTCGTGTGTATTGAATAAAAATATTTTTTTCTGAAATCGGTCAAGAATGTCTACTTTCTCGGTGCAATTTCAGATTCCAAAATACGCTATTCTAGTATTTTGGTCCATGCTAAGCAACTATCAGAAAACAGTCCGGGAAAGTTACTTTCGGAGCTTAGGCAGGAAATAATAAGCACCGAATCTCCGACTTTTTCTTTTTTTTTTTGTGCATTTAAAAAATTCCTTAATTTATGATAATATTGATTGCAATTTCAGAAAAAATAGTATGTGTACCAAGTAGTAAAAGCACATTCCCAGACTTCAATGCTTGTTTTCCTCGACTTCACACCTTGGCCAACAATTTACAGCGTCACACAGGGGTCCCAAAATTATTTTTCAGACCAATTTTTTTTGGTTGTCACTGTGCTACACTCGTGCGGCACAATCCCACACAAAAAAGTCATCTGCGCGGGGGTACTGACCACACCTATCCCTTGTATTTTGAGCCGCTGAACACGAATCTGACCTTAGTTTTTCCCCAGCATGTCAGGTTTTTCTTTTAACAGCAAATAAATATATAAATATTAGTCTTTTTTGCTTTAAAAAAAAACCTGACGTATAGGGGAAAAATTAAGGTCAGATTCGTGTTCAGCGGGTCAAAATACAAGCGATAGGTATGGTCAATACCCCGGCACAGACAACTTTTCTTTTTTGTGGGCCTGTGTTATCAATATACACTGAGCTCTCCAAAAAGTATCCTCAGTTCATTGAACTGCGGAATGAAGCCCATCAAACGTATAGCAACAAACTTAAAAATGCAAGGAGACTATACTACGACAGACAAATGAGTCAAGCAGAAAACAAACAAAAACAGATGTGGCAAATAATATCTAATTTACAAAATAAAGCACATCTTGATCATAACATAGAAATTACTGAAAATGACACTATTTTAACTAACACAGATCTAGCAAACAGATTCAATCAATATTTTACTGCTGTTCCACTCTCAAGTACTAGTAATGATCTAGCGTTTCTTGAATCCAACGTGCCAGTGAAATACAACTCCCTGTTCCTAGCACCACTGGTAGACTCTGACATAATTCAGATAATTAATAAATTAAAATGCTCTAACTCTAGTGGTGTTGACCATGTATCCAATAATCTTTTAAAAAACTGTAAGTATCTTATTTGCAAACCTCTAGCATTCATAATCAATTTAATGTTCCAGGGGGGCGTTTTCCCATCGAAACTTAAGCTTGCAATTGTAAATCCTTTGTACAAAAAGGGGGACGTAAACATTATCACCAATTATAGACCTATTAGCCTTACCTCTAGTTTTTCAAGTCTTAGAAATTGCAATAAATGATCAGTTAACCATATACCTGTACACAGTGTACACATACGAAATAAT
Organism: Rutpela maculata; assembly: GCA_936432065.2. Lineage (NCBI taxonomy): Eukaryota > Metazoa > Arthropoda > Insecta > Coleoptera > Cerambycidae > Rutpela > Rutpela maculata. The sequence goes on from OW386292.2 coordinate 51,459,061, forward strand.
CTCTCCAAACCAGCATGGTTATACCAAAAATAAAAACACTGATACGGCCGTCACTAATTTTGTTATTGAAATTTTTAGAGCAATAGACAATAAGATTCCAACTCTGGGGCTCTTTATAGATTTTACTAAGGCTTTCGATAATGTAAACCATGAGCTATTACTTGCAAAACTCTTTAGGTATGGCATTGGGGTGTAAATCTACAATTGTTTGAATCATATCTTCAGGGACGCACTCAGATAGTTCGTTTGTCGAATGGAAAAGCAAGCTCTAGTCTAAACATAGCAGCTGGTGTCCCTCGGGGATCAATCTTAGGCCCTTCACTTTTTCTACTTTTTGTAAATGACCTGATTTTTTATTTGAGGAATATAAAATCGGTAACAATTATACAATATGCTGACGATACCAATGCATTGATATCAGCTGAAAATATAGACAGTCTCATGACACTTACGTGCACAGTATATGATATGATTGTGAAGTGGGCTCAGCAAAATCATTTATGCCTAAATGAAAATAAAAAATAAAACGCAGTGTGTGCTATTTAGATCGAAGAGATTTACATACTCTCTGAACAATAATTTTCCTATAAAAACTAAAAACTGTATCAAAATGCTAGGAATCACCTTAGACAGTCATCTGCAATGGAACTCTCACATTGAAACTGTGGAAAGCTGAGCAAATCCTGCTATGCATTAAGATTTCTAAAAAATTTCTGCAGCAGCAACATCCTTAAAACACTGTATTATTCATCCTTTCACTCCCATCTGAGAAATGGTATTGTAAACTGCAAATCTAGATTATCGGGAATCCTGCAGAAATGCTTTTCGCCAACTAGGTATATTAACGGTTATTGAAGTTTGCTGCTTCATTTTTAAAAACAGAGGTATAATTCACCCAAAATATAACTCCCCACGACCATAACACTCATCATAAGTTTGAACTTCAACCTGATTCTCACTCGACCTCTTTATACCAAAGAAGCATTATATACATTGGCTATAAACTATTTAATTTTTTACCTCTGAAAATTAAGGAGTGTGGAAATCAATATATTTTCAAAAAAACACTCAAAAAGTACTTAATAGACAAAAATTGTTACACACTGAATGGATTTTTTTACATTGTATTTATATTTATCTGTTTGTATTTATATTTTACTTTGTACTTTTATTTTACTTGTTAGTTACTAGTTTTATTACTTTATGAAGTGCACTTTTAAAGCTTGTTGTGATGTGGCTTATCAAATATGTTGTATTATCTTTTTGATGTATATATGTAACTGATGAAAATAAAACTATCTATCTATTTATAATGTCGTCTCTAAAAGCCCATCAAAAATTTTTTTGAATTGGTTCAGGGATGTAGGAGAAATTGTCGAATTACATTCACAACATTAGGAAAACGGTCGTATGTCACATTTTTTGATAAATTGCGTTAATGGTATTTCCACATATAAATCCCATATGCGACACTCCTTTCATGTCGTTGAAACGCCGCATTTGACCTCGAAAACAGTTTAAATGTCCAACAAAGTTTATATTTCTACAGTAAAAATGTAGTAAGACACTGTTGCCATTTTAAAATTTACTATTATTGTTTATTTGCTCAATATAATATAGAAGTAACGTAATTTATATTAGCCAATTTGAGTCACTTAAAAATATTAATTAGATAATAAACGTACCTTCTCATTTTAATTATTTTTGTTATATTTAATAACTTCAAATATTATATATTTTGTTGTTATATTGACAACATGAAGTATTTTATTTATACACAGTGTGTATTTTTTTAGATGGATTCACCAAAATACACAAAACAACAAGAAAATTCAAAATCAAACGACGCATAGGTTATACGATGAAAGCAGTACTAACTCTCTTCGATAAGACTATGTATTGCTCGGAGTAAGTCGGTTCAACAGTGTATGGCGGCGACTACACGCAACAATGTAATCTTTACATGTTCATGTACAGTCGAATTTTATGACTGTTCAGATTAACTGCGCAGGTGTCTGGTCCCTTTAATAGGGAGCAGAGGCTGATCGTGTCGCACAAATAGCTCTGTGCTGCTCTGTGTCGCATATGGGATTTATATGTGGTATTTCTGTAATCAAATCTACCTAAAAAACATATGATGAACAGTTTTAATATCAATATTGAAACGAAATAAAGTAAAATGATATTTTTAGGACAGGAAAATGTGTTGTGACAGTTGCGGCACAGAAATTACAGACCCTAGTAAAGTATTCGCAATGTCGAAAGATGGCATTCAAAGCAACTATGTAAACCCTGGTGAGCAATAATTTTTTAAACATCATTACAACTTTAATTTATCCATAAAATGGACCGAGTTGTGATGTCCTTATGGTTTCATTATACTCTTTTCATTAATTCCTCATTTTTAGGAGGACATGTCTATGAAACTGTGACTGTAATGTTTGCACAAAATTTCCAGTTAGTTGGAAACCCTTCGAAACAGTTTTCATGGTTCCCTGGGTATGTACAAGCAATAACTAACTTTTGTTAAAATTAATCACATGAAAAAATACATTTTAGGTATTCCTGGACAATCATGCAATGTAAAAGTTGCAATAACCACTTAGGATGGAGGTTCTCGAGCACAATTCTAAAACCTAGTTGTTTTTATGGTTTAGCTAAGAGTGGCTTTAAAGTTGTCATTCATAAGAAAGCATCATCGGAATATGAATTTCCCGAGCACTATAAGTCTAGAGGTACTACGTATGCAACTGATTACATACCCATATAATAAAAAAGTAAGTTGTTTTTTTTACCAGCAATTTTCCATATTGATGCCACTTTTATCTAACTTCAAGAGATACAAGGAAAATGGTGGAACTTAAAATACAGGGTAATTCAGATCTTATCGGAAAAACTTAGTAATTATTACATCGATGTGAAAGATATTATTGACAGTCATAAATTTACCATAGAAAGTTCTTATGTTCAGATCCGTGAATCGAAATCCATTTTCAGAGGATTTGTCCCAGCTCTTCTTTAAAGGCAGGTTATAGCACGGGAGCCATCGACCAAAATTTCTCGTCATCGCGACATGGACAAATCCATAAAAACTGTTTAGTTTAAGGGGAAATAGGAAACTTTGTTATGTAAGGCAAAGCTCTGACCCGTTGCAGATGTGGTAGAAAAACGTTTTCCGTCGGTAAGAAAAAATCGCGTAATTTTTTTATAGCACCTCGTCCGCTTTTAATGGAATCCCATTCAAAGTATAAAAACAAACACCAAAACCAAGAACGGAAATGTTCAGCATTGTAGAAACCTGATAAATGTAGTACTAATTGCTAAAAAAAATGGCTTGACCGAGTTACAGCGATATGGCTAAAACTTTGTTAGATGGTTGACCAGGATCTATACATCCTAAAAAAAAGTCTAAACGCACATTTTCCTTGTCGTACGGTTCCTTCCTTGATCGAAAAATATTTTTAAACTGCAACGCCATCTCTGGTGTTAATGTTATAATAGTAAATTGTACTTCTTGAAGAAGGCACTAACCATAGAAATCCATTTTACCATTTACAGAATAAAAATATATTTCTTAGTTTCCGAAATATGGCTTTGGGAATGTTAACTGAAACACACTGTATATGAATAATATTCGTAATCTACTTTTTGTACTTAACATTTTAAATAATATTTGTAATATTCAAGAAAATAAGCAACTTTTGTTCTTAGACATTTTTCTTCAGAGGTCATGGTGTTTTAAGCTCATTATTAACGTCGAGGTGTGAAAAAGTTTGGGGCAAAAGATGTTCCTTTGTTATCAAGGCACAATAGTCCAAAAAAAAAAATGGGAGTGCCATTTGAAAAAGTGAAATTTGAGATCCTAGATGTGCCTCCACCAAATCGCAAAAAACCATCCCCACCTCTGGACCCTACAACTTTTGTTGAAACTGTTTTCCCTGCATCCTTCCCCGAAGAAATATCCGGCTGGTTAGTTTTCCAATTGTCACTCTGTATACGAAAAAAGTTCACGGGGGAAAAGGTTGAAATTTAACTTAAGTGGTTGTAATGTTCACTGCGTTAGGTAGATTTGCATCTTTGTTTTTTGTGCATTTGATACGTTTGGCTCTTCAATTTCCTCTCCCCTGCTAGTTAGATTTGCCTCTGTATTTTTCCTCCCTATCTACCCTTCTGCATGTGAGTGTGATTATGTGTGTATATGAGACTATTCACACACCCGAGTTACATTTGCAGGATTCCGACAAATTACAGAACATGAGAACACGAAACATCTTGCGTCTTTCTAACACGACTGAAAATGGATTTTCTGGGAACAAAAACGCAGAAAACATCCGTTCCAATTTTTTTTATGTGTCTAAATCCTAAGAAAACGGACGAGTCGTGATACCTCGCGGGAACCGCAAAAAATTACATTTTACAAATTCATTCACCCCCACGACAACGCTCAAATCGTCCGTTTTAGGTTTTTCATGATTGTTTTAAGCGAAAATTCTCAAATTACACTGAATACGAAAGGGTCGCGATGACAAAATTTTCTACTTTCAAATTTCTTGGGAAATTTTCCAATTTTCTCTTCATTAGCTGCTTGCCCAAGGCAGAAAATGTCTTCAAATTTTTATAGAGTTCCAGACACCGTACTTCAACACAAAAACCAGGAAACAGACGTGTCGCGATAACAATTTTAGCCCATATTTTTTACATGTTCATTATTGTCTTTTGATCGTTTAGCAACGTTGAAGACTTCCACCATAAAGGACTTTTTTTTTTATTTGAGTATAAACTGTCTGAAAAAGTTTGAAATTCTCATGTCGCGATGAGGCTGAAAATCCTGGTCGATGGCTTCCGTACTATTATGTAAAGTCAAGTTGTTGTTAACATTGCCGTTACCAGTTTTGGGTATGCGAAATTTTATATTCTATAATAGTAATAATAATAATAATAATAATAATAATAATAACTTTATTTTCATAGACTTACAAGAAGTATCGAAATATAGTCACAAAAGTAACAAAAGGTTTTACACATTAAAATTGCAAGGTAAAAGTACAATATATTGATCCAACTTTGGATTTATTATCTATTCAGTTTTATTTCAGATACCAGTGTTGTATAAGTAAATATTTTGAACATTTTTTCTTCATTTCTTTTGCGCTATCATATTTGTATTTATTGCACATTCCCTAAAAGTATTTTGAATAAGATCTGAATCACTGTGTATTTTACAAATAAACCACAAGCAATTTAACCTAAACTATAAAAATTATATGTTAATACGCGAACCTTTTAGTGAAAACTGTTCAGTAGATTTAGATAGTATTGCCAAATTTAAATGTCCGTTTTATGAATATTCAATGTAAGGTTGATTGCTATATGAGACCAGTATTACTATATAGTTTTTAATCGTTGATCAAATTAAATACAGTTGCCTTCAGCTTCAGCATGTATTTAGATAACATTGGTTCCAGGGAGCAACCAATTAAGCAATCCAAACCACGTGACTTTTAACATGGCGTTGAGGGCAAACATCCGGCAAACGTTTGTTTTCATTCGTTAAACGTTTGTTAAAGAGTTTGTTTTTCGGTTGCCTTGGCTACGTTTCCGCGAGTTAATTAAAATAAACCCCATGTTTGCCCTCAACGCCATATTGAAAAATAATTTTGACAGGTCGTTGGATTGCCTAATATGGGGTATGTGCATCATATAACTAACATAACCTCAAATTTTAAGTTTTTTAAGTTTATTCTTATTTTTAATGTTTCTATACGCATTTCTAGCTTGGAGCCATACTCGCTCCAAGCAAATATTTAAAAATTCACGTAAACAATATTTCAGTATTGTTGACTAATAAAAATAGACTGCTAATTATAGGTTATATTTCTAACCTGCAAAAAGTGTCTTATTTTATTGGGACAAACGATTTAAAACTTCATAAACATTACATTGAACCTAGATTTTGGTTGAAAGTACAGGAACCAGGCAGAAATTTTAATAATAGCTACGTAATACATGTAAATCTTAAGAAATATATATTTTTGAGGTTAGTTGTGACGTTACGTGCACATGCCCTATTACACTTATGAATTCACATTTCGCCATTTAATTTGGATGTTACATACATTTTTTGTAGACTTTATTATTACAATAATTTTTCTCGTTTTTCAGATATTTATACTGTTTCTGTGTTTGATTTTGGTAAGACTAACAATTTTATACAAGGTAAAAAATATATTATTTATTGGTAGAATTTTTTATTTCTTCAATTTTAAGTATGTGTATAAATGATGTTCTTTATTTATTATATAGTAATAACCAAATCTTGTATGTATATATATTTGTATAGAGATGTATTTGTTTTAACAGTATTTCTGAGTTTTTGTTATGAAAAATGATAATAAAGTATAGTTTAGGGGAATATTTTTCTTTCTTTTTACTTCTATGTTCCGAAGGAACGAGGAAGTATGGTGATTGGTGATGGTGCAGAAAATCATTCAGATTCGTTTATTTTGTTCTTGATCAGTTACAAATTATTGTACGTGATAAAAACAAAGAAAGATACAATTAAGCGTGACTTAAATTAACTTAACCTAAACAAAGAACTCGGACAACGAATAAGACATTTATCCACTAAAAACAATTTCTTTTGTTTTATAGAATAAATTAATATTATTTTGCTTCAATTCACCTGGCAAATTATTGAACATTTTCAACCACAAGTAGTCTGGTGATTTATTTGTGATTGTCAGTTTAGAAAAGAGCACATGAATATCATATTTATGTCTAATATGTGCGTCATGTACAGTTGACTGCACACTTGTTAGGTTTGTAAAAAATGTTGGCGTGAGAATTAAAAATGAACATAAACAGTGTTGTACACTCCGATTAAAGAACTTATATCTAGATACATAATGGCTACCTTTTCTTCATATACCTTATTTGCTCCTAACATAGTCACATTATATGTCCATTAAAATGGATAGATGAACATCACATCCCATAGGCAACAGTGGCGGGTATATGTAGAAGGGAAAAAGTACAATATTGTACATATTTTATGTAATAATTGTTGGTTAACCTCTATGAACATAACCGCGGATTTAAAATATATAATAGGTAGAGATGTTTTATTCAAGGGAAACATGTATTGAAAGGATATTATTTATAATATTATTATTACAACTGTAAACTGAACGCCATCATGTTACAACTATGACCTACTTACTTATGAAACGACCGATTTTCTTCTTTTCTAAACTGCCTTCTGCAAACGGCACAGCACTTCAACATGTAGCATTAAATTTTCACTAAACTGTGTAAATATGAATAGAGAATATTACTTAGGTATTAAGCAAATCACAATTTAAAATAAAACTACTTTTTCATCACTTTTTGGTCGGAGAACACGAAAAACATTTATTGACATTAATGGCGGACACTGTCAAACTGAGATTATGATAATCAAACTGAACCGATCGTGTAGAAAACAGCCGCGAATAGGCCGATGGGCCAATCAGAAACTTATGGGAAGAAGTGCCTTAGATTGTGAGTCTTTCAGCAACAAATAAATCAATGCCATTATGTATCTAGATATAAGTTCTTTTATCGGAGGTTGTACACAATTAAATGCCGTATAAGAAATTTTCGGGTGCATATTTCTATCTTGAATAGTTGAGGCAAGAAATGTGTTCAGAGATATGGCACAATAGTCCAATTAATAGGTACTTTTTTCTTGCAAAATAACGTAAGTCACTTTTTCTTTTTACAAGTATTCGGGGGTTTATTCTAAGTATTTTGTCAAGTTGGCGGGGGTCAGCGGTTGTTGTTGCGAGTAATTGAACCGCCATCTTTGCGAGTTAGATGCAAATATCTCGCCAACCATTGAAGCTATTACAAAAATAGTAAGCACCATTTTTGTTCAGCACTAAACATCTCCGTAAATTCCTTAACAGGTTTATTTTCGTAGAACTAACCGTTTACGATTTACAGCACATCAAAGTTTTCAAAACGTAGTTTTTGGGGATAGTTTTGTAAAATATTAATGGTATATTAAAATATCAAATAGCAATCATGTAGAGCATTAAATTCTCTACACTTTATGTGACAAACGACACTGTAGGACTAATATTTTACGGGCTACAGTCATTTAGTCAAATTTAATATTGCACTTTTTATTACAATTGTGCGTAGTAATCATCAAATAATTATTACACTGAAAATTTGAGCTCGATCCGATATGTAGTTCCAGAAATATACTGCTTTAAAATCTAACTCATCATAAGCTGAGGCGGTCGAATCGCTGCCGTAAATGTCTCCACAGTCCTACCTTGCTTACCTAATAACCTTGCCCACCGCAATCGAATGTCAGTGTTAGTATTATAGTACAGTACCTAGAAATTTTCGTCAAAAACCCGACTTCTAAATATACTCATATTATCAAAAATACGATACCCCGACACCCGTACCATGTCGTTAAGGAAAGAGGAAGACTTGTAGTTGATCCGCATCGTAAATCGCACGCCGAAATTCTGAAATTCGGCTCGACACGAACGAATCAAAATTAACATTTTTGGCATTTTTCTATTAAGGTGGCCATATTTATGTGCTAAATTCTGCGTATACTAACATGATTTTAAAGCTATCTTTTTTAAAAAGTATAAGTCATATTTATAAAAGTTGCACATCAACGGAAACTAGAATCTTTAACTTAGATAAGGGGTGTTTTTATATTGTTAAAAAGTGATATTTTCATAGATAAAAAAAATGTTTAACATGTACCTTAGAAACGATGTCAGCTCGTCACTTCAATAATTATTTTACACTAGTTCAAATAAAAAATAAGGAAAATCAATACAGGCCTTACCTAAGTTAAACATTCACCCATGTTATGAAAAAAAGAAAAGTCGCATTAAACACTTCATAGACTAGAAAGATAGAGTTAAATTTTGCTATGCACTTTCACATGTTTACTAAATATACTGACATTTTATTTAGCAGAGACACAGTAAAGAGGGGAATTTTATACGATTTCAGACGCTATAGGCTATTGTCTTAGTTCGGTTACTGTCTCATAGATGACGCAACAAAAAGAAGTGATTTGGTCTAAATTTCATGATTTTATATAAGGTGGACTAAAAAATGTTCAATAAAACGGATCTAATAAATCGATAAAATCGTTAATAATAATTATTCCCGACAAGTTTTAAAGGTTTATAGCTGTTCTGCATTTACACATGTGGAATTTGAAAAAATATAGGCCCCATAAGAAACTTCCTACATTTAATAATACCTACAATAAATGAAAAATTGTGTAAAGGTTATGTATGTAAATTTCTGGGTTGTTTTGGATGAATTACGATAAAAACACATTATATTAACATTAACAAAAAAACGGTTGTCTGTTTACCTACATTGAGCAACGGCAATTATTGGGCTAAAAATTTATTTGGTAAACGTTTGAGAAGCAAAGAAATCTGATGAGTCAAAGAACTTGTGTGGTACAGTCTTGGATCCTAGTTCTTTACTCACTTACCTTACCCTAGGAACTGTATTGTAATCGCGAAACAAGCATTCTCCTATCTCTGACATTTATTCGATTTTTTATGCTCCAGATTTTATCGACTATAAGAATTAATGTCTTTCAATTCTGTCAATCTGTTGGCACGCGATATATTTATAAAAACTATTTTATGGAGAAACGTAATATTTTGTTGTAATATTGACAAGAAACGAAACACCTAATACTTTTAGTGAATAATATCCCAAAAACATAATGAAAAAAATAATAATAATAATTCTTGGAATGTAGAAGAAAGAGAGCCTGTTATATATTTAACGAGAAAAAGTATACAAGGTGGTAAAAGAAAAGAATAATCTGGAGAATAATTAATAAGTAAAAAATGCCAACTATAGAGTGAAGTTTTATGTAAACACTTACAAATTTTTGTTTTTATGTTAGATTTAGGAGATTAAAGATTATTATAATCAGATACTTATATCAAAGAATTTCTTCTTATTATAACTTTTAGGTGCAAAAGTTTGGCCTACGAGTCTGACATGCATGTATAATCGTTTACATTGACTTACACTCCTTCAGACGACCGTATGTAATGGTGGAGTGAAATTAGGATTTTAATGTGAATTGTCTGGTCAAGGCAGTTCTTCTGTTTTAACGTGTTCAGGGGGTCAACTTAAGTTCACAGCTCAGTTTTGCAGTTTCTGCGATGTCAACGTATTGTTTATTTAAACAATTTAATTTTTTAGACCGTGTTTTCCATCGGTTTTCTTTGAATATCTCGAAATTTGTAAGTCCTATGAAAAATAATACTGTACCATTAAAGTACATAAATTATAATTCACTCAAATTGTCATTATTATTTAAAAAAAATTGAACATTGCAAAATTGTGCGTTTTTAAACAAATTACTGTTCTTTAAAAAATAATGGATAATATTCAATGAAATTTTGAAATAATCTAGCTCTTATAAAGTACATTTAAAATTTCAAATTGAAATGATTACTAAAACGGCTCAAATATACAATTATTGCTAAAACTTTGCACCCTTGTGAAATCCTGCCATCAAGACCAAGAAATGTGTACGATGGCTCAAATTGTAGCTTTCTATAAGCATTTTAAGATCACGGAGAAAAAAAAAAATTTTCTTTCAAAATTTAAACCCGTTTTATTGCAGTTGTAATTTTAGTTACAAATTCAAGTAACTCTGGTCTTTTTATGAAATCAAAAATGGTAAACGAGTAATGAACGTAGATTAAAAAAAAACAACTTAAAAAAAAATTAATGCTCTAATTGTATTTAAAGCTGATATACGTTAGTTTTTATGTTTAGGTCACTTATAAATAAACAAATTGATATTTTTTATTGAAATTGGGGCTGGTTATTTTCCAATGCTTATTATTTTGTTTCTGCTATTTGAAGATAATCCAAAGCTACAATTGGTAGAATAACAACGAATAATGCGGCTTTGAGAACATAATGCAAATTTTCAATTTTTTTATAACTTTTTTTAATTTTTGTCATGAAAACGATAAACCAACCTAACTTGAACAGCTACCCTTATGTTCATGTACACAGCTTTGTAAAATTTTTATTATTACTGATACAGTAAAAAAAAATATTTCGCGAGTAGGATTTGAATCCCGCCGAGACGTTCTCATCGTGAATAAAAAGTGCTCGTCGCGTCGCCTTACCCACTTGGCTACCTAGCGACTAAAGTCCGCTTTGTAAAATCTATATATAACATTCGAACCTTTTTGGTGATTTTTCGGATCTCTAACAAAATTGCTAAAGACCCCACTTTCGGGCCTCTATACAGTATCTTTTAACAATTATAGCTTTGGATTATTTTCAAGTAGCAGAAACGAAATAATAGACATTGGAGACTTACCAGTCCAAAGAGCAATGTTAAAAAAAGGGCATTTTTGGCCCGTCCGTGATAAAGTGTGGAAGACATCCTTTTTTACTAATTTTGAGGTGGTGAAACGAATCCGTCACCCGTTTTGCCAGCAGATCTCCGAAACACATTCAAAACCCACCCTTATTTGGTGGTGACATTGGAATTTTGCAGGAAATTCTCTTAAATACTAAGTTTCGATAACTAAGTAGAAAAAGAAGTAAAAGAATCAAGTTCACCTTTTCAACCCTCCTCGCCATTCTTTAACAGCCCCTAAGAAGGTTGTAAGCTACAATGACTACTATGTAGTTATCTACATATTTTTTTAAAAAACAGAACACCTCATTGAGTCGTTACTATCAGAATATAATAATCTGATTACTTCTGAGTACACTCATACGCCTCATCACGTAAAAGCGCCACCCCTTCACCTTCTTAGAGATATTGATCGGTTTTAATTACAAAAAAAAAATCCTAATACACAGTTGGATATTTTTTATCATATTAAGGTGACTTGGCCAATTCAGATCACTCCTGAGTATTTCTTACCCCTCAAAGGAGGGGGTAAGAAATACTCAGGAGTGATTACTGTTTTGGCCCATTCGTGGTAAAGTGTGTATTTTTTTTACTAATTTTGGGGTGCTGAATACGAATCTGTCATTCGAATTGGCTAAATACATCGGGAAGACAGTAAAAAACAACCCTTATTTGGGGGTGGCATTGAAATTGATATAACAACTTGCAACAAAAGTTATTCTTTGAGGCAGGAAATTCTTTCAAAATACTCAGTTTCGTTAGGTAAGTAGAAAAAGAAGCAAAAATTGTAAATTCACCCTCCCCCTCGTTTTCCCCACCATCCACCACCCATAAGAACGGTGTAAGTTACAATATCTTATATACGGTTATTTATTCATTTAAAAAAAACAAAACTCCTCGTTAAATGGCTATTATCAGGTTATAATGTAATTACTTCCCCACCAATTAAGGTGGTGGATTTTATCTTTTTAGAGTTTTTATTGGTTTTAATTGCAAAAGAAATTCCTAATCACCCAGTTTGATGTTTTTTTATCATAATAAGATGATTTAGTTAATTCAGATGAATATTTCTCACCCCCGAGATATTTCTGAGATAGTAATCTCTGTGCCACATCCCCACCTCCCGCAAAACGAGTACCTAAATGATACGTTAATATATATATTTTCAATAAGTATTTAGGGATAATTTTTTGAAGTCACTGAGTTACTCTGTTATGATAGAAATCCATGTAAGAGGTAATGAAGGATTTCTGATGTAATAAAAACGACTCGAAAGTCCCAAAATAGTTACTCCCACCGTTTCGTGGGTAGATTTGGAATTTGAGAGGGCCATAAAATGAAAAAAGATTCCCAATCTAACAAACAAAAATTATTTAAATAACTAAATAATTCTTTACTATAAAAATCATGCAAATTTAATTTAAAGGGGATATTGACACCCTACACCGCCTCCTTAGAAGGGTAAGAAATATTCAGGAGTCATCTGAATTGGCCAAGTCACCTTAATATGATAAAAAAACATCCAACTGTGTTAGGATTTTCTTTGTAATTAAAACCGATCAATATTCCTTAGAAGGTGAGTGAGGAGGCATATGAGTTTACTCAGAAGTAATCAGATTATTATATTCTGATAGCAACGACTCATTGAGGTGTTATAGTAGTTATAGTAGCTTACAACTTTCTTGGGGGTGGTGAAAGAATGGCGAGGAGGGTTGAAGGGGTGAATTTGATTTTTTTGATTTTTTTACTTCTTTTTCTACTTAGTTATCGAAACTTAGTATTTTAAGAAAATTTTCTGCAACATTCCAATGTCACCCCCAAATAAGGGTGGTTTTTTAATGCGTTCCGGGAATTTTTCGCCAAAACGAGTAACGGATTCGTTTTCAATACCCCAAAATCAGTAAGAAAAGATGAATTCCACACTTTACCACGAATGGGCCAAAAAATCCATTTTTTTAACATTGCTCTTTGAATAAGAATATCAATTTGTTTATTTATAAGTGACCTAAACGTAAAAACTAAGGTATCTCAGCTTTAAATGCAAGTAGAGCATTATTTTTTTTTAAAGTTGGCTTTTTTAATATACATTAATTACTCCTTTACCGTTTTTTATTTCATGAAAAAACCAGAGTTATTTGAATTTGTTTATAACTACATTTTGAAAATTATAAACAGCTGCAATAAAAAGGGTTTAAATTTTGAAAAAAAAATCTCTCCGTGATCTTAAAGTACTTAGCTACAATTTGAGCCATCGTACCGTTGAGTGAAAAGTTATACTCTTCAATCAACGATCGTACACATATTTTGGTTTCGATGGCACGATTTCACAAAGGTGCAAAGTTTTAACAACAATTGTATATTTGAGTCGTTTTAATAATCATTTTGATTTAAAACTTTAAGTGGTGATTGTACTCTAAGAGCTATATTTCTTCAGAATTTCATTGAATATTATCCATTATTTTTGAACATTGATTTGTTTAGAAACGCATAATTTTGCAATACTCAATTTAAATAATAATAACAATTGGAATGAATTACAGTTTATGTATTTTTATTGTACAGCTCATAACGAACATTTTCCTTCTTTTTGTTGTTTTCCATGTTTTCCATATACGCACATACACACTAAATGACAATATTTTTTCATCCCCTTATATAATGGGGTGGGGGTAATGGGGGTGACTAACGCCAAAAATTTCTTTGAGACCTTAGCTCCTCTTATATTTACTAAATACCAATTTCATGGACTCTTACTTGCTTCATTTATTTATTTACCCCAATTCACCCAAATTTACAACTCAACTCTTCAACGGAATAAAATCGAAATATAGTCTAGTTCCAAACCTCGTTAGAATACAGACGTGTGCCAAATTTTAAGTCAATATCTTAAACGGTTCCAGAGTAATCGTGAATACCAAAAAAATATAAGACTAACAGACACACCGACGCGACAGACTGATTTTTTTTGCTCAAACTTAAAATATTGACATTTCATGACATTCTAAGCCTATTTGAAGAATAAAAATTTTCAACAAACTTTTTTGCGTTAGTATACTTCCACTGGATGTGGAAGTAATACGCAGAAAATAGCATGACAAAGATATAAAAATCATTGTGTGCCGTGGACTAAACGATAAAAGTAAAGTTTCTACTTCAAGCATTTTCTTCGAGGAAACCTACTACGCATCCATACTACTCGAGGTAACCCACTGTGCATCCAATTTACGCGAAGGAAGCCACTGCGCATCCATAATTCTCGAGGAAACCTACTGCGCATCCATTGTACTAGAGGAAAGCCACTGCGCATCCATACTACTTGAGGTAACCTACTGCGCATCTATAGTACTCGAGAAAAGTCACTGCGCATCCAAAATACTCGAGGAAACCCACTGCGCATCCATACTACTCGTGGTAACCTACTGTGCATCAATGGTACTCGAGGAAAGCCACTGTGCATCCATAACACTCGGGTGGTGGTAGAGGGATGGTAGTGGCAGTGGATGAAGTAAAAAATTTTTTTGATGTCTTAGGTTCTTGTGCTTGGTTCACCTATTTACCCCCATTTACCCCAGTTCAACCCCCAACCCTTCAACGAAATAAGATCAAAATATAATCTAGTTCCAGGTCTCGTTAAAATACATACATGTACCAAATTTCAAGTCAATATCTTAAACGGTTCCAAAGTAAACGTGCGCACAAAAAAGTTACAGACAGACAGAAACTTTTTTCCAAACTTAAAATCTTAACGTTTCGTGACATTCTAAGCCTATTTGGACAATAAAAATTTTCAAATTTTTTTTGCATTACTATAATTCCAGTTGATGTGGAAGTAAAAAGACAACGTAAATAAATTTTAAATATAAAAAGTCCACACTATAAATACTTAATAAATAATACATTAATGCAAGAACTTATTTTTCACAAAAATGATACACTAAATAAGGTTGTAAGTAACGCATTCCATAAATAATGGTTTAGTAGAAATATTCCCAAAGGCAGAGGTTCCGATAAGACACGGGGAAAGGGGATTGGCATGCGAATATGACCTGCGGTCGAAGCAGGTAGACACTGTTGTTTACATAATTTCGATTTTGAACACTCGTTAGAAAGGATGACTCAAGTGTGTAATATGTTTACAACGGGTTAATTTAATTATAGAGTTCCTTGTTGGATTTCACGAATATGCGCCTGTAATAAAAGGTTTGTCCATTGCTCACTAGGTACCACCACGTATCGGATGGATAAATGCTATTCTTCTCTATGACAGTTGTCGAGGTGGTTCTCTTTTGCGAACATGGCGCCCTTAACCTACATGTTATCTTTTATATCAACTATTTCTTATCTGAATAACAGATGAGGGTATTAATTTCTTATGCCGGATCTTAGACTACTAGGCAACCGGGTCAGCTACGTCTACGTCTCCCGATGCGATAGAGACATTGACGTCACACAGCTATAACTTGAAAGCGCCACGTGTTATAATTTCTTGATTAATTTTAAAGCCTATAGAGACCCTAGAAAATTATTTTTTTTTTGCATTTCGCTCTAGAATTAATAGATCTTTCAGAAAATGTAATAAAAAAATAATGCTAAATGAGCCCATTGTTATTAAAAAAATAGTGTTTTTGAAAATAACCTCCCAAACTATCCATCGTACACACAAATGTTGTTATCAGTTTTGTATAGTACTAAATTCTCTACAATCTAGTGCTCTACAACTTTGCAATTACATATCTTTATACCTGATCAATAGTTGATGAGATGTTTTGAAAAATTTTTTTTAACTTTTGCAAAAAAGTTTTAAATAAAAATTGTAGAGAACTTAATGCTCTACAAGTTTGCAACTACTAATTTTTATATTCGACCAATAGTTAACGAAATATTTTGATAAAACTAGTTTTTTTAAATATTTTCATGGAAGGTAGCTCGTGAACTATCAGTTCTACAAAATAGTCTCCGACAGAAATTGTACAGAAATTCTCTTTAAAATTTTCCTTTGACATTTTAATATACGATCAATAGTTTACGAAATAATCCGCAAAAACTACGTTTTGAAAACTTTGACGCACTGTAACTCATAAATGTTTAGTTCTAAGAAAATAAACCTGTTGATGATTTCATAGACAATTTGGAGCTGAACAAAAAAGGTACTTACCGTTTTTGTCATAGCCTCAATGGTTCGTGAGATATTTTCCTTTGACTTTTCGCAAAGATGGCCATATTCCAACCACCGCCGACCCTGTTAACTTGACAAAATACTTAGAATAAGCCCCCGAATACTTCAGAACGTTTCGTATAAAAATTGTAAGGTTGTTTATATACAGTGTGTCCCAGTATAGATGTAACAAGAGGTGTCATGGACCAAAAATTTTGGAATGGTATTTGGGGAATTGCTTGTCGTAAAACTAAAGTATACCAAAAATGACGTGATTTGGTGTTCTACAGGGTGTTTTATAAGCAAAGTTGTAAAAATCACCACTAATAAAGTACCTTTATTTTTCAAAATATGAAAAAATTCCACTAAGAAAAGTTATTTAGAATGCAATTTTATACCTCTATACCAAATTTCAGGAATATAAAATTATTTTTTTGAAACTTCCCATTTTTTTCGAATTAGAGTTGAATTCATATTTAAAGTTGTGTAATGTATAGGAGTAAATGTTAATCATCTCAAAAAGTAAGCTATTGGTAAATAAAAAATTGAATATACAAGATGTAAGAAGGTATAATGTTAATCGAACTAATTGTAAAACGAGAAACAATTACTAACAGAAGATTAATGAGGTTTAAAAATTATAACAAGTAATAAATATCAAAAACATAACAGATTCACAAACAAATTGATTATTGACCAATACAAAACAATGTTTCGCCTGAAGTCCTTAAAACTGTTTTGAATATGATCTAACAGTATAGAGTTTACGGCATTTGTAATTCTCTGCTTCAATACTGCTACATTGTTAGGAAGTGGTTCAGCGTAAACCAACTGCTTGAAAAGAAATCCAATATTGGATCTCGCCGATGGGGATCTCGCCGGCCACTTGATCGGTCCATTCCTGGCAATCCAATTTTCTCCAAAATTTAAATTCAACCACCGATTAACCATTTCTGTGGAGTGGCCAGAGCAACCATCATGTTGAAAATGAACTAAAGGCATATCTCTTAAAATATTTAAATATTCTTCAGAAAATCTTTCAAGAAGCTGTAAATAAGTGTGCTGGTTTAACCTTTCCTCAATGAAATAAGGTTCAATAACTCCAACATGATTAGAACAGCACACCACACATTCACTTTTTTAATATTGTCTTCTACAATGAATTCTAAAATTTGGATTTTCAGAAGCTCAAAACCGACAATTCTGAGATGAAACAACACCATTGGTTGTGAATGTGGATTCATCTGAGAAAATTATGAAATGATGAAAAAATCTCTCTTCCATGATTTTTTCTCCAATGGTCAAACAAAAATCCAACCTACGGCTTTATATGCCCTAATTTTCTTTGCCTTGTAAATTCTTTGGAGTTCAGACTTGCTAATATTAATAAGAGCTGATCTCTCTCTTAGAGGCATCCTAGGATTTTCTATAACAGAGGCATGAGCTATAATAGCACCAACATTGTCTTCATCATATGCTTTTATTTTTCTTTTCATGTTAAGAACATCACCAGTAGCCAGAAACTTTTTAATTATTCTCATAGCCTGAGTACGTGACAAAGCAGTGTTTGGAAATTTCAAATTAAATTGGCTTACCACTTCTCTTAGCGAGTTTTCATTGCCAATTCCGTAGCATTGCACAATATAAATTTTTTCACGCACTGTGAGTACCATTTTCACTTAATTTTTTATGCTTGGTTCGTTAATTTGAAACAGAAATTAAAGATAATATTGACTACGTTAGACAGATAATGTCAATAATAAATGATAAATGTGTTTCCACTGCTTTTCTCATAGCCTACTTTTAGCTTCTACATAACTTTAAATATTAATTCACAAAAAATAATTTTATATTCTTGAACTTTGGTATAGAGATATAAAATTGCATTCTAAATAACTTTTCTTAGTGGAGTTTTTTCATATTGTGACGTGTTTCCACCCCTAGGAAACCACCCTCGCAAATTCCGTGGGTTCCAAAAATTATAACAAGAGATAACCACTAACACACTTTATTAAATAATTTACTGGATACTTCACAATACTGATTATTAACTTGAATGAACTTTACTGAGTAAAAATAACAATGTTTATCACTTTGTTTTCACTTTGGAGTCTTAACCTCACTTGTCAATTAAAACTACTCCTTTCTATACTTTCTCAACTACCCGCCGAGAATGCGGTCTTTTATACCTAAAAAATGACAGATCTCGATTTTTCTGTGATGACGCCACAGACTAAAACAAATCAGATGTTTCACTCAATAGTATTCCCTATGTTACCAGTTTCATTTTTTGTGATGTGACGTATACCTGCCAGGATTCTGCGCAGAAGACATAAACAGAGAAATCTTGTGGTTGACATGGAAGTTAAGACCAACGAATATAATCTCACAGGAGAGAGTATTTAGTACCAAAATCTCAGAGACGGAAGTAGTCAACAGCTCCACCGGTGATATTAATTATTTTGGAATGTGGTGTATTGTATTGAAGGTTAGAGTTGTTATTGTTATACATTTAAGTGGTTTTTTGAGTATTTATTATTTTACTTTACGCATCATATGTGACTATACTCGCTGGTTAAGATTGATTGGACAATGCGCAGATCACGGCACAAATTAGTACCTGCCAGGAGTTGATTTATTATCTAAACCATGATACGTCATAAGTGAAATATCTGATTTGTTTTAGTCTGTGATGACGCCACCATTCTCTAGATAATTCCGGATGTCATCAACTCTAGAACTACTGGTAGGTTCTTTCTCGAGTAGGTGCAAATAATACATCTGAATTAATTGAATTGCAACACATCACAATATTTTGAAAAATAAGGGTACTTTATTAGAGGTGATTTTTACAACTTTGCTTATAAAACACCCTGTAAAACACCAAATCAAGTCATTTTTGGTATACTTTAGTTTTACAACAAGCAGGACTCGATCCCCAAATACCATTCCAAAATTTTTGGTCCATCATACCTCTTGTTACATCTATCCTGGGACACACTGTATATATATTTTAAATGCAATTAAAAAACCGCTGCCCAAGGAATCACTACTTCCACATCCAGATTCTCTATCCAAGTCACTCACAACGAAAAAACTTTGTATGTGAAAATAATTGTTTATGGAACTTTAATAATGTAATATTTGAAATCCTCTACCCCAAAAACCCATAAAACGATACCCCATATCGGTAGTGGGGTGGAGGGTGGTGATAGTGGGGGGGTGGATGAAGTAAAAGAATATTTTTAGGTTTCTGGTTACTGTACATACACTAAATCACAATTTTTTTTCATCCCCTTTAATAGGGCTTTAATGGGGGTGGCTAATGCCAAACATTTTTTTGAGACCTTAGCTTCTCTTGTATATACTAAATACCAATTTTATGGACTCTTACCTGCTTGATTGACCTATTTACCCCAATTTACTCCCCAACCCTTCGACGGAACAAGATAAAAATCTAGTTCTAGATCTCGTTAAAGTACATATGTGTACCAAATTTCAAGTCAATATCTTAAACGGTTCCAGAGTAAACGTGCGCACAAAAAAAGTTACAGACAGACCAACAGACAGACAGAAATTTTTTTTTCGCTCAAACTTAAAATCTCGATGTTTCATGACATTTTAAGCCTATTTGGACAATAAAAATTTTTAAAAATTTTTTTGTCGTTACTATTTCCACTGGACGTGGAAGTAAAAAACTATTGCTTGCATAGGTCACGTGATATGACGGTTGTTTTTTAAATGGAAAACCCTGTATGTTTTACATATTCTTTTAGATCTTTTTTCCCTGATTTCAAATATTTAAGAAAAAAATAAAAAATAAAGAAAAACAGTAATAGTGAAATAATAAAAAAAAATCCGCTAGACCAGTTCCATGGCCACCAAACAGCCTTGATTGAACACCTTTGGATTGATTTTTGTGGAGGTATTTAAAGGACAAAGTGAATTATAACCATAAAATAGCACAGGTCTACAAAAAAAAATTCTGCTCCAAGAACTAAACCTATCATTCCTTGTGTATTTTTGTGTGCTGAATCCGAATTTTCAATTAAAAAAAATTTTCTACCGCATAGATTACGAGTAAACGTCAAAAATTTTCAAAAAACCGTATTTTGACGATAAAAACTGGGATTTACTCGAAATCTACGCGGTAAAAAATTTTTGAAATTGAAAATTCGGATTCAGCACACAAAAGATGAAGTAAAAAAATATTTTGAGGTTTCTGGTTCTTGTACACACACTAAATCACAATTTTTTTTCATCCCCTTTAATAATGGGGTGGGGGTGGCTAATGCCAAAATTTTTTTTGAGACCTTGGCTTCCCTTGTATATACTAAATACCAATTTTATGGACTCTTACCCTTTTATGAGCGACATAATCAGAAAATACACATAAGTTACTAACAGTAGATCTTTTGCTAAAAAATCCATGTTCAATAAGGACTGATGAAAAGTGGAAATACAATTCTATTATATATAGTCCACTCAAATTAGGGAAAAAACGCCGTTTTAAAGAAAGATTTTGAACAGGATTTTCTTTGCATTGATAGTAAGTAATCAACTTTTAGAACAATTTTTTGCTTATGCGCAGAAAAAAAAGACATGATTTTTGAGATATAAACACACCACAGATAGTAGACATGTATACATATATATACGTTTTATCGTGTTTTTTTTTTCATTTGGACTTTCATAACTCGAAAAGTACGCATTTTTAAGGCTAAACGTGTTCAGAATACGATTTCTTACAAAAAAAGGTTCTATACATTTTTTTTTTATTTTTGAATGCAAATATCTCGAAAAGCACGCGATTTTGGGGCTAAATGAACATAAATAAACTTGTTCAGAATGAGATTTTCTACAAAAAAACCTCCTATACATTAGTCGATTATCCCATTGGTTTTTTCGGAAAAGCTTCTTGAAGAATATATATACTTGCTTTTCGTATTTTTTTTTTCAATTGGACATATATATCTCGGGACGTACGCATTTTAAAGGCTAAATGAACACTACTAAACTTGTTCAGATGTGATTTCCTACAAAAAAGGTTCTATATATTTGAGAGACATATACGTCAAAATGGAAAAAAAAAACACGAAAAAGCAAATATATATATTCTTCAAAAAGCTTTTCCGGAAAAACCAATGGGATAATCGGAAAATGTATAGAAGCGTTTGTCTCTATCTTGGAGACTATTATACGTATCTACTTCAAAGTTGGTAGCGACATGTTTTTCCGGTCGCTAATTACAATGGTGATATTTCCGATGCCATATTTTATAGATGGCGCTAGTTACAGGACTTTTACGTGACACATTAAGCCATAACTTTTTTGAGGTTAAGTTTTGGACATCGTCTTCTACTATAATCGAAACGCAATTTGGTTTCCTAAAGAAAAGGTGTACTTGTTTAAACGCGATAAAATGCACCCTTTCAGAGAAAAAAGCGATTTACAACTTTGTCACACACCAGTTCGAAGAAATTCAACACTCCGGGTGTTTTGAAAAGATTGAGACAACGCTTAGCGTAAACTCTTGACATTAAAACAAGTTGATTTAACCCAAAAAGTAGCGGTCTAACTGTTTTCGTTTTCAATATACAGAGTGGTATAGTAAAAAAATTGTTTTCATATTTTGTTTCTATCTTGGAAAATATTATACGTATCTACAAAAAGCACTGTTGACGACTTCAAGACATC
Organism: Rutpela maculata; assembly: GCA_936432065.2. Lineage (NCBI taxonomy): Eukaryota > Metazoa > Arthropoda > Insecta > Coleoptera > Cerambycidae > Rutpela > Rutpela maculata. The sequence goes on from OW386292.2 coordinate 51,481,353, forward strand.
ATACTTGACGTACTAGATAAGAAAACCGCTTTTAGGTATAATTGAATTTCCTCGAACTGGTGTGTGATAAAGTTGTAAATCGCGTGTTTCTCTGAAAGAGTGCATTTTATCGCGTTTAAACAAGTACACCTTTTCTTTAGGAAAATAAATTGCGTTTCGATTATAGTAGATGATGTCCAAAACCTAACCTCAAAAAAGTTATGGCTTAAAGTGTCACGTAAAAGTCCTGTAACTAGCGCCATCTATAAAATATGGCATCTATATGGCAATATGGCATTGTAATCTATCTATAAAATATGGCACTGTAATTAGCGACCTGAAAAACATGCCGTTACCAACTTTGAAGTAGATATGTATAATAGTCTCTAAGATAGAGACAAATTACGAATACAATTTTTTTACTTTGCCACCCTGTATCTTGAAAACGAAAAGAGTTAGACTACTACTTTTTGAGTTAAATCGACTTGTTTTGATGTCAAGAATCTACGGCTAAGCGTTGTCCCAATCTTTTCGAAACACCCTGTTGTATGTATATATATATGTATATATCTCAAAAATCATTTCTTTTTTTTTCTGCGCATAAGCAAGACCTTGTTCTAGAAGTTGAATACTTACTTCCTATATAGAGAAACTGCTGTTCAGAATTTTTCTCCGCTTTTTTCTAATTTGAGTGGACTAATATTACATGTTCGAGTATTTTGGATGGGGAAGGTAAAACTGTGATAGGTTGATAGTTTGTTAGAACACTCGTATTTCCTGCTTTGTATATGGGAGTGACTCGACCAATCTTGAATTTATCTGGAAATTTTCTTTCATTTAAAGAAGTATTAAATATTATTTTATATATATGTATTCCAAAAACATCCGGTATACATCCACGATTACCAGATGTTTTCTAAGAGGGAGAGTAGAGGAGAAAACGACCATATTTTTATTTTAAAAAGACTTCTTTATTTTGTACACAATATACATTACAATTTATCAATTTCTAATTATAAACAAAATTATACATATATTTAAAAAATATAACAAAAATAAATATTTGTCAATGGGAAAGTGTGGCAATAATTAAAAAAGCGAAAATTAAATAAATTACAATATTTACAATAACATGACGAATCATCAATCAAAACTTTCAGGAATGAATATGCTTGCTTTAGATCATAATATACAGGGTGTAATAGCTACATATCAATAAATAGGGATCAGTCATTATTTCAAAAAGCCCTCTGATATTAAACTGAATGATAATGGGCCTTAAAACAATCTGTTGAAGTTGGAAGTATTTATAGATGAAAGAATACGCATTTTTTTTAGTGATATTGTTAAACAAAATCCCAACAAAGCTATGATGATATGAAAAGCCATGACTTTAGCCTGTAAAATTTAGGGAGACCACGGGGCCAAATCCATACATGCTGCTACCGAAGCTGAATGCAAAAAATTTTCAAAATATTTGCATTACATGTTTTCAGTTTTAGGAGGAGAATAATTGACATTTCAAATTTCACTGAAATTTTTGTTTTTTTTTTATAAAATTACACGTTTTTTGAAATTAATTTTGGATTGATTGATTCCTGGCTGGAAAAAAAATTGCTAATACTTTACAATTTTTTTTTTGCAAAAAACTCGGTAGTGGCAATCCTTTTCTGAAAATTACACCTTTTTTTTACACTTGATAGGTCTCACACTCCAATATTAAAATATGGCTAAAGCTATGGAGAAACTAAATTTAACAGGTTGCCATTGGTAAAAGTTTTATGAAAGGAGGAGCGACAGTTTTCATTAATTGGTTGCATTTAATAGACATTCAATTTTAGGCACGGTCAGCAAGTCCCATCCAGCGGGTCAGCTTTGAAATACCAGTGTATTAAAATGTCTTGCTGCTTTCCACAAATGGAGTTATTATAGACAAGTACTTTGTTTTGAAATGCCCTATTAGTTTTTTAAACAAGGAAATTACAGAGGTCAAAAATCTTAACAATTTTGACAATGTGCCGAGTTTTATACAAATGGTCATATATTCCCTTTTTTAGGAGGTACTACTGACTTTAGAGTTCTGCTTTATCCCAGAGGAACATTCATAGATGTGTCTCAAAGAAAAATTGGCATTTCTGATAACGTTTAAGATATTTATTTATGATAGGAAAACCTTGGCAGTTTCAATCATGTTAAAATTTGCAGGAATCATTAATTTTTTATTAAATCTAACATATCTTCAATGATCCTTAAGAACGAACAGCAGCTCGATATGTTACTTTACAAAGAAAAACAATAAAATCTACAGAAAGAACAAGATGTGTACTTGTATGGGTTCGTAAAGGAAAAATGTTTGCCAAAAAAAAAATTCCACCTTTTTTCATTGGAACGATTGTAAATCTGTAGAAATTGAGGTAGATATATTTTCTTTTCGATGCCTGTCAACCTGCGATTGCTCTGATTCGTGTTGTACACTGAATATAGCATTCAAGTGTGGGTGTTCAGTGTTTTGCTGTTTGTGGCAACTCATTGCCTGATTGAAGAGTTTAAGAATAATATCTTTTATTTCTGCTTTCATAATTATTGAAAAATGTTTTTTTGGGCATTTAGCAGATAACTTTCATCCACTTGATATCTAATATTCAATAAGAGAACACAAGAAATTACCAGTTTGTTCTTTTTAATCTTACTTTTAACTAACATAAGTACCTTCAGGTTACTGCTACGATTAGTGCTGCAAAATCTCAAATTTCATTTTGAAAGTTTCAGTTACAACTTGAAGTTTATGAATGTTTCAAAGAACTATCGAAAATTTCTGAAATTTATGAAACTTTCAGAGTAATCTGAAAATTGGAAAGTTCCTGAAAGTTTCGGTTATATCAAACGCAATTTGAATTTTGTGTTTAAGGCACGTTGTTTGGCGTTTGTTTTAGAGGTTAGCTTAATTGGGAATACAAAAAAACGCCTGGCAAAAACGTTACCATTAAGAGTTCACGAATATACTCATATGCCGTAATTCTATTAAAAATAAAACAAACATGATTTCTTTGTTTATAAAAAAAATTAAACCTTTTTAAAAAAAAATATGGGATCAGTTTTAGAAATGGATTTGGTTTATCACGTTTTATTAATCTCTCAGAAGTTAAAAAATGATGAAGGTTATACACGACTTAAATTTAAAAGTTTCATCGTTTCACGAGGCATTTTGTGAAATAATTCGTTGAAATTTAAAGAAAGTTTTGTGAAATTTCATTGAATTATATCATGAAATGCCTCGTGAAATGATGAAACTTTTAAATTTAAGTCGTGTATAACCTTCATAATTTTTTAAACTTCCGAGAGTAAATGATTAATAAAAAAACTTTAATCAATGGCATCACTCTGAAAATATAATAATGCATCATTGCCTGGAAAATAGTGTCAAGAGACCTGCTCTACGATAATGACTTTCATAGGGTCTTTATCTTTTCCAGACAATGAATTATTTTTATATTTCCAGGATGATGTCATGAATTAATTAGCTTTATTACTAATATACTAACCTGAATCAGAATTAGATTAACAGTATGTACGAAGAATAGGTAATTGTTATTTCCTATTATCTAGATATTGAGGGTATGAAAGTTATTTGCTAAATATCCAAAATAACATTATTCAATGATTGAAGTATTGTTTTTTTAAAAAATGGGCATACGAACATTCCTGTTAAAATCTAGTTATCTATAATTCATTAGTAAAGTAAAAAATTATGAATAACAATTGAAAATAGCCCAGTCACTTTATACAAAAAAACTCTAAAAAAAATCCAACTGAAGATTTTTCAGCAGGGATTCTCTTTATTTTGGCGTCACAAATAATTCCTCAAAAGTCCATGAAGCCAACTGGACGGCTACAAAAGTTACAGAAGGTCAAAGTCACGAAAATCAGTTTTTCTCAAATATCTCCTAAATTATCGGTTTTACGTTAATTTTGGCTATTATAAAATTTGTTCGTAAGATAAATCTGCATAAAAAAAGTTCTGTATAAAATTCAGGTAGAGTCAATAGTTTTTGAGATATTGGGCTGAGAAATTTCGAAGCAAAGTGCATGTGCTACTATTTTATACGTATAGTGGTATATATAGATAACAAGACCTATGAATACAGAGGAACATCGTTTATGCAGATATACCCGCGTAATTTCTTTCTGAGATGGACCCTTCTTCATAATAATAATAGTAGGCAGCGTTGATGTATGAAAATGACTCAAAAATCCACTGATATGCTTTTTGAAGAGACAAAGCCATTAGCTTCTAATCAAGAACAATTCTTTTCCAATAAATTGAATAAAAATAGATTTATTTCTTTACTTAATGACCAAATTAAAAACGTGCAAAATTAATAGCATACAGGCCCTGGAGGATGCTGATGTTTTAATCATAGAAACAGCTTTGAAGTAGTCAATTGAGCGCACTACAGTTGTTGGGAAAATAGAAAACTGTTCGAAAAATTTGCTAATAGTGGCACATTGTTTATTTTAGCTATGTATGGAGCTACAAAAAAGAGGCTTCAATTGATAATTATAGATATTTTAGTTTTGCAAAATGCACTAGATTACCAGGTGCAAACTTGGCTGGGAAAAGATTTAGACCCTCAGCAATGGGGTTGGACTTTAAACAATAATTTATTAGAGACAGCAACTACTTTGATTCCTCCTGCATCAGATGAACTTCTCAATTCAATTTTCTGCAGTTGCACAAAAGGTTGTGGCATCAATTGTGAATGCAGAAAAATAGGATTGCCATGTTCCGTAATGTGTGGCTCTTGTCGGGGTCAGTCGTGTCTCAATACGATGTCTGAGCATACAACCGTTGAATCGGAGTTCAACGATGATGAAGCTGACCTCATTTCATTATTTTCCACTGAGATGATTATAGAGATAGACGAAGAATAAGAAGTCGGCAAAGACGAACATTAATCAACAAAATTATAATATAACTTGTAACCCGTGAATTAGTCTTACAGGGGACAACATATAAAAAAATCCTATATCTCAAAAACTATTGGTTCTGCTAAGTTTTGTATAGAATCTTTTTTATGCATATTTATCTCACAAACAAATTTGACCTATGGACTTTTGAGAACTAATTTTTTATGCCAAAATTAAGAGAATCCCGTTGGAAAATCTTTTTTGGAGCTTCATGTATAAAAAGTGACGGCTACAACCACAAAATATAAAAGTATCATGCATAGATTTTTATTTTTCATTTTAAGTTCAAATTCTATCAAAAATGAATGCAGACAGTGCTTTAGCTCATATCTTACCACTGAGTACACATATAACCCTTAACGTTTTTGTTTTGTTAGAAATTTGTTTGCAATTTTTTCTAACATCCTGTAAAAACACTTCCAATTCAATGTCAAGTTTATGGGACCTTATCGATCGCTCGAGAATTTCCATAAAAAAAATCACATTCTGTGAAAAAAAAACACTGAACTTTCCTAATCGATTTATAACCGCTATCATACCATTTATGCAGAAACTCTCAATTTGTAATACTGAAAGGCTTAATTACTAATCTAATCCCAAACATCAGTCTTATTATGATACAAATTAACCAAAAATATAATGAAACATTTATTTACAGCAATGAAATACAACACCTTGTAAAAAATAATAAAAACGTCACCCTGCATACAACAAAACAGAGAACATTAAGCAGCTCATAATTGGCACAACTCGATTTGTCTATATACAAGGAAGAAATTTAATTCTCAAACCTAACCTAAAAATCACGCCCTATGGCGGTGAATGTGTTCTGTTTGCTCGGTTATTTCTATTATTCCTAAAATTCCGGCTACCGGCATTGTTTCTATTAAAATTGTTCCTACCCCTTCTCCTGTCTCTGTTGAAACCCCTGTTGTCCCTGTTGTTGCCTTGATTGTGGAAGTTACCGCCATTATCCGGCGGGTAAAACTCGTCGTTGAAATTGTTAAAGTTGCCTGGGCCATCTGGTGGTTGAAATCCGCCGAAGGGCATGGGCGCATTCCCTAGCAAACCCCCATTTCTCGGGTCAAAATTGATGGGAAAGTCTGGCGGCAAGTTCGGTATACCGGGAGCAGCACCTAATAACCCAGGTTGGGCTATGCTTTGTGCCATTTGATTCATTAAATTAGGGTTTTGGCCTAAAATAGCTGGGTTCACGGGTATATTGCTTTGAGGGGCTTGCGGCAAGTTCAACTTCGAAACGTTTGCTAATATGGACAGAGCAGTTCCCAAAGTGGGATTGGACTGAAGGGTCGTTCCGGGTATGATATTAAGGTTGGACAATAAACTATTCAGCACTGGGTCATGGGAGTTGTTGGAGTCTGTCCTCTGGCTCAACTCTTGATTCAGTAGAACTTTCTGATTGCTCGTCAGGGTTTGATAAAAGGCCGAACTCTGCAACATATTTAGCTGTTGGTTGAAGTTCATCGGTCCCCCTGGCAACTCCATTTTGCTCTCCTCCATTTTTCTCAGTCTCGGATCAACTCTGGGTGCTGTACTAGCTTTAGGACTCGCTTTGGGACTTAGAGGAGTGTCCCTTTCTTCAATACTGAGTCTAAATATTTTGCGTAGCCGGGGATCACCAGTTTTCTCAGCATCGCTTATGCTTAGTTTTAAACCGGTGTAATCTGGACGAGGTATTTCGACTGTGAGGACTTTCCAAGACATCGGAAGGTGAGAATTTATGCTTGCGTCTATTTCAGTAGCGGGGGTGTAGTTTTGCATTCCTTTAAATGGCAACGCCAGGTTGCGCAAATCGACGTCGGACCGCATGGAACCTATAGAAAAGTTATATTTAAAACACAGCGAAACAACACAGTGATGTTTATCATCTACATTTATAATACCATTTCATTAATCAGCAAAATTTATATATTATTTTGTATAGTAGAATAACTTCTCAGATTCTAGTTTAAAAATGCTACAAATTAATTCCTACACACGATATAGTTGTTTGATTAAAAAAATAGTTGCAGGATATTTTATTAAATATGTGGTAAAATATTAAATTTTTGGTGCTGAGCTAATGATTTATTAATAAATCAAAGCCAATATTGAGAGTACTACTATTACTATTAAATTTTTGGGTAAAAATATAAATTGCTCGACAAAAGTAAAATTTTCCCTAACAAAAAAGAATAAAACCTTGATAAAAACAAACAATTCATAGTAAAAATATACTGAATGTTTCATAAAAATGTTAAATGCCAAAAATTTTTTTTAGCATTCTCTTGTATACACTATCAGCTTCTCTTGTATACACTAAATACCAATTTTATGGACTCTTACCTGCTTGATTTATCTATTTACCCCATTTTACCCCCAACCCTTCGACAGAATAAGATGGAAATATAATCTAGTTCCAGATCCCGTTCAAGTACATACGTGTACCAAATTTCATATCAATATCTTAAACGGTTCCAGAGTAATCGTTCGCACAAAAATAGTTACAGACTGACAGACAGATAGAAATTCTTTTTCGCTCAAACTTAAAATCTCGACGTTTCATGACATTCTAAGCCTATTTCAACAATAAAAATTTTCACCACTGGATGTGGAAGTAAAAATATATCAAGAAATTTAAAAAATGTGGCATTGCCTGGATCTTATAGAACCGTATTTAACAAACAGGTATCAAATTATAAGTGGTCAACACTATTCCACAGAAAGGAACAAAATAATGCAAGGTATCCCACAAGGGTCAATACTAGACCCATTGATTTTTTTAATATGTAATAATCTAAGCAATAGCTTGGACATCAATTCAGTTTTTCAGTTTACTGACGACACATCGGTTATTTTAATTAGTTCCAATTAACTGACACTTTCGCGTGAATATACACATATTACTAACAAAATGACACAATAGTGCGAAGAAAATTCTCAGATTAAGTGCTGACAAAACTGCGCTTATTACATTCTCAAGAATGAAAATATAACACAACCTCTATATGTAAAACTTGGTTTTAAATCTATATCGAATACAGAAAATACAAAAGTTTCGGGAATCATAATGGATAACACTCTCAGCTGGGATAACCACGTACTTTCAAAAAATGCTAAAAAAATATTTGTCACACGAAAATGCATCTTAAGATGCATGTAGAATTGTGGAAGATACGCTTCCTGCAAACCCTCATTTAAAGAGCACAACTTTTTAACTGTCCTGTCATTGTATTATCTGAATCTTGTAGTAACAAATAGTAACAGCCTCTGAAGATAAAAACATGGTGACAAGGTATATGAGCAGCTTGAGACCGCCACTGCATAACTCTGATTTCTATAAGAAAGGAACTTATTTTAGAGCTCTCACGGCTTACAACCGCCTACCTTTCGAAACACGCAACATAAATAACGAAACTATATTCAGAACCTCGGTAAGAAATTACTTGCAGGGGAAATGTTATAGTACGGGAGCCAGCGACACTTGTAGTTGCTACATTTGTTTAAACTTGGTTTGCCTTTTTTTTCGATCATACATAGACAATCCAACCAACCAACCTTTTTGGTACACTGTGAAAATTGCCATGCCAACTCGTAAAAGTGAGCTGGTCTGCTGGAATTCCAGCAATCTTCAAAGCGTACAGATAATCCAGGCTCCAGCAAGTTAGGTCGTGAGTAGACCCTCTTAACATAACTTATCCAGGGTGGCCACTTAAAACTGCTTTTCAAATTTCCTGACTTTTCCATGACTTCCCTGACTGGCAAACTTCAGCTTTCCCTCACTAATTTTTGTAACCCAAAAGTCAAATTCAACTGCTTTTTACATTTCATTAAAAAAATTGTGACCAAACATAAAATTAGCCAATGTGGCCACTCTTTTATTCAAAAAACAATCTCCTCCCAAGGAACAATTTAAGTCATTTGGACTTGAGGAGGTTTTAAGAAAGGTTTGTCAGAGTTAGGAAATAGTCTTGTGCTTTATTGATGTTGTAATTAAGGCCTTTTAAGCTTCGAGTATACTTGCTCTTATATGGTAAGTTTTAAAGTATTCTGTAAGACCTAATTATAAAGCTAATTTGCTTCTAGGATAATATGTATTTGTCATGGGTTTATCATACCTACATAAAACACTCCATAAAGCTAATTAGTTTTATTAACGTCTTAAATTTCATTTAGGTTTAAAGAGGCTTTAAATTATTCTTTATGGTTTTAACATATTTGTAATAAATGCATTTTAAATCCTTTCTACAACTAGACATTTTCAATGCCTATTAGCACTTATTAAAGGCGATTAAAAAACTAGGCTCTTAAAACATCCTTGACAAATGTTGTGATGAAACCGTTATGAAGAAAAAAAGGCCTCTATAAATCTAAAAGGCAAATTTTAATTCCATAAAACACTTTCTAAAACCTCAATAAAACATTTATTATAAAAATAATAAACAATATGTCTGGCTGAAGTGTAATTATGTCTTTTTTGGAAGAAATTATTTTGAGGTTAAGTTTTAAGTGTTTTGTATCAAATGTCAACGAGGTTCGTCTTGGAGGCGGTTCTTTTAAATCACAAATGTTTTACTACAGCTTTTATCAAGTCCATGTGATCTTCGTCAAGTGCATTTGCATTTATCTAAGGAAGGGATTATTTGTGATAGTATACGAAAAGACTAAGAGGACTTCATTTAGAGTAAATGTTCTAGGTTATTACCATTATTAGAATATATAGTGTAATGAGAGGACTGTAAAATGACAATTAGGTTTTTAGTTGGCCGGCCATGTTTTTCTTGTTATATAAAAATATTCAAGGTCAATCTCACAATTATAATTATTAATAAATATCACTTTTTCTTTAGCAAATTAAGGAAGAATTACAAGAAACGACTGACAATTGGGAAACGAGAAGCAGCCTACTTTTTTAAATTTGCTGATTACGCGTCTATGCAAATTTTGTATGGATATTAAAATCATTATTATTTCTGAGGCGCCCTTGTTTTTTGGGCCTTTCATTTGTAGTTTTAACGATAAACTGCAGTTGGTTTTAATTTTTTTGTCATACCTAATGTCTTTTTATTACCTTTTATATCAACCTTAGAGAGGTTATAGTGCCACTCTACGCTTTATAAATTTCAAATTCCATTTTATCTTCAATAAGTCTGATGGTGTGTTTGCTTAAATCCGTTTAGAAAAAATAAATGCAATAATAAAATTATTTGGATTCCTTCGTGGATATTCTTATAGCTTCTCAGTTCTAATATGGACTTATAAGAGTTTTAAAAACCAGTTTTAAGGTAGCCTTCTAGGTGTTTTCTAGAAATGCAGGAAGCTAATAAAAAAAGTTTCCGACAGCTTTAAAAAGGTTTTAAGAAAGATTTTAAAATGACCCGAACAAGGTTTTCAAGAGCGGCACTATGCCTCACTAAGGAGTTTTATGATGGAATTTAAAAAGGCCTTAACAACCTCCATAAGGGTGGGCCCTTTTAGTCTACAAGTCGCTTTATGATGGTATTAAGGATATTGTTACAGCAAAATAGATTTTTTCAAGGCATTTTATAAATATTTTTATAGCACCCTTGTATATATTTAAGAAACCAAAATTGTTCCTTGGACTGCCACTTTGTTAGGGGATCAGCAACATTTTATGTATGTTAAAAAAATAAAATTATCAATGCTATACATGTTTAAAGCAAATCTTTCAAAAAATAGTGTCTCTGGCTCCCATACTATTACTGCAATCTCCACTGTTGGAAAGAAACGAAAATATATGACTTCAACATGTAAATATCAATTAGTAAGTTTTTAAAATTTGTACTTTTCTATTATTTGTTTGTTCATTTCTTATATTATTCTATTAAGTTTTAATCTACAATTTATTTTAATGTTTTATCTACTTTTTTTGTGTATCTGACGATCCCCGCCCGCATGGATGTATCATTTATGGCAATAAAGGATTGATTGATATATCAAAAAGTAACTTATCATGATAAAATATAAAATAAAACAGAACTTCGGACTTTTTTCTAAATGAAAATATTTTAATCAAAATTTTTTCTGTTTTATTCTACGTGTAGTCAGAGATATTAAAAATAAATTAGAAATCCTTGTAATGCACCTGTGGATACGACGAATGGCAGATGAAGAAATGAATTTGCATAATGTACTAACATCGTGCAAAGTTTATCGAGCATTTAATACTTTGACCCTGTAAACTCTAATTAAATATATCGAGCAATTACTTTTTCTAACTCGCAAAATGATTTGAGTATCGAGTCAGCGCTATTGTGTGTTTGCATTATTCGATTATTTTATCTAATACTTTGAATTTTTTATTATGCAAATCTGTTTTGAATATCAAACACGTTATTCATACCAATTTAAAAGCATGCATCTAAGATGCCTCATCGATTTCAAGCATCACAAATGTGTGGAGTGATTCGCAATTTTTATCTAGAAAACAACTAGTCGTAAGAGCCTATAAAACAAAACTAATAAAATTTCCGGTGATGTATTCTCATCGCAAGTGACTATTTATGCACGGAGATAAACGTTCGTAATCTATATAATTATTTAATGCAATAATATTGTCTACTCACTTCTAAAGTCAGTATCAATGTCATCCGGCGCATTCCTGTCGATGCTACCCTGCTCATAAATGCTGAGTTTTTCAGGTTTCACTTGGGTCTCGGTGGAACTTTGTCTCGACCTCTGCCTAGGATCTACCACGGTCAACCTGGGGTCTGGCCTAGACGCCTCAGGCTTTTCGGCAACTACTCGTGGCTCCTTAAAATGAATAATTAAGTTATTAACACAAAACATAACTTCAATTTCCATATTTTTATTTTGGCAAAGTGCATTGCATTTTTTCTACATACCTGTTTTATTAGTCTCGGGTCGATTGCGGGGATCATAGGTGCCAATATAGGTGACGGTAATTCTGGGATATCTTTGGTAACTGAAAACTGATTTCGTGCCTGACTCATGGACGTTAAAAGTTTCGTCACTTCTGCCGAAATGTCAATTTTGGAGAGGTCGCCTAATTTTTCTACGACATCTAAAGGTTTAATCAGTGGAGGCGACATCAGTGGATCGCTGGAATTGTACATATATCTTTCTTTAGTATATTCATTGTGTTGTAAACATTTGTATACAGTACAGGGACCAAACTAAGTGAATAGGGAAATTCTGTATACTTATTACATGTGCTATGTGGTACTGAGTTAACGATTTATTAATAAATCAAAGTCAATATTGCGAGTACTACCACTTGCTTCACGCTCTGTCAACTGCCAATGTTATTTGCTTTGTACAGCCAGGCAGTTACAGATCATAGTGATGTTTGTAAAATTATACGTGTTGCTCTCAAAGCTATATTAACCTGTTAAACTGAATAATTATCGAAGAGAGGAGAAAGTACCGATAATTAAACGGTACTGCAGTAGGCATATACTGAGCGACACAATAGTATATAGGGTTTCCCTATGCATCTATTTTGGTTTCCTATGCGTTATATAGGTTAATATTGTATAGCCTTATACTAATAAAGAGTATTATATGACAATTAAAGAAAATATGTTTTCTGTAATAGTAACTATATTGAACCAACCTTGTGTCCATGCCTTCTGGAGCCTCTTCCTTTTCTTTAACATCCTCATTGTCTACCTTGATAGTAAGTCTGTTATCATCTTCATCGTCGTCATCAGAATACCAGTTGATGTTATCATCTATTTCAAATCCCTCCTTAGTGTCGCTCTCAACCAAGGTTTCTTTTTGCTGAGCCTGAATTCGCAAAAACAAGTCTCGCTGTGTTTTAGGTAAATCCAAGGGTAAACTGGGGATCTCTTGCTTAGTGACGTCTTCGCCGGTATCGATTTGAAGCATGGGTTCATCTTCGGTGTCGACATCTGACGTTTTACTCGCAGTTTTATCATCGAAAATCTTGGATATTTGTCTAATATCTATATCTTTAGCTGCTAGTAACGGTTGCTGCCGAATATCAACATCTTTTGATGCCGTGTATGGTAGTAAACCTGATGATCGAATGTCGAGATCTTGTTTTGGAGGACTGTTTAAGATCCCCGCTTCACGTTTGTATTTCTCCAAGTCTAATTCACTGGGACTGGTTTCTGTTGCTGAGCTCGAAGTAATATTTGGTAAAGGTAAGTTGGACTGGGATAAGGCGCCTATAGCTGGAGGTAGAGTTCTCATATCTATGTCCCCATTACTGGAAAAAAATTTCCTAAGCTGAGCACATGAATTGAGCAAAAAACTACACTGATGATATCCACAGTGAAAGTGCTATTAGGAATAGATTGAGAGTTCTTTATATAATATGCCACAAGATTGGGAAAACTCTGGCCCAATGACTGGCCAACCTCTTACCTTCTTGCTACTTCTTGTTGGCATTAATATCACATACGAACAAAATAGGGCATGTGGGGGGCAGGGCTTTGTTAAAATTCTGAGTATTTTCCTGCTTGCTGATTAATAAGTAAATATTGTTGGATTGTTAATTAACACTACAGTAACTAGAGGTTTTAACTTCTGAATAATATATAAATTAGATTTCGGTAATTTTTGGCAACTTAATAGTAAATTCATCAAAGGAAAGTTTCTATATTATGCGGGAGCTTGCTAATTTATAGAGGGTGAATGCCACCCCTTTTCGTGGGGTGGCAACTAAAAAAAAACAAAAATATTGGAGCTGAATCAAATTTTGATAAAAAAAGATTCAATGCAACTTTTTTCATATAAAATGATAGTCTTTAAGTCATATCGACTAGAAAATTGGGATTTTAGTTTGAAGAAGAGGTATTTCAAATAGGTTTTTGTCAAATAACTTGAAAGGTATTACATTGAGCGAAAACATGTTAGAGACAAATAAGAAAGCTACTAAATTGAGGATGAATTTCGTTTTTTTTTTTTAATTTCTCTAAAGTTAATGGTTTCGGAGATCTGGAAGTATAAAAGTGGCGTCCGCATGACTATAAGTATTTATTTTAAACGTTAAATATCTTAGAAAGTATGGCACTTACGTTAAAAATGCACAATAAAAATGAAAGTCCATTAATTAGGCTTTTAAATGATTTTCTGGTTATTTATATAGCATAAAAAACAAAAACGTTGACAGAAACAATGTTCTTTTTCACATTTTTTTTTTTTAATAAAATCGCCATCATTTTGTTAAAGTAGCCGGTAATTAAAAAAATATACTCCCTTATATCGTTTTTCGTTAATATTTAGTATGACCTTGACGCTCAAATTTTTTTGGCGCTTATAGCGCTTGCTTTAGAAAGAAATTGAATTTTAAACTGTAAAGGGGTTTCAGAAGAAACATAAAGTTTTTGTTTCTTTGCAAATATCTCAATAAATATTTGTTTTAGCAAAAAAATGGTTGATCAAAAATTATAAACTGAGAATGAATTTGTTTTTTTTTATATATTTGTGTAAGATTGAGAGATATTTAATTTTATAGATGGCATCCGACCGTTTGTATGATGAAGTATTTATTTCAAAAGTTGAATATATTAGAAACTGCGACGCTTCCATCAAAAACTATAAAGGACAAAATTAAAGATACTACATCACAAAAAATAAGAAGTTATGGCCCCTTCAATGTGCGTTTTCACATTTTCTTAAACAAAATGTCGCCATTTTGTTATTGTAATTGCTCAGTAATTACATTTTTGTTTCAAAAATGCTGTTTTTCATTAATATAATACTAGTTGCTCAATTTTTTTTGTCCATTTAAAACACTTGTTTTAGAAAAAAATTCTATCCGCCATATTAAAGCCACATTGTATCTTTAAATTTTGACCTCAGATTCGTAATCAGCGATTCCAAAAACATAACTATCTTAAGTTTCAAAAATAAATCAGTAATACTTCGTCAAATATTGAATATTTAAATTTTTTTATCCCTTAAGGTAAGAGCAAGTATCCGGACTATATAGAAACTGAAGACAATACCTTTTACTACAATAATAACCCATAAAGAAAAATTATCATTACATATGAAATTATTCCGAAATTTGACATATTTTCTAGGTACTGTACTATAAATAAGATTGCCATAATAAAACATAAATAAACAATTTCTATTGCTCTTAAACTCAGCTTTAAATGTTGCCATAATTTCACAATTTGCTTCATAAACAATGTGAATAATATCAATAACACCACTGACCTAAGCTGGGCTCATATAGATAAGCATATTTATATACTTCAATAATAAACTTGCAAGACAATTTTGCCTCACTAAAAAAGGTAAACACATTTTAACCCTGGCTAGAATTAGGACATTATTTCCACAACGTTATTTTGTCACAGTGTTTTCAGGCAACGCACCATTGTATTACTCAATGCTAAAATAACTGGTTACTCATAACGAACAATAGGTACTCAGCAACGCCTGTACTTTTTCAAGAACGTTAGACATGACATAGGGCGTCCAGGCGCCGAAACCAAAACCAGTTGAGTAATTTCGATTATTCAAAAGTAACGTTATTTAGGTGTACTAAAACGTAATGGATGAAACGTTGCAATAAATCATAAATTGCATTACATAACAGTGATGGGATTTTAATTCATTATAAATGCACCATTAAAACATTTCAAGCTGTTGAAAACTACTTTTTTTTTAATTTCGTCATAAGGGACGGTTTTAAAGGGTTAAAACGTTGTAAAACATCATGAATTATGTTACATGAAATAATGTTTATTCTACATCAAAACCTAACAGTGATCATAAAAAACTATCAGGATACAGACCAATCACCCTACTGCCTGTGCTAGAAAATTGTTGGAAAAAATAATCCGAAACAAGTTATACATGACTATTAGGGACAAAATTCCTCCACACCAATTTGGTTTCAGGGAAAATTGCGCTACCATACATCCATTAACGATTTGTAACATCGAACATTCAGACTGCCAAACACCAAAACCTCAAATCTGCCGCACTATTCCTAGACATTAAAAAAGCTTTTGATTCTGTATGGCACAATGGCTTACTATTCAAACTTAAAGAAATTGGAACTATTTGATACATTTTGTCAGATCATTTTTAGAAAATAGAAAAATATGTGTGAGAATTAACGAAATAACGTCAAGAGAATTTTCCATGAAACAAGGATTACCCCAAGACTCGCCTTTATCTCCGCTTCTCTACAATATTTACAGCTATGACATTATATTACAACAAAACGCTAGTGCAGACCCCACCTATATTATACAGTACGTAGATGACACAGCCATATTAGCACATGACAAAACACTAGCAAAGGTCACAGCTAATCTATAGCAGAAATTAATGGAAACAGAAATCTGGTTTAATAAGTGGAGACTTACCCCTACCCCTCCAAAACACAATTTATAATATTCAACCACACTATATCTAACTCATCTCCAACAATAATAATGGGCAACCAGAATATAAAACCTTCACCATCGGCAAAGTATCTTGGAGTAACCGTAGACCAAAAACTCAACTTCAATGAACACACTAACTTAACAAAGAAAAAAGTAATAAGCAGGGCAAAACATTTTCGATCACTCACCTACAAAAACAAAGGAATCTCACTAAAGTCAGCCTCGGCAATCTACAAATCAATTTGCAGACCATTAATAGAGTACGCAAATGTTCTATTTTCAAACTGTAGAAAGCCTGTGTTGGATCGCATCAGAGTAACAGAGACTACTTCATTGAGAACCATTAGAAAGATGAGATATCCACTCAATCCACTCCATAATCCACCTAATGAGTTACTGTATGTACGAACACATATATAACCCATCAATATAAGGATCAAAGACCTATCGAAGAAGTTCGCTACCAAGCAATACAACATGCAACTGTTGCAGCCACACTGTAGAACACGTGATCAACAAATCAATTCCATATATAAATTTCCAGAACAGACCCTATATGAAACAATCACAGGTTGGGCTGAAGACATCCCCGAGTAGTTCTTTCCCCCCCTTTTTTTTTTTACACAGTTATTTACATATCTTTATTCTGTATCTATGTATTAAAAACACTAATTTTGTTAAAATACTATGGGCTGAAGGACTGCGGTCAATGGCCTTTTGTTAATCAATAAATCACGTTTATTATTATTATTTTTGTTTATTCTACATATTTAAACATGATTTCAATCTATGTAACGCTTAAATCTATGATTTTTTTGAAGGGGTAGTTTTCACCCCCAAAAAACAAAAAGCACACATCAGGAACATATAACTTTTGAAGAGGAGGGTTAGATAAGCTTAATTTCAAATTTTCATCAAAATCAATGTTGTACGAAAGAATTCTAAATTCTATTTTTACCGTCAAACACTGGACTATAAGCCAAGATTCTAAAAATGCTAAAATTATATTTTGCGCAACAAACCTATCGTATATTTATTCCTTCACTTACCTGTTTCTTATTCTCATATCTTGATCCTGACCATAGTTAAAAGGTTTTAGAGGAAAAGACATATCCTTCAACGGTAGAGGATCGGGATCTTGCCATCTTGATGGGCGGTTCCTATTCGACTTCTCATTTTTTCCTTGACATTTTCCATCTGAAAATACACATTTTTTAATCAGTTTAAATTAAATTACTATAATTTATTTACAATAAAACATTTTCTTGACAGCTGTCAATATATTCATGGGGAATAAAAACTTATAAAAATGTAATAGTAGACCAGAAATTCTTTTGGAAATGAAAAATATAGTCCAGGCACTTTAAACAAAATAAAGGAAATAATAATTATTACAAGAGGATTGATTTTTCGATACAGGTGTTTTAGGCCAATCATTACTAATGCAGAGAAAAGTTATTTCTCTGATTTTGTAGATTACTTCAAGATGCTGGTAAATGTACGGTATTGATGTTAATCAGTATCTTTTTATCTAAAGTCCCGTTTGACCAGTGAGAGGACCACGGTTGAACCGATGAAATTCATTCAAATCAGTTGTCCAATGATTGGTCGATATGGTCTTGTTTTAAGATCACATGGGTGGACTTACATAGTCGGATTCCTTCGAATGAAACATAAAAAAAACAGCACAGAGCTCACATAATCTTTTAACGGTTTTAAACCCGGTTGATGTTTATAAACCTGGCTAACAATGAAATTACACCTCTCTGTTCCTTCAATTTCAGATGCCAATGCCTCTGACCGCATTATACGTATTTTTGATTATATTCTTCCTACCTCTAAACCCTCTAGGTCATTGCAGGTTAATAATAAACAAGATAGATGGCGTCAAACACCACACATAAGGTTCGATTTTGCTCAAAAGCAAAATGTGGTACTTCTACCTACTTTCATAATTTGCGTATGACAGTATAATAATTTGCGTATGATTCTTTTTTTCCAAGTGAAACACAAAATAATTGTGATATTGTAAATTTTGATTAGGAAATTATTTACAAGGTTATCATTAGAGAATTCTGTATATCTAAATTCAAATAAGTGTATTGCAATGTTTTTTTGGAGAGTTGTTAATAGAGATTCTCCCAAAATATCAATCTAACAATGAAGTCATTTGCCACTCAAACAATAATTGATACTACATTTTGAATTTAAGAAATAGATTTCACTTTCTATCTAAATATATCTTTCTAGAATAAAAATGTACAGTTTTCGTCATGTTTCAAATATTGAAGTAAAGATTATGCTATGCGTTACTTTTACGGCCGTATGCACCATTTTCATGTTTAAACGAGTTTAACTAATCGCGATTAGAGAGTTGAGCTTTGTTTCTTATGCACCATTGATACAGATTTGTGGATTACTTAATCCGGTCAGTAATTTGACAACGTTGAAATATCTAGGGATATTTGTACTTTCAATTAACAAAACATAATTGTCAAATGTCTAATTTTTACTTTTTAGTACCACATTAATTCTCCCGCTATTACTGAGTACAGAGTTTTTACACTTTTTACGTGAAATGGACAATTTTCAAGTTGTAAAAGATGAGGCTGGCGATGGGAGACCTAAAAGAACCCCAAATTTTACACCGCAAGAAAGAAATCATTTAATAAGTTTGATTTCCCATAAATATAAAAATATTATTGAAGACAAAAAGACTAATAGGACATCCACAGAAGAAAAAACAAAGCATGGAGACAAATCCAAAATTTATAATATCTAAGATATCACCATCATCTTCTATGAATATTTCGTCTCCAATTTCCATGTGTATACAGCGTGATCTACCATGATATGCAGAAAATAAAATGGTGTACTAGTCATGTGGGAAAGCCCCTGCAAAATTCTGAGGTAATTTAGTATTATTAGTAAATTTGCGAAGATACACTACTGATTTTGAGTAGGTCCTGACCTCCGATTAAAGAACTTATATCTAGATACATAATGGCTACCTTTTCTTCATATACCTTATTTGCTCCTAACATAGTCACATTATATGTCCATTAAAATGGATAGATGAACATCACATCCCATAGGCAACAGAGGCGGGTATGTGTAGAAGGGAAAATGTAAAATATTGTACTTATTTTATGTGATAATTATTGGTTAACTTCTAGGAATATTAACGCAGATTGAAAAAATACAATAGGTAAAGATGTTTTATTCAAGGGAACTATGCATTGGAAGGATATTATTTATAATATTATTATTAAAACTATAAACTGAACCTCATCATGTTACGACTATGACCTACTTACTTATGAAATGATCCATTTCTGCAAATGGCACAGCACTGTTGCATGTTGCACTAAATTGTCACTAAACTGTCTAAATATGAACAGAGAATATTATTTAGGTATTAGGCAAATCACAACTTAAAATAAAAAGACTTCTTCACCACATTTTGATCGAAAAACACGAAAAACACTTATTAACATTAATGATTGATACTGTCAAAACTGTCAAACTCAGATTATAATAATCGAACTGAAGGCGACCGTGTACGAGCGGCCGCGAATACGCCGATGGGCCAATCAGCAACTTATGGGAAGAAGTGCCTTAGATTGGGAGTCTTTCGGGATCATAAAATTCATGCCATTATGTATCTAGATATAAGTTCTTTAATCGGAGGTCCTGACCTACTCCTGAATAGGTCAATGAACTTACTTGTGAAAGAACGTATTCGAGTTGTTTACATTTCCTTAAGTGGCATAAAAAGTGAAGCCGGCCAGCGAGATCAAAGAGAGCCACGTTTTTTGTTTTCTGTTGAACAATCGGGACACCGCCGTGTTATTGACTGGTTTAACTAAATATCTCGTATATCTGCTTTCAGCATAGGGTCAATGTTTTTTCTACTTATTTCGATTTATTTCGCTATTTTTGTAGTGTGATTTGATTAAAACCAAAAAGTCACTTCTATCCTATCCAACTTTGCTGTCGATAGTGTCAATCCCAAGTCTGATAAAGTGATATGGTTGTTCCGCGTTACGTTAGATTAGTTAAAATCATTGGCGGTGCATTTATACAAAAAAATAAGGTAATATTTTTGGTCATTTTTTTTTAATTTTTCATTTTTTTAACTCCCCTCAGTGGGGACAACCTACTGTTAAATTTTCCGCATGTCATAGTAGATCACATTGTATAGGTAGTTGATGTCTAGTAATGAACCAACACTTATAATTATACGCGTGAAAAATCAAAGTATTCAGTCAAATCAAAATCTTCTCATTGACGTTTTAATGTTAGAAATACGGCTGAAATCTTAAGCTTAAACCAACTTCACTGACCGATTAACAATAATCTCGCTTAACGCGGTGACGGTGAATACAAAAATGAGGAAATAATCTCGATCAGTTCTTAATCGGGATTAAGACACAACGGAAGTTATTTACTCAATTTTCAATTATTGTGACACTGTATATGGACTGCTTATATTGCCTCGGATTAATTTATGGAGAAGACACCATTCAGTAAGTCATGAGCTTTGCATTTTTCCTGACATTAAAAGAAAGAAAATTAAAACTGCGTTTTGAAAAAATAATCCGATATCTTTAGAAAATTATAGACTAGTCAACTTTTCAAAGGTTTTTGAATATGCTTAGATCGTTTAACTACATTTTTGACCTCATCTGTGAGCTCAGCAGGGCATTTCACTGTGTACATTATTACATCTTATTAGACAAACAATATGATTACAGTATACGAGATCCTCCATTAACTTGGTTAATTTATTTTTTGAAATTCCGTAAAGAGTATATTTCTATTCAACATACCAGCAACTACCTAAATAATATTAACTCTAATTCCTATTCAGTTGACATGGGCATACTTCAGGGTTCCGATTTGGGTCTTATCTTTTTTATTCTGTATATAAATTCATAAGAATCTTTCAATTACCTAGTCTAAGAGCGGATTTTTTTAGGCTCATTTTTGCTCTCATTTTATATGCAGGCATGTTTTTTAAAAATAAATGGATGGTATTTCCCCGAAAGGGTGGGAGAATGCAACATATTTTATATTCTGGAAGACTTGGTTAATATATTGTTACTGGAAACTGTATAATTAAATTCGTTTGGAGGGGGTATCAAACGAAACTACTTCTAAACATCCCCAAGAAAAATAAATCCTCTTGCAACTGTTTTAGCTTTTTGTGATATAACTAAATTCAAAAATAAAATCAAACAAAAACAATAAATAACTTATAACGTAGTTAATTTGAAGAAACTGTAAACAAAGTAAAAATAAAAAATAAACTAACCATCGCTTCCTTGCAATAACTCAGGGGGTACAGGTACATTAATATCAAATAATGATGGTATCCCACCTTTAGGTTCCTCTTTTAATTCTCCGCCGTGCTGCTCTCGCAGACTGCTCTGAGTGGTGTTGATCAAGTTCAATGCCTCCTCTCTGCTCATTCTGGGGAAACCGCCCAAAATGTCGCGAGGGGCCGTTTCGATGTGCTTGAAGAGAATCTGTTTGAGCCCTGGAAAAAATCCGATTATAATAATGCACTTTATGGACAGTCTAAAGGATACTTAGAATAATACTTTGTTAGAACTGCAGGGTAGGAACCGTATGGGGGAGGTTGTTAGTGGTAGAGGGGTAAATCGCGTCTTTGCTTACCTTCCGAGAGAGGTTTGCCGTGTGCGAATTTGCAATTATCTCCTTGTAGGCAATTTAAACCTGTATGGTAAAATTTACATGGAAATTCAGAATGCATATATGAACATTTGTCACCTTTTGCGCAACAGTCCATTAGGTAGAACTTGCAGAGTTCTAGTTTCATAGGCGGCACCGCTTCGTGGGAGTAGGGACAATCGTTCTGAAACAAAACAAGTATTAGAATTGGTTGTGGCATAAAGTTTACTTAACATATTCACTGCCGGAGCTCATTGAACAATGCAAATCAAATCTATTAGAATTGTCAGTGGGAGTTCCGCAAGGATCCGTCTTAGGGCCATTACTTTACATCATTTATGTAAATAGTTTTAATATCAATAGCTCGGTTCTGTTTGCAGATGACACATCTATCCTTGTCAGTGCAACTGATACAAAAATGGTAGTTAACATGGCTAATCAGCAATTACGTGAAGCACACACCTGGTTCACTGAAAATAAACTAGCCTTAAACAACAATAAATCTATCTTCATGCATTATGCAATATGCATGCAATACTGGTAATGTGGACTTTGATCACAGCTTTCTAATTAAATCAAATATAAGTACAATCAGACAAGTTAGGTCAACCAAATTCTTGGGTCTACATTTTACTGACAACTTCTCATGGACTATTCATATTAATGAAATTTGTAAAAAAGTTGCTCCGGTCTGCTATTGCTTAAATCAGTCTGCTAACATATTACTATGCTCACTTCAATTCAATAATTTCCTATGCAATTATTGCCTGGGGTTCATCATCAGAGGCCGTACGAGTGTTTAAACTACAGAAAAAAAGCTATGCGTTCTATAGTAGGTATAAATAAGAGAACTAGCTGTAGGAACATTTTCAAACAATTGGGAATTCTACCAGTCCCTAGCATATTTCTAATGAATTTATTACTCTATGCAAAGTCCGAATTAAGTAATCTGAACACCCTTAACTATAATCATAACTATAACACCAGAAACTCAACTATCCTAGTAATTCCTACCCATCATTTAACATTATATGAAAAGAGCCCCAAGTACATGGCTATAAAGGCGTTTAATAAATTGCCAAACCTTTACAAAGGACTTAGTGATAAGGAATTTAAAAATAAGATCAAGTCCAGACTGAGGGAAAAATCTTATTATTCTTTGAACGAATATTTTACTGATGACTTTTAACTTAATTTATTATTTAATATTTAAATAGTTACATTTTAATGTTTTTAGACTTATCCTATATCATGTAAAATGATCTATTGGACAAATAAATATTATTATTATTATTATTATTATTATTAGTGACGATTGATCGTGTGCCACCTATTATCTTTTGCAATTTGTTAATTTAATGTTTGTATTAGTGATTAGCTAGTGGACACTCTACTAAGTTCAAATTTTCCAAATTTTTTGCTAAAAAACAAAATAAGTTTCTTTTCCTTTGTTCTTTTTTTTGTTTAATTAATTACAATTTAGTGCAACCCTGTATTAGGTATATATAAGAACGCCTTTCGGGCAGTCACGGAGTTTTTATCAAAATCGGATGAACGCCTCTGGGGCGGTGCCGGCAGTGAACGCGTTAAAAGCATTGAAACACCCTAACTTGTGAGAAAGAAATAAGACCAAGATGAAATGTCGATGGTAAAGAGTGACCCCAAAAATCGCCCATTTTCTCGCCCTCAAATTTTGTTTCAAACTAAGTGCTAAATTATTGTTGATGATGAGAACATCCTGAATAAAAAATTTCAAGATGAGCATATGTTTGGTTTTTGAGATATGAGGAATTAAAGTTGTGATAAGCGATCTCGCTGTGAGAATATTACATTAAAGTAAATTCTGTCACAAGGATAATAAAGGACGCTCTCCATAAAATTAATGTCCTAATGGTCTGTTTTCAAACTTCAAGTGAATTTTATAAGAAGGTGGGGTGCGAGGGGGTGAATATCAGAGACATCGCAATCGCTGTATCACATTAGCGAAAATCCTGTAGCAAGGGTTTTCAAGAGTATTCTTTAGGAATGTCATGGCCTAGTGATTCTTTCTCATCGCTTGTAATGTTTTTTTACCTTTATCTCTTGGAAGGTAATTTCAGAGGGAGTTCAGGCAGAGATTTACACAAAAACACAATTAAGTATTTTGAATTGTTGATTTAATAATATTTAATTAATACAGCCAAGGACATAACAGATACTTGTATAATGATGCAACTTACAGATTTCTTTGATTTTCTTTGATCGTGATTCATACGATATTTACTCGTTCCCCTCTGTCAACTCCAGTAAGACACGTTCTTATGTTTTAACACAATCGCAGACCTGGAACTCCTCTAAGGGTTAAAACTCCACAAATCTTCTATATATTTCTAATTGGTAATTAAATGGATTTTGTCAGACTATTGAACATCCCCCATCGGAGTTCCGTCAAAGTCAAAATCCTTGCTCGCCGCCTCCTCTGTTACTAAACTTAATACTCTAATACAACACTTATACTAAATAACAAACAACAAGAATATAAGCAAGGCATAATGCTACACGCTCTAGAGAAATTCACGGGGGTTAGAGGGTGGAAATCTGAGCAATTTTACAATCATTATATTGTATCGAAAAAAATTCTGACATAAAGGTAAGTATCCTTTCCCGAACGCAATAGTCTAAAGGTCCGTTTTTAACTCTCAAGTGGATTTTATGAGGGGGTAAGTGTGCGAAAGGGATGAATATCAGAGCAATCTTGTAATCGCTGCATTACGTAGTGGTTTCCAAGAGTGCTTTTGTCTTATGTCAGGGCCTCTTGATTCCTTTTCATCCCCCAAATGATACCGATGGGGGTCAGGAGATGAAGACCCACCAATAAGTTTTCGTCCCGTTCTCTTACGTATAATCGTAGGTGTGTCATAAAATAGTTACAAGAATTCTGGTTATCGTCCCACATCCATACCTACTGCAATCAAAATGCGATATCTGGTACATTTACTATTTTTTCCCTGCCTCAAGTTCATAATTCAAGATGAGGGGTAATTTTTTACCCTGTAATGGATTGTTTTGGTGTACTAGGTCGTAACAGATTTATGGTTCGTTCCTATTAATAAAGCTTAGAGGGTTCAAGCTTTGTCACCAGTTATTGGAGCTTTTGTGCAGTTTGATATTGTATTGGGGTAGTTTTCACTCATTTAAGGGCGTGTCTCGATTTCCTTGTATGAGCCCCTAGTCAACACTTTCGTTCATGTATTCAGCCAATAGGCTTATATTATATTTCTGTTCATGGAAGCTCTATAACTCAATAGCATCATTTTTTCCTATTTTCATTCTTATATAGGGGATGTTCTTGGCTCTTCCGAATTAATCAATGGATATACGGATTTTGCTCTGCCATAGCTGATGAGTATTCATTTTTTGTGGGGCTGTATATTTTTTGATATGCTGCTATAATACATCACTCATATCTCAAAAACCAAACACATGCTCATCTTGAAATTTTGTATTCAGGATGTTCTCATTATTATAACAATAATTTGAGGGCGAGAAAATGGGTGATTTTTGGCCTATTTTGGGGTCACTCGTCATTTATCATTTAAAATTACCCTTCTAGTACCTATTACTGGAAAACCTTCCAAGAAAAAGATGTTACCCAGAAAAAGCTATTACAGGAGCTGCTGATCGACTAACGTCGATAACACAGACACTAATTTAAAATTTAATGGTTTCGTTATTTTATTAAACTGAGGCATGAAATTTATGGTTATCATGTTTTTAGCAGACTTAATGAAAGCTAACTTGCGTTGGTTTGAAATTCGTTTCTTTTATGTCGTGATCACACTGATTTTATGTTGGATAGATATTTTAAAAATAGAAACATGGATATATTAACCATACTCTTTGCAGAAACAAAGGGTACTTATAAAATCGTAAATATCGCTTTTAAATAAATATTTTTCATATGAATGCGTTAGTGACCGAAGGACAAGAACCCTGTCTCTCCTTTTTTAATCGTTCGGTAAATATCTCAGGTCACTACTTTTTGGAAGAGGGGGAACATTTAGAAGTCAGAGAATTTAGCAGGTCAGGGAAAATTCCTCTTGAAAATTTTTATAGTCCGTTGGCGGGTACTACGTTGTTCTTGTACAAAACCTAGCCTTGTTAATTCGTTGCCAAGGTACTATGTTTATGTTCATTGAAACAATATATAAGGGGATGAAATTTATATTTTACAATAGGGAACGTGCATAAATTTTTAATTTGTTGCCTGCAGTATGCTGTATTTGGCATAAAACTGAATTTGAAATAATGCAATTTTACATACAAGTTTGACGTCATGACATTCACAGTCAACATGTAGTGAAGTCAAACAATTTATTAACTCCCATCAGCGACGTGATAAAATCGAGTTTTCAGAGTTTATTGATTCGTAAAAAGTTGTATAAATCTGTAATTAAATATTCTAAATATTGTTTAGTGCTAAAATGTTAATCAATACCTCAATTTATTAAACCCCCGTCATGAATAAATAAATAGTCTGACATCACATCACGTCACTGCATATCGTGATAGCCTAGACGACAGAGAACATTTTATATTAAAACCCACAAAAAATTGCAAACTAAATATTTTTTTTTTATGAGTTCGTGAAAGTGTATAGAATATCCTGAAACATAAAAAACAGTAAAAAAAATTTTTTTCATCCATTTTTCAAAATTTTTAAATCAAGTCAGGGTGGAAAAAAACAAAAAATACAGGTGGATAGACCACGTGTTTCTGAACAAAAAAATGTCCTAATAAAATTTATCGCTAAAGCCACGGTATTCCTGGAAAAAAATAGTGAAGTAACTTTGACACTCTGCGCGGCCAAGCACACGGTTAAATGCGGAACCTCTAAAAATTCTTAGCATTTCTAATGAGTAAAATAAAGCTTTTTTTCTCTTTTTAATTACACATTTTTAACATTTTTCTTAGTGAATAGGAGGATAAATAGTGAGTCTGGAGGGAAAATATATAATTATGAATGCATACACAGACACCACACATAACCGCTGAATCGCTCGCATGAATTTTTACGTGCCTTTACTGTATTGTACTGATTACAGGTACACCTATCCACATTTCAGCTATATCCAATGGATTCCTTATACATTTGTTAATGTATTGGAAAAGTTTCAGAATTTATATTCAAAACAATCAAAGATATTTTCATAGTTATAAGGATAAGATCGTGAAAATCGCAATTTCTTATCATGATCTGATTAATCATATTTTCTAAAAAATGCATACAAGTAAACGAATTTGTGTTTGAACATTCGAAAAGTATACCTTTTTTCCGAAATAGTGATATTTTATTTTTTCCAATGGGTCAATTTCTCGGCAATTTACAGCCTCCAATATATATATTTATCAAGAAAATCATCAACAAGCAAGGAAATTAAAATGATTTGAGATGTACTTTTTCTGAATCCACGTTACTACAACTTAATAAACCATAATAATCATGAAGTGTACATACTTTTTAACAGTTATCAATGAAGAAAGAATTTTTTTGAACGGCTTTTATTTTTTTCTATATTTCTTATTGCGATGATTGAGTTTGAGCTTGATAATATATATAAGTATATTTTTCCCATCCATCCTTTGCTTGTATTGTTTAAAACAAAAAAGCATCAGAAAGCTACAATTTCCATCTTTTAAATGAACCAACACTCATAAATTGAACAAATTCTCATTTAGTGACATGTAATTTAGTGCGTCGGTGTCACAGTCATGCGTATTCAAGCGCGCGCGCGCATGTATCTCGCTTTGAGTTATAATGATACACTTGACTATTTTTTTCTGGGAAAACCATGGCGATAAATTTTGTTAGGCCATTTTTTGTTCATAAATACGTGATCTATCCATCTGTATTTTTATTTTTCCTAGCTTGACTTAATTTCAAAATTTGGAAAAAATGGATGAAAAAAAAATTTTTTTCTTCACTTTTTTTATGTCCTGCATCCTAGCGAAATGTAAACTTTTCAGGATATTATTCTATACACTTTCACGAACTTATTAAAAAAAAAAATATTCAGTTTGCAAATTTTTGTGGGTAAATACCTTCATCGACTGAGCTATGACGTCAGACTCATTTTACCGCATATGTAAAATTGCACTGTTTTGAAGTCGATTTTATCCCAAATGTATATTACAATGAAATTGATAACCAAAACTGTTACTATAAAATAAATAATTAACCGAAATACGGCCATTTTTCGATGAGGGATGGCGTATGGAATTTTTCTCTAAAAAAAGTGCTTTAAAAGGGACAAAATATATTGAGCATCTAGGTAATGCTATATTGCCCTGCTATGACAAGAAGTCGTATCTGAGAAAATGTAATTTTAGAGAAATCAACTATTTTCTGAATTATGTTATGCCATCTACATTTCATAATTCATGATTTTCATTTTTGGCAAATAAATATGTGTCCCTTTTATCAGTGTAACCATATAACAAAACATTGTACATATGTTAAGTTACGACAAATAAATCTTGTAATGATCGGATATACTTTTGAGCTTAGTGAATAGGTCTATTTTGTAGATACGACTTCTACATTTTGTATAGTGGTGAGGATAACTAATACGGTGTAAATGCAATTAAAATTTCAAAAATAAATTTTTTGCAGTTACGACATCTTGTCTTAGTAGCGCAGTATATATCAACGAAAAACAGCATTTTTGACAGAAAAATTAAATACTGAGCAATTACAGTAACAAAATGCCGATATTTTGTTAACAAAAATGTGAAAACGCACATTGAATCGGCCATAACTTCTTTATTTTTTGCGATATAGAAATAAACAAAAAATCATTTTAAAGATTGATTAATTACCTTTAATTTTGTTTCCTAAAACTTTTGATGGAAGTGTCACAGTTTCTAAGATATTCAACATTTTAAACTAAATACTTCATCCTAAAAAACGGTCGGATGTCATCTACACAGATAAAAATTATGTTTTGAATCAAGAATCCATTGTTTCCTATATACACAAATAAATAAATTCTTCATATAAAACAAATACTTTTTTTTCAAGAATACAACAAGCTTATTATTTCTTGCCACAAAAGTATTTGTTTTATATGAAGCATTTAATTTTTGTGTATATCTGAAACAATAGATTCTCAAAACATTATTTTTATCTGTGTATGAAATTAAATACCTCCGAAACAATCAACCCTACACAAATATATAAACAAAATAAATTTATTCTCAATTTATAAGCTTCATTTTTGATGTTCACCATATTTTCTCTCAAACTAATATTTATTGAGATATTTGCAGAGAAACAAGAATGTTATGTTTTTTCTAAAATCTCTTTACAGTGTAAAATGCAATTTTTTTTCTAAAACAAGCACTATAACTCTATGAAAAAATTTGAGTGTCTAGGACACACTATACAGGGTGTTTCAGCTAAAAGTCCCCGGGTCATTATCTCGTAAAATAATAAAGATACTTAAAATTTGTAAATCGCGGATAATTGACACCAAAAAAGGTCTTAAATAACTGCAGTTAGAATTGTTTCTTCGCAGTGCACAGAGATGGCGCTGCGGCGAGAAATTATTTTTCGATGGCTGGAATCATGTTTCAAACATGATTCATACGATTAACAAATAAATTGTGAATAATTTTGACTATGTAAAAAATTTTGTAAATACCAGCCGTTTTGGATCTACATGAATTTTTTCTCCATTTTTTTTGTCTCTGTACATTTTGGAAACTCCTATAACTTTTCTGTTTATCATTTTAGAACATCAATTATTTAGAACTTTTATCTTATTATATTCCATACTTCTTATATTATCGCATATTTTGAAAATTTATACTAATTTCAAATTTTAAAAATGAGTTGCATTTGCAAAATTCTGAAAATTATAAAAATTTTCAAAATATGTAATAATATAAGAAGTATGGAATATAATAAGATAAAAGTTCTAAATAATTGGTGTTCTAAGAAACAGACAAGTTTTCAAAATTTACAGAGACAAAAAAATGGAGAAAAAAATTCATGTAGCTCCAAAACAAAATTTTTTACATAGTCAAAATTATTCACAATTTGTGTTTCAAGGTTCTAGCCATCGAAAAATAATTTCTCACCGCAGCGCCATCTCTGTGCACTGCGAAGGAACAATTCTAACTGCAGTTATTTAAGACCTTTTTTGGTGTCAATTATCTGCGATTTACAAATTTTAAGTATCTTTATTATTTTACGAGACAATGACCCGGAGACTTTTAGCTGAAATACCCTGTATATTAACGAAAAACAGTATATGGGAATATATTTTTTAATTACTGACTACTTACATTAAGAAAATTGCGACGTTTTTATTAAACAAAAAAAAAATGTGAAAAAGTACATTGTTTCTGTCATAACTTTTTTGTTTTCTATGCTACAAAACTAGGAAAAAAATCATTTGAAAGCCTAATTAATAGTTTTTCATTTTGGTTATTAGCGCTTTCGGTCTAAGTGTCAGTCTGATATATTTAACATTTACTAAATACTTCGTTTCATAAACGTTCGGACGCCACCTTTAACTTCCATATCTCCGAAACCATTAACTGTACAAAAATTAGAGAAAAACGAAATTCATCCTTAATTTAGTAGCTTTCTTATTTATCTCTAGCATGTTTTTGCTCAATATAATACCTTTCGAGTTATTTGACAAAAACTTATTTGAAATACCATTTTTTCAAGCTAAAATCCCAAATTTTCTAGTAGTTATAAATAAATCAATCAATTTATATAAAAAGTTGCATAGAACCTTTTCTTCTTAAAATTTAATTCTCTCTCAGCTCCAATGTTTTTTTTTTTTTAGGTGACACTATAAATTAGCAAGCTCTCATATAATATAGAAACTTTTTTTTTTATGCGTTACTATTAAGCTGCCAAAAATGAACGAGATCTACTAATTCATATGACATTATTCCGAAGTTAAAACCTCTAGTATTCCGGTTAATTATTGCTATAAAATTAAATTTAAAAATACCAAAGATAATTTTGTCAGAAACAACTTTTATTTTAACTATTTTTTTGTAAATGCCATATTTCCCGAGAAAATAGAGAAAAATATATTTCTTAATTAAAAATACCTCTTTTCACCCCCTATAGGTTTCCGCGGAAACGTAAAACTTCTAAACTTTTTTGTTTCGTGAACTTTGAACCTCTCGTGAACCTCTAACCAAAGTTTAACGTCTGCACAAATTTTTTCGACTTAAAGTAAAGTTTTCCTGTACTATTACTGATCATTTCTATCTGTTTACTTGGCAAGATTTTGTTAAACCCTCCTTGCTTATAACATTTTTACTAAATAAAATGGAATTGTTAGCTGAACAGTTTACTAAAGGCAGAAATAAAACAGAAATCTCTTAAAAAATTGGCGACTTACCTTTTGACATTTTCCTTGCAGATAGAAAACACAAACTCCTTGAGAATCTTTCAGAGGTTGCTGTTCGCCTCTTCTGTCCCTATCTCGGTTCTTGTTTCTGTCCCGGCCATGCTCCCTGTTTCTCTTCTTCTTACCATCCCTTTTTCTAACCCTTTCATCACTTCTACTACGATCCGATGAGTATTCAGAATCGTAGCTTTCCTCTGATTGCAACGAAGGGCTCCTTTCCATCTTCTCTTCGTGTCTCTTTTCCGGACTACCACCTCGAATATTTAACATCTCATTTTCGTCTATTTCAGACTTCGGAGACAACTCCATCCTTCTTTGTTTATTCTAAACAAAATCTGTGTTTTAAACAATGTTGGTTTAATAAAAATGTGGTACTTACCTTGGCACGTTCTTTCTCGTTCTTCCTCCTCTTTTTGCCTCTTTTATCCTCTTCTTTTTCTTTATCCTCACTTCCACTGGCTGCTGCTGCTTCCTTTTCCTTTTTATTCAAGATAGTGGCAAGCGTTTTTTCAATATTCTTAGCAAAATCATCGTCTACAAATTTTTTAATAAAATTAAAAACTTATACAAAAGAATACAAGGTTCAATCACAACAGTTTTGCACTTTTGCAAAACATGAAGAACCTAAGAACTGTACCTAATGGATCTGCTGATGGGTCTTTGTTCCTATTGAATTTCTCCCATTTCTTTCTTTGTATTTCCTCGCGCTTCCGCAGATGCAAAATACTTTTTTCTGCCTCAGTCATATGTTTCTTTCCTTTCTCCTCATGCCTGTTCCTCCTCTCTGATCTGTCAGGTCTATCTCTATTTCTCTCTCTTTCGAACTTATCATTTGAATTAGCCTTTTCGATTTTAACTGGGGTTGGGATTACAATTTCTGGTTTTGGAGGTTCCTGTTGTGGCTCCACTACTGAAGTTGACTCTTCATCATCATCTTCAATTTCACCATCTTCAAGATCCTCCTCTTCAGTTCTGGGTGGCTCGTCCTCGTTAGCCGTATTGCTGTTAAGGAATTCCATTACATTAGATCCACTTAAGATGTTAGCGTTGTCATATTTAAATCCTAATTAGTTGCTATCCGAATATGTTTAATTCAAGAAGGAAAGAGATATGATAGAGAACTATTTATTTTTTCCTTAGAACATTTTCTTAATGTATTACTGAAATTTTTTATTAGAAATTGTGCAATTTTTCTCTCCAACAAGACACAAATTGTATGGGGCAACAAATCATATGCTTATACATTTCTCAAACAAATAAGTTAGATTGCTCGATCTGTTTAAAATTGTATAGTATATTATTATTATTTTTATTATTATATATACAGTGTCTTCCACATTTTATATTTACTTCATATTTTTAAACAAATTGGTCTAATTTTTCATGAATGCCTAGAAACATTTGCCTTCTATTTTATATTGTCAAATGTAAGTACCTATACCTTTATTGAATTTCTGATTTCATACCTCTTATCCCTTGAAAATGAAACCAAAAATCATTTGGATAAAAGTGAAAAAATATATTTTTCTTTTGAAGGATGGCGTATAAGTATATGGAGGTGATTTGCTGAATATAATTTATCTACAAGTCATATACTTTTTCGATCACAGATAGGCTTATGTATATTGTTTCTATTTTTTTTTTTAACAAATTAGCCAGTATATGGGAATATTAGGCCTAAGAGTCTAATAATCTACAAAAAAAATAGACCACAGCCCGTCTACAAAATAAAGAATTTATTGGGAGGCCAGAAAAATGGGTAGCAGCATATAAAAAATATAGGTACCTAATCATATTTTGAAATTACATTATCACCGAACTGTAATGCGATAAAGATGCCACTCTACGTATTTAAACCTACTTTATCTGTATTAGAAGAAAAATTTATTAGAAAGCTCTTTATACATGTTTAATTCATTTCTGACAAAATATTTTTTAAATAAAAACGTTTCACTAATGCTTGGTATAATGAGTAACTTCTGTTACTTATGTAAAAAATATGTATAAGTACCTATATAATATTTCCATAGAACTAAATTTATCATATTTCAAAACCATTAAAATATAATGAGAATATTTAATAATTATAATGTAGTTCTTATCATCCCCAATGCAATGGCCTATGTTACAGTCTTAAAATACCTCTACAGGATGTATTAAAATTATCGGAGAAAATATAACATATTTCAATAGGTAGGTACCTTATTATTAATTAATCTGAAAATATGTTAAATATAAAACAATTCAATTTTGTTTGAAAAGTCACTGAACTACATAATATGTACTTAGCTCAGTGTGAAAAGTCTATTAATCAACTACATAATGTCTTGGATTAAGTTAATCTTGAAAAGGTTATAAGTTCATGAAAAATATTCATATTAATGTTACTGTGCAGATAAAATGAAGGTCATATGCTAAATCAGAGTTAAACCTGTTTCTTATTTCTTTATACTTGTAAAACGTTTTTGCAAAAAATGACAAGAATGGTACCGGCAATATTTATACAAGCTGAAACAATATAGTTATTTAAAAAAAAATTATACTCAAAACTTTTGTCTGACCTTTCCACAAGTATATTTGTCTGTTTAATATCAGTTTTATTTCAATTTTACCGCCAAAAATATATCATGGTAGCATATTACAGGTGGCGCTAAAGCTGTAAATCGATCGTTTCAAGGCCAACCAGATGTGTGGGAGCCTTGTATTTTGTCCTCTGACGCGTCGCCTTGGCTGTGTACTAATTCTTTCAACAGACTCATTCTTTCATTTCATTATGTAAACATGAATTGAGAGAAAGCAGAACAGTTATTTGCGTAAAACTACAATAATTATGTTTATATTGAAGCGTTGATATAACTTATCAAATCCAAATATATTGGTGGAATATATTTTTTAGATTAATCTCATTATCGCCGCTTTATCTCGACAATAAATGGTTATAACAAACGTATCGATATTGACATTAACAAAATACGCATTAATTTTGCTACATGCCTTTTGAATAATTTAGATAAACCTCAAGCTATGTAAATATTTGACCTTATCTCATAAAAAACAACATCCGTATAATTTCGACGTCACAAAATGACGTTCCAGTTGTGAAAATATTAATCATTATAAGCTGTTTTCTACCAATTTTTATGCTATCCCAACACCAACAAAATATATGACTGCATTAAATTCATGCAAAAAATCAGAAAATACCCGATTTCCAGTATTACTCAAGGTCATTTGGAGGATAAATTTACAAATATTCAATTTATAATGTAGACTCTAGGAACAACATTAAGATTTAATTAAGTTATTTCAACATGCTTCTATAAATATTGACTGAAATGTTAGCATTTAGATAAGAAATTATGTTTATACAAATTAAGGTCAAAAAAAGTATTACTGGTACACAGCCAAAGCCATCGAATAAATGGAGGCCATTATTGTAATAATATACACAAATTTATCTTTACGCCTTTAAGAAATATGCTAATATTAGGTTGGGAGCGATTATATTGTTAAATTTATTGCTGAAATTTCGTTAAAATAATAATTATAATAATGATCGTTTTACCTTCCTTCAAAATATTTGTGCGTAAAATTATACGCGTCATATTTGACGTGTTTCTTGGAAAAGTACTAAAATACGGCCCTATTCCGCAAATTTCCAAAATAAAATGAATTTTGAAAGTAGTTTTGCGTGATTTCGGGCTGTATTCTAGCCTTATTTGTGCCTGTTTGGTGGTAAATTGGCCTCGGGGTAAGTACCCACGCCCATGTGGTAATTGACGTCGGAAATGCGTTCTAGAAGTGATTTTCACGAAAAAATCGATCTCAACGTAATTTTAACATATTTCTGGCCTCGGAAACGGTATTTCGTGTAATTTTGCCGTAAAAATTAATTGCAAACCTTTTAATATCACATACGAGCGCCATTACGACCTAAGTAAATATTCACTAGTCAGGAATATATTAATGAAATGGCATGAAAAAGTCACTCATTCACTGTTTTATCTGTCCTGATCTGTTAAAGGGACAGACATTGTTAAGAAATTACGCATATTTTCATGTAAAACCGACTATTCTCTTTGGCGAGGAGACCACAAATGATTTTCTTTCAAAGGAATTTTGATATCGAGCTCGTAGCTTAGAAACCAGCCAATCACTATTCAGAATGTCATTTTGAACCAATGGTAGGCAGTGGTGAATCGACATCCCAAAGGTTTGTGACCTGCGGGACCCAGATATTCTACGCAATGCAATCCCCGTAATCAGAAATTCAACCTTATCACTTCTTACATAAGGAAAATCACGTTTTGCCGTAAAAATAGACGTGATATTGACTATTTTTTTGCAAATATTTTTTAACAGCACCTAAGAGATAACGAATCTAACAATTTATACAGTAAAAACAGCTTTTTCTACTATTATTACGAGGACTCGTTTCATACTTACCAGTTAACAAAGAAAAGTCATCTACTTTCGGTTTCTTATGCTGTAAAAAATACGTGAAACGTTACACAGAATAAAATAACACACCTGCTCAAGAAAATTTCAAATAATAAACGTTTTTTAAAGAAATATATGGAAAAAATAGGAAAACGTGCAGAATTTCAATACACCTGTCGACCTCTAGTATCAAATAGCTAAATTATACTATTGACGACGCAAATACAAGTAGATATTTATAAAATCAATTGATACACCCTCAATAGAGAATCGAACTTTGTAATAATAAATATACATGTAATTAATAACTCTGATACAATTTCTTAATAAAAAATTATTTTTCAAAGAAAAATAGTTTTCTATTTTTTTAGAACTGAAACTTTGGCTATCTGTTTGCAGATGGCGCGTCGAGACGAATTTAATTTAAATCTTCGCGGGATTCTCTAGGTCAAGAACAGAGCTGGAATTTCCAATTATTTATTTGTAAACAGGTTTAAGGAAGAGTATGGTGTTATCTATTAGTACAAGAAAATCGTTAATATATGATTTTTTTATTAGTAGAGCTGTGTTGAAAGCATATGTTAGCCGAAATATACATGGTTTAATTTATTATGATCTCCAGTTTTATGGTAAGTTTCATTTATAACTTATATATTAATTAATAGAAAAGAATGGTATCAGGCAAACACTCCAAACAAGTTCTCTTTTTGTGTTAAAAATGTAAATTAATGATTAAATCATGTATAATGGTAATAGTTGTTAATGAATAAATTACCATACTCATCTTGCAGTTCAACAACAATACAGATTACTGGCTAACTCTATATTTTTATTACATTTATTTTACTACCTGTATAGGTAATAAAGGACTTAATACTTTATTATTCATACGGATTAGAAAAGTATCTATATAGATAAAAACTTTAAGGGTTGAATAGGTAAATGTAACTTAAGAATGATTTACCCAATTTTTTGTAGTTAAAAATATATTATGCATTTACTAGTGCAGTGTAATATAACATAAAATACGCAACTGTCCTTTTCCTAATCTAGTGGAAAATTTTGAGGTTGAACACTTGAACAGGTAAATGGAAATTTAATTGTTGTTTACCAATTTCTTGTTAATAAAATAATTTTAATATTAATTGTAAAAAACCACTAAGATTTGGAGAAACTGGGGTCAGAATATTAGATAAAATTATATTTATCTAAATGACATCATTATAAAATAATATAGTCTGTTCTAATGAAAAATAATATATTAATATTCCGTAGTCTTGTTTTCATAACAAGTTATTAAATTATTTCTGACAATTTCTTAGCTAATTATTACCAATTAATTTAACATAAAAATTATAGTAAACAAAATTTGTAGGTAGATTGGTGGTACTTTTTTGTATTAAATGGTGCCTATAATTAAAGTATAATTATATGAAATATCATTTTTATATGTACCTAATTAATATAACCAACTGTTTATTTTGTAGATAAAAAAAATGATTTTACACTTAACAACGTTATTCGTTGTAATAAAAGTAGTTTTAAGTCAAAATCCATCACCATGTCCAGAAACCTTCTCATATGAACCCAGAGGTAGTGAAATCGATAGATGGTATGGAAATATAGCCCTTAAGACTACTGATGATTTGACTGGAATTTGGCTACATGTTAATCTTGACAGACCAGCAGAGCTATTAGGGGTATTGTACATAGATACACATTAATTAAGTAAAGTATCTTTTATACTCATATAAAAAAATTCTTTCGCTTCCAATTTAACCAATAAATTTTAATTTTGATTTGATAAGTTTTCGAAATATTATTTAAGAAGTGATTTATTGATATGCGGTAATAGAAAAACAATGCCTGTGGTAAATTATAAATACCTACTCACATTCAAGAGACGTGAAATTGCAGACCTCATTTTGAGCAAATCTGAGCATGTTTGACTTACAACAGTCGCTCACAGTTTTATTGCCTAACTTCACAATTACTGTTTCAGCACTAAAGTTTCATTTGACAATGTCAATATTTCCTTAAATTGATTTTAAATAGGTACTAATCAATAAAAGTTATAAAGTCAACATCTGATGAGGATGTTTTTTTTAGAACTGGTTTGGGGAAGCAACATCTTCGGACAATACTGAATATGTTATTCGCAATTCAAAATATAAACTGGAAGCGGGTCCGCCTGTGTCAATACGTTTTTTTGTGAAATACAACCCAGCAAAGACGGTACCCAGTGTTAAAACAATACGGCTTAACGGGAAGACTATTTGTACACAAATGGATGAAAATGATTTAAAGCCTACAACACCTACTCTACATATCAGTAAGATAAAACCTACAACACCTAGTAGTAGTAACGAAAATAATAGACCAAGTAGTTCGAATAATGGAGGTAGTAGACCATCGAGTAATGGAAATTCCAGTCCCAGTAGGCCAAGTGTCAATAAGAATAATAATAATGGAGGAAATAGGCCCAGCAACAGTGGCAGACCAGGAAACAGGTAAAATATTTATTATGTTTTAATGTGTACAGTTTGTACATTATGTTTAACATGTTAAGTACCAGTGTATAAACGATTTTAGGGTTCCCGGACTGGATATTTTATTGACATTTGAATTTGGGATACACATAAGTACACTTCTGTGCAATGAAATCCCGCACACTTGAAAAATATGTAATCCAGTTTTTACTAATATTGAGTGGTGTGAATCAGTCTTTTTGAAATTTAATTTTTTATTATCATATAGATTATAAAAAACTGACATTGATTGTGAAACGTCATAAGTAAGGTATTTGAATAATGTTAATCCAGAAGAAAAACATACGTATTTTTTTTTTTTACTTTTTGACACCATTCTATGGGAATGATTTCGATTTATAACAAATGTAAAAACTGACGTTGAAAAATTCACAGATATGACTGCACGTAACTGCAATTGTATTTATTGTGTAAAGAATGTAACCTAATATTTTGTCATGGCTCCGTTTCCTTCCAAGACGTGATTAAATCTTGTTGGCATAGAAGCAATTAGTCTACGACAATAGTTTTCTTTTTCTTTTAGCTCCTTCCAGCAATTTTCAATGGCCGACCACAATTCTTCTTCATTTCTTGGTCTGAAGTTTCGTTCATAATTTTCTTTTACTACCAAACCCCAGATGTTCTCAATTGGGTTTATACTGGGACTATCGAAGGCCACAGTAATAGTTCAATATTATTGTTCCCAAACCATTGAGTAATTACCCTGGCAGTATGAATTGGGCAGTTCTGTCTTATTGATAAATGAAGACGTTGTTTGGATATAATCGCTTCACAGAAGGAAGCATAACGTTTTCCAAAATATCCCTGTAAACCTGTCCATAAAATCTAGCATTACCTATAATATGCCACGCTACACCAGGGCCATGCACGCTTATCCATGCCCAAACATTAACAGAAAAACGCCCGGGCCCGTTCCGCAGAGACACGTAACGTTCATGAAACCTGGTATTTGCAGGACGGACATCCGAATATGTCCGTCATTACAAGACTGAAAAACTTTTTCGGTAAACACAACATTCTTCCAAAACTCCAGTGGGCGATAGATATAATTTAAACAAAACAGAATGCGGGCTTGCTTCTGTTAATGTGGTCTTCTTGGCACTTGTACAGTTTTTTAATTCCGATTTTCCTATCTTTCCGCTAGCTGTTGACCTCGATGTTGGAAAATTTGTCATAAACACAGCCTCTCCTGCTATTTGAAATGGATTTTCCCTCAAATGGCCAAGGAGCGCTTCATCTTGAACAAGATTTGAACTTCTCGATTGGCCTAAACCGTCTCTTATCTTTACGCTACCTTCCTCCTCCCACCTTTTCTTCACACTCATAACAGTACTTTTATTCAATTGATAATAGTTAGCAACTGCTCTGATAGACCATCCCTCTTCAATTTTAGAGAGAATTAAAATTTTTTCATGTTCAGTTAATTTTGGCATTGCGAAAATATGAATTGACACTGACAAATAAATAAAGAATGATTTAATATAGCGAAAAATAGATGTACGGGATTTCATTGCACAGAAGTGTACCTCACGGGCTGGAGCGGTCTTGGACCGGTGTGGTATTCGCTTGTGCCTCACAAGTTGGCCTGTCTTACATTCAATGCTATGAAAATATGAAAGATGTTGACAGTGCCAAAACTGTCCAAAACAAATTCCCAAGTACATGTGTTCAGTCTGCCAGATATATTATTATGTAACTTGTTTTTTCATGTCCCATAAATTCTTAAAAACTCCTTTTATTTATTTACTTACAGTAAGATGTTCATATACACCGTTTTCGTAATTCAAATGTCAAAATGAATAAATTGATTTCTGAGCATTAGTTTTTTCGAGCATTAACAGCAATTTTTGATATTGAAAATGTGAACTTATATGTAATGATTTTCACAGCCCGCTAATATACGCCTGTCCTCTGCAACCTGCTTGTACAGTTCCTAAGCATTTAGCATCTTAACGTGGGTATATCATTTTAACCAAGATCTGGATACGTATGACCTTCACATGGGCAGTGCATGTACTTTGTAGTTCAGTGGAATTTTTGGGATGTGGGTTAAATTTTACTCAGCCAGGGCTCAACGTGTTAAAAACTTTGATCCATTAAATTAAGATTCTCAAACATTGATAATGTTTTTTTTATATCTTATGAAAAGTTTACGAAAATATGAACCAGAGAAACATTTTCCCTCGGGAACTTAATTTTAACAAATCAAGGCATATTTAATTGACGGCAAGCAAATTATTATCTGGTACTATTTTTATTTAATGCC
The DNA here is from genome assembly GCA_936432065.2 of Rutpela maculata. Classification (NCBI taxonomy): domain Eukaryota; kingdom Metazoa; phylum Arthropoda; class Insecta; order Coleoptera; family Cerambycidae; genus Rutpela; species Rutpela maculata. Next base: position 51,522,031 of record OW386292.2, read on the forward strand.
AAGTCTATTGATATGCAGGCTATTTTAATAGTTCAGTCATGTAAGGGACACAACCTGGAAAGTTTTGAAAAGGGCATAGCCGGGTAAGCATGGTGTGACTGCCCCCAAGCGTCTGGCGCTTATATTTGTGCAGTAGGAAGCAATCTTGGAAAGTAGCAATTTCACAAAATATTAGCCCGAAAAAGGGACCGGTTTGGGGTGAGTAAGGGAGGGTTGATTTTAGCAAAACTATTTTTTTTCTAAGAAACGGCGCATTCAATCGCTTTGTAAAAAATATATGTTAAAGACCTACTGAGAAAGTACTAAATAAAAAATCATGCTCAAATTCCGAAAACAGATACAGTAAAAAAAACATATATATTATTTTCAAATTTTTTTTAGGGTAACTTATCCCTGGGGTACCAGCCTGAATTTTTTTCTGTAGCATGTCTATGGACTCACTTATGTTATATTTTTTTCCCAACCTTGTCCGAAGATTACGCCATACTTAAAAAAAATGCCGAAGTGTGCAGTGCCGTATGCATATTTTGTGGACAATTAACTCCTTGCAAGTAAAAAAGGCCAAACTGCAAAGTAAATATGGATACCTGAGTAGTGTATACATATTAGTGACTAGTGATTATGGAGATGGTGAACGTTGTAAGAGAAACCAATATAAAGCTGCAACGCTGACAGTTAATTAGGTGCTCAATAGAGTTGACTCTTGCGCCGCAAAAATCAGTTTATAGCCGTAATGTTAAATATCATTAAGGGTAAAACCTAAAGTACTATGGAGTACCTTGTCAAAGCCTGTCATTATTCACATATGACGGTCGGCGGGGATAAGAGCTTGGTTGTTAACAATTTGCAGCACTAAAGCGTAGCATTGCATCTGCAATCACTGTACTCATGCTATCCTTCTGGAACAATAGGGAGAGAACTTCTGCCGGTTTAGGTATGCTTGCTAGATATCATCCGTACGAAAGGTAATACATGACAGCAGCTACATGGGAACAACATCCAACACTTTGATACCCATTGGCACATTCACAGAAATGTCTTCTAACGCCGGAACTTCCGACACTGTGGGGAATATAGTCGAGGAAACATCGGTAAACCTTCGTTTTGATGTGACGTGAACAAACTTGTATTTTGAGTACATTGGACTGGTCCTTAGCGTACTGAAGATTAAGTGTTCCGTCTTCATTTATGACTTCGAGGTACGAAATCGTTTGTTTATATTGATACGATCCGGTAAAAAAACAGTTTTAAATCCGTCATTTCTGGGAAGTCCAGTACATCTTTGCTGGAAATATCTACAAAAGGCAGTTTTGCAATTTCTTTAAATGTGCCAGTGGGAATCGAACTGTTGGATGTTGTTCCTATGTAGCTGCTGTCGTGCATTATCTTTCGCAAGGACGATATCTATCAAGCATACTTAAACCGGCGGAAGTTCTTTCTCTATTGTTTCAGAAGGATAGCATGAGTGCAGTGATTGCAGATGACAGTGAGGATGATTAACATCCATATCCATCACAGGTTAGTAATGCTACGATTTAGTGCTGCAAATTATCAACAACACATGACTGTTAAGATCAAGCTTTTATCCCCGCCGACGGTAATATCGATGGTACCGCTGACTTTAGTTTTTACCCTTAATGATATTTAACATTCCGGCCATAAACTGATTTTTGCGGCGCAAGAGAGTTAAACTCTATTGATCACCTAATTAACTGTCAGCGTTGCAGCGTTATATTGGTTTCTCTTACAACGTTCACCATTTCCATAATCACTAATCACTAGTATGTATACACTACTCAGGTATCCATATTTACTTTGCATTTTGGCCTTCTTTACTTGCAAGGGGTTAATTGTTGACAAAATATGTATACGACACTGCACATTTCGGCATTTATTTTACGTATGGCGTAATCTTCGCACAAGACTGGGAAAAAAATATAACATAAGTGAGTCCCCAGACATGCTACAGAAAAAAATTCAGGCTGGTACCCCAGGGATAAGTTACCCTAAAAAAAATTTGAAAATAATATATATGTTTTTTTACTGTATCTGTTTTCGGAATTTGATCGTGATTTTTTATTTAGTACTTTCTCAGTAGGTCTTTAACATATATTTTTTACAAAATGATTGAATGCGCCGTTTCTTAGAAAAAAAATAGTTTTGCTAAAACCAACCCTCCCTTACTCACCCCAAACCGGTCTCTTTTTCGAGCTAATATTTTGTGAAATGGCTACTTTCCAAGATTGCTTCCTACTGCACAAATATAAGCGCCAGACGCTTGGGGGCAGTTACACCATGCTTATCCGGCTATGCCCTTTAGTGACATGTCCATTTTGATGTCCCAAATAACTCCCTTTAATTTTCCAGGTCATGATAGCGATGCTTGCTGAAAGGGGAAGTGGGAAAGTGCTTGAAAAAGCTTTCTTGGCTGTAACTTAAAATGCTTAGAGACATCAAATGGTTAATACAAATGTAGCTCTTAAAATTCTCTTCAAAAAGGTCTTACACAATTTTTTCACACAACTAACAGTTTTTCTGTCTCTTCTAACAATCAAAATATTTTTATTTTACTGGGTAATCAATGGACTTTGTACTGGGAAAAAGAATGTTAAGAATGTTAAGGATTCAATGATGTCATATAAGTTTTTATGATGCTTGAAAGTCATTTTTAGCAATAAAAAATTATAATATTTATTTATACATACAATATGATCTACCATGACATGCGGAAAATTTAACAGTAGGTTGTCCCCACCGAAAGGAGTTAAAAAAATTAACAACTAAAAAAAAATGACGCGCTATAACTATATCACTTTATCAGACTTGGGATTGACACTACTGACAGCAAAGCTGGATAAGGTAGAAGTGACTTTTTGTTTTAATCAAATCACACTACAAAAATAGCGAAATAAATAAAAAATATTAACCCCATGCTGAAAGGACAAGCAGGTATACGAGATATTTAGTTAAACCGGTCAATGACACGGCGCGGCGGTGTACCCATTGTTCGACCGAGAACAAAAAACGCGGCTCTTGAGGTGTCTACACACGATGCAGCGGCAGGTAGCCAGCCTTGTCGGCATGCTTTGAACTGATTCGTAAAAGTGCACTGGTCCGCTGGAATTCCAATTATCTTCAAAGCGTACCGACAATGTTGGCTCCCTACCGCTGGATCGCATGTAGACCTCTTTTTTGATCTCGCCGGCCGGCTTCACTTTTTATGCCAATTAAGGAAATGTAAACAATTCAAATACGTTCTTTCACCAGTAAGTTCGTCGACCTATTCAGGGTAGGTCAGGACTTACTCAACATCAGTAGTGTATCTTCGCAAATTGACTAATAATTTAATATACTAAATTACCTCAGAATCCTCTAAAATTTTGCAGGGGCTTTCCCACATTGAAGACTAGCACACCATTTTTTTTTTCCGCATTTCTTGGTAGATCACGTTGTATATAGATTATAGAATTTGTTTAATTCAAAATGCATTTTTCGATTAAATATGAATATCAATAGGATCGAAACAATTGGAATTTCATTTTTGAAAACAAGAAACAGTGAACACCTTGATTAACTGATCCCGAGTCCCAGAAAGTTCAGTTGTAGAAAAAATCTTCAGTAACAAATTAGAAGTAATATTTTTATTGATAAGAAACTAAAAAAGTAACTTTGGATAATCATATCAATGTTATGTAATGGCATCATGTCATAGGTACATCCCCTTTTTTTTCAATGTCCAAATATTCTCATCTAGCGTCCATTTCTTGAGTTTCGATGTCTTAATAATTGATGTCGATATCAATATCTCCTGCAATTGTTCAGCATTCGCATGCTGCAGTACATCATTTTTACAACTGCAGAATAATACACACACAAAAAAAATACATTTTATTTTCCAATGATGAAAAACACCTATGTTTTTTGAGCCGCTGATTTTAAATATCACGTCAAAAATATATGTTTCACTACTCAGTTTTTCGCAAATTGACATTTCATCCCCAAATTCGGGGTTAAATGGCTATTACATCTAATAGAACGACACGCGTTGAAATGAAACCTCTGAATCGTTTAAAATGGATCTATTCACATACTCCAAACGTCCTATCCCACCACAGAAATGATGGTGATTGACAGATCAGGGTTATTACAGGGAATATTGATAAATCGAGTATCTTTTGACCAGGAGACACCAAAACAAACCCCCTCTCTGAATGACAAAACATTCCGAAGATACTGCGAAAGGGCTGAAAACGGTTTCCTTCAGTTTTCGAGGGCGAGTAACATGATAATTGCAATACTTCCCCCCACTCTTCTGGAACTACCCCTAAATGAAAAAAGACAACCCCTTGTTCTCATTTTTTAAGTTACAGCCAAGACACCGCACTTCTCCCCTTTGCACCCTAAACGAGCATCTCACAATCCCCCTCTCTGAATGACAAAACATTCCGAAGATACTGCGAAAGGGCTGAAGAACGGTTTCCTTCAGTTTTCGAGGGCGAGTAACATGATAATTGCAATACTTTCCCCCACTCTTCCGGAACTACCCCTAAATGAAAAAAGACAACCCCTTGTTCTCATTTTTTAAGTTACTGTCAAGACACCGCACTTCTCCCTTTTCCACCCTATACGAGCATCTCCATCAAGTTCCGGAAAATCTATAAGGTGTTATTAGGGATCTCTCATAGAAAACAACAATATGTATTAATTCGGTGTTTTCACAAATTTTAAAATCTCATTGACTGTGAAGGTAATACTTAATTATAACTAAAAACATTTGAATTTCCACAACCAGTTGAGTGATATCCAAAAAAAAGTATTTTTAAATTTCAATTAAAATTTTATTGCCCAAAACACTACGCCATATTGATATTGATTTGACTTAACCTCAAAAATACATATCTTTTAAAAATTTCCACTATTATGAAAATTTCCGCTTGGTTCTCGTACTTTCAACTAATAACTTGTTCAATGTAATGTTCATAAAGTTTTAAATATCTTCTCCCAATAAAATAAGACGATTTTTGTAGGTTGAAAATCCAACCTATAATTAGCAGCCCATTTTTAGTAATCAACAATATTGAGACATCATTTGCGTCCATTTTTAAATGTTTGCTTGGAGCCATACTGGTTTCGAATGAGAAGTGTGGATACATCATTAAAAATGACAGTAAACTTGAAAAACCTAAAAGTTGAGGTTATGTTGGCTATATTAATGCAACCGATGATGTCACAGCCCGTTTTGTATAGTACCCGTTCAGTTATTAAGTATTGTTATTTATTTGTTGAAATTTTAAATTGATAGATGAAAGAATGGTGTTTAAATATTGGAAAGTGCAAATTTTCATACAGTGAAAACACCTAATTGTTGGACCAAGCCCAAGGGTATTCAATTAAAAATCATATTTTCTGCAAATGAATTGGTTTAACCACAGATTTATTCTTTGTCATACTCACTATATTACTTGAATACTGCGTTGGAAAAAATTCAGAATTGTAAAAATGGTAGTGGGGATGGATGGAAAAATTTTTTTTGAGGTTTTTGTTTCTTGTATACACACCAATCACATTTTTTTAATCCCCTTTAATAATGGGGTGGGGTGGTAATGGGGGGTGGTAATGCCAAAAAATTTTTGAGACCTTAGCTTCTCTTGTATATACTAAATAACAGTTTTATGGACTCTTATTTGCTTGATTTACCTATTTACCTCCAATTTACCCCCCAACCTTTGACGGAATAAGATGAAAATATAATCTAGTTCCAGATCCCATTAAAGTACATATGTGTACCGAATTTCAAGTCAATATCTTAAACGGTTCCAGAGTAATCGTGAGCACAAAAAAAGTTACAGACAGACAGAAATTTTCTTTTGGCTCGAACTTAGAATCTCGACGTTTCATGACATTTTAAGCCTATTTGAACAATTTTGTCGTTACTAAACTTCCACTGGATGTGAAAGTAAAATGAGGAAAGGTGATGAACAATCTTGAAAAACCTCTATCTTCTTCTGCAAAAGAGACCTCATTCACAGAATCATATTATCTATTGGGAAATGTAATGAGGCCTAGAATAGCAACCTTTTAGGGATATTGTGTGTGTATGAAAAACGTGATATTATGCAGCTTTACTTCTTAATAATACAGTTTAAATATATATTATATGTATGTACAATAACCTCTGCAGAAGTATATAATGCATCAATCATTTTTAACCCTTTTCAGAAACAAGAAACAAATTTCATAAAAAGTGATTAATTACAATAATACCAGTACATTTTTTTAATACTTTAGTACAGTCGATGGGTAGATTCTTATCTGAATGTGGGAGTTTTGAAACTTTGGGAATTTGTAGATTTCGATGCTCTGAATGAAATAAAAAATAAGAAAAAATGCAAAATGAGTGTGTGAGTGCAAAAACAGTTTCTTGGAAATATCTCGCTTCGGGTGCCTCATACGGCAAAAATGTTCTTATGAAAATAAAAGATAAAATTTTCTACAAAATATGTCCTATATATTTTTTCGTTAAACTGAATAGTTTCGGCGCAGCAGCCGATCGAAGTCAAGCATTCTTGACAAAATTATGATATTTTGCAATTTCTCGATTTAGTGCGACTTTTATGAAAGAGTATTTTTGTGTTGAAACAAAATATGTTTTCATACCTGAAAATCCTCAACTATAGTTGATTTTACTTGTCTGCTACGCATAGCTCAATGTTCAATACTCGTTTCCACACCACCTTGAGGTAGAGTATAGGGCGCATTTTTCTTTACGTGCTTGTCCCCTATAGGCCTAATCCACGACTAGCCTGCTTCTTGAGGCGTTTTAGGTGCTTGATGTTGAAGGTACAGGTTCGTTGTAGTCTTCAACAATACTTTCTTCAGAAATTGAAAAATGTTGTTGAAGACTATAACGAACCTGGACCTTTGACATCAAGCACTTAAAACATCTCAAGAAGCAGGCTAGTCATGGATTAGGCTAGCAGGGGACAACCACATAAAAAAAACGTGCCATATACTCTACCTACCTCAAGGTGGTGTAGAAACAAGTATTGAACATTGAGCTATGTGTAGTAGACAAGTAAAATCAACTATATTTAAGGATTTTTAGGTATGAAAACAAATTTTGTCTCAACACAAAAATACTCCTTCATAAAAGTCGCACTAAATCGAGAAATTGCAAAATCTGATAATTTTGTCTAGAATGCTTGACTTCGATCGGGTGCTGCACTGAAACTATTCAGTTTAACGAAAAAATATATAGGACATATATATTTTGTAGAAAATTTAATGCGCTTTTATTTACATAAGAACATTTTTTGCCGTATGAGGCACCCGAAGCGAGATATTTCAAAGAAACTGTTTTTGTGCGCCATTTTTTCATTCAGGGCATCGAAATCTACAAATGTCCAAAGTTTCAAAACTCCCGCACTTATTCGGATTAAACCACATGTTCTATGCTCTCACCGCTGTATTACTTCCCTTTAAAATATTTTTTTATACACCCATTTAATATTTGTTTATTTTCACACATTCTAAAAGAGTTTGATGAGTATACTATCTATGCCAAAAATTGAAATTTACTGACTCCTCATTCATGTATAAAAAAATTATTTAAGGCTCACAAATGCCCAGGTTAAGCAGCAGATGGCAGTGTTGCCCAAAGAACATGGCCAATGGGAATCTAAGTGATCTGTCTAGTCCTGATGCGACTGCTTTAGGATTTTCAACTAGTGTTTATTAAATATATTTCTGCTTAATTCACAAAAGTATAATATAATTTCTTACACGCTACGGTCCTCTATTCTGGCTTTTCATTATAATCTCAAAAATACAATTTTCACAACTGCAATATGTTTTCAATTTCTATTTAATTTTTTTTTGGAATTCTGGGTTTGAAACTTTTTACATAAACAAAGTTCCAGATTACTCAATGGAATTCTTTTTTTTTTCAAATGATAATGATATTTGTTTAAAATAGTAGACCTAGTTACTCCATTTTCCATTCAGTGGACTCAAATTTCTCCTTGCGGATTTGGGAGAAGAGGAGTTCACCTAACTATTCTATTCTAATAAGAAAAAATTTAATTCTTAATCAAATGGCATGTTTCAAACCTTCCTTGATCGAAAAATATTTTTAAACTGTAGCGCCATCTCTGGTGATGACGTTATAATAGTAAATTGTACTTCCTGAAGAAGGCATTAACCACAGAAATCCATTACCGTTTACAGAATAAAAATATATTTCTTAGTTTCCGAAATATCGGCTGTGGAAATGTTAACTAAAACATCTTGTATATAGTAACTGGAATGAAAATGTTCAAGGTGTAGTAACACTGCCTACCAAGGTGAGATGTTAGGTGGGTATGGGACCGGACCTATATGAGATCACCGAGTGCACCAACGTAGCGTGCGGTGAGGACTTGGATGGGCGATTACTCCCGGCTCCCGATCGGACCATCTAAGGGGCACCGCGCAGCGAAACAACAGTTGCTAGGGCTATACAGGGTGAGCACAATAAGCCCAGGAGGCTGCAGTGCCCCCAGAGTAGTATACAGGCGAGCCCGGGAGGAGGGGGCTTTCGTCAGTAAGAGTCTGACGCTTCATTGGAAGCCCATGAGGGCTTCTCCTTAAAAAAAAAAAACACTGCCTACCAGGCCATTAAATATTCACAGGTTATCTCCCGAGAGCTCTGAATTTGATCGGATAAAGTGCGGATAGTTTTTTTTTGTAAAATTTTTCTTAGAAAATGTTGGAGACTTAATAACTTACCTTAAAAGCCTGCGACCGAAGGTCGAGGGCTTTTTATGTAAATTATTAAGTCGAGAACAGCAAGCGAAATTTTCCAAGTTTGTGTGATAAGATTTAGAGGTCGAGGGGTATATGACAAGATTATTTCCCAAATGAACAAATTCCTTACGTACTTTTTATTTGTTAATTTTAACAAATTCTATATTCCCAAAACGATTCATTTTTGATTTGAAAAACATACTTCCTTATTAACTGACGGTGACACGTTCTATAATGATTTTTGTTTCGTAGCCATGGAAACAAACACTCTAGATGCTTGTTTGACTTTTGTTATACGATCGTGATTGTAAATCTGACAGTTTGATATTAAAAATATTTTTGTAAAATTGCATAAATACACCGTTGGTACTGTCGTGAGCAAAAAAAAATAGGACAACTATTTTTATCTAATGTAAATCTGTCTCTATTTGAACACTTGCAATGAATTTCGACAAATAACTGACAATGTCACAAAAATTAAAGTAAGATGTACACAACTAGATTTTAGCAGAAATACGTTATAAGACTTGTCCCATTTTTTTTGCGCATAAACAAAAATAATAATTCTTGAATTTGTAAAATGTTTTATTTTGTTTTTAGTCCAACTGAGAGTAAATTAAATCAATCATGTGCATTTAAAAGCTAGAGGTAATTTATTCACTGGTAATTTTAAAAAAAGCTAGCTTGAGTTTATTCAGTTTAAAACTGTTGTCATTGGTTGAAATTTAAAAATTCTCGAAATGTCATTGGTCTATAATTTATGAGGGAAATAATCAGGATAAAATACTCTTTTACATAAATAATTTCGTCCCTAAACATATATTTTTTAGCTAACTCAAACAATGAACAAAATTCCAACATTGATTAGGAGTGTAGGCTCTACTTTTATTTGATTTAAATAAACATCCAGACTGGGTGGAATGTCGCAAATTGAAGTAGTAGGCAATCTAAAATAAATAATTTTCTTTTGCAGGGACGAAGACAATGGTTCAAATTCTGGATTTAGTGCTAGGTACAGTAGTGATATATCTGTGTATTAAAAAGATTAATATTTAAAATTGCAGGCCAACTTCCAATAGCAATACAGGTAGTGGTTTATTAATTTTCGGGGATAATTCAGGTAGTGATTTGGAATTTTTCCCAGGAGATTTTGCAAACATTAATCGACCCTCAGCGAACAGACCTTCTGTAAGACCATCACAAGGTAATACTAAATCTCCAGCATGTGGAGTTGTTGCTTCCAGAGCCACCCCACTAATCGCTCACGGTCAAGATACTACACCAGGTAGGTAAATATTTATAAAAATTCATGATAACTTCTTGGGGCTTCCCAACCCAATTCTGCCTATTAATGCGGCTGACATTTTTAAAAAAATATTGTTTGTTGTAGGTAAAATCTGCAATTTGATATAACCAAGAAGCGTATTTATTTTTTTATATTCATTATTGGTGATAGATTTTCCGGTTTTACTAATATTTTTGCTTCGTCTTTAACAGCTGCGCACTTCCCATGCAAATTTTAACGCTTATATATATATATACACTGGAGGCATCTGCATCTGTAATTCTTATAAAACAATAGTGTACCAAGAGATGAAGGTTTTGATAAATCTAGTGAATATCTCTTTATTGAACATGCACAATTTTAAAATGAAAGTCAGATTAATTTCACTGAAATTATTATTTGCCCTGTATTATCTTAGTGAAATAAATCATTTTTTTCTTTTCTTCTCTTTAGAGGAATAGTGGCTAAACATTTTGGAGATTATGTGGAATAACCTTGTATCAATAAAATATTGTAGGATTTTCATAACAACTATGCCAGACATACATAATAAGTGTAAAATTTTATGATGATCGCTGAAATAAAAAGTATTAGGTTGGAAAAATATGTTAAATAATGTGAAGTCTGTCAGCAAATCTTGATATTTTTGGTCAACAGATGGTTTTTTGCTAATTTGAGGTTGCTGATTCCAAATCTGCCTGTCGTCTTGCTGAATTTTTTCAAATAAGCTCAAATGCTCAAAATTCAGGCCAATTTTCACAACAACCTGGAGGAATACTCCAGGCCAAAGACAAGCAAAAAGGTTTATATCCTATTAGACAAAGAATGCCACAAGTCTTCTTGAACTTGAAAAGCCCGACCTAAGGCTGATCACAGGCCTTCTAACTGGCCATTGTCCTTGAGATATCATCTCAAGAACATGGGCATGGCAGAAGATGACAATTTCAGATACTGTGAATCTGCAACTGAGAGTGCAGAACATAATCTTTGTGAATGCAAAGCACTAATCTGCCTAGAACAGGTGAAATTAACGCCTGGAGGCATAGGGAAATTAGCTCCCAGAAAATCACAAGCTTTGTAAAAAGTCTTGGAATCCTGGACAAAACTAGTTGTAGGATAATTCACAAAAGATCTTTTAGGTCGAGGTAAAGAAAGGCCAACTCAAGGCCAAGCGACCCCTTAAAAAATCTACAATCTACATAAGAAAAGTGTGGTGTTCTTTGGTTTCTTGCATTTTCTCTATATCTTAAAAATGAGTAATTATTACAGTAACTTACAAGAATATCACTTTTGCCCCCCTTACCGTCTATGAGTACCAAAATTTTTTGGGTTAATACAATTTTCGATGTATTTCTTTATGCTCTACAAATTTGCTCTCTTGTATTTTCTCCGGATCTATTATATTTTACTTCCATATCCAGTGGAAATATAGTAATGCAAAAAAAAATTTTTGAAAATTTTTTATTAGAATGTCATGAAATGTCGAGATTTTAAATTTGAGAAAAAAAATTGTCTGTCGCTTTGTAACTTCTTGTGTTTTTTTGAGTTATAAGCACTTTTGGATTCAGAATCACCGACCTTAAATTAACAAAAAATCGTCTGTTGTCCAAAAAGTCTCCAAAGGAGAGGTAACAAGAAGCTCCTTATTTGGCCCCAGCTGAGCACAAGTGAGTACCACTTTGATTCTTACACATCTCAAAGATTTTACGTTCTCACACTATATATTTAAAAATCTTTGCAGTACTCTCTTGTGCTCGGTGTAAAACAACCAACCAAAAGCACAAAAAATGGAGATTTTCACGTGTTTTGTATCTTTATCGTTGGTAATAATTCGAACTAAGTAAAATGACTGACATCATTTCTGTTGAAAGGCCTGGAAAAGGTTTTGGACGGACATATCAGAGGAAACATCCTGAGCACTCATCCTCTGAATGTTCACCAGTATGTCTATCAACCAGGAAAGTCAACAGAACTAGCACTAAATAACTTAGTCGGGAAAATCACCCAATCTCTTGAGGAAAAAGAGATTGCGGTGGCGGCATTCCTCGACATTGAAGGAGCATTCAACAATGCACTGCCCAACTCCTTATACACAGCGGCGGCTGCTAGAGAGGTTGAGCTAACTATAACTGGCTGGATTCAAGCTGTGCTTGAAAACAGAATCATAACGACTTCTCTACAGGGAGAAACGGTCAGATTTAAGGCTGCAAGAAGGTGCCCACAAGGCGGGGTTCTTTCCCCCCTTCTGTGGTCACTGCTTGTGGATGACCTGCTGGCCATTCTCTCTCTGTGGGAAGTCGAGGTTCAGGCGTATGCGGACGATCTAGTCATTATGGTTAGAGGAAAATCCGAAGAGGTACTTTCTAATACCGTTCAGGAGGTGTTAAATACAGTCCACATTTGGTGTGAGAGGGAGCAGATGACTGTGAACCCCCACAGAACTGTAATAGAACCGTTCACCAGAAAAAGGAAGCTGAACAATTTAGTGCCGCCTTCCTTAGCAGGTGAAACTATTCCATTTGCGGGGGAAGTGAAATATCTAGACAAATCACTCAACTGGAACTTCCATCTGGAAAAGGTAATCCACAAAGCACGACTCTCCTTGTGGACATGTCGCAGAATTTGTGGAAAATCCTGGGGCATAGGTCCCAACAAATATACTGGATATACGTTACGGTCATAAGACCAATGGTAGCGTATGCCTCCATAGTTTGGTGGTTGAAAGGGCTACAACAAACGACCAAAGCCAAACCCTCTGGTCTATAGAGACAAGCATGCCTGGCGATAACTGGTGCGATAAGTACCACACCGTCAGCAGCTCTGGAAATCCTCCTGGATTTACCCCCTCTCCACATCTACTTGGAGAGAGAGGCCAGGTGGGCAACATACAGACTTCAACAAGCGGTAAATAATATGCCACATGCTAGCATTATGGAACGCAACAGGCTGTCAGATGACATGGAGTGTCATGACATCCTGGGAATACTTTCAGATGTGATGCCTACCGTGATCAACTGAGGCGCTCACGCGCAAACCCCGATAAATCCACAAAAAGTCAATTTTGAGTTTGTAATAGTTTCATGTATGTTAAACTAAACTCTACAAGCCTATATAATCTTTGGTAACCAAAACGCGATAAATCCCATATAAATCTAATGTTAAAGTTAACCCGATAAATCCACAAAAAGTCAATTTTGAGTTTGTAATAGTTTCATGTATGTTAGACTAAACTCTACAAGCCTATAAGTAATCTTTGGTAACCAAAACGTGATAAATCCCATATAAATCTAATGTTAAAGTTGACCGTTTCGAAGAAAACCAGATAAATCCAATATAGTTTTTTGTAATTTCCCACAACTTTGTGTGTGTGGATTTATCGGGGTTTGCACGCGAGCGCCTCAACTATGAACTGCCCTTTACCGTCCTTTTTCCTGGAAGAGACGAATGGGATCGGAACAAAACTGACCTACAAAGAGCAGACATCTGTTGGTTTATAGACGGCTCCAAAACTCCTGAGGGAGTTGGAGCTGGAGCATACAGTCGCAACCCAAAGGTAAGAATCACTTCGAGCCTGGGTAACTATGCGACTGTCTTTCAGGCAGAAGTTCATGCCATTGAACTGTGTACAAGGAGGCTTGAGCAGATGCATCCTAGACGCAGATCAATAAAAATATTTTCAGACAGCCAAGCAGCTCTCAAAGCTCTTGGCTCGCATCGCTGCAATTCTAAATTGGTCTGGAACTGCCAAAAGGCTCTAGCTCGATTGGGCAGATACAACAAATTAACTCTGGTCTAGATACCGGGCCACTCTGGCATGGAGGGCAATGAAATAGCCGACTCCTTAGCCAGGGACGGTGTGGTATCAAAATTCATCGGATCGGAACCAGTGTTTGGCATATCGGCAAGCACTGCGAAAACAACCATCTTAGCCTGGACTGAGGGGAAAATCCTCCAGTACTGGCCAGAACTACCAGGATTAGTTCATTCAAAGGAGTTTATCACATACCCTTTGAAATCAAGAACTAAAAAACTATTAGAGCTCAACAGGTTACACCTAAGAACTCTAGTTGGCCTATACACTGGGCACTGCAGTCTTAATCACCACCTACACAGACTCGGAATAGCGGACAACGCTGAATGCCGACTGTGTTTGGAGGAAGATGAAACAGCAGCGCATGTTTTATGTACCTGTCCTGCTGCAGAAAGAACCAGGTTCTCACTTTTTGACAAAGGGCAACTGCTGCCAGAGGACCTGGACAACCTCTTACCCAATAAGGTAGTCGGCTTTATCAAAAAGCTGAACCTATTAGGTGAAATATAATTAGGAGTGAGCCACAATAGACCAGATGGTCGCAGTGGAGGGTCTGTTACTAGCCCACTCACATATCAACCCAACCTAACCTAACCTAAGTAAAATGTTTATTGTTCGTTGTATCTTCAAATGTTGAAGTTTGAAAAAATTGGAATTTTTTTATCTTGCCTCTTATTTTAAAAAAGTGTTGTTGGGGCCAAAGAAGGGCCTTATCGCCACCTCTCCTTTGATGTTATACTTGTATGCTAAGATATATCATAACTATTGATTTTATGAAGAAAATTGATACGATAGTTCATAGGGAGTTTAATCTTCCTCAAACCTGATATCTATTTTTAACACGCCTCTATTAGTTTGACCTGTAACATTGTAAGCAAATCTTACAACTCACTTCCCACCCACTTCTAATTGCCGTATTGATTTGAAACTTTGCAAACTTATGCAATTCTGCTGACAACACAATAATATGGTACCATCTACCTTGTCTGATGATAGAGGTGGGAGGTGGTCATAGGGACTACTCAATGCCGTATCACCGTCCACTCCGCCATAAACTCTAAGTTTCCGTGGTAGAGAGAAAATAAATTATAGTTTAAAAATCTAAATAACACACTTTTATGAATAGCGCACTAAAAAGTTAAAAATAAATTATAGTTTAAAAAACTAAAAAACATGCTTTCATGAGTAACGCACTAAAAAGTTAAAAATAATTATTAGGTAATTAAATTTAAAAGCATGGGGCGCACTTATGTAGCAGTATAGGCATAATGAACAAAATGTAATGTAGTACCTACCTATATAAGTGCGTCACGCTTTTAAATTTAATTACCTAATAATTATTTTTAACTTTTTAGTGCGCTACTCATGAAAGTGTGTTTTTTAGTTTTTAAAACTATAATTTTTATGCAGGAGACCCTAGACACAAGTACTGCTGACTCCACTACAAAATTTCCAATTGGTATGTTAGTAAGAAATATGTCTCCAAGGTTCAAATGACCCCCTTTTCCAGGTAGATTTGGCTTTTCGGTCCCCAATGCTTGGACTAAAGGTGGAAACACAGGCAAGTGCGAATACAAAAGTCAATGCAGATGCTTCGATTTCTCTTTTCTCCAAAATGCATCCCAGCATGTACATTTCACGTGGTTATAGTAAACTTGCGAGTAAATATAGCATTGGAATGAAGTTGGAGAAAACTGAAGCATTGTAGCAGTATTAACCGATAAGTAACGTGTCCGGTTTCGGTTCCTCTTCACAATACAGAATGTTACCAATGCTATAAGTATTCCGCACACACACTTAAATAAATAACTTTTTTGCGACACAAAACTTTGCAAATGAAACAATGTGTTTTTAAAACATTTACAGGACAGTGGCCCTGGCACGCAGCTCTATACCATTCCAAAGGCATTCAGCTCCTGTATACCTGTGGAGCTACCCTCATCACGCAACAGCACGTCCTTACAGCAGCTCATTGCGTTACTAAACCACAGACCGCCACGTCTGTCAATCCAAGCAATATATTGGTATATCTAGGTAAGTTGGTTAAATTGCAAATAGGACATTTTGAATTATTATTTAGTCGATATACTCAAATAGATAAAAAGCAAATCTTATATTCTTCTAAGAAATGTTTCGACGAACTTTATTGCCTTCTTCAATACCCATGAGCAGGATTCAATCATAATATATTTCAATGTATCATTAATGTTAAAAAATACATATACATATTTTGCGTTTCTGTCAAAATAGTGATATTAAAAAAATATATAATGTGTCTAGCTAAAAATCGTATTTCAACGGTGGAATATTATGTTATTATGAAATGTATATTAGTAAAGTATATCGATAAATAGTAATAGAAAATAACATTTCACAAGATTTTTATTCAGTTACGAAACATAAAAATGAAGAAGACAACTTTTAAAATTCAAATGATTTATAACTTCTATATTTATTGATCGATTTCTTTAAAAAACATTCATTCAGCTAACACTAATATACTGCACAAACTTCAGTACGATCACTTTTTGTTCTTCAGTTATCGTGTTTACAAGAAATGTAATGGACGGATTGGCGGACAAATGGGGGACATTTTGAAAGTTGTTCGGAATACGAATATGCTCTTCGTTTTCACATTCGCGAAGAATATAAAAACCTGGGGAAGGAATTCACATATATTGTCCTAAACTTTATCCATTATATTGAGAGGGTATCTTAGTGGTTCATATTCTATGAAAAACCGTTATATAGGTATGATTTGCTGAGGACAAGTAATAGACCAGGAGCCCGCCGACCACTAATTGTGTGTCATAAGTTTACCCCCAGAATGTGTGAATCGTTAATTTGGGGTAGTAGAGCACAGAAATGTTCATGCCAGCCATAGGGCAGGTCCCAAAATTAAAAAAACAGCCACAGAAAGTCATAGGTTTACGCATGGGGATTGGAGGAATTTCTTAATTTACCCCCAAGAATCATGTAGCCCGTCGGGCAGAGCGCGAAAAGCCTTCTCTTTCTTGACCTACCCAATACTGAAGTATAACCAGATGGGACCTTCACTACTTATTAAAGCATGTTATTTTACATAGGAAATCAAAATTGACGACACTCTCCATTGGTCGAGACCGAAGATATAAGAAAAAAACTAAAAAAAAAAAGAAATTAAAGATTTAATCAAATATAACTTTAGAACTAAAACAGATAAAAATAAAATTTTTGTTTGGTTTTGACAAGTAAACATTGCTGTTTAATTTGAAGTATAATTTATTGCAATAATTAAAAAATTAACAAAAAAACTGGCAAAATTCAAAAGGATACACAAATCAGCAACATTTTTCAAATTCTTAACTCGCCATAACTCGCTTATATAACGAGCTATTCCATTTTTTCATTCACCAAAAACTGCCAAATTTAATAGGCTTCATTTTGTCTCGATTCATGCTAGGTCTAATTTGTTAACTAAAAGCGCTACAGCCCTTGAAACACAACGAAGCGCACTACGGCGACGAAGACACGAGGCTTCCTCTCTCGCCCCGCTACTCTCTCGGCCCATCAGGAAACGTATCGGCTGCTGGCCCCATTAAGTAAGTAAGTAAGTAAGTAAGTAAGTAAGTAAGTAAGTTTATTCCGTTTCATCAGACATACAAATGTATATATTATAAATTATTGTCTGGATAAGTATTAATATAAGTATATACTATTTTATTTACATTTAGGCTATTACAGTTTATGTATATTGTAGATACAATTTTATCAATGAAGAAAAACTGCATGTTTCTTTTGCGAAACTGCTAAAGGCAGAGAAAATCTAATGGTAAAAACCAATTGTTACTGGCATCAGGTCTATTATACATTGTGCAAATGAAAGAAAAAATTCTATTTCATTAAAATTCTTATAAAATAAAGTGGTGGCACTTATTTGCACACTCTTCAATACTGATTTAATTATTCTTGTCTTTTTTAGTAGAGACAATACATATTGCCTCTGATATTAGTAACGTGATTAAAAATGTAAGTGAGCCTTCATGTGGTTATAATGAAGATAAAAATCAGATTAAAATAATATAGCATTGTCTGATCTGTGGAAAATCCAGAAAAATTAAGAATAAATTAAAAACATTTTTAAGTAGCAATTTGTATAGGAACGAGGGCGAAAACTAGAAAAAAATATATATTAAAGCTGCAGTGACGAATTGTGATATAGAAATAAAAGACAGGTTTTACTTTTATTCAGATTTATTTGGGGATGACGGAATTTATCATAAAATTTGTTATGCAAAATATATTAACAAAAAAAATTAAATGTGTACAAACTAAACCACTGAAAGAAAAAATGAATTTAAGGTAGCATTAAACATTTTATTTAGGGAGGTTGAACTTGCTGTTTTGGAAAAAAGAATCCTTAACTTTAACATTTCTAAAAACACTCCTTAATGATATATTTGAAGAAATCACGGAAGAAGAATTAGATTATTATATCAGCGGAAATATAAGAAAAAGACTAGAAAGCATTTAAACAAACAAAGTGTTTTGGGAACACAAAGGAAATACAACAACAGTTCATTCAAGTGATAATAAAGCTAAAAAGACTAACGAATTTTTGTTGTCAGACACAAGTGCTGCCAGTATCTTAAATGAAGCTATAGCTGGACATTTTAAAACTATAAAAAAACACGACTACTAATCCGAATAATCATCAATGTAAACAAGAAGCTTCAGATTTGTTATAAACATTTATGTCGTGGATACTAAATATGTCAGCACAGACAAATTTGATTTAAGCATTATTTCTATAGTAATGCAATTTATATTAATAACTATGAAAAAAAAACAACCAGCTTAGGCCACTTTTTTAATCCTTTACATATAATTACATGTGTATCGTGCCGTCAGAAGAAAAAAAAAAACTTATTGATCTGCTTTATTCTTTTGGCTATGGTTATTCCTACGATGAAATACGGATATTTAACATCTTTAGCTAGTCACGTATTAGTAAAAACTACGACATTTTTATTTCACCTGGAGTTCCTCCAGTAAGTTCTGAAGAAAACAATTACATTCATCGACATCGACAATTTTGATCAAAACTAAGACAGGCTAGATGGTAAAAATCCCACTCCCATTAGTGCTTGGAATGGTATTATGTAAAAAAAGATCGGCCTATTTACACAAGAATATCTATCCAATAAATTTTAACTGATTTTAACCCTTCCAGTTTACATGAAAACAAAAATATAGATGTACAAAAATCCAACTAATCGTTCAGATCATCTACGAGTTAGTGAAAGCATGCCAAATAACTGTTTTGATTATGTGGTTACCTCTGACACTTTATGGAAAATATTAAAATATACGAAGCAAAGTAAAAACTTTACTAGCTGGCATGAGTTTAACAATGATATATCTGAAAATCAGTTATCTGATCAGTCTGATACCTATTATTTTCCATTTAATAATGCACCACCCACATTGCACGACACAATAATACTGGATTATTACAACTAATATTGTATTATTCAATTTGATTCGTTAGTTTTATCATCTTACAATAAAGGAATATTATTCTAAAACTTTTGTTACGGCCGCTGGGTGTATAATTGCGCGCTTTATGGCGAACACGGGAACGAGAGGGGAAGCCTTTCGACTCCGTCGCAGTAGTGCGCTTCTTTGTGTTTAAAAGGCTGTACCGCTTTTATTTACAGAGCTAGACTCAGCATTAATTGAGATAAAATGAAGTTTATGAAATTTGGCAGTTTTTGGTGAAAAAAACATTCGAATAGCTCGATACATAAGCGAGTTACAACGAGTTAGAGCTTTTAAAAAAATTGACAATTTGTGTACCATCTAAATTAACGTCAATTTTCTAGTGTTAAAGTTATTATTTTTGTAATAAATTATACATCAAATTAAAGAGAATCGTTTATACTATAAAACTAAAAAAAATATATAATTCTATCTTTTTTCGTTTGAAAGTTATTCGTTGTTGAATTTGAATTTTGTTATTTTCATTTTTTTTGTTTTTTTCTTATAACTTCAGTCTCGACCAATGGAGAGTATCGTCAAAAGTGATTTCCTAAGTGAAAAAACCTGCTGAATAAAATGAATTGGGTTTTGTTTGGTTATATCTCGGTATTGGGTTAGTGAACGCTAGAGCCCGCCATCCGACGTACTAATGAATATATAAAGCGATGGTACAGTTAAGATTGATAGGTCTATAAATGCCCCTTTACAGTGTGCTTGCATAGATAGACCAGCCATACAACAAATGATTCACTTTTGGGCTATAAACACTTTGATGTGACGATTTCCCCAAAAAATCAAACCATAAGGCAGACTAGATTGAACTAAACCAAAGTGTGCCAATTAACGAGACAGAGGACTTCAGGTATCAAATGATAAAACATATTTACTTATTTTGCTCAGTATATTTTCGATGTGACTTTCCCATGTTATTTTACTATCTAAAGTTACTCCCAGGAATTTTGTCTTATCTGTATGACCCATTGACTGATGTCAACCTTAATTAAAATACTTGAGTTGTAGGCAACGTTATTTGGCAGGAATGACATAAAAATTGTTTTACCAGCATTTAGCACCAGACCATTGCTTAAGCTTCATCATCTACTGATGTATTAGCTTAAGTGACTGTGGTCTCTAACGAGCTGCTGGAAATTAAAAAGTTTGTATCGTCCACATAGATGATTGCTGCTTTAGGTGTTAGGCAAGAATGAGGCATATTATTCACAAATATTAAAAAGAGCAATGAACGGAGAATAGAGCCCTGAGGCACACCAGATGTCAGTTGCCTAAAATCTGATTTATACGAATCAAATACAACAGTTTGCCTTCTGTTGTTCAAATAAGAGCTGATACACTGATAGCTAGTCCACGTATTCCCAATCTAAAAAGTTTTTTCAAGAGCAAATTGTGGTCGACTGTGTCAAAAGCTCTACTATGGAAAAAATATAAAGCTATTGGTTGTTCTTGATTGTTTAGTGCATTATAAATATAACCACATAATTTTTCAATAGCAGTTAATGCCGATTTATTTTTCCTAACTCCGTATTGATTTGAGTTTAACAATTTATGATATTCCAAATAGTTTATTAAAACACAGCTCAGACTTTTGTTATTTGATGCTGTACACTAATATTTCTGTAATTACATGCCTCCATTCTCGATCCCTTGTTTTTATATATAGGTATAGATTTTGAGATTTTTAATAAATCGGGATATTGACCAGTAGCAAAAGATTCATTTGCTAAGTAAGACAATTGAGTACCGATTTCATCAACAACAGCTCTTAGTACCTGGCCCCTTATCTCATCTATCCCAGCAGCTAATTTTCCCGTTGTTTTAAGCAATAGTTCCTTAACTTCAGCTGAAGTGGTAGGAAAGATAAAAATTATGTATAACATTGTCATGTAATATCAATTTAGTATAATTAGGTTTAGGACACTGAAAATTTAAGAAAAAACTATTAAAATCATTACATATTTCCTGCTTATTATTTTATGAACTTAAATATCTCCGAAACTATTAATCCTACATAAATATATAATAAGAACAAATTCAATTGTCAGTTTATAAGCTTTATTTTTTTATGTCTATCATTTTTTCGATAGTAGTATTTATTGAGAGAAAGAAACAAAAATTTTGCGTTTTTTTGAAAATCTATACTTTAAAATTTTTTTTCTAAAGAAAGTGCTGTAAACGGACGAAAAAATTTGAGCGTCTAAGTCATGCTGTATATTAACGAAAAACAACATAAAGGTCCTTTCCTTTGCATACGAAGTGTAGCACTGAACTACACTGAATTACCCAAAGTCGTTTCTTTGCAAGGATATGGTGTTACATGCACTACACTTTACCATTCCTTTGCCCAGTGTCAGCACTGGTGTAGCTTATCTCCACCTGGTCGAAGGCAGATGTGAATTGCACCGGACATGCACAATAGAAATATTTGAATAAATAGGGTAGTTTCTGGACTTTTAGGTGAATTATTTTTTGTGTATTGGTGTGGGAAAATTGAAGAAATTCAGTTCAAAATTGCAGGTTGGAAGAAGACCCACAAGTAATTAATCTTCTAAGAAATGGTAACTATAAAAAATACCGTATAGCAATGTATTATTTACCTAAATCTAACAATTTTTCTTAGATGATCAATTCACTGAGGAATTCTTCCAGAAAGCTTTCGAAAAAAATAAATTAGAAAAATTTCGATTTCAGTTACACTTGTCCAATCCATTGCTGTTATCACACTCATGTACACTGAATTTTCAGCTGACTTTGAGTGTAGTGTAAAACACACTACACTCAAAGACAAAGGAAAGGACCTAATATGACAATATATTTTTTTAATGACTGACTACTTACATTAACAAAATGGCTACGTTTTTATAAAAAAAAAATGAGAAGATGCACATTATTTCTGTCATAACTTCTTTGTTTATTTTTATGCTATAGAAATAATCAAAAAGTCATTTGAAAGCCTAATTAATAGTCCTTCATTTTATCTGTTAGAATTTTTTATGATTTTTCTGTGTTTCTTATTCGGATGCTCTGCCATATATATTTTCTTCTAAACAATGTCCGTGAAATCTACAGAATAATTCAATTATCCAGTATTTTACTGGAAAATAACCTCTATGCCTGTGACTTTTACGTCAAAGGGGCAGCTAGAGTGTTTTTTTGACAAATAATGAATAAGAACAAAAATATAAAAATAACGTATTTTGCTGACGTTTGAGTATTTAATAAACACAGCACACGAACACTTATAATAGATTCGGTTTCCGAAATGTCAGCAAAATACGTTATTTTTATATTTTTGTTCTTACTCATTATTTGTCAAAAAAAAAAACACCCTCTAACTGCTCCTTTGACGTAAGTCACAGGCGTAGAGGTTATTTTCCAGTAAAATACTGGATAATTGTATTATTTTGTAGATTTCACGGACATTGTTTAGAAGAAAATATATGTGGCAGAGCAACCCAATAACAGCCGTATGCATAGTCGTTCGCCAGCGACTTGCTGCAGTTTATCTCAGCGATTCTTCTGGAGGGATTCGCTGGCGAAAGAACAGAGCATAATTTGCATTGCATAGTCGTTTTCCCTTCGCTCTCCGTTGGGGTGCATCGCCGATGGCTTAATCATGCGCAAATCGTTTGTTTACATGAAACACACGTTCTTTAGCGGCACATAAGCACGTGTTTGTTAGCGACTAGCTGTTAAATAAATAGGAATAAGGTACTTAATTATAATTACGTTTATAATAATCTAGTAAGTATATACTTATTTGAATTATCATATACAGGAGACACCATTGAATTGAGATTTGTTTCATTATTTGTGTGTTCCACAAAAAAAAATTAATTATATTATTTTTTAATAAATTGGTAACATATTATTATAAAATGTAGGTATTAAAGTTAAATATAAAATGGTATTACTAGTTGCACACCTTATACAGTGTGACACACTTAAGATGAAGTCACTCTTATAACATTTTTATTTTTTTTCTGATTTGAACCAATTTTTACTGAAGTATAGAACGAATTAATATCTACTTTATTGACAAAAAAAAAAACATCCATCTTCTACAAATTCAAAGCCACCTGCATTTTTCAAATTTTTTATTTTGATTAAATTTTAGACTTAAGGTTTTTGGACAATTCCGAACAATTTTCATTAATAAAATTTTCCGATAAAAAAATGCCTAATATGATTTAATTTGATTCTCTTCCTGGAAAGTACACAGAAAATATCTGGGAGACGCTATTGACCATCTCTAGCGCGTCGCCACCACTTTACCAAAACTTGTTTTAATGCGCATGCGTGATGTTATCGGCGAACGACTATGCATTCCAATTCTCATTTGGCGAACGGCGAAACTTCAGCGAGTCGCTGGCGAACGACTATGCATACACGGCTGTAAGAAACACAGAAAAATTAAGAAAATGCCACAGCCAACATTTAGACAATAATTTTTGATGAAAGTGCCATAGTTTCTGGGATATTTAACACATTAACTGCTGACTTTTTTAACTATGCCGACCCTGTGTGCTATTTTGTTTTTATTAGGTTTCCAATTATTAACCCTTATTAACCCTAGCACGAGTGTCACGGATCCGTGTCATGCGCACATAGCCACATCAGCACTACATGTGTTAACATTTAAATCAAATACTTCGTCTTATAAATGTTCGGAAGCCATTTTTAAACTTCCAGATCTCCAAAACCATTAATTCAACTTAATTCAATTCAGTAATTTTCTTATTTGTCTTTAGCATGTTTTCACTCAATGTAATACTTTTCCATGCTGTTTATGTTTATTTGATGAAAATCATTTTGAAATACCTCATGTTTCAAGTCGTTATAACTTAAAGACGATCAATTTATATGAACAGTTGCATAGAGCCTTTTCTGAAAAATATACTGAGATCCCTCTAGGGAGTGGCCTGTAGGAGGATAAGCGCCACCTTGTGGTGGATTGAACTAAACTTTGAACTGATTAATATGCACTTAATTTAAGTTCCATAGGATGATGGGAACATGATTGAAATTGGGTTCAAAATTCAATGAGAATCTATGTACTGACGACTTTTTCAATCGAAACAGGTTGAAGATAAGTTACAATGTTAAAACCACTGATGATTTTAGATGGATCATCCTGCTTTCAAGGGACATAAAGCCGTCTACAGGGAAACGCTTAATTGTGACGCAAATGCGATTCACCCATGGTTGAACGCCTATCAGTATGCTCTAATAGGCCATGCCCATGCCCCTTACTTGTTCTTTAACCTGTAGATTCGCCGCAGTCACTTACTGACTAGGCTATGCCCCCTCTTGCTGTCATTCGTGCATTTTCTCTCTCACTCATTTACAATCTCGGTAGTCTCCTCTCATTTCCTCCGTTTTTTTTCTTTTTAGTTGCCACCTCCTGGAAAGGGGTGAAATATAACCCCCTGTAAGTTAGATCTCCCCGTATAATAAAGAAACTTTTCTTTGATGCATTTGCTATAAGTTGCCAAAAATAAACGAAATCTAATTCATATGACATTATTCCAAAGGTAAAACCTCTAGTTACTGTACTATTATTGCTTCAGTTTAAATTAATTAAGCTGACAGAACCAACACTTTATATTGTCAATTAGTTCACAAATCAGATTATGAGTTGTTGCGCTAAACATTTTTTCTGCCTTTAGGTAAATATAATTTAGTGACGTTTGGACCTGAAGTACAAGACAGGGATGTATCCAAGATATTCATACACCCAGAATATAATTATTCAGTTTATTACAATGATGTAGCAGTTATAAAGTTGTCAAGGACCGTGGAATTGACAAATTTTGTGCGGCCATGCTGTTTATGGGATGAAGACACCGAACTAGAAAATTTAACTGACAAACAAGGTGAGTTTAAATCAATTTTTTGTTTTGCAACAAAGAAATTATTGCTTTTACAGATTTTTAAACTTTTTTCCAAGTATATAAAGTATGCCTACATTTTGGGTAGTTGTGAGGTGTGGACCTGTTGATCTACAAGTATTTTAGTATGTATGTTACACATGTATGCCTGTTACATGGAGAATTTCCAGATGCAATAAAATTAGATGTATACTTATTTCAATACCAAAGATCGGTTGCTCATCAAACATTGAAAATTAACGTCGAATTGCATTACTTAGTGTAATATCTAACAATAAAAACGGTCATTTCTCAGACAATACATGAATATTTAAAAACCTTTAAATTGTTGAATGATTGTCAGCCAGGGGCGGCTCAAGGCAAATTTTCCACCCAGGCGGGAGCACTTTTTGGTGCCCCTCCCCGAGATAATCACAGAAATTTCACGGACGTACTACGTATTAAAGTGCAAGGATATCCTTTCAGACCCCGCGAACACTCTACTTTTTAACTTAACACATGGAGTAACGTAACCGTTAATACACAATGGTCCAAAATTATAAATATCAGTTTTTCGGCAATATCTTTCCGATCGCTTTGAAATATATAAGTCATATTTTACATTTAGATATGGGCATCAGTTTACATAGTACCAGTCTCCGCTGCTTGAGGGGTAGGGGGGTGGCTATCAATATTTTACATATTTATAAAAATTCTTGTAAAAGATATTTTCATATCACTAGAAATAAAAAGATGTTCTTGTTGCATTTCGATAAACCATTCTCAAAGAATTTATGTTTACACATCAATGTGCATTTACAACACATTATTAATAATAATTAATTTGTAATAAGAACAATTTTTTTTGTCTACACCATCTGAACGCTATTATCATAAGAGAACTCGACGCAAGTTTACTTAGAGGAAGGTTCATTTTTATTGTTTTAATGTTTCATACAAAACAAATTGCCATTTATTTATTTATAAACTGTAAATTATGTAAGATATGAAATATATGCAACTAATGTTGGTATAACAATTTCTGAATATTAACAAGAGAAGCTAAGGTCTCAAAAAAATTTTTGACATTAGCCACCCCCATTACCACCCCTACCCCATTATTTAAGGGGATGAAAAAAAATTGTGATTTAGTGTGTGTACAAGAACCAAAAACCTCAAAATATTTTTTTACTTCATCCACCTCCACTACCACCCCCCCTATCACCACCCTCACCTCACTACCGATGTGGGATATTGTTTTATGAGCTTTTGGGGTAGACGATTTCAAATATTATATTATTAAAGTTCCATAAACAATTATTTCCACATACATAATTTCTTCGTTGTGAGAGACTTGGATAGAAAATCTGGATGTGGAAGTAGTGATTCTTTGGGCAGCGGTTTTTTTCTAATTATTTAGACGTTCTGCATTATTACAATTTAAACTGATATAGATTCTATTATTTGATATTCTTTTCCAACGAAAACTATTATTAAATTAAAAAAAATTAAGAATTTTTGCCCTCAGTTTGGCGCCCCTCCGAGTCGGCGCCCGGCCCTTAAGCCGCCCCTGTTGTCAGCATGGTTTCAAGAAGTCTCATTAAACTGAAATGCCACTAGTGAATTTATCCAACAAATTAGTGATAAAATGGACATTAATGATATTGTAATAGGAATATTTATCAAAAGCTTTCGACACCTTTCATGTAGATTCCATATCAAATAATCTTCATAATCTAGGAATTCGTGGCAACGTTCATAAATGTCAGGCATATAATTTGGCATAATTTCAATGTTTTTTAAAATTTTATTCAATGTAGTAGCTTATGTGTATGTTTATTAATATAGTTTTGATATATGTATGTAATTTTAACTTTTGTATTTTACTATATTTTTTTTACGTTTTATGACATATCTACAAATACTGTAGCCACAAAGACAAATAAATTATTCTGTTCTATTCTAAATGACAGTCATGGCAAATATTGCCTACAAAATTTGATAGATTTCAAAGATATTGAGTAAATAAACAAAATACATTTTTTATAAAAAGTGTAAATTAATAGAATTGCGTTTAAACCATTTAAAATAGTTTGACTAAAATCAATATATGGATGTATATTTTTTCGCTACTGTTTTGAAGAGTTCATTTGGGGTCAACTCCAAGGCATTTTACCTAAATCATACCTGTCTTGTAAATAAATTGAAAAGAATAAGTGAGAGAGCTAGCTTAAATTGATTTACTTCTTACTTGTAAAATAGACACTGTAGATCTGTATATCTAAACACATGCATAAATACA
The DNA here is from genome assembly GCA_936432065.2 of Rutpela maculata. Taxonomy (NCBI): domain Eukaryota; kingdom Metazoa; phylum Arthropoda; class Insecta; order Coleoptera; family Cerambycidae; genus Rutpela; species Rutpela maculata. The sequence continues at coordinate 51,549,618 of OW386292.2, forward strand.
AGTCAGATGTGCTAAACTTATGTTATGGTGTACCACAAGGAAGCTTAGTTTTAACATATTTCCGAATGACCTAGTAAATGCTTTTGCTGAAACAAAAATAAACATTGTCAATTATGCTAAAGGTACTAGTTTAATAATACGGGTAAAACTTTTGCAGAATCCCAGCAAGTCACAGAAAAATTTAAAAGATTGGTTCTTTATTATTCAACTTATTTTAAATGCAGTGGACTTGTGACATGACAAGCTGATGAGCAGGGCTCTAGATACTCAGATAGGTGGCCACGAGTCAATATACGCTCCCAATTTTTTGGGTGTTTCTTAAATGTCGTTTTTAATACACATAAATTAGACAAAAATGGGCTACTTTATACTAACAGGAACGAAAATAACACTTCCGGTTACTGGAAGTGACATCACTGTTTTTTTCTTAAATAGAATGACTATATTTTTTTGACGGTTTGTTATTAAGCATAAAATTCTAAGTACAACAGTTTTTTTCCGATTTAAAAAATTTCAAAAATGAAAGAGATATGAGCAATTTTTTATTTTTTTTTAAATGCCACGTCAGATGAATGCGACCTAAGAAAATTACTAAGAAGGCTATGGAAATTATTAGTAAGAAGAAAGAACGAAATAGTTATTTGAATTTCTGATAGGTACGACTATTTTTAGGTTTTTCTCAAAAGACAATTTAATTTTCTTTTTTATTTCCATAAGGGGAAAATTTCTTAATGGGACCGTGCCATTTTCTTTTATTAATCAGAAATATAGATTCATAAACTTTAATTTTTTTCGCCAATAATCACACAGCTCCACAAAAAAAAAAGTGGTCTGTCCTGCGGATCAGACCAATGTATCCTTATGCGTTTTAACCCACTGAATTCGAATCCGAAGTCAGAATTGTCAGATTGGCTTAGTTTCGTTTCTAACCTTAAGAAACACCTGTAAAAACAGGTTTATCGCCCTTCGCAGTGTTATGGAGTTGTAAGGTTATGGGGTTACAATGATATGAGATTATGGCGTTATGAGATTATGAAATAAACATATTTATAAAAAATTTTAACTACTCATTTGAGTGTGAAAGGCGAAATATCGGCTTTTTGGAGGTGCTTTTTGAGGTTAGACATGAAAATCAAGCCGACAATTTTGACTTCGGATTTGGCAGGTTAAAATACTTAAAGATATATGGGCCTGATTCGCCGGACAGACCAATTTTTTTTTGTTTCTTGGGATTAGGGAGGAAAAGCGAGCCAATTTGAAAATTATGACTTCTGATTCGGATTGAGCGGGTCAAAATACATAAGGATACATTGATCTGATCCGCCGGACAGACCACTTTTTTTATTTAGGGGTGTTTTTTGGAGTTAGAGATGAAAAACGAGCCAATCTGAAAATTCTGACATTTCAGAGAGATTTAGTCTTAACATTATCATAGAGATTTACTGAATTTTATTTCAATTTTATCAATATATTTTAATACATTTGTTTTATCAAATTACCTTTTTTCTATTTTATTGGTCTGTTTTAACCTATTCTCTTATACCAGTTGACTTGTGTAAACATTTGTTTGTACTGACATGAATAAATTATTATTATTATTAAAGGCGAAGAAATCGTCTTTATAGCGGGTTTACACGTGCATGGATTTACTGGCGCCAGTTGCCACGCCAGTCCAACTTGCGCGCCAGTAGAGGCTTACACAATTTTAAATTCTATCTAGCTAGTCTCATTTTTGACTTCTGAGTGCAGGTGGTTATTCAGACAAAATGTCAAGTAGCAAATTAAAGAAAATAATAATTTGTACCGGGTGCTGTATGGTTCTACGAGGAATTGCTGAACAGATGATTAGCGACGTAGAAAAGAAATTAAATGAATAGCGAAGAGGTTGTGTACGTGGTTAAAAAAATGGATTGCAAGTACGGAAAACTTAGGTGCATTAGAAACAGAACTTTCAATAGAAGATCCTGAATGTTTTAGAAACCATTTATGTCAAAGGAACATTTTGATACTCTTCTTGAACATGTAACACCATACATTGAAAAAAAGAACATTTCAATCAGAAATACTTTATCTGCAAAATTCAAACTACATGTAACATTGAGATATTTAGCATCTGGAGACTGTTTTGCTTTTTGATATTTTAGTCATGCGTTCCTGATTGAACAAATCTTAGCCTTTACACTCACGCTGTCAAATCCGTCAATTGCCATTGTTGCTATTTTATCATACGCAATTATTCTAGATTCTCTATTTTTATAAAAATTAGAATGCACATCCCATAAACATGCCTCTTCTTCATATAATTCTAGAAATTTTATAATTTCCTCCGAAATCCACTTTTTTTTGTTATTGGCTGCTTTCTTCACGCTCATTTTTATATTTTATAGACGAATTTATATTAGTATAGTTACTTGTACCAGCTACTAGTACAAGTAATTAACCAGGATGGTGTCCCTAGACAACGCATAGTTTATGTCAATTTTACTTCATATTGATGTACAAATTAGTACTGGCGTGCCAGAAAGTTGAAAATTCCCAACATATTTGCATCAATGCATGCAAGGGCAAGACTTGCGCGCTAGTTCTCGCCAGTAACTGTTTACACATGCAATATTTTTTTTACTGGCGTGCCAACATCTACTGGCGCCACTAAATCCATGCACGTGTAAACTCGCTATTATATCACATTTATGTCAGTTCGAAAATGTCCCTTTGATTTTGGTGCCGATGAATCTATTGCTGACCGAGCAAACCTAATTCATCGTGTGGTATGGCCGGAACAGGATATATTTAATGACATTTACACCACATAGATGAAATTCATTTGTAAACGTCATAGCCAAAGAGTGATTGTAGTGTTTGACAGGTATGATAAAAAGCTTACAGTACAAAAAGTATCGAATTCCCTTTTGAAACACATTTCTATTGAAATTGTTTTCGACAAGAACAAGTCTGCATGAGAATGATCCTCAAAAAAACTATTAAGCAATCTAGCCAGTAGGTTGGAGTGTTTAATTCCACAGCTGGTGGAAGAATATCAATGCGAGGGGATGAAAATGGCTACTGTTGGTGTTTATGCCAACACGCCTGATCATTTAAACTGTCATCAACAATTTTCATTAGAATGATACAGTGGTCATTGCAGGGCACAACATCGATCTTCTCACGCTCATTGTTAATCTTGATTTTTAAGAGAAGCTCAAGAAAATGTAAAGGAAAGCATAAAGTTCTTGCGATTTGCAGAATTTTGGAAAACTGTATTTAGTGGTTGCAAAACCACTTGTTTTTTTTTTTTCAACAAGAAAAAGCACAAAAAATGTTTTAAATAGAAGGAGAGGTTTGGAAAACGGTGTCTGTATATATAAAAATCCCTTATCAATGATGGAAGAAAGTGCTGGAGAATGATTTACCTTGCATTATGCAAAGCCCCACAAAGTCCTCCAGAATCAACAAAGTTCTTGTGAGTTTATCTAAATGACAAATTGATCTGGCAAGTACATGTAGAAAACTTGCCAAAAAAGCTAGCAAAAAATACATTTATCTTGAGAAATCTAGCAAATAAAGTAGGTGAAGAAGCTTTGAAAAATGCATATTTTGCACTATGCCACTCTTTGCTTTCCTATGCTGTTGTAGTTTGGGGCCAAGCATTAAATTGGCCTAGAATTTTTGCTCTACAAAGACGAGCAATACGTATATCTGGGTTAAATTATAAAGAAGACTGTACAGTTTCGTAGACTCAAGATACTTACATTACCCTCAATATACCGTGCGTGTAATTTCCCATTAGGCATGTACATTCACGTAGCGCGAGAGATTTGACAACACCGTCAGCCGTAAATTCGTCCGTCGATAGAGCATTCCAGCTCTGTTATTTCATTTCAGCCAGCTGGCACGCGCGATGTTGTAATTCTTCTCCCCATGCCTAGCCCGCGACTACACACACGGTATATTTATGAATTGCTTTTGTATGCTAGAGAGAACTTGCACCCTAAAAGTGTAAACACAGAATGACTACCATTATAGTACAAGACACAAAAATATGTTAGCACCATATGTCAGATTAACTAAAAGTCAAAAAGGAATTCAATTTTTAGCACCCAAATTTCATAACAAATTGCCAATGAATATAATAAGACTACCAGATTTGATACTCAAGAAAAAAATAAGGGCCATCTTGCTCGAAAAAACTTTTTATTCATATGATGAATTTTTATCATATAATTTTAATAGAATATAAGAAAATGTTGCGTTTGTTAAATTCCTGATGTTTGTTTTTATATGTATATGTATATATTTGTAAATTTAAATATTGACTTCTACAAATACCATTCTTGTATATAGCACCAATTGATTAATTGATTGAAGGTCAATAGACATTTTTTTGTGTAGAATTGAATGAACGTCTGAACGTGCTTGTACTAAAAGTCAACTTTAGAACATCTCAATTTAACCACTATTATGAGACCAGAAAATTGTACATTTCCCAAGCATCCTCTAACTCTCACCGAAACGAGTGAGACAGAACCCCATTACATGGCAAATTTTTTTTACCACAACAGTATTGTTTGTGAAAATTGATGTAAACTACAGTAAAATATACCAAATTGGATGATTATTTAAATTTTTAAAATAGAGATGAATAAACAAAGTATTTTATATACATTGCAGGTACCGTTGTCGGTTGGGGCTTTGACGAAAACGGGAAGTTATCCGATAAACTAATGCAGGCTCAAATGCCCATCATATCGACTGTAAAATGTATTTACTCCAACAGAGACTTTTTTTCTCGATTCACTTTTGAGAAGAACTATTGTGCCGGATTCAGAAATGGTAACGGTTATTACAGACTTGTGATTCAAATTGTGAGATTATGTTTATATTTTTTAGGTACTTCTGTGTGCAACGGAGACTCAGGTGGGGGCATGGTATTTCCCAAAAAAGGAACTAGTGGACAAAACACCGTTTGGCAAATTAGAGGGCTTGTATCAGTAGGCGTGGCTTTACAGGGGCAAGGCATTTGTGACACATCGCAGTACATAGTTTTTACTGATGTCGCAAAACATACTCACTGGATAAGACAAACTGTATCTAACTAATCCTATTTGTTGACTAGAAAATACTCATTGTTGTGATATAAAGATATTTTTCTAAGAAAAAGTAGTTTCATTCGTTATATTAATTTTATCGTTAACAAAGACTAAATAATATAATATATAAAGACGCGACACTACGAACAATCCCATTCATAAGTCTCACTTGAGAAATTTGACCTCGGGGATTTAATTTGGAATCTCCATTTGGCAAATATATACAAATAACACTTTACGTATTGTACAAGGAAACATGGACAAGATGACGAAACGTTAAAAATATTTCATCATTTCATGGTTTTTATATTGTTTGGGAATGCCTCATTCGGTTGTTACAATATGATACATCTACGTAAAAGCGGTCTCTGGAATATCTGACACAGATTCGAGAAAGCTAACCTGCTGACGCATGCGTAAAGAAACCACGGGGGGTTTAATTTGGAATCTTGTCTCTCTCTCCCTCCCTCTCTCTCAAGAAACGAGCTTTTCTTTTCGAATGTCGTGTCTTTATATATTTTATTATTTAATATTTGTCCTTAATTAATACAGGGTATCTCCTGTATGCGTACAAATATTTTGCAAGATGATATGTTTGTACAAAAGAAGTAAAAAATCCCTATACATTTTTCTCTAACTCAAACCTATTTTTTGATTTAAAATTAATTAGAAATAGGCAATGTCTTCAGTTTAGACAGTACAACTACAGTCGAACTTCCATAACTCAAGATCTTCTATATCTCGAAGCAATTCAAAGCAATAAATATCTATTATCTTTACTAAAAAGTTCCCATAACTCAAAGTTTCCCTAACTCGAACGGATTTTTAATCCCCTTGGGGATTCGAGATATGGAGGTTCGACTGTATAAACAGAAGGCGGAAGAGACAAGGATATTTTGCTCACTTGTGCCAATAACATGGATTTTACAGCGTTGCAAGACTGTCATTTAAAAATAATAAAACAGTTTTACTTTTACTTTGTTTAATCAGTTTTGAAACGAAAACACTAAGACCCAGTACTTTCATCTATTATTATAAATAGTAATATTTAATCTGCAGAATAGGGTTTATCGCAGAGATAAGCAAAAAATCGCCATTTTCACCTACAAATAGTGATATCCACCAGACAAGCCTTGTCCCTAGGATAACCTATCCAGCATCTAAACCTTCAGATAACGGTTTTATCTAACGGATAAAAATAGCCACACTCATGCGGTTCCCCTGTGATTGACAGAACTGCTATTTTATCTTCTAACCCAACTTTTTAAAAATTTGTTTTGTATTGTGTTTTAACTTTAAATTTATAATAAGATACAAATAATCATATTTAATTAAAAAAACATTTATAAAATGATATCATACACTACTTATATTGCAATATACATATTTTAAATACATTCAACATCATCATTGGTCATACAACCCTATAGTAGGGTCTCAACCTTTTCTAGCTTCCTTCGCCATTCATTCCTGTCTCTGGACTGCATCGTCCAGTTTGTTGCACCCATCTTTCGTGCGTCTTCGCTTACACCATCCTTCCAGCGCAGCTTTGGCCTTCCTCGCCCTCTTGTACCTATGGGCTCTGCTTTAAGGACCTTTTTTGCAGGGTTGTTGTCATCATATCTGTTCACATGACCTGCCCATCGCAATCTGCCGATTTTGATTGTAGTTACTATGTCCTTATTACCGGCCTGTCTATAAGTGTTGTAAATTTCGAAGTTATACCTGCGTCTCCATATACCGCCTTCTTGGATTGCCCCGTATATTTTTCGCAGTATCCTCTTTTCAAAAATCATTAACAAGATTCATCTCTTTTTGTTAGCATCCAGGTCTCCGATTCATACATTAACACGGGTATGATAAGTGTTTTATATAACCTGATTTTTATTTACTTTATCCCTTCGACCATATATTACCTAGACCCGGTATCTTAGCCAAAGTATAGAGAGTTTGTTATGTATACTAAGGCGGCGCTGACTATGGCAGCCGCGGGTGCTGAAGGGGGATATTTTTCTGTGTACGGGACCCTTGCCAGTGGTGTATATTCGTGAAAGGGTCTGAATGTTGGATAATATATAAAATTAATTAACATTGTGATGTTTAAAATTAAGCCCGAGTATACATTTTTTTTCGAATTTATAAGCATACTTTTACAACAATATTCTACTACTGGAAAATTGCAAATGGAGATATTAATTTAGCTTTTCTAGATAATAAAAAAAATACTTCTGTTATTGTATAAAGCAGAGATGTTGCCAAAAATTAGTAATACTATTATTAATCATTATTTAGGTTTAGAAATTACTGTTTTTCACGAGGGAAAAAATATATTTTCATATTTTTTTTCAAATAGTAATAAATAGTCACTGAAGGTATTCCCTTTCTTGTGTGTATTGTATAATTTGTATTGGTAGGTAATGTGTGACATAAATAACATAAAACAATTCACACAAATCACATAAATTCTAATAAAGTTAAGTACATACGTGCATTAAAAAATTTGCCATCTCAAGCTGCTATTTGAACAAAAAAAGAAATTAAAGATAAAAAAATTATCCTTAATCAATTAAATCCAATTAATCTATGCTATATAGACACCAACTAGTTTATCCTTGCTCAGTCGGTGTACTTTATGTAGTACACCGACTGAGTTATCGTGGTCGATCATCATATGAAGTAAATGTTTCATAGGCAAAATGTTTTTTCACAAAAAAAAAGTAAGAATTAAAACACACATTTTGTATCGATATTTTATTAAGTATAAGTACATCTTAATTAGATCATAATTTAATAAAGACGTTGCTGAAAACAAACAATTTATAAATAAGTAATTAAATAAACAGTAAAAATATAAAAAGTGTCGTGTTCTTTATTAGAAGATATAAATACATTAAATTAATAATACTAGGTTATTATAACTTATTGCCGTTTATTCTATGTTAATTAACAAATACACCTTCAATACAATAAATGAGTCGATTCTTAATCGCTGCATATATCCATATCAGCTGGGTTAACAAAAACTTATTCTCTACAAAAATTGGTATATATGAAACCCATTCACTGATTAAACTATATACAATATATTAAAAGACTAAAAGGTTTGCGTACTCTTAAGTAACGCTCAAATGTCAAATAAATACTGTCCAAAAATTAAGGATATGACACCAAGACTGAGAATAACTTCAATTATGATTTTTAGTGTCTAAAATTCGCATCACTATCCTCATCGAAGTGATGAAAAGTATATGTACTCTGTGCCAAAGGGGGGCGATTTGGAAAAATGAGAAGTACAACAATTTTCTACTATACTCTCTAGCAGGGCCAAAAGTCAAACTTAAAACTACGATAGATATGGTAATTAGTTGCGTTGTTCACATAACACATTCTCTTGGCTGATGATTAGGCAAAAAATTTAAAATCTAATGACCAATTCATTATACTATATTGAGAAATGCACCCAACATATTTTACAGCCACTTGCATTATCTTTACTGAATGTCTAGTGGCATTTAGGTCAAACCGAGAAAATTATTTGATGATATTATTTAATCTTATTTTAAAACAATAATTTTTCATTTAATTAATTTCTACTGAAATCGATATGTTTTTAAAACTAATTTAGAATATTTTAAGGTTAAATATATAGAGGTGATAGGTATCTTAATAAATTTGAAAAATCTGTCAGTGCATATCTAGTATATTAGCATTATTAGAAAATATTACTAGCGGTTAGTTCGGTAATAATTCGTTATTATAGCTTAGCGAGTTAAGACTGTCAGCTCCTGTTTTAACGATGTTAATTTTTACTTTTTAATTTTTCTAGTGTCACTAAGCTCTAAAAGTAATTTCTTGTATGTTGAGCTTCATCTGGCTCTTCTTCTTAGACTCTGTGTATGTATATCATCTGATGAACCATCCTCAAAGCAATGTGGTAAAGGTTGGTACTGAAATAAAACATAGAGAGTATTATTTTTGATGTAATATAAGTATACAAAAGTCTCGGAAAAGAAATAAAAGAAAAAAATAATTACCTATTGCATTTGATGATCACTTTCCAAAAAATAATACAAATATATTTGAATCAAATATTATTAATAAACGGTGCTTTAACAAATGATTGTTTGTTAACAAATAATATGAATAATTTGTCTTTTTCATAAAATGTACCTAATGCCAGGTTTATACATGCATGAATTTACTGGCGCCAGTTGCCACGCCAGCCCAACTTGCGTGCCAGTAGAGGTTTACACACAATTTTAAATTTTATCTAGTCAGTCTTATTCTTTGACTTCTGAGTGCAGGTGGTTATTGAGACAAAATGTCAAGTAATAAATTAAAGAAAATAATAATTCGTACCGGGTGCTGCATTGTTCTATGAGGGATTGTTCAACAGATTAGCAACGTGGAAAATAAACTAAATGATAAGCAAAGAGACCGTATCTGGTTAAGAAAATGGATTGCAAGTAGAGAAAACTTAGGTGCATCAGAAAGAGTGTTAAAACTTTCAATAGAAGATCCTGAATTTTTTAGAAACCGTTTATTGAACGAATCTTAGCCTTACATTCACACTGTCAAAACCATCAATCGCCATTGTTGTTGCTATTTTTTCATGAACAATTACTCGAGATTCTCTATTTTTATAACAATTAAAATGCGCATCCCATAAACACGCCTCTTTTTCATATAATTCAAGAAATTTTGTAATTTCCTCAGAAATCCACTGTTATTTGTTGTTTTCTTAATGTTCATTTTTATATTCTATAGACGAATTTATATTAGTATAGTTACTTGTACTGCTGTGCGCAAAAAAAATGGGACAAGTCTTATATCGTATAAAATCTAGTTTTGTACATCTAATTAATTTTTGTGACATTGTCAGTTATTTGTCAAAATTCATTGCAAGTGTGCAAATAGAGACAGATTTATATTAGGAAAAAATAGTTGTCCTATTTTTTTTTTGCTCACGACAGTACCAGCTACTAATACAAGTAACTAGCCAAGATAGTGTCTCTAGACAACTCAAAGTTTATGTCAATTTTATTTCATAGTGGCGTACAACTTGGTACTGGCGGGCCACAAAGTTGTAAATTCCTAACATTTTTGCATCACTGCATGCAAGGTCAAGACTTGCTTGCCAGTTCTCGCCAGTAACTGTTTATACGTTCAATATTTTTTTACTGGCGTGCCAACATCTACTGACGCCACTAAATCCATGCACATATAAACTCGCTATTAAAGCAAGTATTGTGAATGTATAAACTGACATTCAGATTTTCATGGAAATGTACATTGTTAACCTAAATTGAATTCAAAACAGCTGTTTTTAAAAAAATGTTTACTGTCTGTATCACCTTTTTTTTTGAGATATTTCAATTTGTTTCTTTTCGTACTCCATACTAAGATTATCCTGATTATTTTTTTTATAAAATAAGTCATTCGGAAATATTCTTTATTATCTTGCAATGTACCAATTTTTAAAGCAACAACTGTTATATGAGCAGAAGTACAAACATTTTATTATTTATTCATGCTATACATTCATAAAAGTCACATAAAAGTAATTGTATTGTATTGAAATAGAATCAAAATTGAACGTCGCATGCAGTTGATCAATACGTTTTAAAATATCATCGGTAGTGTAGATTATACTTACCCAACAGAATGTGTTCTGAATATTTAACGTGCTTGCTATAGATAATATGGTACTTTTCCTAAGTACTTTACTTTATTGAACGACGTTTTGCATACATCTTGTGGTCTCTATAACTGGTCCAATTTTCCGTCACTATTTTTGGGCATCCAATTCTTTTAGAAATCTAAAACATTAAAAACAGATATAATATATTATGACACTTAATAAATTGTACTACCTACTTAAACTATCAGTTTATTAACTCATATTTGATCGCATGCTATATAATTTAAACCAAAGATACAGAAGCTGCGGTTTAATAAGCAGTACCTATTTGAGTTTTATTTGCATTGAAAAACTAAGAGTACCTAGTCAATATTAGTTACTCTAAGATCTGAAATGCCTCATAGACAAATTCAACTTTATTAAAAAATTATGTATTAAGTCTGTAAAATAATTATCTACTTATATATTATTTTATTTTAGAGAGCACCTGAAACCCTACGACTACGCCTGAGGAATAATTACAAATAAGATAATACTTGCCTATAAAATGATTTATTCCATTCTTTCTCTAACGCGGGATCGTATATAAAACACTATTTACCGATTTTGAAAACAGAAAAATTGTCTGGCTGTTATGGAAGTCTAAGAAACACATAAATAAAACAAAAATAGCCACAAATAACAATGGCGATGTAAATAAAGTTTTAATGCATTTTCGACATTCGACCCGCGACGTTTGAATTAGCCAATAGAATTCAGGGTACCTTGAAACCCCCCGCAAAAACATCTTGTAACATGCGACACGCCCACATGCCGAGTCTAGATAATATATGGTCGAAGCTTTATCCTAACAAAATATGACTATTTTTGTAGGTTAGAAATCTAACCTATAATTAGCAGTCTATTTTATTAATCATCAACATTGAAAAATTTTTGAGTGGATTTTTAAATGTTCGCCCGGAGCCAGTATACAAGCTACAAGCTTAAAATGTGATACAAACATTAAAAATGAAAATAAACTTAAAAAACTTAAAATTTCAGGTTACGTTAGTTATATGATGCACAACTATTTCAAGTAATATGATAAACAAACAAGGAAATTGGCGCATATGTCATAAACAGGCAACAAAACACAGTAGGGGGATCCTCTCTATATCTATTTGAAGCATAAAACTTCCTTACTTTACGTGGCTTAAGTTGGCAACACTCACTTTGGGAAGTATCTAAAGTTATATCTATCAAATAGTGAACCGAGAGTATATTTTGAATGAAAGTATGCAAGTTATCCTGCAGATAGCAAGCTCTGGTTATCTTATCTGTCAGATAGTTACTTGCCGGATAAAGTCTATTTTTACTTAAGTGAAAGTAGAGGCCCTAAATGACATTTAATATTAATTTTCACATTGCTATAGCAATTTTTCACAAATCACAATTATTTCATAGGTTTTATCAGAGAAAGTGTCGACATCCAGTTCGGTTTTTTGAAGCTCCTTGGTGTCTTTATTGAAAAAATGTCACTGATTTCAGTAATTTACTGTCTGCAAAAAATGTATTTTATCGATGATAATAAAATATTACCATTTTTTATTTATTACAGAAAATTTCTTCAACCATTGTAGTAATTAAATTAAAAGCAGTTAATTTAATTTCAATAAACAGTTAATTCATCATCTCATTCATTACATGGTTTTATTATTTTTACTACAAATTTATTTTAAAACTAGATAAATCAAACAAATTGACAACACTGTATGATTGGAAGCGGCCGGCCAACCTACGGCTAAACAATATGAACATTTCCTTTCAACCATCGGCGCCGATAGCAGAGGATTCCTTTTATGAAAAAGACACCGACGTTTTTTTAAAGTTTGTTATGTCTCATTATAAATACAATAAACATAATAAAAAGGGAGATGTAGGTCGCAAGGTGACATTGAACTGAAATACTGACCTACACAATATTTTATTTTATTTTATTATACCCGAATACTACCTGGTCTGAAAATATCGATTTTTATAAAATAATTAATTTAAGCAAAATCGTTGGAGTAAAGCAAAAATTTTATAAAATTTTTTTGCTTCTTTTGGGTCAATATAATATCATGCAAAATATTTGTACATATACAGCAGACATCTTGCATAGTGCCAGACATCAGTTACTTATATATCTGTATAAAACACAATCAATTACCTTAAAAAACTATTTAATTGGCCACATAGTTGTGGTCAGGGAATATTTGTGGTCTCTTTATATACTTATTATAAATTGAATTTATATAAGATACATTTATGTAAAAAAGAAAGGGAGAGAAACACCATATTAATCAACAATTAAGGTAAGACCAATGTAATATGCAGACGGATATATAAAATCTATGTAGAGAAGAAGCCCTCAAGGTTAATGTTCTTTTAATGTCTAAGAGTAATAGCTTCAGCACCGTATACAATAAAAGTAGTCTAATGCTCTTAATATATGAGACGACAGTTTGTCAATAATTTAAGGGTAGGTACCAAATTTTGTGTCATCATAAAAGAAGAAATTTTCTTCTATAATTTATGTGTGCTGCTAAACCGCAGCATACTCTTTTTGGAACGATGGAATTTGAGTTTAAATTCTATTGTACAAATACATTGATCCCTGAATAGGAATCATTGAACAGTTTTATTTTCGTGGGAATTGCATTAAAATCGGCAGTTAGTAGGTATGTGAGGAGTAGTTGATACTGAATCTGATCTTAGAAATTAGGAATTCAAAACGGCGTCCCCTATCTCAATGACAATAAAACTTGTTATGGAGGAAAATTCTGCAAATAATTGGCAGACGTGAAGAAACTGAATGAAGCTGCAGCGGAGAGCGATTATAGGTGTGGGCATGGCGTTGAAGCCAGTTGATGATTGAGTCTATTTTAGTGGGGAAGGGGTGTTCTTTCAGTGTTTGGCGCCTTTCCCTTTCCCTGTTTGGCGCCTCTTTCAGTTGGCGCCTCCTGCGACCGCGTAGTTCCCAGGATATAACATCCAGCCCTGGGTTGCCATAATGTAACAATATTGTAGATTCACATGAACTTTGATATATAGAGTTGAGTTCAGGATTCTCTAATAATGCACTTCACGTTAAAGCTTAAAGATAAAAGTTTCACCTACATAATTTGCAACAGTTTTAAACAAAAAAAAAACAAGGGCAAGTTTAATGTTCCTGACACTTATCAGTAATGTTCACTTTAGAAAAATATGTTGTTGTAATGAGACATAAGCCGCTGGTATACTGTTACCTAGTATTAATGTGGACAATAAGAAAAAAAATGATGAGTAGCGGTTGTTGATTGTCAGAGAGAATGTCAGAATTTATATTAATAAAGTTTGTTCATATTAATTTAAAATTTGAATTTTATTTGTAAATACAAATGTATGCAGAAAAGAAATTTTGATACCAATAATATAAAAAGGGTGTATAGTGTGAAGTGTAGCTGTGAAACCAGTGGCGGGACTTTATTGGAAGGGGCCCGTGTTCCAGGAATACTTGCGGTCCCCAATGAGTGCAAAAATCTATTAAAAAAGTAGGTACAGGAATGGGAATAAAAAGTAATTATCTCAAATCAGTCATATATTCTATATTCCACTAAACATATCAGGGACTTTCCAAAACTAGGAACTTTCAAGTATATCTTGCAAATTGTAGGTATTTTGGATAGGTACCTATTACAAAAGTAAAGGAACGTTTACCATAACATGGAGGGTATACATAAAATGTTAAAACAGAAAATAAAACATCTTTCTAACCGAAATAATATCATAAAAACAGGTACAAATATATTTAAAAAAAAATCATGCTAACGAAACTCATCTAACCTTTTCAGAGGTAAAAATGTTAATTATACTGGAAATGTCAAGAGACTACGCATACTCATTTCCAATTGAAAGAATGGTCAACTCATTAAGTCTTGTTTACGATGTGGTACTACGTAAATAATTTTTAATGAATTTCAGGTAAAAGATCGCTCTGTCGAAGCCACAGTCACAGGCAAAGTCAAAAATAAAATTAAAGCCGTAGTCATTTAATTGAAAAATGTCGATAAAACATCATAATCAATTAAATTCTTAAGAAATCCTCAGCCTGATTCAAGTTTTTTAGCTCTTTCTTGAATATGTTTCTGAAAACCTCCAACGTTGCCAACGAATGCGTTATAACACAATACATTGTTGTGAACTTGTTCATAAAATTGTTAATATAGGAAATTTTGTTTTTAACCTTTTCATAAAAGTATTAAAGAATACATAAATCTGTGATATTAGGCAATGGTTCTTCAGTAACAAGTCTGAAATAGAATATCTCGGCTGATGTTGGTGGGCCCCCCTGAGCTGGGGGCCCGTGCTCTTCGAACAGGGGCGGACTGGCCCACCGGGACGAATCCCAGTGGCCTGCTCCAATAGTGCGCCACTGGCGCCGGCTGCTTGGCAAGATGGCCGGCGCCTGCTGGTGGCTACACTGGAACGGTGCTTAAATCCAGCGCCGCTAAACTGTTGTCAGTCCGCCCCTGTCTTAGAACATTCTGAACACCCTTTAGTTCAGCCACTGAGTGAAACTCAGCGATTTACAGCAGTGAGCCTTACCTAGAAGAGGAGATAAGTATTACAACGTTCAATTATTTACTGGTACCAGTGTTGAATTTTTGACACTAGCTTTTTCATTTAAACTAATCAATCAAAGCAATAATTTTTAAATTGCGAATACGAAATCTGGTTGGATCTAAAGCCATTTTCTTGGTTTGTTTAAAACTTATATTTTTGCAAAACTCTGCTCATTACAACAGGTACACCCTGTATTTAAATTCATAAAGAAATATTTGCCATTAAATTTCTTCATTGGGCTGATGTAGTTTACTCAGAAATAAGTTAGTGTTTAGACCATATTCATTATGGAAATTCCATTTATTATATTAATAAGCATGTATTATTTTCACTATCATTAAATATTCAAATAAGTAACAACAATAAAACGATAAAATGAAGGCATTTGGTCATCATTAAATTAAGATTCAAAAGTTAATGAGAATGGGACCTTCCCAAATACCCAAGTAATGTCACAACAAAAATGTGTATTCTTGGTAAAGTAGGCCTACTATATCACTGGCTTTTACACAGTACTCATTAATTTTGAGTTCTTATCTCGAAAAAATAATGACTGGAAATATTCAAAAAATGTTAACTACATAAAAGGTGATGATCACTTTACAAATTGAGCTACATCTGTACAGAACCATGTAAATTTAAAATATTCACTCTTTATGAAGACAAAAAAAAAATACAGTTGAAATGGTAAACACCTTGCACTTAAAATTCCCATATCTGGTTTCTCACTAATAGGAATTTGACAAAACGAGTTTTTAATGGTATTTACAAACAGTTATAACCACAACCTTACCAGGTATTAAGTTATTATTTATTCTTGGAAAGGAATAACTAATAAACTATTAGTTTTTAGTGATGGATCATTAACATAGGTACAGTTATGTGCCTTTAGATGCTAATTATATAAAAAATGGTTGTTGGGAATATGGTAAGACAACAAATATATTTTATCATTATTATGATCCACAGTTAACAAGGCAAACATTGAGGTGGGACACGAGCATATTAAAGCGTAACACATTCATGAACAAATATTATATCTGAATTTACATTTTAGTAGGATAACGGGAACCATAATTTATACATCTTTTGTTCTTTTAACATTTCCAAACATGCACTGGTAATTAATTCTGATATACATCCTCTAGTAAATTACTTTTGTTATTAAAATATGGAAAACATATTTGTTCTAGGAAATCTATTTAAGAAATATTATAAAAATAATAAACTAAGGATTGCAATTATAAGAATGAGTAATTTTAACCAGCATTTAACCACTTCAAATATTTTTTTATTGGCGATACATAGCAACTACTCATTCACGATGAATGATTGATAAAACTGGATCAGCACATTTTCTTCTTATTTACGTCTTAATAGATGTAATGCATGCATTATTCTAGTTGGCCTCCGCTTGCTGCATGGCACGTCTGACAGCATCATGCCATCCGTCGTGGTTGTCTGTTAGGCGCACGGCCTCACCAAAGTTCTCTCTCATCGGCTCCTTGGTGGCATTAGCTAACGTTTTGGAGGGCGTCCTTTTCGCCACTTGTCATATGATTTTTCCCTAAACTATCAACCTTCTATATAATACTCTCTACGGTTGATGCGGTTAAAAAATTATAGTATACAAGAGAATATAATACTGGATGGCCCGAAAATATAGATGCATCCAGTATTCTATTTAAAAATATATATATATATATATAAACGTGTATCAGGATAATGGCACACATCTCTGTTTTCCAATAGTTTTAAAGAAAAACAATTGAAATTTGGAACATCCTATATACTTAGTAAATGTCATTTTTTGATATATAAATGATTAATTTGTTCCACTTCCACTTTCACCAGAAGTGACACTAACTTTTGATTTACAAATGTAACACCCTGTATACTATTGCATTTTTGAATTCTGCATAATTTTCTGAATCCGATAGCCGTATTTCTTTGACGAATTGAATATCAGTTTCAAATCACTTACATATCACATATCTAGCATGCGGTTTGTCTATTATATTCCTTTTCGTGAACATGTTACCCCATTCTTCAATGACGAGCTAAAAATAGTAGATAGAGCTAACTATTTGTACTGTATTTTCTTGAAAAAACTGATTGACACAGAAAAACCATCATATTTGTATAATGAGTTAGTAAAACGATCGGATGTACATAATGTGAACGTACGTAAAGACAATTATAGAGTGCCACAACACAATACGTCAAAATTTGAGGGATGCTTCTCTTACATGGCACCTATGATTTTAAATAAGATTATAGATATTATTTCCTTGTCAAAAGAAACATTCAAAGAAAATGTAAAAATCGTGTTATTGGAGAGTTAAATTTGTCTAAATTTAGTTATATTTTAGTGTATCTCATTAGTGTGTATTTTATTGGTGTATATTTTACAAATGTATATTTTCAGAGAGTAGTATATGTTTTGTATATTTTTAGGGAGAGTGGAAGAACGGCGATGCCGAACTCTTACCTTTTGTGTAAATAATTTTATAAATTTTTTACACAATAAACATTATTCTATTCTATATCACTTAGACAGATCATAAATATTTGTCAAAGAAATATCATTTTGATTGGTTCAGGCGTCAACTGCAAACATTACAACCATAAGCTGTGCATTTTTGTATATTTCTATTTTTATTACAATTTACATTTACACAAATCACATCGAAAATACTGAATTATGTGATTTATGAGCAAATAAAGTTCATGAAAATGGTTTTTGGAGCAAAACACATTTTTTTCAACTGGAACCGTATTGGTGCCTTGGTACTATTTATTACTACTATTAATAAGGAATTTATTCATATGCCTTATTAAAATGTGCTATAAATACAATCAAAATTATAGCTAAGAGAAAATAGGAAAATACAATTTATTTACCTAGGTATACCTAAAAGGGACCCAAAACATTACAACACCTGTTCAAAATGCTGTCCATTAACGTGAATGCGCTTCTGAACTCGCACAGCTGTGTATCTCGAAGAACATTCGCCAATTGCTGATCCGTTATGCTATTAACTGCGCGTCTGACTCGTAGCTCCAAGTTTTCACGGGTTGTAAGAGCAGTTGCACAGACAATATTTTTTAAATGACCCCAAACTAAAAAATCTAGAGAAGTCAAATCAGGTGACCTTAGAGGCCACCTGACAGGACCATTCATTGAAATGTCGTTTTGTCCGAATCTTTCGTATTTTCTCTTAGCTGTAATTTTGAATGTATTTATCACATATTTTAATAAGGCATATGAATAAATTCCTTATTAGTAGTAGTAAAAAATGGTACCAATATGGTTCCATTTGAAAAAATCGGAAGTGAAAAAAAAATCATTTATATGTCAGAGAGTGACATTTATTAAGTATATAGGATGTTCCAAATTTCAATTGTTTTTCTTTAAAACTAAAGGAAAAAGGGAGGGATGTACCATGATCCTGTTAGAAACTGTATAATTAATTATTCCCATCTTATTTCGTTAATTGTTATTTTGTTTCTTGTTTTAGGGTCTATTAAATATTTTGATTGTTTCTGTACTATTCTTAAAATTTAATTCTGCAGAAAAGTCGCCATGTCCTAAATATTTCTTATATGAACCCAATAAATCGCAAGAAGATAGATGGTTTGGGGTGATCCTGCTGAATACTGAAGCCAATATAAAGGGGGTAAATTTGGAATTACATTTTGATAAACCAGTCATACAATTGGGGGTAATATTTTAGTTAATAATAATAATAATCGGTTTTGTTTAATGCTTATATTATCTGTAGAATTGGTTCGGAAAAGTTGCGTCCAACTCTGGACATACACAATTTACAATAAAAAACGACAAAAAAAACATACAAGCTCATAAACAGGAAAATTTGAGGATATTTGCCGTTTTCGATCCATACCGTGATATCCCTTCACCACAGCTGACTAAAATTATTTTAAATGGCAGGGAAATATGCCCTAGATATGAAGAGGAACAAATAAACACCGCGTAAGTTAAAAATTGTATGTTCAGGATGAACATGATTGATTTAAATTTCGATAGTTGATTTTACCACAATTCTCGTTCTTTTTTTAATTTTACATAGACAGTACGGCAACTATATAGACCGACCCATGTAAAAACCAAAGTTACAGCATAAAAACCAAATTTGCTATTTTGAAATTTTTACCAGTTTTTCAAAAGATATGGGATCAAGGTTATTATCTTTTAATGACAATGGGGGTAGTTTCCATGATACTAAGACAGAGGAGATATGCTCACTTCGCCGTACCAGTTTTGCAACGTTCGGGACATGGCACAACCCGTGCTACAGCAGCGAAACAAGATAGGAAATTATATTTTTCTGTTATAAATAACTGTAAATTATTATAACTAAATATACAGTATTTGATAATGTTATACCAGCCTGATAAGAGAAAACATGAAAGGGGAATATTTTTTGTCGAAATAAAAATAGCCCAATAAAAATATTTAATAAAAATTTTCATATCTTCAATAACTTTCCTGCATTGCACATTTGACAACTTCTAATAATTTTGTTTGATAAACTCTAAAATACGTCATATTTAAAAAAAAATGGAGCTACCTAATTTGCACTTTCCAAATAACATTTTTTTATGACGTATATTTTGGTTTTTGCTAGTTGGTAGATATATTTGCCGTTCACTGTATAATATAATATAAATATTGCAATGTTATCGTGAATAAATAGATTCGAAATAAATAAACTTGTTTAATAATAAAAAAGTCTGTCAGTCTGTCTGTGATTTATAATCTTGATAGAGTTGGACAGATATGTGATTATACTTTCATAGTACAGAATTACTTAAAAGTAACTTAGTTACATTACTTAGTTATTAAAAGTATCTTAGATAATTTCAAAGTAACTTTGATACTATTTAGTATCAGTTACTTTTATGTATTTAAGATACTTGTGACGGATAAAGATACTCCTTATGCGTGTTGAGACAAGTCTGGAATGGCTGATGGCCTGATGGTAAGGATAGGAGAGTTACGGACTGAAAACTACAATGCAGCAAACAAAATCTTCATTTCTCATCTTTCATTAAAATATTATAAATATATAATTATTCATATACCATTATTGTTAATTAAGTACATATTCAAGCGCAGGTCTAAACAAAAAAACTTTGATTTAACATTTTTAAATGAAGACTGAATGTATATTCCCTAATGTATGAACATTATTTAGGTTTTACATTTATATTAGGTATTTATCTCAGCTCTGTTACCAGCTTACCTTACAATATATATATTTTTTAGACCAGCAATAACAGTAAATATTAATCTTCCAAATTGCGGAATAAAGACTATTTATCCATCTGGTTTAATTACAAATGGGAAAAATACAGTCGAAGGTAAGTGATAGGTAGTAAGTTCTACTAATACAGTTGTAATTTTATTATCAAGTCCTCTTATTACAAACCACACCATTCTGAACTATACTGCCATGCTAAGCAAGAAAGTCGGAACTGACTTTTTCATGAAAATTGAGTTTTTAACATTTGTCATATCTACAGCCACTCAAGCAACTTCTGGTATATTTTCAAGGTCGTATCTTTATAATGAACTATACAAATTCAATTTAAAATTTGTCATATCTGCAAAGTATACTGATTTTACTAAGTGAAATTGTCCTATCTGATATTACCAAGCATAAATGTCGGTAGCTCTGGTAGATACGACAAATTAGGTTGGCAATACAAAATAAAAATGTTCAGTTATGACCACCAATTTGAAGTTATGTAGGATTGTTTACATCTGACGATTCAGTGTGTTCCTGAAAAAAGTGTATTTTATGATGTTGAAAATATTTTCACTTCATCATGTTCAATGCATCTGAATAAAGGAATGGAGTCTAACGTTGGAATGGTAAATATGCTGAGTGATAGCAATAATTCAGTAGCAGACAAGGATTACGTGCCAGAAAATTTGTCAGATTGTTATATTAGAAACGATTATATCCTGCTTGTTTACATAAAAAATAACTTGAGAAAATTTCCCATTTGCTAATGGCAACCAGGAGGAAAGTATTCACGATGACCCTAATGAATGAAATCCGTAACGACTGGCTCTTTAATAAATAACATTCTTCTAACTTAATCATAGCAACTTTGTAATATTTTTCAGAAATATACTTTTTTTTATTCACTTACGACTTTTATTTATTGTGTTTTCTCAATTTTTTTCTCAAAAAATGTTGTATCTGCATTATTTTGAAAAACCTTTAATATTTCAAAGAGAAACTTAAACAATAAAACTTGTTCTAATAAAAAAAACTCTCATTCAGAAAATTATGAATTTCCCATTGAAAATGTGGATGGCATCGTAAATAATCGAAAAATTCGAATTATGATCTTCTTGCTTAGCAGGGCAGTGTATCCCCTTTCAGTTGTACTATCTTTCATGAAGCCTCAATTGCGTACAAAATAAAAAATTTACCGTAAATGCGTTATCATCTGAAAAGTTTTCGTTACGTTGGGGAAATTGTACAAGAGTTAATGAAGTTTTAATCCTCCAAAAAAGAATCCTAAGAACAATGACATTCAAAAGCTTTAGATACTCCTTCAGAGACCTATTTAAGCAACTAAACCTCCTAACTATAACGAATATATACATCCTAAATTGCGTTTGCTATGTTAAGTCACATCCTGGTCAGTTTGCACTTACCAGAGACCTAAATTCGCCCTACAATTTTAGACCTACACTTAATATAGAAATACCGAGACATAGTTTGTCTGTATCAGCTAATGGGCCATTGATCGTAGCCGTTCAGATATTCAATAAATTACCAACCTCTTTGAAGTCCTTACCTACTTTTAATTTATTTAAATCGGGTGTTCGTAATATGCTGCAAAAACGTTTTTACTCTATTGGTGAATTTTTAAATTGTGACAATTTTGTCTTATGATTGATTGTACGTTTGTATTTTTGTATTGAATTGTATTTTTGCTGTTTTATACTATGTTTAATTATTTTTTCCTTCTTAACTACTGTTAAACCTGAAATTTTCTATTTGTTGCTTGTATTTTTATTAACAATTTTGTGACAATATTCTACACTTGTATCTACAAGTCTTGAACGAAAATAAAGTCTATTATTATTATTATTATAAAGTCTACATTTATTTGGTGCAAAATAGATCCAAGTGATTTTCTAACTTTATATACGATATTTTTAACAATGTAATGATTAGAGATGCAACGGATAGTGTTTTGGCCGGATACCGAATACCGGATATCCGGCGTACTTCTTGTACCGGATACCGGATATCCGGCCAAATATCCGGCTTACATTGAAAGTTGGATTGAAAACAGGTTTTGGCAACCTCAACGACAAAAAATACTTACTGTCAACTCTTCTAGACCCCCAGATTTAAAACAAGTTTTTTCGATAAAAGTCAGGCTGAAAAATTCCGTCAAATTATTCTGCTGGAGGCTTAAAAAATAGTTGTGATGATTCATATTCAAGCATGATAGTAAAATTGGTTCTTCTCCTTCCAATAAACAAAGTAAGAGAAACCCACTAGATAATGTTACTGCTGATATTCACAACACTTTTTGGGACTGTTTTGAGGAAGTGGTGAAAAAAATAGTAGCGTTAATGAAAACGTTTCGAAGAAAAGTTCAGTGACCGAGGAGATCGATTATTATTTGAAAGGAGCACGGATTCAAAGAAATAGTGACCCTTACTCATGGTGGTATACTAACTCCAATCAGTATACACTTTTGTCAAAGTTTGTGAACATATATCTTTCAGCCCCTTGCCGTAGTGTATACAGTGAGAGGCCCGTTTCAGAAGCTGGCAACGTATACGAAAAGAAACGCAATCGTCTACTACCTCTACCTCTAAACGCTGAAAAACTCATCTTTATTCACCATAATTTACCATTGGTAAACTTTAAGTATTAATTTAGTAACTAATCTATAGATATTGCCAGTTTGTAGTAATAATTGTAATGCAGGATAACTGAAAAATAATAAAACTGTTTCATTTTTATACCGCTTTTTATTTTTTAACTATCCGGTTTTGGCCGGATATTAGATCACTATCTGGTGCCCAGCCGAATGGTAATAAAGTGGCCGGATAGGCCGGATACCGGATAGTAACCGGATATCCGTTGCATCTCTAGTAATGATTTATTATTCTGTATTATAGAAACAAAAAAGTTCGGGATAAAAGAGGTATAAGTACATTTTCATTTTTTTTTTAATTTGTACTAAATTTGAAATTTATTAACTACAATACAAAACAAATTAACAGATTTAGTAACCAATAAAAAAAAAATGCCTGCCCGAACTTTCTTCTGGAATTTTAAAAATTCATTCAACTTTGAATACGAATATATCAGAAACATAAAAATTGCACTTATCCCCTTTTATTTTAGGCCTCTCAATTATAAGTAGTGTTCGTTAAACATTGATAGTCTATCGATAGTATCGATAGTTATTTACTATCGAAAGCTATCGATAGTACTCAACGATACAGCGACAGTTGATAGCTTATGCTTATTGCCCAATTTCCACCCCTCCCTGCTCATCAAAAAACTTTTAGTTTCGTGCATCTTGCCTGTGATTATTTAGTGACGCCGCAGTGTTCCCCCCTGTTCGTCAAAAAAAAATTTGGGTTTTGTACTTTTAGTTCCGTGCACGCTTATCACGATTTCGATAAACCAAAAAGTAAAATATCGATAGCTGTCGATAGTTCAGACTCTTGATGTTTAACGTACACTAATTAGAAGTAACAATTTGTTTGATTCCATTCTATATTTAGAGAGAGACATCTCTCTTGAGACATCTAGTACAATTCGGTGTTTTCACAAATTTTAAAATCTCGTTGTCTGTGAAGGTAATACTTAATTATAACTAAAAACATTTGAATTTCCACAACCAGTTGAATAATATCCAAGAAAAAGTAGTTTTAAATTCAATTTAAAATTTTACCGCCAAAAATATTAGGCTATATTGTTGACGTCGTCGGTCATAAACACCTAACCTCAAAAATACATATTTTTTAAAAAATTCCGAGTAATATGTCATTATTATGAAAATTTCCGCTTGGTTCTCATATTTTCAACTAAAATCTTGTTCAATGCAATGTTCATAAAGTTTTAAATATCTTCTCTCAATAAAATAAGGCGATTTTTGTAGGTTGGAAATCCAACCTATAATTAGCAGTCCATTTTTAGTAATCAACAATATTGAGACATCATATGCGTCAATTTTTAAATGTTTGCTTGGAGCCATACTGATTTCAAATGAGAAGTGCGGATATAATCATTTAAAATGACAATAAACTTAAAAAACCTAAAAGTTGAGGTTATGTTAATGCAACCGATGACGTCACAGCCCGTTTTGCATAATACCGGTTCAGTTATTCAGTTTTGATATTTATTTGTTGAAATTTTAAATTGATGGATGAAAGAATGGTGTTTAAATATTGGTATGTGCTTTAATGTATGGAGTACTTCATTTTAATAATATCAAAAAAGCAAATTTACGTACAGTGAAAACACCTAATTATAAAAAAAAAATGTAATGTAGTGTAATGCAATTTACCCAAAATTTACTTCTTTTACTTATTTCTTCTCTTTGTCCCTTAATTACTTTTAAGTGACTATTCTGCATTTTTTCATTAAAAGTACAGTATGCTTCCTCTTCGGCAATAGTGCCAATTGCATTCCAAATATTATTTTTTTCCGTCGTTTCTTATATGGCATGATTCTCGTTCATCCTTCCTCACCAGTGACATTTAAATTTTTGTGTTTTGTTTAATATTTTACTAATATTTATTTAAGGTCAGTGGCCATGGCACGCAGCCTTGTATAGGTTAGAAGAAAATAAGAAAATATACATATGCGGTGGAACGCTAATATCAGAAAGACATATTTTAACTGCGGCTCACTGCACTACAGAGGAGAGTAGTACTGAGCCCCGTAATATTAACAGCGTAGCTGTAATCCTAGGTAGGTAATAATATAAGAAGAAAAGATACATATTTTTCACTTATAGTTAAATTTATTTAAAGCATGTTTGCACTGAAAATGAAATTTATTTTAAAATTTATACAACAAAAGACGCTACACAAAGCACCAACCTATCATCACAGGGTTATGGTGAGTGTGAAAATATTATTAAGAAACCACGCATTTAACTTTGTTTGTATTTTATTTTATATTGTTTAATATAATATAGTATGTAGAGCAAAAAAATGGGGGGCACCCACGAATAATTCCTATAAGAGATTTTCTTTTTTTATACGAGAGGGGCTTGCCCCGATCATTAATTGATGTTTTCCACAAAAATATCGTGTCCGCTACGGTCGCCATGTAATCTCCATAATTTTGGCATTTTGTTACATACTTTTTTCTATATTAAGCATATTTTTACTCGTTTAGTAACGCAGGCACACAAAAACAAAAAGTGTGAGATCCAAGAGCCTAGATCCCTCATCTTCCTTGTCTTTTGATGTGCTGAATCCGAATCCGACGTCTGTTTTGCTCCATCAGGTCCCAATTTTTCTATAACCTCAAAAATAGCTAAAAATTCTTTATGTATGACGTGATGGCGCAATTGTAATGTCACATTCAAATTTAGCGCATCAAAATACGTATGGTGATCTGCTCCTTCGTACATAACACTTTTTTCTCTCTTTGTGTGTCCATGAACTGGCTAAGGGCACAGGGCTAAGCGATTGGAAGAGGTAAAATGACAGATTCATTTTAAGGAGAGTTCTGTTGAATGTAACAAACAGTTTGAGATGGGTTTTTGTTAATAAATTAATTTTAGGGCCCTTTGTTTCTAGTACAACCAGATGTCGGTTGTCAGAAAAGTACAAAGATTAGAAATTGATACTTGTTGACTGTTTGCGAAATCCTAGAAAAATATTCTTTACTGTAACTATAAGCAAACAAAAAATAACTGTAAAACCTCATTACATGCTTTAAATATTTCACATTACTTCAAGTCTTTCATTGCTTAATATATGTGGCGTTTCTCGTTTTTTCCTTTTTTCGTAAGTATTTCACAAGTACTTTACCCAGTTTGTAAGCCATATTGCACAACGGTTGCCTGGCATAGTAGTAACGAGTCATTCGTGGTGGTATCAGTTACACAACTTCTGAGGAGCAATACCTATCAAAATTATGATAAGAAACCTGATTTAATCATTAGGAAAATGATGTCTGTGTTTAAAATCATAGTTGATTAAAACCTTGTGGTGATGCTATAGTAGAGAGGCCAAATTAAATTAACTATTCAAATAACGATTTTCGTAGCACTGAGTAGTTTTATATCGACAAGTGGTATTATCGTAATCAACGTGGCCACCTGAACAGCAAAAACCTGTTGTCGCCTTCTCAGCTGGTGGAGTGAGCAGCTATGACGTCACAAAGATGGCGGCTCGCGATATCATATTTTGTCGATTATCTCAATAACTACTTAGGCGATTTATCCGAGTAAGGTGTCATATGCCAGTCTATACATATGCCTAATAAAAAAAATGTCTTAAAATCTTATACAGAGGCTTTAATTTAAAAAGATATTAAAAAAAAAAACTAATTATTTTCAAGGATTCATTATTATTTTTTTTTAAATAACGCAATAAATAACAATCGTATGAAAAAATCTTGCTGCATTTCTCATCCACATCAGAAAATTTGAATTTTGCAGATTGCATGAAAAACGACTAAATCATTGCTATTTTACTATGCGCAAGTGCTTGACCGTCTGGCGTGCACGTGCATTCATAATTCTCCTTTCTTTGGATTCGCTTCGTATTTTACTTTATGTGTGTAATAACAGTAAATAAGATGAATTAAGTGCTGTTGAGAGTTTATCTTTAGTGAGACGAAGGGTTAACATCAGTTGGAATCTTTGCATCATATGCCAGTCTAAAAAAAGGCGGAAATGTTAGTAAAGTGACAGAAAGTGGTTTACGACGTTTTAAAGAAACATTTTATACACACAAAAAGTAAGAGTTCTTCTCAAAGTAAAATTCAAAACATTCAAGCACTTGCAAGCTACCTAACAAAAAAAAAAACAAACAAAGATATCGCAATGATACAACTGTTTTAGTTTGTGATATGTTCTCTACTGTGGAGAGTGGACGTCACATTGATATTAAAAAGATACTACAAAATGAAGTACGCAATCCACCTCCATCTCTTTTTGACTATAATGGGGAACTCAGACAAACTACGAAATCTCTATTAGCTAACCTGTTACAAGAGGAAGGACATACGTTGGAAACATTAGCTAATGAACCAAAAATAAAATCTGCTACTTTAATCGTTGGTCAAGCACTGATTCAGGGCTATTGGGAAACCAAAAGGTGCAAACACTTTTGGTGATCTCAGTGATCTATGAGCTGACATGTCTAATGTCAACCAAAATAAGTGTCAAAGCGTTCATGCCCTGTTTGGTCACTGCAACAAGGAATCGGAGTACTCTGGACTACGAGTAAAACGGAGTCAATCGACTGTTCCAATTGTACACAAGATATCAAATGGAGATACACTCCTTCCCCGCTTCATACATTCAATTAAAAGTCAGGCAAGCTTGGCCAAATTTCTGTCTAAGAAAATTGTTGAGCAAGCCTCAAAGCTTGATACTAATCAGGAACTTTTGACCTCTGGCGGTTTTGCTAACTCTGAGACAGTTAGTACTAATATTCCCTGAAACGTTGGCCACTTTCATTCGAATCACGAGGAAGCTGATGCACGTTTTGTCCTCTATGGAATGGATTATAACTTAACTGGATTCGAGAGGCTGATAGTACACAGTCGTGACACAGATGTGCTATTATTGATTATCCATCTGTATGGATAAAATATGAAACATCTAAGAAATCCAATACCAATTCATGACATCGCAAGAAAAATGGATCTTGCTGTGAGGAATTCTTTACTTAACTACTATACTATAATCAGATGCGATAGCAAAAGTGCCTTCGCTGGCCATACAAAAAAATCTAGTTGGCCGATATTTAAAAAGCATTTTAAGCTGCTGATTGATTTTGGCCATTATTCTCATCTCCGCGACGAGCAGCTGGAGAAGGCAGAGGCATTCGTCATTCAAATGTATTTGTTTAAAAAACCGATGATTAAAGATATTCGACGACTTGAGAGAAGCCCCATGTTCCAACAGATTAAGGAACTTGACAAACTATCACCATTAAGATATGTTCTCAGCCTTCACCTTCAATGGGCAAATTATCAAGTGTTTTGCTGGAACACTGCTAATATAGCTATTCAAAGTTTAGCTCTGTCCCGTAGCTTCGTTAAAGGAACCAATATCGCTCAAAGATTTGGCGTTAATCTCTTGCAGTTGTAAGACAGGTTGTAGGACATCCCGTTCTGGTTGAGCTATAGAAAACAGAAATATGTAAACGATATTTGCCATGTCACGTCGGTGTGAAATGTTTTATAATACTTCTTTACTTCATAAAGAAGCTTTACTAGAAGACTTTGCATTTCATTTGACTTCAATTCCTATTAGGAATTGAAGTCAAATTATTACTTTCATAAATTGGTTCATTTTTATTGATATGAAATCTTTGCTACTTTTGCCGAACCACGCGACGCCTCTCAGTAAATTTGCTACAACTTTTTCAGTTTTAATCCGATTCTAGAAATTCAAAATTCGTAATATAGCTGAGAAACGCATCAATATTTTCAATACTACAGTATTTTTGAGATGCTTGTTATTGTTGCGCTACTTTAAAAAAATTAAAAATAAATCCTTGAAAATAAATATTTCTTGTAAATATCTTTTTAAACTAAAATCTACATATAAGATTGTAAAACATTTTCTATTAAGCATTTAAATATACTATCATATGACACCTTTCTTACATAAATCGGTTAAGTATTTATTGAGATAATCGACGAAATCTGATATCAAGAGCCGCCATCTTTGTGACGTCATAGCTACTCACTCCACCAGTTGAGAAAGCGACAACAGGCTTTTTTCTGTCCAGGAGACCATGCTGCTCTCTACTAATACAAATCATCTGGGTCACCAACTGTATGTGTCATAAAAGATTTTATTGCAAGTTTGTCTCTAATTTGCATATTTAAACTTATTTTGCAAGTAAATTGTGGTTACATCTTATTTCTGAGATCTATTTCCTGTGTTATGGATATCATGACAATAACAATGAGTAGTCACAATTTTAACATAATGTAGTATTTTGGTATTGTATATTATTTACGAGAAATCTGATTTTCAAGAAACATGGTTAAAAATAATCCATACCTCCAAAAACTAGCCCTCATAGACAACTTGGGGAAACTGAACTTCAAACAATTGTTCATAAAAGTCTCTCAAGATGGGGTAGAACCTCTTTTAGACAGAGTGTTAACGTGAGTACCACAAGACAGTGTTTTAGTACTGTTGTAGTTTATAATATTTGTTAATGGTTTAGTAGCCAATATTTTTTCTTAACAGTTAATAATATTAACCTCTTATATAAAAATGTTGCTATATGTGTAGATGAAATATCACAATGGTGTTAATAACAACCCAATACGAAACCAACTAAACAATGTCTAATGTTTTCTCTTGTTAGATGAAAGCTAGATTTTAATCTTTTAGTTAGAGGTATTAATTTACATCAAAATGATTCTGTAAAATGTAACTTACCTACAAATAAATATTACGTAGGGCTTATTTTAGTAATTTATAGATAAGTTAAATTTTACAGATTCATTTGGATGTAAATTTTTAATACCTCTAACTAAAAGACTAAAATCTAGCTTCCATCTAACGAGTAGTTGCCTACAGGCAACATGGCATACTTACTATTTATTGCATATACCTACATTTAAAGGTTGTTTTGTCAGGGCAAATATTAATAATTTTATAAAATGTGATACAAAAAACTCAAACTTACTTTTTATAAATATGTTAGTGCCATAATAATTGTAATATTACAATTTACAAGCAGAAGAAAAAAACAATCATGGCTTATATATTCATTTCTTAATATATCCTACTTTCTATACGTTTTATCTCTGTTAAAGGTAAACATGGTACATTCGTATATGGAAAACACGAGCAGAGCAAAACTGTATCCAACATCGTCGTACATCCAAATTTCAATCGATCCAACTTTCATAATGATATATCCATTATGGTTATGGCAGAGCCTATTCGGATTACTGACTACGTCACGCCCATCTGTTTATGGGAAGAAGACATAGATGCAAAATCTGTTGTTGACAGAATAGGTAAAACAAATAACATATATATTCTAAATAAAAATATGTCTTTCATTATTGTTCATCAAAGGGAATAAGAATGTTTTAAAAGTAATTTTTAAAGGGTCTTGCCGGTTAAGTATGTGGAATTGGGCCCAGCAGCTTATTGGACTATTCATTCACTGAATGTTGCTTATGACTAAGAATGCTTAATAAAATATATAATAAACCTATATTCCCTATACAGGGTTCATAGCAATTTTTCAAACTTAAATTCCCTGACTTTTCCAGGTTTTCCAGGACTATTGGAAGGTTTCTTCCAGGTCTAATAATTGATGAGCGGGGTAGAGACACTGTGGCGTCACAAAATAATCGGAACGAAACTGGAAGTACAAAACTCAAAATTTCTTTTGATGAGCGGGGGACTGAAAAATTATTTTCAAATTCCCTGACTTTTTTAGGCAACTTCAAACTCCCTGACTTTTCCAGGTTTTCCAGGTCGCTAGGAACCCTGCTATATTACCAGAGTTATGGGGATGTCAAATTTAAAATTAATTTTGTTCGAAACTATTGAAGATAATTAAATGAAATTAATAGAAGTCGTTGATATAAAATAGCTTTATATTTTACATTTTTTTTACATTCCTATTACGTCATTTAGTATATAAAAAAAATAATTTAATTTTTGGGTCAACCTCTTGAGTGACACCTACAAAATAAATCTATATTATTTAACACTGACATAATTATCGTGTGTAAAAATTACTTCAAGGTGAGATTGGTGGCAGATGCTTTAAAATATAAACCTAGGTAATGAACACAGACATGCAAAAAAAAAAATTAAGTGAAAAAATATAAGTACTACTATTTTTAGCTTGGCTCTCAATTATTTTTTTTTGCTTAAGAAGTATTGATTTTATTAGGCGATATGGTTAAGCCATTTTAATTAATCCACAGTAATATCTCATCAGGAAGGGACATTAGCGAAAAATGTTTCAGACAAAAGTTGTTCCAAGGGGGACATCTTTTGGACGTATCAATTTTTAACCCCCCACTCCTGACGAGCAGGGGGTGGGGCCAGGGCTGCCCGGGGCGGCAAAATTCTAGGGACTGCAAATTCTTCAAATCCACAGTTACCAAAAAATATAAAAAAACTAGGAAACAATTGTTTCACTAATATAGTAACAGTAATGTTAACTTTACATAAATAATTCCTTATTGTTAGTTTTTTTTTGTATATAAAGTAGGTTACATGCAGAGATGGGTCAAGGAAACTTTCCATTGGAAAGTTTCCAGGAAATTTTCGGAAGTTTCCGGAACGGAGTTTTGATAAAAATGAAAGTTTCCTTTAAAATATTTAAATATTCCGAAAGTTTCCAAAATTCCGGGAAAGTTTCCAAAACTCCGGGAAGTTTCCAAATTTTTCACGAATATTTACAGTTATTATTTACACATATTTACTCATAAATTTGAAATTGCCGCCACGATGATCTAACATAACCTCAAACGCCAGAAATCCAGTTTCAATTTGTTGATATTTTTTCGAAATTATCAAAAATTAATCTAATTTTGTGCTATTGGTTATGATCAAGGATGAGTTGTCAGACATATGATAAGTTACGTTTATTTGTTTACCCGCACTATCGCTTCCCGATTAATAATATCTAGCATTTTTTTCTGTTACATTAAAAACGAAAATGATTAAAAAGAAAAATACTTTTATTATTTTACAAATTATAAGATATTATTTAATTAATAGTTTTAGTGTAATTTTAATTAAATTATGATGAATGTTATGTTGTGTTATAGTGAATGGCTTAATTTATTTTTGATATTTTCTTAAGTGTTAAAATTTAAAATTAAATAAACATTTATTTATTATTTTATTTATTTGTTTTACACTTTTAATTCAATATAACTATATGAGATTTAGATGTTATTTCTGTCTTGCCTTCTATATTTCCGTTTCTGCACAAAATAGGAGTTACGACTTACATACTTATATGACATTATTTACATAAATTTTTAATTTTATAATCCACATATTTATCACATTCTATAAATTATTTTATTTGTATTTAATTATTTAATAATTCAAACAAAACAAATTACTGGATAACCACCCTATTGCTCCATATTCTTCAGCACAGGGCACATATAGCGGGTGTCATATAATATCAGTTATTTGGTAAAAGTCTGTAAAAGTAATGTAAATAATATATTTATATGCACTTATTTGGTATCAAAATGAAGCTTAGATCATTACGAATCAGATTTCACCATAAAATAGACTGAATATTCCCAATGGAAAGTTTCCAGGAAAGCTTCCTGGAAACTTTCGGAGTAATCAAAACTCCGGGAGTTTACCCATCTCTGGTTACATGCATACATTCTGTTTCCTATATGTGATTTTATTTCTTGTCTAATTTCTGTGGTAGGGTATTTTTTTTTAAGTTTCAATACGGTTAATTTTTTCAATTATTTTATTTTACCCTTTTAAATACAGTAATCATATTGCTGAAAATCCAAAAATTGTTGTAAACCTTATAACTAAAGAAACAAACCATCAAAAATGTTCAGTAGGTGACTCTTAAAATGTTATAAAAAATAACGGACTGAAAAGATAGGGTCAGGCGAGGTAAAAATGAGACAGACAGGTAGCGGGGTAAAAAAAAGACAAGGTGATATCCAACCCAGATTGAAATAAATTAAACTTAATTTTTTATTCAAGTCTGTTTTGTACATTCAGAACTGTTTTATGTTATCCAATCAGGTCCTATGCCTAGTGTTAATGCGGGAAAAAATATTATTCAGTAAACTCTTTAAATCACTTTTTAAAAATTTTTTAACGCACCTTAGTACTTTTTTGGAGATTTTATAGTTTCTCTATTTGCATTGTCCGTATTTGGCAAACGTCAACTAGAAGTGTCATACGTCATACTTCACATTTTGTGATGAGGTTTATTAATCTGCTAGTTTTAGATAATCAAAAATTTGATTTTAACGAAAAAAATTAAAAGCGGGGTAAAAAAGAGACTAAAGAGACAAAATGGGCAGACTGAAGCAGGCACATTTCAGCTTCCTAATTTAGGAGCAAGCCCCTTCTTGTTTAGTAAAACATCTGAATAAATTACATATAAAAGAAAAAACCCTCCTCTGTCTTATTTTTGCACTTCCATTTGCATGACGTCAATAAGAATGGGAATAAATCACGTGTCTTTTATTTACCCTCCACTATCTTTTTTTTACCCCACTTAGAGGGTAAAAATGAGACGCTGTTTATCAATTACCGGTACTTTTTAGTAAAAAAATATAGTTTTTCCTGTCATTTTTACATATGATACCAATCTTTCAATAAATATGACCGATTCTAAGCAACCTAAAAATTGAAAGATGTCATTTTGTCTCATTTTTACCCCGCCTGACCCTAATGTCATTTATATAAGAGAGGGGCAGCAAAATAAAACTGTGCCCGGGGCGGCAAAATACCTGGAGCCAGCCCTGGGTAGGGCTAACTTTTGAATTTTTAATGGCACTCTCCATTTTTGATCGCGTATTCTGATTATACAAAAAAAAAATTACATAACTTTTGTACCAAACATTTGAATTTTCAAAAACCTGCAGGCGAACATCTCTGAACTAGAGCATTTTTAGGAAAAACGTTTCAAACAAAAGATGTCCCTCTCTGAACTAAACAATTTTTGTTTGAAACATTTTCCCTCATGTTCCCTGCAGGTTTTTGAAAATGCAAAAGTTATCCCCACCCTGCTAATCAGGGTATGGGGGAGAAAAAAAATGTTTGGTTCAGAAGTTATCTAATTTCTTCCGTAGAATCAGAATACGCGATAGAAAATATAGGGTGCATTAAAAATTCAAAAGTTAGCCCCACCCCCCCGCTCATCAGGGGTGGGGTGTGGAAAACTGTTCTGCCCAAAAGATGTCTCATTCTGAACGGAACAACTTTTGTCTGAAACATTTTTCGCTAGTGTCCCTTCCGGAGGAGATATTACTGTGAATTGATTAAAATGGCCTAACCATACTGTCTAATAAAATCAATACCTACTTCTTGTTAACAAAAAAAAAAAAAAAAAATGTAGAGCCAAGCTAAAAGTAGTCGTATATTTTTTTTATTATTAGCGTCCAAATGAGTAGGAATTCAGAGATCTAGGTCTTTGCACTTAATTTTTTTTTTTTGTGTGGCTGTGTTCATTACCTAGGTTTGTTTGTACTTTTAAGCATCTTCCACCAATCTTGCAGTAATTTTTACACACAATAATTATGTTAGTGCTAAATAATACAAATTTTTTTGGTTGGTGTCACTCGAGGGGTTGATATAAAAACAGCACCCTCAAAAATTAAATAATTTTTTTTTATATACTAAATGACGTCATAGGAATGTAAAAAAAATGTAAAATATGAAGCTATTTCATATCAACATTTCCTATTAATTCCATTTAATTATCTTCAATAGTTTTGAAAAAAATTAATTTTAAAGTTCAGGGTTGTTACCCCCATAACTTTGGTAATATAGGGGATAGAGGTTTATTATACATTTTATTGAGCGTTCCTAGTCATAAGCAACATTCATGTGAATGAAGAGTCCAATAAGCCCCTGGGCCCAATTCCACATACTTAATCGGCGAGTCCCTTTATAACCGAATATTATCTTGTATAAATTTGTTTTATGTAAATTAATGTTTTTCACATTCAACTTTACTAAGCTATTAGTAATGTGGTGGCTTAGAGCAAATACTAAGAAGAATCGTGACCTGCTGGATTAAAGCGCCAAATTTTGCAGAGTTCTTTTATACCCTCAGTACTATCAATTCAGAGGGGAGTACTCGATTTCAGTGTCCGTCATCTTGAAATACGACGCCATCTTTGTTTTCTTTGGACTGTAACTGTAAACTTTCGACTTTTATTTGGTTTTTACTAAATATTTCCCCAACTTCTGAGTTTGTAGTAAAAAGGATTTAATTTAAACTAAATTTGCTATAATTTAAGACCAGAACTGCCTTTGTAACTTTCAATATTTTGCGAGATACAAGCTTCCAAACTTTGGACTTTTTTCAGGTTATTATGAAAATCGGTTGGGTTTACAACACTATTCGAATCAATTTTATCTGGACTAAATTTGCTACAATTTTAGAATATAATGATATGGTCTTCTTACCATGGATCACGAGACAACTTCAGGATTCCCTAAGAATTAGTGATGTGTCGTTCATGAACGACCCATTCACAATGAACGGGTCTTCCAAAAGACCCGTGAACGATTCGATCACTCTCCGTGACCCTATCGTTCATATGACCTGACCATAGACGGAACTTCGGATGGTATTTTCTACTAAGATATTCACGATCGGTGCGCGGCGAACGAGAACCAACAGATCATCTCGCAAACAAAATTTTAAAAGGAGGTGTAATATAACAAATGCATGCTCTGAATTGTAATAGAAAATATATTATTATTTTCAAAATGTTTCATAATTCAGCGAGATGAAATGCAGTCATAATTTATAAACTTGGAAATTGATAACGTTGACTTTTACATAGTGTCGGTACCTTTTATTGATTTATTTAAAAAAATACAAAAGTTCCGTGTTACTCCACACTAAATTATTTTAGGCGGAAAGTGCTTAATACCAAAGAAAATACATCAAAGGACCCACCGCTGCACAGGAATGAACGACGAAACAGATCTCATCGCGAGCTCTAATCCATGACCATGTACATACCCACCGGGTCATATGAACGAATCGTCATGAACGGGTCATTTGAGTGATTGACCCGGTAAGACCCGGTTCACCCAAATGAGCCGGGTCTTACCATCACTACTAAGAATCGATGTTGCATGGGACATATACAAGCTAGACAGCCCGAAGGGAACTACACGTGTGAAGAGAGGGAAGGGAGAAAGGAGAAAAGTCACAAGGGAAACCACACTCCTCAAAAACTTTAATACATTCCTGAAGAATTCAAAGAACAAGACAACTGTTTACTCTACTAAGTGATGCAGTCGCACCTTATGACGTATAAGAAGGTAAAGAATATACATCACCTGTTATTTCAAAAAATAGCTGTGCTCCGATGTCCGAAACTGACCACGAATAAGCTGATACCAGAATGTATCTTCATATATTGGATGCATTACAAAAGGATGCAACCAACATCCTCATACAGTTGACACAGATGTTATTGTGGTACTTGTAGGCATCTTTTTCGAGCTTCAAACTTACAAAATATTCAATTTTGGATTTTATATTAAGGGTAAACACTTCCGATATTATCATATCAACGCCATGTGCCAAGAGGATCACTTCACACAAAGAAAAGAAGTAAAGATGACGTAAAGTCTACCGCCCACACAGGATGCCCTCATTCAACACACTAATCGCTGCATCTATCAATTTAGCATCTCGTTAACCAGTTTAAAATCACTCCAAAATGCACCTACTCCGGCTAACTTTGGATGGAAAAGAAACGAAGAGACATGGCAACCAATTTGGATGTCTACACCGGAAGCAAACAAAAGCTGTAGGGAATTAATCAAGTGCTCTAAGAATTGCGTTTGTAACAAGGCTGCACTTGCCTGCACAGCTCTTTGTCATTGCAAAGGCCATTGTGAACAGTAAACAACATTATAAATATAATAATAATAAGATTATAAATATAATTTTTATGATTATTTCCTTAATAGTTATTCTGTAATTTTTTTTATTGAAAAGTTTGTAACATGGTCAAATACATTATCTCAGCAAATTGTGAATGTATCGATGTCTTTACTCACATTGTAGCCTATTTATTCTTCTTGAACATTAATAAAATAATGTTTGCTGTAAAACTGACTGCATTGGAGATATTTAACAAAACCGACAAAAATATAGATTTTCGTAATAACCTGAAAAAAAGTCCAAAACTTTGGAAGCTTGTATCTCGCAAAATATGAAAGTTATAAAAGCGGCTCTGGTCTCAAATTGTAGCAAACCGATTAAATCAATTTTACTACAAACTCAGAAGTTGGGGAGATATTTAGTAAAAACCAAATAAAAGGTTTCCAAAGAAAGCAGAGATGGCGTCGTATTTCACGATGGCAGACACTGAAATCGGACACTGACTTGATAGTACTGAGGGTATATAAGAAGTGTGCAAAATTTGGAGCTTTAATCCAGCAGGTCACGATCTTTTCGTACACTATAAAATCAATGGATATTGTGGCTTTAAAATTTATAAATCGTCAATGTTTGGGTGAACATATTCGCACTTCTTAATGTTTTCAGGTACAGTAGTAGGCTGGGGAAGAGATCATAAAGACAATACTGTTACTGACCTTTTAATGGAGGCTCAGATGCCTGTCGTAGATCGTTTACAATGTATCTTAGCCCATGGGACATATTATTCAAAATTTACAAATGAAAATACCTTGTGTGCTGGATTTAGAAATGGTAATGACAAAATACCACTTTACGCTCTAGATACATAAATAACTGTTATATTTTAGGCACTTCAGTTTGTAACGGGGACTCTGGTGGAGGACTTGTTTTTCCAAAGAAAGGTACTGACGGTATTGACACAGTATGGCAAGTTAGGGGAATTGTTTCGAATTCAATTGCAAAATCTGGAAATGTGTGTGATCCGAATTATTATGTAATATTTACAGATGTGGCAAAATACTTGAACTGGATAAAACAAGCTACAAGTTAGGAGAAAAGGAGCAAACATTAATTTATATTTTTCATTGTTAAACTGTAAGTTAATATAATAAAAAAAGCTTAAAAAAAACTTTTGTATTTGTTATTTAATAGTGAAATTAGAACTATAACCTAAAAAACTATGCTGAAAATGATTTAAATACGTGTACTTTAAATTATTTGTAGAATGGATATTAATTCTGGTCAAGGAGGGATTTGTGGGCCATTTCATAACATATGAACACAGAATTATTTTCTAAAATATATTAACTTACTTCTTACACAAACTCAGTGGGTATAAACGAATCTACCCTTAAGAATTCTGTTCATTACTACTCTACGGCCTGATGGGGTGGACATTCTGGCTTTCCAACCATGCCTTTTGATCCTCTTTCCTTCGGAAGGTCTTGGAAAATGAATGCGAATGTTTGTACGTGTGGAAATATTGAACAGTCCTCCAGGATTAATTTGTAATCTACCCTCATTAGTTAATGAGTGGAAGTTCGATGTGGGTTGCAGAAATTTACAGGTAAAAGTTGTGATACGTCTAAAAATGAGATTATTTCAGAACTCAGTTACATAACCTATTTTACAGAAATGTTTTTACTTCATAGGATTTAGTAAATTTGGGACAAATCTTGCCAAAGCAGACATTTTTTATTCTTATCGGTTTTTCAACAATTTAGTAGGCACTAGGCTTCACAAAATATTAAATTGTGTATCTGTGTCTTTAAATAAAGAATCAACTCGACATAACCAACAAAACATACATATTTACATTCACTATATTTTACTTTATGCAGCGTTGTCAGATCTCAGATCTGAAGTTTTATAGGAGAACGAATGGAGCTAGACCACTGAAGACCTATAGGTCTTGTGTGGCTAGACTACGATCCTAATCTAGAAATGGAGTTATCGATATTATTCGAGCAAAAAGTTTATAGCACATTACAGTTTAAATAGAAAAGATACGCATTTCTATGATTTTCTGGATTTTTCAAAAAGCTACCATATGGACGAGTTGCGTTTCTCTTTCTCAAATATAAATCTAAAATTTTAAGAATTTGTTTCTTTCATCTTGCGCCCCCCCCTACCGTCAATTATTAGACCTGGAAAGAAACGTCCAGAAGTCCTTTAATTTGCACCACCTTTTAAACGGACTGCCCCCTCCGCCCTAAAAAGCTGGGGCATGCCACTGGATAGAATTTTAGCAAAGTAGCAAGCCAAATAGTGTCGAGTTTTCAACAGGGTCGGATTTTCCATTAGGCATTAGGCTAACTAGGCTGTAGCACCCTGGCTGTAGCCTAGGAGCGTTAATGCGTGAAGGGGCGCGGCGAGCCCATTCCGCGCCCCCCGTTGCTTCTAATCTTGCCCCCTCCCAGCTGACAAAAAAATGTTTTTTCAATTTTCATTTTCGAGAAAAAATAATTTTTCCAATTTGCGCGCGCTAATCGCCTTAATCTGGCCCTGGTTTCTGAAATAATAAAGATGGAGAGAAACTATAACTTCGTTTATTATAAACCTACATTAAGATAAATACATAAACCATCAGTGAAAAACAACAATTTGAGGTATCCTATGTACTTACCTGATATAAATTGTTTTTTACACGCAGCGGAACAAATCCGATGTGTATGAGCCTGATGTTTATAAAGTCTGTAATCTTGTTTGTTTGTCTCTATTACATTATAGCTTTAACCTTTCGACCGCTCTAGCCGGATATATACGTAAAACTAAATTTCATCTCCTGCGCCCAAACGGATATTTACGTGGGACAAGTTAAGTACTTTACAGTACAAGTCGGTTACATCTGTTGTAAGGGATAGTCCACAATGGCTATAAATTACATGTATATGTATTGCAAAACACGCCCCCAACCAATTGGAAAAATGTATCCTTTCCCCTTCACTCACACAGGTTATTTCTTTTTTTCTTATTCTTCCACGTGTATTCAGTAAATGTGAAATTGGTAACCGAAATGGATGTAGTTTATAACACAATGGCAAATAAATATTTTTCTGAAAAGGAACTCTATGATATTTTGATGCGCACTGTTTTTATTGTGGGTAGTTTACTTGATTTTTACCCGTTTTTACTTTTAAATTTTTTTATGAAATAAATAACTTAATTTAACTTTATTTTTTTTAACAGTAATTTCTTTGTGAATGTTGTGAATTTGCAATGTTTGAATAATTTAAACTATTACTTTGGTGAACACGAAAATACCATTACCTGCTCAAGACGTACATATCCGCCGCATCAATTTTCGTTAGCGCTGAACGTGGGTTTTCGTAAAACGCCGTTAGAAGTGAGAGGATTAAAACCGGCGCGGCGGGACACCAATTTTGATGCAGTCTATTGTAAACGTTAGGTATAATTTTAATTTTATAGAACAAGTTCTTGTAGATACTCTATTCTTGCGGTACTGAAACGTTGAGGATACGCCGTCAGCGATTTTTAATCTTTAAAGTTGTCCTGAAACTACATACAGTACTTGAAAGTAAGAACATATCCGGTCTGACAGTGGCGGAGCAAGGAATCGTTGGACCCTTGTGCAGAAAATTAGGGGCCCAGGCTATATTAGATATATTTGTTAAAAGAAAGAAATGTAATACACGAAAACAAAGAGAATATATGCCATAATAAGATGAACCCCCCCCACGTTTGAGCCCTTGTGCATTGTATAGCCGTGCTATGCCATAGCTCCGCCACTGGTCTGACTCTCAAATTTTCTCATAATCTGAAAACTTCACCTAGCACCTCATTCGTATTTGTAGTTATTAAGAAATCAAAACGATTTCATTATCAAATTGGTATTCCCACTAAACCTTGCATATTAAACCACGGTGTATTAATACACCCTAGTCTAAACTAAAATTACGACACACTATTCAAATCTCCTAGGTTCTTACAACTTTAAGACACTTGGCATCACTGTACAGAACTTGCAGACCGTGAAATATGCAGTCTGAATACCGGGAAATTTAAATATTGCTATGGCTAGATTACTGACCGATATTGACCTTTAATATAAGGCAAGGGGATTTATCTTCTCCTTAACCTTGGCGAAACCAAAAGGATGATGCATAATGTTATTATGGAAATCGCAAGAATACCGGTTTACACATTCAAAACCAGAAGCGCGCAGGTTACAAATATTTCGGTGCCTAATTC
Organism: Rutpela maculata; assembly: GCA_936432065.2. Classification (NCBI taxonomy): domain Eukaryota; kingdom Metazoa; phylum Arthropoda; class Insecta; order Coleoptera; family Cerambycidae; genus Rutpela; species Rutpela maculata. Next base: position 51,591,067 of record OW386292.2, read on the forward strand.
TGCTTATTTTGATAGATTCCAGTAAACAATATAGAATAGATGCTTTGTCTTAAAATACATAATTGTACCTAGTTATTTGTGTAAAGTTGTCCAGTTAAGTTCAATATTTAAGGAACTGCTTAGTTAAGGTTTATAAAAAAAATCTCACGATGTTTAATTCCCGGAAAAATAGTAAGTACAATGAACAATTAATCACTTATTTTTTTCATTACAAATAGGAAGATCATTGTTATTTTATTAGCTTATTTTGTATGAAAAAAAAGTAAAATCTTAAGTTTTTGTTTGTTTTCACCTTGAATATTTGAATAACTAGGTATTTATTTTTATTTAAAGTAACAAGTATTCAAAGGTTAATATTATAAATTTTGTTGATTTATATTTTCAGTAATTCTTATGATACGTAAAAATTAATTAAGCAGCTCGTTAAGCAGTTTTTTATTTTACAATTTTTTTCAAATTTTTCGCCAATAAAAATAAAAAAAATATAACAGAGGTATTTCTTGCTTTTTTTTCAGGTAGAGCTCTTCCCAGCAACATAGAATCATTTATTATAATTTTCATCACGTTAGTTATAACCAGTGCTTATTCTCAATTAATATCCCCTTGCCCAAGGTTTCTTACATATGAACCTAGAAATAATGAAAATGATCGATGGTATGGTCAAATTACATTATTAAGTGATGCAGATTTAGCCGGAGTTTGGCTCAGGATAATTTTGGATAAACCTTCCATACAACTAGGGGTAAGTATATTAAACATTATTTTAGTATATTTCTAACTCTACTGTCCCTATATCTGGCGTCAACGGGATCACTTTCCGGCCGCCGCGCAGTTTCTTTATTTTTTTAACGAATCGAGATGAAACTAGGTACGATTTTTTTGCAGACAATTTCAATTTTCAATCTAGTGTGTGATATGACCAACCAGAAATTGTTTAAGTATTCATAGATAATTAAAGACACAGTCAATAAACGATACGGTTACATCAATCAGCAGCTTTAGGACGAGAGAGACGCGGGGGGCGGGAAATCGAATGAACCCAGGCAGCAAGGTGCCGTCACTATCACGTCGTTTTTTCGGCATTAATTACGTCAATTTCACCTTCAGCATGACGTAAAAATGACGTGAAAAAGACGGCACAATGTCACAGAGCCCAATGACGTCATATATATGACGCTAATATGACGTATTGGTAATCAGTGAATTTTGCGATAAGAGATGCAAACCTCTCATTATAATATTTTTCCACAATTATTAATAAAGTTTTTGACACAAAAAAACCGGAATGTGCAGGAATCGAACCGTGGACCTCTTCACTCGCAACCTAACACTTAACTCACTGAACCATTGAACATCTTTATTTAAATATGTTTAAAAGCTGTATACCTAGTTAGAAATAGTAAAACAAAATTATTATTACTATGTGGCAAAAATTGAACTAATTTCATAATGATTTATTTAAATTAAAATTTCAGGTTGCAAAATATATTCGGCAACTATGTCAAAACATACTGATGTTTCTATATGTACGTTTTTATTGTAATAATATATTGCTATTATGATTGGTCAAAGGTCTCTATATACATATATATAGTGAATATATGAATATATATAGTGAACCAAATGACCAATTTTGACGACAAAATGACGTCTTCATGATGACGTCAGAAGTACGTATTAAATATCACGTCTCTGGTACGTCATTTATTAATGACGTCAAAATAATGACCTAAAAGAAACGTGTATTTGACGTCTTCATGATGACGTCAGAAGTACGTTTTAAATATCACGTCTCTGGTACGTCATTTATTGGGACAATGACGTCGGCGACGAAAAATCACCTTTAAAAGACGTCATAATGACGTCACCTTGCTACCTGGGAAAGAGACAGACATATCCGATTTCCGTGCAGAAGACAGAGACAGAGATTCCGGTAGGGTCTACAGCCTACGTCACCTGTAGACACTACAAACATCTTTGTCTCTGTCTTTTGCACGGAAATCAGATATGTCTGTCTCTTTCATTCTATTTCCCGCCCCCCGCGTCTCTCTCGCCCTCAAGCTGCTGATTGAGACAACCGTATGGTTTAATGACCGTGAATTAAAGATACGTATTTGAATTTTTTTTGGTGTCAATTTGTGTCGACAGAGGTCGAAAGTTGATAAAATCACTTTTTCGAAATTTCTCAAAATTTTCAAATGAAAGTAGGTATATCACTTTCATACTACAACTAAATGTAATTTTTCAATAGGTACCAATATTACGATGTATCACAACACATTCTGGAGGGTCAATTTCTGGTGGGTCACTAGCCCAGACGGCGCGGCGTAGGTATTTACCCACAAAAAATTGCAAACTGTGTAAACTTTTTTTTATTGAGTTCGTGAAAGCGTGTAGAATAATATCCTGAAAAGTTTACATTTCGCTCGGGTGCAGAACATAAAAAAAAGCGAAAAAAAATTTTTTTTTCACCCATTTTTATTTAAGTACAAAAAATGTCCTAACAAAATTTTCTCTTTAAAGCCACGGTTTTTCCGGAAAAAAATAGTCAAGTGTAACGTTATAACTCGGAGCGAGATCCATGCGTGCACGCGCTTGAATACACATGACTTTGACACCGACGCATTAAATTACATGTCACTAAATCAGAATTTGTTCAATCTATATGAGTGTTGGTTCATTTAAAAGATGGAAATTGTAGCTTTCTGATGCTTTTTTGTTTTAAACAATACAAGCAAAGGATGGATGGGAAAAATATACTTATATATATTATCACGCCCGAACTCCATCGTCGCAATAAACAATATAGAAAAAAATAAAAGCCCTTCAAAAAAATTCTTTTTTCATTGAGAACTGTTGAAAAGTATGTACACTTCATGATTATTATTAGAGATGCAACGGATATCCGGTTACTATCCTGTATCCGGCCTATCCGGCCACTTTATTACTATCTGGCTGGGCACCGGATAGTGATCTAATATCCGGCCAAAACCGGATAGTTAAAAAATAAAAAGTGGTATAAAAATGAAACAGTTTTATTATTTTTCACTTATCCTGTATTACAATTATTACTACAAACTGGCAATATCTATAGATTAGTTACTAAATTAATACTTAATGTTTACCAATGGTAAATTATGGTGAATAGCGTTTAGAGGTAGTTGACGATTGCGTTTCTTTTCATATACGTTGCCAGCTTTTGAAACGAGCCTCTCACTGTATACACTACGGCAAGGGCTGAAAGATATACGTTTACAAACTTTGACAAAAGTGTATTCTGATTGGAGTTAGTATACCACCATGCGTAAGGGTCACTACTATTTCTTTGAATCCGTGCTCCTTTCAAATAATAATCGATCTCCTCGGCCATTCAACTTTTCTCCGAAACGTTTTCATTAACGCTACTATTTTTTCGCCACTTCCTCAAAACAGTCCCAAAAAGTGTTGTGAAGATCAGCAGTAACATTATCTAGTGGGTTTCTCTTACTTTGTTTATTGGAAGGAGAAGAACCACTTTCACTATCATGCTTGAATATGAATGATCACAACTATTTTTTTAAGCCTCCAGCAGAATAATTTGACGGAATTTTTCAGCCTGACTTTTATCGAAAAAACTTGTTTTAAATCTGGGGTCTAGAAGAGTTGACAGTAAGTATTTTTTGTCGTTGAGGTTGCCAAAATGTGTTTTCAGTCCAACTTTCAATGTAAGCCGGATATCCGGTATCCGGTACAAGAAGTACGCCGGATATCCGGTATTCGGCCAAAACACTATCCGTTGCATCCCTAATTATTATGGTTTATTACGTTGTAGTAACGAGGATTAAAAAAAAGTAGGTACATCTCAAATCATTTTAATTTCCTTGCTTCATGATTTTTTTTGATAAATATATGTATTGGAGGCTGTAACCTGTCGAGAAATTGACTCATTGGAAAAAATAAAATATCACTATTTCGGAAAAAATGTATATTTTTCGAATGTTCAAACACAAAATCGTTTACTTGTATGCAATTTTTCGAAAATATTATCAATCACAATATGATAAGAAATTGCGATTTTCACGATGTTATCCTTATAACTATGAAAATATTTTTGATTATTTTGAATACAAATTCCGGAACTTTTCCAATACATTAACAAATGTATAAGGAATCCATTGGATATAGCTGAAATGTGCATAGGTGTACCTGTAATAAATACAATACAGTCAAGGCACGTAAAAATTCATGCGAGCGATTCAGCGGGTATGTGTGGTGTCTGTGTATGCATTGATAATTATATATTTTCCCTCCGTACTCACTATTTATCCTCCTATTCACTAAGAAAAATGTTTAAAACGTGTAATCAGAAAGAGAAAAAAGCTTTATTTTACTCGATAGAACAGCTGTTCTATCGAGCTAGCTAAAAATAGTATGCATTTAACCGTGCGCTAGCCGCGCAGAGTGACAAGGTTACTTCACTATTTTTTTTCAGGAATACTGTGGCTTTAGTGAAAAATTTTATTAAGATATTTTTTGTTCAGAAACACGTGGTCTCCTGCATCCGAGCGGAATGTAAACTTTTCAGGATATTATTCTATACATTTTCACGAACTCTTTAAAAAAAAAAATTATTCAGTTTGCAACTTTTTGTGGGTTTCACTATAAAAATGTTCTCTGTCGTCTGGGCTAACGGCACAGATTGAAAATTAAAATTTTCTGCAAAAAATTCAAAATGGCGGAAAGAGATAAAATTAGCACTGACTTATGCAGAATGACTTCTAGATTCCGAAAATGCAAAAGTATGCAGGGTTTAGCATATTCACTTACATATTGTCATGGATATAATAACAATAACAAAAATTATTAATCAAAAATATTATGGTAAGTTAAGAATTACTATTAAACTTTGGAAAAGGCGTTTACCAAAAATCATTTTCGTTGTCATTACTGCCTCTGGTAAGACTAATATTGACAAAGTTATAGATAAAGCTGATAAAATTTGGGAATCCTGCCAGAACTCGATTGTAAACCGTCTGACTTTTAAAGATATCTGCTAGGTATTGTCGGTGGCTCACATATAGTAAGTTCATTTTTTATCCCAAAAGTTCTGCGACCGGACCACAGGACATCTACCCCCCCGTTTTCGAGGGCCGGCAACACGATGGTGACAATATTTTCCGACCTACCCTCCAAACCGAACAAACCACCGATTTTCTGGTGCTAGGCTTACAAGGGCTTGTCAGATCGGGCTTTTTTTGGTCAGTTCGAATAAAATAAGTATATATTGACCACAGGTGACCTAACCTACCCCCAGAGATTGAAACTACCCCCACCTCAAAAACGAAATGCATCGAAAACAACGAAAATCAGCTGGAAAGCGGTATACCCCCATTTTCGAGTGCGGAGAATACGATGGTGACAATAACTATTTCCCGACACTTCCTTCACCCACTACCACTAAACCTGAAAAACCACCCCCTTTTCAGATTTTCCGGTGCTAGGCTTGCAAGGGCTTGTCGGATTGATTTTTTTTATCAATTCGAATAAAAAGTAAAGATTGATCACTCACATTGTATGCCTTGCCCTCGAAATCGGATGATTTTCGTTGTTTTCGTGGCGTCTCGTTATTGGGGGGGTGGGAGTAGTTTCAACCCATGAGGGTCACCTGTGGTCAATATTTACCTATTCTATTTGAATTAATAAAAAAAAACTGATACGACAATCTCTCGCAAGCCTAGCACTTGAAAATCGGAAAAGGGGGTGATTTTCTTGGTTTAGGGGTAGTGGTTGGAGGGTAGGCCAGAAAATATTGTCACCATCGTGTGCCCCGCCCTCGAAAACGGGGGGAGAAGATGTCTTGCAGTTCGGTCGCAGTATTCACTTACATATTATCGTCATAAATAACAATAACAAAAATTATTAATCAAAAATGTTAACATTTAAATTTTAAATACTTAAAACTTTTAAAACTTTAAATTTTATATTTTATTATGGTTTATTGCCATACAGGGTGTGTCCACATTTTAGCAACATGTGACACGTGCCTAATTTCATCTCGATCCAAATTTGGATTGGTATCAACGACCTTTGCTAATATCTTTTTTGAGTAAAATGAAACTTATTCCAGTGCATCTTTATTAAAAAGAAGAGTCGATTTCTCGAGAAGTCATATTAGGCATTCTTTTACTGAAAAATTAATGCAATATTATTGATCAGCATGCTTTAAAATCCCATATGTAAAATATAATATTTTAATTTATGGTTTTTGAATTACGACTCACTTATAACACTCGATATATTGGAGGTTAAACCTTAAGATGAAGGTTATACATTAGGGTCGTAAGACCCATGATTGGTGGTATGGTGGACCAAGACACTGCAGCTAGAAGCAATAAGGCTATTAAGTAGCCTACAAAGGCTTGCTTGCCTATGCGCCATGGAAGCCATAAAAACTGCTTACACAGCTGTATTGGGAGTCCTCTTAGACTTGCCTCCACTACACATATTTATCCAAGGGGAAGCTCGTACAGTGATGCATAGGCTAATGCAAGGCATAACTCCCATAAGGCAATAACAGGTAACAGAGCACCAAAAGTTATACTCAGAGTTGAAGGCAGATCCCATTTTAAGAATCCCCATGGATACTATATGATCTCAAAGTATAACTTCCACAAAAATTTTCATATCAAAATACCAGACTGACAACAGAACTCGAAAAACGCTTCTCCAATATCGGCACAAATAGTTTGGTATACGGATGGTTCTACGACAGAACAGGGAGTTAGAGCAGGGATTTACGAGATAATATCAAAAACAAAAATTCCGATAAGTCTAGAAATACAAGACACAGTATTTCAAAACTACAACTTGATTTCCAGATTGGACAAAACTTTACTATGTATGTGTAGTATGCAGGGACCGAAACTGTAACCGAAATCCGCAGTGTAATTACGAATTTAAGGTTCAAAAAATATGGTTGAAATCAAAGATTCAAATCTTTAAACCATGATGTAGAAATACCAAATTGTATGGTGTAAACCATATCTAAATCGATTCGTAACAGATATAAAGATTATATAAGGTAAAAGGCAAGTAAAAAGCCAGGGACCGAAACCGTAACCGAAAACCGCACCGTAATTACTAATTTTTTCTAACAGAAACCGAATTGCTGCAGATCTGTAAACTGAAACCATAACCGAGAACCGAATTGTCGCTGCCTTGAAAACCGAAACCGTAAATGAAAACCAAATTGTTGCTGCTATGAAAACTGAAAATGGTATATGTTATTTAACCATAACTGAAATTAACCGAAATTAATTTCAGTTTCGGTCCCTGGTATGTATATATTTGTACATGCATAATATTTTTGACTGTGATTTCTTTTATTGTTGTTTGTACAATTTTATTTTGAAATAAAAATAATATATTATTTCATTTGATATATATATATTTTTAAAACAACTATAAACTACATATTATTATGGCAATGATAGGTTCATTTTAAAGTTCAGAAATGATAATGATCATTATTTGGAAATTAAAACTTGATAATATATTTTTAATTTCCAGTTCTATAGCAACAGTGGTAGAGTTAACACCTATTTATCTTTTGCTCTTAGTACAAGTTATTAGTTTAGTACCTAATTTAAAATGTCTAGTGAAAGTGATGGTAGCTATAGTGAAATGGAAGTGTGTGATGATGGTAAGTCGAAAAAAGTGAGGCATAAAAGAAAAGCAAGGAACAGATTAGGAAGTATTTCGAAAAAGAACAAGAACAAGCATTTATCAGTAGAAGTAATAAATGAAATTGTTATGGGACAACAGTCAAACAACACAGAAATATCAGATATCCAATCCACAAGTAAAAACCAAACATCTAAAAACATAAATTCTAATAAAAACTTGAATAATGATAAGGAAATTCCACAGTCAAATATTACAAATCCACATACACTGCCCAACACTAATTCAAATGAAGAGATTCTCACACAAAAAGAAAGACACATCAAACAAAAAAATATTTCAACAAAAATGAAAGAAATATCACAAAAACCGTTTAAAACGCTATTCTATATAAAAACGATGTCAGACATTTGGGACAAGGAACATCCAAATACTGATGATATGATTCTTAAAAGGAAAATGGGATTCCTCCTTAAAACTAATCAAAACAAAAATATAATCACTCAGACACTAATATGCAGCTTATTGGCCAAAAACACATTTTAAATTACAAAGAAACGCAACCCTCAACTGCGTCAACAAACACTATTGTTCATAATAACTCATACAGTGTGGTCATTGGATCGGTAGAACATGACATTACAGAAGAGGAAATTAGTGAATTTCTCACGCAATCTCATATCACCCACAGGTATTGCAAAAGAATTGTTTCGAAAACTACTAATAAAGCTACCTACCTTATAAGAATCATAACAGGATGCATGAGTTCCTCAGAAAAATTATTAAATGAAGGCCTTTTTTATAAACACAGACATTACCTAGTTTATCCAAGTTCACCACCAGCTCCAATACCACAACCTTGCTCTCGCTGTCAACAATTTACACATACACGAGATAACTGTACCACACCAATAAAATGCACTAAGTGTAATGGACCACATCATCATACTAAATGTAATACACAACTCCCACCAAAGTGCACAGGATGCGGTGCAGAAGATCATACTGCATGGTCACTAAAATGTCCAAAAAGGCCTATAAAACCAATCGAAGGCATACCAAATAATACAATCAAATCTCTGAACAAAAAATCAAGCGAAATAGATACAAAAATCACCAAAAATTCAAAGATACACTCCCCAATTACCATCCACGATATGATCATCAATACTTACTTAAATAAACTGAATAGAGAAAAATACACTGATAGAGAAGAATTAATTTCTAAACTTAGAAAACGATTTGTAGCACAATATAATATTGACACAGTTGCACATTTTTCAGGAAGCAGAATGTATATTTTGATGTTTGACCTGGAACAACCTTCGACAATTTCTCCAACTCAACCAATACAAGGAATGAATAATGTTGAAGTTCACGTCGATAATTAAAATTTTATATGCAAACGTCAACAGCTATATATCAAAAAAACATATTATAAATAACATTATAGAAAAAAATCGTATCAACTGTGCGCTATTTGTAGAAACAAAGACAAAAATTAATAGTAATACAAAATATAAAAATTGGGATGTGCTACAGTTTGATGGTAACATTGTCAACAATAATGTGAGAGGAGGAAACCTTGTGCAAATCCACCCTAGTTTAAAGATGAGCAAAGACAATTAGCCAAGAGTAAATAACCCCCTATGCGAAGCAACCCATTTTACCATACCATTTCTGGAAGACAAGTTACACATATTTCTAGTATACATCCACCCAACTGCAAATATCGAACAAACTATATTCACGAAAACAGCACTGTACAAATACAGTGTCATTATAGGCGACTTCAACGTCAACAGGTACAAACAAAGACAGCTTAATAATTTCCTAGAAAATTCAAATTTTACAAAAGCAAATACACCTTCTACTTTCTACATGGCAAACAATCCAGACACAACACCAGACCTAATACTCTATACAAGTAATCTTAAAAACAACATAGAGAAAATTGAAACACATCCAGACATTGGCTCCGATCATTCAGCAATAGAAATATCCATAAATTTAAACAGGAAAATTGAGGACCAAGAGGAAAAAAGAATTAACTACAACAAATGTAACATAGAAGAGGTAAACAATAAAATGACAAAATATATCGAAGAAGTACAGCATGTACCAATGAACAAGGACGCAATCAAACAATTTAATGAAAAACTGATAACAACAATCATGGAGAATACACCCAAAGAACGAGTGACATACTACATGTACAAACTGCCACCATATATCATTAGAATGATAAAAAACAAAAGGAAAATGTACAGAGACTACTTAAATCGCCCAAGTGAAGATTATAAAAGGCATATCAATAACTATAACAAGGACATTCAAAAACTTATAATTCAATATAAAGAAAACAATTGGATGAAAATGTGTAATGAAATAAATGAACATCAAGGGAAAAACTACTGGCAACAAATTAAGCGACTGACTCAATATAAACCACACCAAAGACTACCCGTCCTGGAGAAAGATAATAGAACGTATAATTCTGACCAAGAAAAAGTGCAATTATTTGCAGACCATTTTAGAGAAACTTATATGGAAAACAACAACCCTCAATTTGATGACGCACAATATGAAGATGTCAACAATTGGTATGAAACATATTTCTCTGAGAAACCAGTACCAAACACAAAAGTAATAGATGAAGAAACCTATTTTGAAATACTCCACAAAGGTAAAAATACAGCACCGGGAAATGATAACATCACAAAAAATGTAATAAGAAAACTGAATTATGAAATACACTTATATATTAAAAAAACATATGAATACTGTCTCAATAACTGCTATTTTCCACCAGAATCGAAACATGGAATCTTAGTCACCATACCCAAACCCAACACCGACCACACAAACGTTAACAACTATCGTCCCATTACATTACTATCTGTTCTGGGAAAAAATTTCGAAAAAATACTCAAAATAATATTGCACGATGAAGTTGGACATGTTATCCCAGCCCAGGATCAATTCGGATTTCGAGAAAAGTGTTCCACTGTACACCCCCTGACAGTCATCACATCTAATATACAGACAGCAAAACTCCATGGTCAATGTAGTGCTGCCATCTTTCTTGACATCCATAAGGCCTTTGATAGTGTTTGGCATCGTGGCATCCTATTTAAATTGATGGTAATTAACTGCCCCAAATATTTACTTTTTCTCCTTAAAGATTACCTGAGTGAAAGGACAGTTCAAGTTAAACTTAACGACCAGCTCTCACAAAACATCATAATTCACCAAGGTGTCCCACAAGGCTCTCCACTCTCGCCCTTGCTCTACAATCTATATTGTTATGGCATATATAACTTTAATTTGGACCCAGAATATTTCAACTTGAACTTATACATTCTACAATATGCTGATGATACCGCACTTGTAAGTCACAACAAGAACATCCACAAGACAGTAGAAGCACTTCAGCAGCTGATGGATAGAACAATAACATGGTTCAACAAATGGCGAATGAAACCAAATCCCCTGAAATCTCAATACATCATGTTTAATCGCAAAGTATCCCCAAACAGTTTAACAATGACTATCGACAATAATATAATATATTGCCAACCTGCAGTAAAATACCTTGGAGTCACAATAGACAATAAGCTTAATTTTAACAGACATGTAAAACTAATTAAGAAGAAATGCATTACAAGAAGCAAACATTTCCGCAGTCTAACATATAAAAACAGAGGAATCAACAAACAAACTGCTGCTCATATTTACAGTACGATCTGCCGACCAATATTAGAATATAGCCACCCACTGTACCTTAACACGAGAAGACCAGTCAGTAAAAACTTAGAAATAGCAGAAACTTCAACGTTGCGATCCATTACCAAAACCAGACACCCCAGAAATCCTCTTTATAACCCTCCCAACAATCTTCTCTATCAAATTACACAAATAACACCAATAAACCAAAGATTACAATTTTTATCCACAAAATTCGCTAAAGAAGAAAGCAATATAGAAATCATCCAACCGCTCTGCAAAACAAGAGAACAAGGAATAGCCAACAGAAGAACATATCCGGAGCTAACTCTTTGGGAACACATAACCAGACTGAATGAACTACAATGAATTTTTCTTCTCTCTTTTTTTTTTCACATAATACGAATACATTTGTAATAACATAAAATGTGTATATAAATTACTTTAATTGTAACAGGCTGAAGGACTTCGGTCGATGGCCTTTTGGTGATGCCAATAAAGCACTTTTATTATTATTATTATTATTTATTTTTAATTTCATATTTTTGTATGGCAAATAATTAGAAATTTTTTATATAAAGCAGAAGATCGATTAATTAATTTTGTAAATGTATTCGATTTCTTAATATTTTAACATGTAAAGATGACAAAAAATTATTATTTCTTAGATACGACAAAATTGAAAAATTGGGTTACGTCGGTAATAATCTCGTGGAGATGGCATCCTTACGAAGAGTCGTAACTGTAGTCACTATAGAATTAGAAACATACTATATTATTTTTGCAATTCATCTACCAAAGCAATCTCTCACAAGATGGTGTAAATTAAGATTTGAAGGTGGAACTTTGTTCCAAACTCTACTTCACGAAGTTTAAACTTTAACAAATAGGACATCTGCCTGGAGGATAAACAAATAATACATCATAACCTCGCTTTAGTATGTACTTTTAGTATACAGTACATAATTAACAATATCTGGATATATTGTCTTAGGAAAATGTTCTATAGACAGACAGACAGACAGACAAGATTTATTCAATGTAAATTCACATTCGTTACACTGAAACGTCAAAACAATCCATACAGTACAGGAACATACAAAACAAATATAACATTTATATAATTATATATATGCATATATATAAGACAGTTTAAAAGAGTTGTAAATGTAAAATAAAGTCCTATTATCACATACATCAGTCTAAATTTGGGAAATATTGAGCACAGTATCTATAATATCACAGTTTATATCACATGCACGTCGTCATCGAGGAATTCATATAGCGAATAGTAAGCTTTTCCAAGAAGAAGCTTTTTTACCCCATTTATGAAGGCTCTATCACTTTTTGTTTTTAATTCGCTAGGGATTTTATTTTAGAGTTTGGCTCCCCAATAGTCTATACCTTGTGTTTTGTTGATTCGATGATGTGGAATTTTAAGATCATTTTTATTTCTTGTATTATATTTGTGATGCTCCGAATTTAAGAGATATTTCTGTTTATTGAAATGTACATATTTTACACAGTTCAGTATGTATAAAGATGGTATCGTTAGTATCGCTTGTTCTTTGAAGGCTTCTTTGCAGCTGTCCCTAAAGCCTAATTCGCATAGTATTCTAATCGCCTTCTTTTGTAATATTAATATCCGATGAGCTTCTGTGGCAGTGCCCCAGAATAGAACTCCATATGCTGCAACACTGTGGAAATTTGCGTAGTATGCTGTTTTTGCTCAAAGGTGAGTCGATACTTTTTTTATTGTTCTTATTGTGTAAATTGCCTTGGATAATTTTTTGCTTAACTCTTCCAGGTGCACATTCCAGTTCAATTTACTATCCATATTCATTCCAAGAAATTTTACATTGTCTACTTCAGAATTGTTCTTCGTAGATATTGTCATTACCTTGGTATTGCTGCTGCATTGTTTCATATCTATTAAGTAGTACGAGTCTATTCTAATTATGGCGATTATTTCTCTATCTAGTAGCACTTTCAGCATCCAAGGTATAACAATAATCACTATATATAATGAAAGTCAAACTTTCTTAGGATTCCACCATAAACTGTAGGGCCCCGTCTCCTTTACTCAGACAAATCTAGATCTTCTAGACTTAAGAGGATCATGGAAGGCGGTTAAAACACATTTTTTTTAAACATGCAGAAAACACAAATAATCCAGATAAATATGTTGTTCATAATAAAGCAAAGTATTACAATTTGGATGAGGCTCACTAAATGTTTGGAGGTTATGATTTTTGTTTTGTTTTACCTCCAAGCAAGCTAGCCACGCCTACGCCGCAGATGCTTTATAGTTATTTTAGGAAGATTACCCATAAAAAAAATGCAAAAAATTGTGTTGATAATTACAGGCCAATTTCATTAACATCAGTAATCTCTAAAATTTTTGAGTACTGTATGCTGGAGAGGCTCGACTCCTTCATCCAAAAATTAAGATTGATACCTAATGAACAACATGGATTCAGAAAGAATAAATCGACAATGTCAGCCACAACCGAGTTCTATACTTACATCCTTGATGAGCTAGACAAGAGAAGGTGCCCAGTAGGTGTGTATTGCGATTTGAGCAAAGCATTTGACTGTGTTCCTCATGCCCGATTACTTCACAAGCTCTGGACGCTAGGCATTAGAGGCAATGCACACCACTGGTTCACATCTTATCTTGAAACTAGAAAACAATATGTCGAAATATCTCACAGTGAAGGAGGGAGCACCAGCAAACACTGCTCTACCTGTGCAAGTGTGGATGTAGGAGTACCTCAGAGAAGTGTTCTTGCGCCCACGTTATTTTCTCTTTATGTGGCCGATATCGCAAAATATTTATCGGAATATAAAATAACTATGTATGCTGATGACTTATCCATATTAATTTCAAGGGAATCTCCTGAACTTAATCAGTCAGGCTGTAAACACCTAATGGATAAAATGGTTCTCTAAAAATATGTTATATTTGAACTCTAGTAAAACTGAATATCTATTGTTTCATACTAAGCAGAAAAAGGTAGAAAACATAACCGTAAGTCTAGGTGATATGGATATAAACAGAAATAATACCGTAAAATTTTTAGGGATAACACTAAGTGATACCCTTGAATGGGATAGTCATATATGCGGAGAAATAAAAAAATTAAATAGCAAAATATACCAAATAAGATGTATGCGGAATCTACTTGATATAGAAGTAATAAAAAAATTTCATTTCGCAGAGATACAATCTCGCCTTCTATATGGGATTATATTGTGGGGTACATCTCCAGCAGCAAAAAAATTATTCTTAATTCAAAAAAGATGCATACGTACTATTTTAAATAAAGGCCAAAGAGAATCATGTCGAAACTTATTTGTACAGCTAAATATACTTCCCCTATGCTGCCTCTACATTCAAGAAGTTGCCTGCTATATATTCAAATATAAATGTAACATTTCTCGTCAAAGTGATATACATAATTACAATACAAGAAACCGAGACCTACTCTGTACACCCCAAAATAGTTTAAACTTAACTCTAAGAGGGCCACTAAGTACTGGCATCAGAATCTACAACAAAATTCCAACATCTATAAAGGAACAGCCTACCTACTTCACTTTCAAAAAGTCACTGAAAAAATACCTTATTCAAGGCATGTATTATACTTTAGATGAATTTTTCTCAATTTGACCTCTTTCCCTTTGTAAAATGTTTTATGTATTTGACAGACGTGTTAATGTATCTTTCTTTTATAATTTTTTTATGTAGTTTGTGTAAAAATTTCAGTCGACTTGTTTTATACCTGTATTGGTCTTTTAAATCAATAAATTTATTATTATTATTATTATTATTATTGATTGCAAACTAAAGAATGCATAAAAAAAATTCAAATAAGCCTCATGTCAATCAAGTAGTGAGTTCTTATTTTTGTTCTTCAGCTTTCTTATTTTTAGTAAACGTATGTCAGTTTCGCCACTACACTGCTGTCCTAAAGTAAGAGCGTCCTATCTACACAAATTGACAATTTTATATTTTCACATTTTGTGTCCTATACGTATTATGCAAACGCTCTACACTTTTTTATTAAATTATTTATTTAACAAATTCAAGACACACATTAATTTTCTTATTCCAGAACTGGTTTGGCGAGGTAAAAACGACAGACAACAAAGAATATTTAATTAAAAACAGGGATAACAAACTGGCTGCAAATACTCCACAGAAAATAAGATTCTACGTAAAATATAATCCAAACGAAAGTCCCCCTCAGGTAGTCGAATTTCGATTGAATGCAAAGACAATTTGCCCAGAAGGAGGGGCTACCACGGTACCTCCAACAACTAGCGGACAACTTTTTTCCAGCGCTGAGTTGTCCACAACTTCTAGGCCGAATTATAACGGAGGTTCTCAAGGCAATGTATAGTAAGTATTTAGCCATGTAAAAGAAAAACATTATGTGTAAGCATTGTTTATACAGGGAAAACAATTTTTTATAGTAAATTATCCCAAAGAAGTGGTTCGGATTCCACTATAAACTGTAGGGCCCCGTCTCCTTTACTCAGACAAATCTAGATATCCTACTTTTTGTATATTGTTGCCCTAATCTGGGCGCGCTAATATACTAGTTGGTAAATACTTTAAAACACTCATTATTGGAGAACCAATCAAAACAACTACTCTTCTAGCTTAATACCTAAATAATATTTTCTAAACCTGTAGTAGAATAATTATGCCATTGTAAAGAGAAAATAATTAGCTTTCAAATGATAACAAATATGGCATATGCCATTTAAAAAAAATGTCAATGACATCATACCTCTGTTATTATGACATCAAAGAAAAAAGTCACTATGTCAGAAGCTGCATCATTAAGTCTTATTCACTTTTATCCAAACGGTGTTTGGATAACACGAATATAAACCGAGATAAATGGCTAAGTCCATACTTTTGAACAACACTGTATACACATCTAGTAAGTGAACACAGAGCAACTACATGTAAATTTAGTTAAAATATGACTATTTTTATACTAAAAATTCGAAAAAAAAAAAACATTTTGGAAAGTATTTGTTATAATTCAGTACACAATTTAGGTGTTACAAGTTATATTCTATTTTGACCTGATCTATGGGTAGTTGCTTTATATCCACTTTCTTATGAGACACCCTGTATATGGGCTTTTTCTCATACAGATGAAAATTAAGCCATTTAGTTGGAATTCTGATATATAACAATATGTTTTCGAAGAACAAAATTCGTTTTATTAAGTAAATATTTTTTAGTGTTCGTCCTGGAAATGGTGGTCTCTCCATCAACCAAAACGCAGATGATGATGACTTTTTCCATGGTGATTTTTCTATATTAAATAAACCTCACCGGGGGGATATATTAGACAATGCATGTGGAGTTGTTATTGTAAGTATCATTTTTTAAACTGATTTTTATGGACTGAGTGGTAGAAACGCCCCGTGTACAGAATAAATATTTATTAAAGTCTAAGAGATCAATCGTGCGTACTTCGGCACCTCTTTAAATATTATCGAAATGCTCTGTGTGTTGTATTGACTTTAAATGTTGTTTATCATGTTTTTGCATGCTTAGCAAAAACTTTTAGTGCAGTTTTGTTCTAAGGTTGTTATACAGGGTGCCCAAGGTACTTTACCCAGTGATAAAGGAAGTTATTTTAAATAATATATTTTCCCCGAATACGTCTGAGAATGTGTTAAGATCTAAATGAATTTGATGAAGTTCTTGTAAACCTTTCAACTTGAAATTTGACATATAATTTAATTCCACTAGAGTCTTGTTAATGTGTTATTAATTTATCAATTGTTTAAAAATGGCCAATTCTGTTATTATTTTTTGCAACTAAACTAATTGACTAAAAAGTTTTGGACATAGCTAATTTTCTGTGTAAGTTCATAATTAACTATTAGTGGAGTCAAATTAGGACTAAAAAACTGGCAATGTGAATTGTCTGGTCAGGGCAGTATTTTTGTTTTAACGTGTTCAGGGGACCAATTTAAGTTCACAGTTCAGTTTTGCAGTTTCTGCGAGGTCGGCCTATTGTCTATTTAAACAATTTAATTTTTTAGACTGTGTTTTCCATCAGTTTTCTCTGAATATCTCAAAATCTATAAGTCCTATGGAAAACAATAAAAAAAAGGAAAACGTTCGTTATGAGCTGTACAATAAAAGTACATAAACTATAATTCATTCCAATTGTTACTATTATTATTAAAAATGAATATTGCAAAATTATGTGTTTCTAAACAAATCATTGTTCTTTCAAAAATAATGAATAATATTCAATAAAATTTTGAAGAAATATAGCTCTTATAAAGTACAATCACCACTTAATATTTCAAATCAAAATGATTATTAAGACGGCTCAAATATACAATTGTTGCTAAGAGGTTTTCTCCCCCTGAACACGTTAAAATAGAAAAACTGCCCTGACCAAACAATTCACATTAAAATCCCAATTTGAATCCACTATATCTATTTTTGTTGTTGTTGCAATATGAGCTTTACAACCAGAGATATTTAAGAGAAATTGTGGAAAAACCCTAGCCTGAAAGTGTAGGCAAAATAAACACTTTTTTTATTAGATCTCTGCGGCCTCTGCCCTACATAATAATACCAATTCATTTAAAAAACAACTTAAATTGTATTTATTTGAAAATGCATTTTATTCTTTCAGTGATTTTTTAAATACATAAAAAAAATTGTATTATTCGTTAATTATATTATATTATAAGCAACAGTTTAACGAATTCTTTTATCTTTTTAGTTTTAGGCTAATTTTAGTTGTATGAATTTTTGCTTCCTCTTGCTGCTCTCTTTTTATATTCTTTTTGTATACTTTTAATGTTTTATATACTTTTAATGTTTCTTACATTTTATTTTTATTGTAAGTTTTAAATATTTAATTATTTTGACAATGCTAATGTCTTCTAAGATCTACAGCAATAAAGTGTATTCTATTCTATTCTATTCTATTCTATTCTATTCTACCCAATGACCCTCTGCCCGTCGGACCTAATAAAAAAGTGTTTATTTTGCCTATACTTTCAGGCTACCAAGCCGAAGACGGGAGCTCACTACCTTCCCAAATTAATGCCAGCTCTTAGTCTAATAAAAAGTGTCTTCCAGAATTCGACTTTATTCCAAAACTTTTTGCGACAGTTCTTGTAATGTTAAAAAGTTTCAACAAAAAATTGCTAAGTAAGACCCTTCCCTACAAATTTTACTTTATTGTACAGGATGGAAGTTCGTTGATAAATAAATGAGAGCAATATAATTTTCAGTGGTATTATTTAAAGAGGAAGTGCTTTTATATTTGAATTCAAGGTGAAAAAAGTTTTTCCTCTGCCATTTAATGAACCTTATTGTCTGGTTATAATATCCTGATTTGACTTTATTGAAAGTTTGGTGATTTGCATATTTCTCCTTCTGAAAATGTAAAAAAGAAGGTAATTAAGATAAATCTTTTTCATCAGAATAATTACTGGATCCAAGGCATTAGTATTCTTGATATTTTATTGTTTTTAGAAACTGGTTTTAATAATTTTATTGTGTGACATAGATGACAAAAAAATTTATAATCGTTTATATATTCAGTGACGTGATGTTACTGAATATGTAGGGCTATATAAAATATATTTTTATGAATTATAGCTAAACTTTAATATAGTGAAAGTATGTACCTTAAAAAAAAATTTACAGTTAATATCTGTAGGTAATATTTTGTAATACTGGTTATTATGATGTAATTCTCGTAGCTGTTCCCATGTTTATATACCTTAAAATCAATTTTTTGGTTTGTTCGATTCCACTCAAAATTGAAAGATCATCCTTGAATACATTCTTGTTTGCCTTGTTATGCTGGTAAATTAATTATTATTGATAAACAACTATTTATACTTAATGTTCTTTATATTCTAATGTTTTTATCATGACGTCCATATTCCATTTTGGAATAGTACATATTTAAAATACCATTTATAAATGAGATTTTGTCTAGACCAGCTACATCACATTTAGAATAACATTTTCCAGTAATTTGAAGATAATAAAATAAAAGATGCCAGAATGCACATATTTTTTTGTTGCCATCCACATTACCACCCTCCACTCAATTATTAAAGGGGTTGAAAAAATAAATTTCCGATTTAGCGTGTGTAAAAGAACCAAAGGCCTCAAAATTTGTTTTTACATTAACCACCCCCACTATCGCCCCCACCTAATTATTAAAAGGGGTAAAAAAATAAAACTGTGATTTACTGTGTGTGTACAAGAACTAGAGGCTTCAAATATCTTTTTTGCATCTGCCACCCTCACTACCACTTCCACCCCATTATTAGAATAGGGTAAAAAAATAAAACTGTGATTTACTGTGTGTGTACAAGAACTAGAGGCTTCAAATATCTTTTTTGCGTCTGCCACCCTCACTACCACTTCCACCCCATTATTAGAGGCAGTGAAAGAAATAAAATTGATTTAGGGTACGTACAAGAACCAAAAGCCTCAAAAATTTTTTTTACATCAAGCATCCCCATTACCACCGCACCCCGTTATTAAAGGGGGTAAAAGAATTAAATAGTGACATAGTGCGTGTACAAGAACCAAAGGCCTCAAAATTTTTTTGGCATCAGCCATCCCAACTACCACCCTCATCTGAAAGGACAATGTTAAAAATAGCTGATTTTTGACACCCAAACGGAACACATAAGACCCAGAGAAAATGGCTGGAAAAGACTAAAAATTAATAAAAATGCATCTTCGTGGTATTAAAAGGCTGGAGAAAATTCGATTTCACCCCTATAAACATAAAAACAACCCCTAAAATTATTTTGAATAATATCTTATAGTAAATGTGAAAATTATATTTATTTTATTTTAACTATTAGGTATCGATTCAATAGAGCTAAGAAAAGGGAAAAACTACCCCTATTCACACCCTATTCAGGGGGTGGAACGCCATACACAGCACCTAATATTAAAAAAAATAGGTACCAAGGTGATTAAAAATGTACAAAATGAATTTAGTACTTGTTGAGCCAGACCTTCAACTGATCCTGACCTCAGAATCCCTATAAGGGTATAAAATAATATTTGAGCGAGTATTATTATAAAAAAGCACTTTAGTTAACGACCCTGGAAACCACCAAACTACCCTATTCGGGGGAGCAATTCTCAAATGCTAAAAAAATGCCACGGCACTTAATGCGCCAAATTATTTTGTACTAGTAAAAGGGGCAGACATCCCCTTTGTCTTGACGTGAATATCCTTATTACGAAAAACTACCTCTATATGAGTATGAAAAATATTTACAGCACGTAATATTACAATAGATCTGTATGGTTTTATTCAACACGTTTTTTTAATAAAGAACAAATAGCGAATTATTTAGCAACCTCGAAAACAACCAAACTACCCTATTCAGGTGGTAGAATCGTATTCACTGCTTCAAATACTAAAAAATTTTGTTATCACTGCAATGGTGCATTTCCAATAGTAGAAAGAAGGGCACAAAGAACAAAAAAAGAGGTGGTTTTCACCTGAAATTAAAGCTATGCATAGTCAACTTTGCGAAATGGAAAAATTAGCACGCCACTTACAAAATCCAATTTATACTGCCAGATATAAAGAGTTTAAGACATTATATAAAAGTAGCATTTACAATCATAGAAAACATATAAATAATAGTAGATTGGTTCGGTCTAACAATATGATGCGCGAAAGCTGGAAAATAATCAATGAGACTAGACATGGTAATGTAACGAATAAGCAAATACAATTAAAGCTAAATGATAAAGACAACCCAATAACTGAAACAACAGAAATTGTTAATATATTTAGCGACTTCATTGGCAGCTTAACAAATGACTGTCCTAAACCTAATGATCAAAACGCTAAAATAATAAATCATGAACACAATTTTTATCTGTCCCCAACAACACCAGAGGAAATAAATGATATTATTTTAAAAACAGCATCCAAACCAGCTGCAGGTTCAGACGATATAAGAGGCAACATTTTGAAAACAGTAAGAAGTTGCATAACTGGTCCACTATCATATCTTATAAACGAATCATTCTGTTCGGGTGTTTTTCCACAAAAATTAAAAATTTCAAAATGTATTCCAGTATATAAAAATAAGGGATCAAGGTCCGAGGTCAGCAACTATAGATTAATTCATTTGCAGTGTCAGTTTGCAAAAATCTTTGAAGCAGCTTATGCAAATAGACTAACTAACTTTGTTGACAAATATAAAATAATTCCAACAGCTCAGAATGGCTTTAGACGTGGTAAATCCACCGATTCTGCTGTCTTTGACTGTCTGCACTCGATATACAATTCATTAAATGAAAAAGAGCATATGTTAGCTTTATTCTATGATCTAACAGGAAGGTCACAAAATGTAAAAATAATGGAAGAGGGCAAAAAATATATCTCGAACAGCTTAAATATTAACACTGGAGTTCCGCAGGGGAGTGTACTAGGCCCATTATTATTTTTGATTTTTATCAATGATATAACAAAAAATATTGACAACACTTTTTTAACAGTCTTTGCTGATGATACGTCTGCTATTATTTCTGCCAATAACATTGAAAATCTTAGCAAAAATGCTACAAATTGCGTTAAACAAATGGCAGAGTGGTGTCAAAAAAATGGCCTAGTCCTCAACACTCAAAAAACAAATCTTTTATTATTTTCCCCTATTGGAGTGAGTAATATCAGTTTAATGGTTAAAACAGAATCTCAGTTATTAAATCAGGATGAACATGTAAAATTTTTAGGTATAGAAATGGACCAAAATTGTTCCTGGGATTTTCATGTTAAAAGTCTAACCAGCAAACTTGCTACAAAAAATTATGCCATCCTGCAGCTAAGGGGTGTAGTAGATATCGAGACAATTAAATCTTTTTATTATGGGCAAATAAATTCGATGCTTTCTTTGGTATTTTATGCTGGGGTAACTGCTCTGGGATAGAGAAAGTGTTTTTATTACAAAAGAGAATAATAAGGAGTATGTTTCAACTTAACTATATAACTTCCTGCAGGCCCCATTTCAAACAACATGGAATCCTTACGGTTTACTCATTATATATTTTAGAATGTGTGTGTTATGTCAGGAAAAATATTGATCAAATACCTAAATGTAGTGACATAAACAAATACACTACGCGTGCCGCTAATGACTTATATGTTCCACCGAGTAGGTTGGCTCAGGTGGGCAGGGGACCATATACAACTTCTATTAAGCTTTACAATCACCTACCTCAGAGTCTGAAGGCTTTAAGCAGCTTCAAACAGTTTAGAAACCATGTTAAAAACCTATTAAAAATCAGTGTTTCTATTCCCTATCCGAATTCTTTCAATTTCGAAATAGCCATTAATTGAGGACCTGAAAAATCCAATTTTATTGACTGTTTTCTTTTGTCAAATATTTTAAATGTCTTGGGATAATTTTGTGATAATAGGCTAGGTTGTTTTATACTTTTTATCAAGTTATTAATTTTTGTATTGACTACATATATTTTTAAACTGTGTATTTATATATATTCTCGTATTATTTTAATGTGTCATGTGTTACGTTGTATTGTGTGTACTATTTGACAATGCCAAAACTGTTATTGAAGTCTAATTGGAAATAAAATATATTATTATTATTATTATTATAAGTCGGGCATTAGACACCGTTGATCATCAGCTGCTTCTAGATAAATTATATGGAATTGGTGTAAGAGGAATATGTCATCAATGGACCACCTCATACCTAAATAATAGAAAACAAATCGTAACAACACAAGGAATTGAATCACAAACTACAAATAATGACCTTGGAGTTCCACAAGGCTCAATTCTTGGATCCTTATTTTTTATAATATTCACCAGTGATATCACAGATACATGTCTAAGTTCCGATAGAATGATTCTTTATCCAGATGATACAAACATTCTTATGAGCCAAGCAAATATTAACACAATTGTTGAAAAATCCAATGTAGCCTCCACTGAACTCTCGCAATGGTGCAGTGATAACGGCCTTCTACTAAACATAACAAAAACATACTATATGCAGTTCCTGCCAAAAAACATTAATCCGGACTTTAGCTTATTGATTAGATCATGCAATCAATCTATACAGAACACTGATAATATTAGGTTCTTGGGAATAACAATTGATCACAAGCTTACTTGGGAAGAACATATTTCTGCTGTCTGTTTAAAACTTAGCAAAGCTAATTATATAATACTTCACCTTAGGAAAACAGTGTGTGAGTCGGTATTAAAAACACAATATTATGGACTGGTTCAATCTACATTACAATATGGCTTGCTCTTTTGGGGTTCCTCGGCACATTTAAATAAAGCATTTGTTATTCAAAAAAAGGATAGTAAGACATATGGCTGGCGTACCACCCTTAAACAGTTGCAAACCATTATTTCAAGATTTTAAAATACTGACATTACCGTGCTTATATATATTCCAGCTTATAATGCACACAAGAATGAATATACATAGCTACAGCAAAAACCATGATATTCATAATTATAATACAAGAAACTGTAGTATGATACATCAACCTTTTGCAAGACTAAATACGACTCAGAATGACCCTGTATATATGGGCATTAAATGCTATAATAAAATAAATTTCTTTAAAAGCACGGATACTATTGCTATTTGCAAAAATAAATTATTCATATTTCTAACAGAGAAAGCCTTTTACTTGGTGGATAAGTTCCTAAACTATCAATTTTAATCTGTTATTATGTCTCAATGTTTGTCTCAATTACAAAATTTTTTTTTCTCGTGTATTGTCAATTTTATTTATAATTACTTAAGATGTATTTTACTTCTCATTGTATTGACTAGTCAGATAAGTTAACTTTATATTTGTATATATATAGTGTAACTTTATTGATGAATAAACGATTTGATTTGAATAGGAAACAAGGTGACTAAAATGAATCAAAATCTACTCCAGTTTAGGGATGACAGGCACTTTGGATAATGTAATATTAGAAAAAAAAAAGATTTTCATTTTATGAAATATAGAATCATAATAAAATATTATATCAACACATACTGATAACTTAATAGTATCCCTATAAAGAAAACCGCTGCCCAAGGAATCACTACTTCCACATCCAGATTCTTTATCCAAGTCACTCACATCGAAAAAACTTTGTATGTGGAAATAATTGTTTATGGAACTTTAATAATATAATATTTGAAATTCTATACCCTAAAAACCCATAAAACGATACCCCACATCGGTAGTGGGGTGGGGGTGGTGATAGGGGAGTGGTAGTGGGGGTGGATGAAGTAAAAAAATATTTTGAGGCTTCTGGTTCTTCTACATACACTAAATCACAATTTTTTTTCATTCCCTTTAATAATGGGGTGGGGATGGTAATGGGGGTGGCTAAGGCCAAAAATTTTTTTGAGGCCTTAGCTTCTCTTGTATATATTTTTTTTTTTTATAAAGAGGAGGGGTAACCCCCTCATGGGTTTCCAATGAAGCGTCAGACTCTTACTGACCAAAGCCCCCTCCTCCCAGGCTTGCCTGTATACTACCTGGGGGCACTGCAGCCTCCTGGGCTTATTGTGCTCACCCTGTATAGCCATAGCAACTGTTGTTTCGCTGCGCGTTGCCCCTTAGATGGTCCGATCGGGAGCCAGGACCGATCACCCATCCAAGTCTTCACCATCCAATTACATATGTGTACCAAATTTCAAGTCAATATCTTAAACGGTTCCAGAGTAAACGTGCGCACAAAAAAAGTTACGACAGACAGACCGACAGACAGAAATTTTTTTTTCGCTCAAACTTAAAATCTCGACGTTTCATGACATTTTAAGCTTAGTTGAACAATAAAAATTTTTTAAAATTTTTTTGTCGTTACTATACTTCCACTGGATGTGGAAGTAAAAATTGCCGTTATTTAGAGATGTTAGAACAGCATCTAGTGCAGAATATTTACAGAGCAAATTAAAATAAAACGAAAGGTTTCCATTGGTTCTTATGTCTGAATTTAATAGATAGATATTAAAGATGGTCAACCACTGTAAGTGATTATTGACAATGATGTTAGTTTATTCTCTGTTGTATTATTCTATGTAAAGGTACTTCTGGGTAAGCTATAGAACTTCATTTGCAAAGAAGGATCATTTGGCCACTTATTGTATTTTCAAGAATGCACCAAGAGGAGGCAATGCTTTTTACATTCCAAGTTTTTTTAATCACCTTGGTTCCTATTTTTTTAATATTATGTGCTGTGTATGACGTTCCACCCCCAAGGGCCGGTTTATCAGTGCGCGGTTAAATGTTCCTGTTACATAGCTGCCAGTCAAGTATAGCTGGCTGTTAAAGTCTCTGTTAAATTAAAAAGTGTTTATCCTGCCTTCAATCAACCGGCAGTTAGAAAACCGTCAGCTACATAAAATGGAAATTTGGCAGCAGAGTTCCTGCCAAATGGGATGTAGACAATGTTGCCGGAAATACTAATTTGTAGCATATTTAAAGAGTGAGTCTTTATATGTTACGTTTCATGTATATTTCAAAGAATATTGTTTAAAAAGGTTAAAAACAATACCTATAGAAAGTTATTTTGTGAGTAGAAATATGTTTTCGAATTCAGTAACTAAAAAAAACGAAAATGTATACGTGATAAACCACCGAACGAAATAGATATTTGTGAATAAGCAACAACGTAAATTCATAATTTCTAACCCAAGATTTTCAGTTATTTTTCGTCCTAATTTGGTTGGTACTTTTTACTCTTGTGTCTGTAATACAAATGATAATACTCACTAGGTACTCCGTCTGTGATAATGGAAAATAGCAATAAAAAACTAAAAAGGTCTGCAAATTTTAGTTTTTTGTTAGTCAAAATTTTTTATGAAATTCTACATTATCTAATTCTTCAAAAGGATCGATTATTTCCTTAACTGTATAGGACATGTGCATCATATAACTAACATAACCTCAAATTTTAAGTTTTTTAAGTTTATTCTCATTTTTAATGTTTGTATACGCATTTTTAGCTTGGAGCCGTATCGGCTCCAAACAAATATTTAAAAATTCAGGCTAATAGTTTTTCAATAATGTAGGTTAATAAAAATAGACTGCTAATTACAGGTTAGAATTCCAACCTACAAAATGAGTCCTATTTTATTAGGAGAAAGTGTTTAGAAATTCATAAACATTACACTGAATTAGATTTTGGATGAAAGTATGGAAACCAAGCTGAAATTTTAATAACAGCTGCGAAATACTCATAAATCTTAAGAAATATATATTTTTGAGGTTAGCTGTGACCTCACGTGCTTATGCCCTATAAGGTCTTCTCGCATAATCAACAAAACCCAGCAAGTCCTCATCTTCATCACTAACGTCGATTTCTTCAAAATACATTTGATTTCTATAATTTCTTGACACAAACACGAACGGTTTATAACCTTACTTTATACATGTAAACATTGTAACCTCCAGCTATTCCCATAACAGGCAAAAAAAGCGTCTTCTAAAGTAGCCGCGACTTTGCCTTATGGTTTGGGTTAACCGGAACACTAATAAACAGTTTGACGTTAATATGGCCGACAGCTAATACTTGACCAACGGTTAAAGTACATAACCGCGCACTGATAAACCGGCCCTTAATAGGGTGTGAATATGGGTAGTTTTTATCCTTTTGTTATCTCTATTGAATCGATACCTAATAGTTATCATAAAATAAATATAATTTTCACATACAGTATAAGCTACTATTCAAAGCAATTTTAGAGGTTGCTTTTATGTTTTTATAGACTAGGAACCCACCGACCACTAATTGTGTGTCATAGGTTTACGCCCAAAATGTGTGAATTGTTGTTAATTTGGGGTAGTAGAGCACAGAAATATCCATGTCAGCCCTATTTTTTGGTACAGGGGCGTACGGCAGGCCCCCAAATGTGTAAGGAATATGACTTGAAAAAGTAAAACAAACAGCCACAAATAAGTCATAGGTTTACGCATGGGGGTTGGAGGGATTTCTTAATTTATCCCCAGAAATCATTAATCCAGACTCCCATTCATTTTGGATGGTACAAGGAGGCGCTACGCTCACCCAATTTTCAAAAAAAGCCAGGTAAAAAAATGATAAGTTTATGAATGGCAATCAAGAACTTGCTAAGTATGAATCTCCTGAGTGCAAAAATACATTCGCTATCGTGGTGCGAAGGTCTTGCCTTTCACGATAATTGATGGCGTATCCGCTCTTCCTACCGCATGTACTAGTTACCCTTGTAATTCGATAAAAATCATAAATTTACGACTGGCAATCAGATACTTGGTAATTGGGTTGTTGACGAATTTTCAAAAATGGTGAAATATGGTAGTGGAGGACTTAATTTAGTTATATATTTAATTTGGAAGAAAAATTCTTAGCGCAACATATTTTAAAAAATTGTTAAACTTCGACTATTTGAATGTGCCGCGAAAACGGTAGTGACATCATAACGGCAGTTAGATGTGAACTTATAAGCAGAACAGATGAAGACGAATAAGTTGACATTGCTGACAAGAAAGAAAATAACCTCATATGTCAAAAGTAAATTTGACGTTTAGCTAGCAGTGATTGATGTTTGCAGTTATTGTTAATATTTTTTTACAATACGACTAAGGCAGTATATCTGTAAAAGCTAATTCTGACATTCTACTTGCGGTAGATATATTTATGGTCAGCGAATTTTAAAAAGAGACGATCGTTTTGACATTGCATTGGTTGGAAGTGCAAAAGCTGCAAGGTACTTACGTTACAGCTGCTATAGACAGTACAAACTATTGTAATTTCTGCAAGAACTTCCTTTATCTTATCTTATTAATATTACATAATATGTCTAATATGTGATTTATTATTTAATTTAGATGAATTTGTTAACTATACCTACTTTGTATTTTATTAAATATTTCCTTTTCATTGTTTTATTTCCTATTAACTATATACATGCATATATCTAACTGAAAACAAGTTTATCTAAAAAAGAAATTATTTATTATCCATTGATACTCACTTCTAAGAAGAGTCAGAATGAGACTTACGAAGATATCAAGAAAGGTCTGTATTATAACAAAAAATAATAAATAGATAAGTACTTTATGCTAGTATCTATCTAAGCAATAAACAATGATATGTATTTATAACACACATAATTCAAAGGGCATTTATAACTACAATCCAACGCATTTGTAGCCATTTCCGACTGATTGTCTTCACCGACTTTAGACGACTTTCGGAAGGCGAGTTTATAAAAAAAGTCCCAGTCCTAACTTAGCCTATCTTAGTCTTAATTTTTTCTCTAAAAAGTTAAATGTACAGGTTACCCGTATGCCGTTTATAAAAGTCGCAATCCTGTCTTAGTCCTAACTAAACCTAAAATTTTTAGATTAATTTTTCCTAGGGGCTAATACCACTGAATAGATCAGAAATCAATTCCAATTGGCGTGAAAAGTTCGCGTATCTATTTTACGATCAACTTAAGACAAAGGCCAGTTTTTATAAACCCGTCTTAAAACATCAGATATATTTTAGGGAAAAATTAAGACTAAGACAGGCTAAGTTAAGACTGGGACTTTTTTTATAAACTCGCCTACAGTTTGTTTCATATAGTTTTTCAACGGCGAGTTTTTAAATTTCCTTTCTTAATTTATTGATCATCCTAGTATTATGGGGCGTCTAGGGAGCTTCATAAATAATCAATAGCTAACAAAAACAACTGCACTTTATTAAGAATACAGTAAGTAATACACCCTGTTTTATCCACCAGTTGGCGGGTAATTTAAATTTGTAACAGCTAGAACGCCACACAAGTCTTGTAATGCGGCCGTTTTTCCTACAACATAAACCCATATTAAAAATCAAATTCCTACATTAAGATACAACTTACCACAAATAAAACGCTTAGAATACATTGTAATTTGTTACTTTACTTGACATTGAAATGGTCTCCACAATAAGAAGACTTGGCCCTTCTCTGGTGGCTTTGAATCATTCATTATTACGTTCAGCGTTTATTATTGGAACACAACAGTTTTTCTGGTGAATTGGTGGTATTATTTATACAGTACGGCAGAAAACACTATCTGTACTTATATTTATCCATAACTAGATCCTGTTAAACTATAGGCGTCTGAAAATAAGGAGTACGCCACCTGGTGGTCTATAGTCAAACTAATTATGGGCTTTTCAGTCATTGTCTCTTTGTGTACGATGATATCAACAATAAGTAAATGATAAACTGAGATGCTAAGTTATTAAAAATATGATAGCGTTTAAAGGGGCTACAATTTGCTGGAGCCAGCCTAGTCGGTATCCTTTGTAGATTGCAGGGACAACTCGTGAAAGTTGAGTTGGCACGACAATGTTCAAAACATACCCTCTTTGATATAGACACCTTGGCCCGGGTAGCAATAATAATGTCCTAGACAATCACACATTGTAAGTGAAATTTTTGAAATAAGTAAATATATGTAATTCCAGTATATCTAAAAGTAATGTATACTATTGCACCATGCACTATTATGTTTTAACCCCTGAATATTTCTATTTCATATTTTACAAAATACTGTTTCATTTATTTTACTTAAAGAATTAATAAATGTCTTTTCAGTTATATTCAATGTACCACTAATTTCATGGGTATTTGAATCTGAGACACTTGTTTCTAAACATAGAGCATACACATTTATTTATTAAGTTTTGTGTTGAATATGGGTTGTACCACACAAAATAATATATCCTGCATTTAAATCATATTCCCCTTCATACACACACTTAGAATTTTTACATTTTTAGTGCTTTACAAATGTTCCATACATTGCAATATGCTTAACCTAAATGTCACTCGTTTCCTGAAAAAAAAAAAAGTGATTTAAACTACAACTGTACATAAATTTAGAAATATTTAAGTTTATTAATATTTAACTAGCCAGGCACCGTTTATTTCGAAGAAAGTGTACTTTTCAAGGGGAAAACTAGATAACCTAAAAAATATATGAATTTTGCTGAATAATGCCATTAACGTCTTGCAAATCACTTACAACAAAATCTTACAAACCTTTAGATCATATATTATTAATGTTATTATTTTTAACGCCAAAAATAACAATAAACAGAAAAATATCAATATAAGTATTCTCCACACAAATAAATAAAAAGCCTATAATTAGTTCACGAGTTCTCCACTTCGGCGCTGGCATCTTAAATTCAGACGCCTATACCGAATTGTAACCTATGAACGTCAGTTGAATTTGACGTTAAATATAATGTCAGATTAAACTGTCGTGATAGTCTTTTTTCTCCGTCGCTATCAGCGAGTTTCTAAATTAGTACGCGTTTCTCGTCGTTTTATAACTAACTTCTCTACAGACTGCCGTTATTATGTCATCTCCGTTTTAAATGCATGTATTTTTGTAATTAATATTGTAATATTATAAGACTTTCTTTTCAACTTCTACATGTTTCTAATGATTTTTTATGAATAATTGTTATTGTTTAACATAGATTCTCCTCAAATTTTAACTTAGTGCAACAACCCAATTATGAACCTACTGAGTGTGAAAAAACATTCGCCATCTTTGAAAAGTGGTAGGAACGTCTTGCCTTTCACGATAATTGACGGCGTATCAGCTCTTCCTACCGCATGTACTGTTTATCAGTGTAATTCGATGAATATTATAAATTTATGACTGACAATCAGATACTTGGTAAGTATGAACCTTCTGAGTGTGAAAATACGTGCGCCCCCTTTGGCAAGTGGTACAAGGGCCACGTTGAAACGTAGTAAATGCGGTAGGAAACTCCGATACGCCATCAATTATTGTGAAAGGCAAGACCTTCGCATCACTTTTCAAAGATAGCGAATGTATTTTCGTACTCAGGAGGTTCATACTTACCAAGTTTCTGATTGCCAGTCGTAAATTTATGATATTCATTGAATTAATCAAATCAAATCAAATACGCTTTATTGTCTAAAAAAATACAAAGATTTTTATTGACAAAGCCAGTCCTTAATCTATGTATAAAAACATCCTAGTAAAAAATACAAACACAATGACACAAAACAAACGTGTATTTTTGTATAAAACAGGGACTTAGTCTAAAGAAACACACAGTAAAATCAAATAAAGTCAATCAAATGTGTTCTGAAAGCATTTATCGACTGAATAGTAAGCTTTACTAAGTAACAATTTCTTTACTTCTTTTCTTTTAATTTCGTTTATAATTCTCCTCAAATTTATAGGGAGATGATTGAATATTTTTTTGCTGTTATATAAGATAGAATTCTTTGTCTGAGCTGATGATGGAATGGGGAGAAGGATGTTATGAGTACGTGTGTAGTGAACTGGGTTAGCGTTTATCTCATGTCTAAATTTTTTATGCATGAGGCATGCAGTCTCAAAAATAAAAATACATGCAAGTGTCATAATTGCATGTTTCAAAAACAGCGGTTTACACAGGTCTCTTACATTAGCCTTAGTCATATATTTTATAGCCCTTTTTTGCGGAACAAATATTCTATTAAATAAATATTGTGAACAACAACCCCAGAAACAAATGCCATAACGCAAATGAGAATCTATAAGTGTAAAATATGCATTTCTGGCTGAGTCTAATTTTAATTCATTTGACACCACTCTAACTGCATAACAATTCGTAGCTAATTTTCTACTTAATATTGAGATATGGTTTTTGAATTTTAATTTGTTATCAACATGCAAGCCCAGAAATCTACTTTCATTTTGATTATTAACAATTTGGTCTTCCAAGTGTACCTCATTTAGGTTGCACTTAAATATAATAATGTTAGTTTTAGGTACATTAAAGGATAACAAATTAGCATCGCACCACTCTTTAATCATTTCTAAATCAGTGCTTACAATCTCATGCAGTTCATCAATGAATTTGTCATGCCAGAGTATCGTGGTGTCGTCTGCAAAAAAAGTGAAATTTCCTTTAATTTTAACAGATACCAGATCATTTAAATATATTAGAAATAGTAGTGGCCCAAGGACGGAACCTTGTGGCACACCAGTATTCACTTCCAATTAAAGGGGTAATCAGTACATGCAGTAGGAAACTCCAGTATGCCACCAATGACCGTGAATGGCAAGACCTTCGCACCACTTTTCAAAGATGGTGAATGTATTTTCACACTCGCAGGAGGTTGATACTTACCAAGTATCTGATTGCCAGTCGTAAATTTATGATATTTATCAAATTACAAGTATAACTAGTGCATCCGGTAGGAAGAGCCGATATGCCATCAATTATCGTAAAAGGCAAGACGTTCGCACCACTTTTCAAAGATGGCGAATGTTTTTTCGCACTCAGGAGGTTTTCACCAAGTATCTGATTGCCATTCATAAACTTATCATTCTTTTACCTGGCCTCCTTGTACCACCCAAAATGAATGTGTCTGAATTCATGATTTTTGGTAAATTAAGAAATCCCTCCAACCCTCATGCATAAGCCTATGGCTTATTTGTGGCTGTTTGTTTTACTTTTACAAGTCATATTTCTTACACATTTGGGGGCCTGCCGTACGCCCCTGTACAAAAAAAAAGGGCTGGTATGGACATTTCTGTGCCCTACTACCCCAAATTAACAACAATTGACGCATTTTGGAAGTAAACCTATGACACACAATTAGTGGTCGGCGAGCTCCTGGTCTATTGGTGAAATAAAATTTTCCCCAGCCTTTTGATACTACGAAGATGTATTTTTATTAGTTTTGAGCCTTTTCCAACCATTTTCTCTGGTCTGATGCGTTCCGCGATGAGGGCCAAAAATCAGCTAGCATTGTCCTTTGGATGTGGAAGTAGTGATCCCTTAGGCAGCGGTTTTTAAACCTTTATTTGTATCTCAATTTCTTCATAATTTGTTTACATGAATACATCATCTATGAAAAAATATACAAGTCACAATACTTTATTTTTGTACATATTTTTTCATTTGAAAACTGCCTGCCCGATTAGGTTTTTGGAGAAGTACAAGTAAAGAAATGGTGAAAAAATAACCTCTACCCTTATTAACTACCCCTTGAAATCAACTAGAGAAATCAGATTTTGTCAGAATAAACAGTGTATCTTCTTTTTGTTCATATCTTGACAGACGTACTATATATGCATTATTTTGATTAGCCCCATATTGACTTATGAATCAGGCTTAAATTAAAACTAGTTACCTTACATATCGTTACCCTTTTATATTGTCTTTTAATAAAGGCTGCTGCAGTTGACATGTCAGGATGTGGTTTCCATTGATTTTTTTTTTCTGGAGATCTAATTAATCACGTTTTCTGGGTTTTGATTTCACGAGTTTTTATAATTTTCTTTGGAAATAATTTGTAGTTAATATGTTTTAAAATTACTGAATTTTTTTTAGAATCAACCAAGACCCTTAATTACACATGGTCAAGCGACTCATGAAGGAGAGTTTCCTTGGCATGTAGCATTATACCACGCCAAAGGCATCGATCTAACCTATATCTGTGGCGCCTCCTTGATCACTAGATATCACTTGATAACTGTTGCGCATTGTGTCACTCGGAGGAAAAGCCAAACTACCTTGTCCCCTGGCAATCTTGTAGTCTATTTAGGTAAGTTTAAACATGTTTGTCTTTTATGTTTTTTTACTTGTTTGGTGTATTTCTAGGAAAATATTATTTAAAAACGTGGTCCAATCCAGGAATACAGGACAAACACGTTGGAAAAATAATAGTCCATCCTAATTACTCCTCTCAGACGTTCAGCAATGATTTGGCCATATTGAAATTGACAACACCAGCTGATATAACGGACTACGTAAGACCAATTTGCTTGTGGGAGGACCAGAAGACCTTGGAAAAGGTCATCGGAAAACAAGGTTCTATATTTCTCCAAAAGTATTTTTCGCTGCCACCAAATATTGAGATAGTAATACAGAGACATGACATGGGAGATGATTTCAAAAAATAAGTAAAATAACTTACTAGAACTTTTACCCTAATTTGTTTTTTTAAGCGAGTAATAGTTTTTCAGTGTAGAGGTTATTTTTCCACTGCTATCTTCAGAAGTAGCCGTGGAAACTGTCATTTCTTGTCATATTTCTTTAAATTTATTTAGACAGACGGGTTCCTGATATAAAATGATAAATATGAATGATAATTCATTCTAATTGAATTTAGATAAAATCATGGAAGGTATAAATCTAAATATACAGAAGCTGTAAAGTAGGTTGCACCGGCTGTAATGTAGATTCTGGAGTCGGCAGACCATGAACAATATTGATTGTTGTTGGCAGCCAATGTGTTAAAAAATATGCTAAAATTACGGCGGTCAATGTTGAGTCACCAGTTAAAGATGCGAAAAATGTATATATAAGAACCTTTTAATACAAGAAATTATTATTTATACTGGCATGTTTCTTCGAAATAATGCATGAGCTTGTGAAGTACTTATATCAATATTAATTAATGAATTTTGGCAGTACTTTGACCAGCTCGTAGAAACCTGGAAATCAGCCCTATGATGGAACGTTTACGTTAGTCATAACACCCATGTTACGGTCATCTCTCTCTCTCACTCTCATATATTTTTTGGTCAGCACACAATATAGCAGGTGTATGTTAAATAACGTAAATGTTCCATCATGGACCTGAATGATGGTTGTTAGAGTATTAATTGAACAAAAACAATAGTGAAACGGGTATAATTTGCAATAAACAGTTTATATCTTCAAGAAATGTAACACAAAATCATTTATAACTGAATTATTAGAATATTTATATTATAAAAATTTATTGTTGGGGCTTCAGAATTTAAAAATTTCTTATAACAAAAGAACATATTCAATTCAATTTTAGTGCTATGTATGACATTTAGAGGATGTTAGAAACGATTCAGGGTTGTAGACGAAAATAAAGAGAAATTTTTTCAGTTTGCATTTTCATTTCGTAATATTAAACCTTTTGACAATTTGATACTAGATTTGAACCGATATATTCTCGAACAGACCAACAATAAGTACTCAATTTTAAAATAGCTTTTGTGCCACTTATTAAACAAAAATATAAGTCTTAATTTTTAACCATAACCAGATAGTCTCACATGAAAGCGAATTGATTTTAAATGAACATCTGGGTTTAGCAAGTTTTAACGGTTCACTTTTTAACCCTTGGCAATAGTTTATTCAATTTATTGAATTTACTACATTTTACATTTTTCTGCTACAAAACTATTTAAGCCAACCCTGTATTTACCTATGGTATACTGCCAATAAAATAGTTTTGAATTTTTAGCGTGTCATACACGTTCCGTTTCCTATATTATAGAAGGCTATCGAACAGTATAGAAACTTTCTTGAGCCGGCGCATTCGTACTTTAGATTTTTGCACGAAAACATTAAGATTGATGATTCGAGCATTAACAAGTAGCCGTAATGCCGTGGTCAATTTACCAACTTGTCTGTATAAATTTCACTCCCTGAGTGCGATGTAGTTCCCTTACAAAACTTAAGTACTGCATTTCTTACCAAATTTGGACTGGTTTATGAATAGCTGCCAGCTTCAAGTCCGTTGCATTAGTCACAACCGGCGACAGGTGTCACTTCCCCATATGCATTTGCATCAACATAAGTGTTGTGATTAATAAATAGCTTTCCCTTCGGTTGTGTAATTACATTTTGATTTTCACAGCTCTTGCGGTAGAAAGCTGTTTAAATAATGTTAGTAACTTTGTTGTTTGCATTGTAAAGATATAGAGATTTATAATCTCTCTCTCTCTCTCTCTCTCTATATCTATCTATCTATCTATCTATGTTTATCTATGCATATATTACATGTTACTGTGCATTTTTTCTTGGTATTTTTCTCTTGTTGATTGTTTATTAGACGAAAGTATTATTTGATTTGCTCACGAGAAATTTCATGCTCTCCAATTTTATTTTGTATGATACTAAATCCTTGAGTAAATTGAATTTAACATTATGTCATAAAAGTAATGAACAATAAGCAAATTAAAAATAATTATTACATATTAAATGTTTAGCTATAATTTGAAGTTAAAAGCATAATGTTTATATTTTTACTGTGGCTTAAAACTTTTTAAGTTACAAAGTATAATCGGAGGCAAAACAGACCACTCTATTTATTTATTACTAAGAAAGGTAACTTTATTAAAATCACCCTGTACTAAGAATAATGTTTTTATTCACCATGTTTTTTTTTTTATGGCGTTCGGTCAAGGACCATACTGCCAGCCGCAATTTTTTTAAAAGTTAATTAAAATCTTAAATTAATTTGTTGCTTATACAACATACATGAATACTATGATAAGTATGAGAAAATGATAAAATATCCTATGTCTATATCTAACCTAACACGAGAGATTTCACCATGTTAAGTTACACAATAGTTTAACTTATGAGACTAATCAATTACAGTATTTACAATGCAGGAAATAAGAATAAACACAAAAAGTACAATGACCGTATTAACAGATTAAAACCTTAAACATTAGATTCTAAATACTTGTTTAAAGAATAAAAAGCATTATTAGGTACTTCCTTCCTTTTCCAAAATCCTTTTGCAAAATGACCAGATGGGTAGATTAGATTAGATTTGAAGGGAGGAGCCTTGGCCACTGGGATCCCTGTCGATCTATTGTTGTAACGCTCCTAATCTAATAATATAATTATATGGATGTGGAAGTATAGTAATGTGGTATATTCTTGTGTATATAATATAATTTATAGTTTGAGAATTAAAAATTTTCAAAGGGACTTTTTATGAAAATTACAAAAATTCCCTGATTTTTCAATGAATTCTCCAAATACCCTGACTTTTCCCTGACATTTTTAGACAACTTCAAATTCCCTGGCTTTTCCAGGTTTTCCATATTATTTTTAGATGGCCCTACATGAACCTTGTGACAAATGTAGTCTTTCAATTTTATGATATTAAAAAGTAAAATATGTGCCCGCAAATGTCAGCTTTCTCGTATGATATTCGATGTACTTTTAGGCAGACATCAGACACGCGGCTGCCGCGGGCTCGATTTGAAAGTGACTAGAAAGTGATGCTATGTGCACAACAGGTCAAAAGCTGATACTCGTACTCGAGCGTATCTCCTATTTCATAGTATCACGGGACGGACGGAACATACAAAATATGTACGATCGAAATTAGCACCTATATTTAAATATATCTACGAATTTCGTATAGACTGCAGCTTCTAGGTCAAACTTCCAAATAATGACAGCAGTTTGCCCAAAGCTATGCAGTTTGATTTAAGCAAGTGGGCGCTAGTCACACCTGTTGAATATCAGGATTTATTTTTAAGAAACAAGTCTTCCAGACATTAAAACAATGACAACTGGTCATTAATAATCACCCGGATTTAGATTACTTTTTATAGGAATACTTGGCAAGTAATTTCTGCTTATAATCTCAAAAATAATTTTGACACTGTTATAATACATCAAAAACATTCTGATTCTACCTGTGTTTCGATTTCTTGTACCTACACGATTTTACATTCAACCAGATTGTAAGACATAATTCCAAATATAGTAGCAAAGTGAAAAACGACGAACTTTTATTAGTTCTTCCCGGGCAACATGGCCACGTCATTTTATCCCCAATTTTATGTTGCGTATGATACGAAACACGACATTTAATGTCACAGCCCAAAGATGTCATTTTGTGATGTAAGATGGACGATGTTTAGCTATGTTTATCTGACAACACATGGGGCATATTCGGTTATAAATTTATATTAAAAAAAATATACATTAATCTAATGCGAAATGGCATGTAAGTAATCCTCAAGAACTCTACAGAAGTTTGATGAGTTGCTGATTAGTTGCCAGGTGGGTTTTGTATCATATCTCGGCCCGATAACAGAATGACCTTTAATCTGACCATTACTTCCAAGCAGCTATTCGATGTTTTCAGTTCAAATTATTTAATATTTGTAAATTTATTAGAACATAAGATAAAGAGTGATTGCTTCTTATTAAAAATTTATTTGGCAGTATGCAGGGCCACCTAAAAATAATTTCTATAGCACAAACTATACGTGATAGTGCATAAAATCGCCCAACATTAAGAAATGATGTTACAGAGATGTCATTTATTCATCGTCGACTAACAATCACCTAATATGGACGTCAATGACAGCAACATGCTATCTGGGTTAAGGGTGTTGTGGAACAAATTACAACACAAGTTATTTTATGTTCTTTTTATGTTGTCTTCTTATGTTAGAAATGTATGTATTTAACTTTGAAGAAAGGTTACAATGTTTGAAGGTATTGGTATGCTTTGTTGTATAACAAGGAAAATGTTACTAAGGTTTCAGATCTAGGTGAAGGCAATATTTATTAGTAACATGTAAGTAAAAATGTAGCAATAAACAAAATTTTATTGCTAAATGGTTTTCTATCGTTAAACCAGTTCTTAAAATGTAGGTGCCATCTGTGATATATCAGCTACAATTAGACAAATAAGTATAATCAGAATCCATAGTGTCCATGTACAATTATTAGAAGTGGTTTATCCCAAACAAGTTATAACGACAGACTTAAACTAATTAGACTGATAACAAACATACATTTGGTTAAGACTATTTTTGCACTTTTCATTACACTTCATACTAGACATATTATTCAATATATATGTATAATTACTAAACACTTAAAGTATGTAAAGTAAAAGGCGAGTTTATAAAAAAAGTCCCAGTCCTAACTTAGCCTGTCTTAGTCTTAATTTTTCCCTAAAATATATCTGATATTTTAAGACGGGTTTATAAAAACTGGCCTTTATCTAAAATAGATACGCGAACTTTTCACGCCAATTGGAATTGATTTCTGATCTATTCAGTGGTATTAGCCCCTAGGAAAAATTAATCTAAAAATTTTAGGTTAAGTTAGGACTAAGACAGGATTGCGACTTTTATAAACGGCATACGGGTAACCTGTACATTTAACTTTTTAGGGAAAAAATTAAGACTAAGATAGGCTAAGTTAGGACTGGGACTTTTTTTATAAACTCGCCTTTATAAAATCAAAGCAGGTTATTACTCTCTCTCTGTAATAAGTGGATTAAAGTTGGAAATATTTCAAATTTAATTATAAAACTTATACTAAAGTGTTTCTCAAAGTGTGATACACAAATTGAGTGAATTCTCCAGAAAGTAAAGTGCTTAGGTTATGTGGTAAAATGCAGTTTGATTTAAACAGATCAACATAAAAACCTGATAAACTAAAAACCTAGTGGATACAAAAAACAAAAGTGATATCATTTCAGATAATGTGTATATAGTCTAGAGCAGTGGTGTAGCATAGTTATTTTTACCATGGAAAAAATATTCAAGTGTTGTAAAAATAAGGAACTAAAAGTTTATTGTTGTAAAATCTGCCTGGGAATCTTTCATGACAGCATGTATAGCAAGAAGGAAGGGGGCCACTCTATTGGATGGACACATAATATATTGTTCCAAAGAATGCCAGTGTGAAGATAATAATAATAACAAAGTTAAAGAAAAATTAAAACAAAAAATAAAAAAGGAAAAGAAATTAAGAAAATTTCATGAGGAGGAAATAAACAGATTGAAAAAGGAAAATGCTATGTTCATTGAAAAATTAAAAGAGAAATTAACTATGTTTGATGAATTGAAAACTAGTATGTTAGAAAGTATTAGAATGTAGACTATGGACAATGAAGTTTACGCTCAAGAAATAGTTAAACTTAAATCTGAATTAACTAATTGTAATAATAATTTGAATGTAACTGAACATTATGTACAAAGTAAAAATGAGAATGGCCAAGGTGATAAGAAGGAGAATAAAGAAAAAATAGAAATTAAAAAGCAAAGAGTCCTAATATTGTGTGATGAAACAGGACGTGGGATTGGGTTGAAGCTTAAAGATAATCTTATGTGTCAAGTAGAAACAATCATCAAACCAGGGGCGTTATTTGAGAATGTTATAGAGGGAGTAAGAGAACTGACAAAAGGGTATACAATAAAAGACTATGTAATAGTAATTGCTGGCATAAATAATTTTAAAAATAATAGGTATCCTAGAGTAAGTAAAATACACAACAAAGTAAAATTTTGTACTCATACCAATTTCCTATTTGTTACAATACCTGAATTTGGCTTCGGTAATAAAATTAAAAGTTTTATAAGAAAATTTAATAGCAGGTTTTTTGAATATGTAGTAAAGTTAGATAAATATGCAGAAGGGAAAGTTAAGTTAATAGATATCACGAATTTTGAAGGAAAATTAGTGAACAGAAAGAAAATTAGTGAAAAAATTATTAAGGAAATTAAGTGTGGGAAGAAAATGGGTAACTTAACTTTTATAGATACTGTAATAATTAATGATTGTGAATTTGATGTAAATGTAGTTAGGGAAGAACATAACGAGAATATGTCAGAGGGTTTTAATGAAAATAGTTCTTTTTTTTTTTAAATCTAATCTTCCCAGAAGTAGAAGAACCATAACCCAAAGGAAAAATAACAGTTGTTTTTTATTGTATCTTAATTCGCAAAGCTTACCAGCACACTATGATGAAATTTATAAAATGGCTATTGATAAAAATCCTGCAGTAATATGTTTATCAGAAACACATCTGACAGAAGATGTATGTCAGAGTGAAATTATGATCCCAGGATATAATGTTTATAGGATAGATAGCTCAAGTCGTCACACTGGCGGTGCTTTAATTTATAGTCAAAATTGTTACAAAGTATTTAATGTTAAAACATATTCACTGGAAAAGATGTATTGGTTAATATCTCTGCGAATTTAATTTCAACAAAATACATTTGATATTGCATGTCTTTATAGGTCACCGGCAGGTAGTACTGCTGCATTTTTAGAT
Organism: Rutpela maculata; assembly: GCA_936432065.2. Lineage (NCBI taxonomy): Eukaryota > Metazoa > Arthropoda > Insecta > Coleoptera > Cerambycidae > Rutpela > Rutpela maculata. The sequence continues at coordinate 51,632,368 of OW386292.2, forward strand.
TTTTTTGAAACATGGTGTGACCAACACATGGTAGATCAGAATGTTAAAAGTTTTATTATAGGCCACTTTAATATCAACTGGTCTGATGAAACTAGTATTTACAGTATCAGACTAAAAGACTATGTTAATGACATTGGCTTTAAAAACATTGTAAGGGAGTTTACTCATCCAAATAATACTGGAGGATCATTAATTGATTTGGTATTAAGAAATACTGAGGTGACTGCTAAAGTTGTGAAAGAACCTCGAATTGGTTCACATTATAATATAACTTTGACTTTAGGTCGACATAATTATAGCAGGGGAAAGTCACAGCAACTTGTAAGTAGGGGTAGAAACATTGATTATGAAAAAATTAATGATAAATTGTCCGGGGTGACATGGGATTATAGAGTAAAAGATGTAGACATTGTATATCAACGTTTGTTGGGTACAATAATGGGGGTGTATGACGAGGTAGCTCCAAAAAAAGAGTTGAAGATTAAGTGTTACTATCAGGAATAGTGGAATGATGTTGTGAAAGAAGCCACACAATGTAGGGATGAATGTTATAAAGATTTTGTAAATTTGAAAAATGATGAAAATTGGAGGCGTTATAAACAGGCTAGAAACAATGTGGTCAAAGTAATAAAAAATGAAAAAAGAAAATACTATGAAAGAAAGATTGATGTGAATAAGGGAAATCCTCGCGAAATGTGGAAGATATTAAATAGAATTATCCCCAACGATAAAGCTGTAAATAACAAGATCTCGCAAGTAGAATTTGACAGTAATGACATTATTAATGATACAGCAGAAATCCCTAATTTATTAAATGTGTATTATGTCAGAAGTATAGAGAATATTAGGAACAAAATTGTTGCGATAGGTCCAGATTTTCCTTTTAGTAGCAGGATAGTTGATGAAAAGTTTCATAGCTTTTCTTTATTAAGTGCTGATGAATTGAAAAGTCTAATTTTTGCTCTGCCCAACAAAAACAGCCCTGACGATGTGAGCATAATATTAATTAAGAATTGTTATGAGAATTTATCAATTCCTTTGTTAAATATGATAAACTTGTCACTTTTGGAAGGTAAAGTACTAAGTATTAAGGTTACTACCATTATACCTATTCCAAAGATTCCAAATTCAATAAAAGCTAGTGATCTGCAACCAATTAACCTGATAATACAATGGGGAAAATTCTTGAAAAAGTAGTCTGTGAACAACTAGTAGCTTTCTTGGAAAAAAATAAAGTATTAACAAGCTTCCAATCTGATTTTCGTAGCAAACACAGTTGTGAAACAGCCGTACAATGTGTGTTGCATGAATGGAAATTAAGTCTGGAAAAAAATCAAGTTACCCTTGCAGTATTTCTAGACTTGCAACGTGCGTTTGATACGATAGATAGGGCAAGGCTGTTAATGAAATTAGAAAATATAGGTATTGATGGTATTGCATTACTATGGTTGACTGACTATTTGGATAATAGATGGCAGAAATTAAAATTAAATAATATAACATCTTCTAATAAGTAATAATACTGGAATACCGCAAGGCAGCGTATTGGGGCCGCTATTATTTTTGGTGTATATAAATGACATAGTGGAGGTTGTAGATAATTGTAAAATACATTTATTTGCTGATGACACCCTAATCTATGTTAGTAGTGTAAATAGTAGTGATTGTTTCACAATAATAAATAACACACTGGAAAACGTTAACAGGTACTGCTGTATTAATCTACTCAAGGTTAATTCACAAAAAACTAAGTGGATGCTTATTGGAACAGGAGCAAATTTAATAAATAGACGAGTAATTCATATTGGTACAGATGAAATTGAGAGTTACAAAAATTAAATATCTGGGAGTAATTATTGACAACCAATTATCATTTAAAGATCACACTAAATATATATGTAAGACGATAGGATTCAAAATAAATTTCTTAAGCAGATGCAGTGGTTATTTGAGCTACTGGACCAGACTTACAATATATAATACATGCATATTGCCCCATTTTAATTACTGTTCTTCAATTCTATACCTTTTAAATAAAAATGAAATGGGTAGACTTCAAAAGCTTCAAAACAGAAGTATGAGAATAATTTTAGGTTGCTGTAGACTGACACCTATTAGATTTATGTTAAATACACTAGGATGGGTTTCTGTAAAAAATTATGTAACGTTTTTCACTATGGTATTTATATATAAAATTAAAAATGACTTAACTCTCGAATATCTGCAGGATAAGTTAGTTTATAATACAGATATTCATAGTTATAATACTAGAAACAATCTAAACTTTCACTTGCAAACATACAGGAAAAAATCAACCCAAAATAGTTTATTCTATAAGGGATTAAGTGAATATAATAATCTGCCACTAAGTATTAGTAACAGTCCCACATTAAATATATTCAAAAGTAGACTTAAAAAGTATTTGTTGGATGAGTAGCTGCTTGTATAGTTTGTCAAACCTCCCAATTAAAAACTGAATTAACTGCCTTAATCTTGATGGGATATCGGTTGCTGTACTACTATTGTTATTCTAGATGCTCATTGTGTAATTTTATAGTGTGACGTGTAAAATTTGTCTGTCTGATGATTTGTTTTATATATATATATATATATTGTTTTATATCTATATGATGTTTCTGTGTATTCATGATGTATTAGTCTTTTTGGCTAAATAAAGGATTTATATATAAATAGTGTGTGTAGATCTTTGACGACTATCTTTTCTCATTTACTACCTCAATGTTAGGTGCCTTTTAGGATATCAAAAACTGTTTAATATATTTATCATATTTGAAAATTTGATTCATTTGCGACAAATTACCTCATTATTCACATGTATTTTTAGGAACGGTGGTTGGCTGGGGTTTTGATGAAAGTGGAAAAGTGACAGAAGAACTAACCAAAGCCTATATGCCTATTGTATCACAAGAGACCTGTATTTACTCGTTCCCGGAATTTTATTCGAGATTTACTTCAGAGCACACATTTTGTGCAGGCTTTAAGAATGGTAAGAATGTAATAAAGAATATTTACAAGCGAATCTATGTAGTTAGTAATATGTTAATATAATTTCATAGGGATCCGCAACTTTTTGGAAGGCTAGTTTTGATCCGTTTAAAAAAAAGGGTGGATTATAATAGTCACTCCTGATAATGAATAATTTCTTATTATGTAAAGAAGATATTTTTATCTTTTGGATAATAATATATTGTTTTATTAGGTAAAAGTGATACTTTTGTGACGGTCTGTCCAGCAATGACTGCTACTCATGCTATTTTTTCTTCAAATGTCGATTAGCTATAAAAACTAGTGGAAGCATTATACTCTTCGCGGATTTACTCACTTTTTATATAATTGTTACGCATTCTATAGGATACTCTTCGCATTTTTCTTGTAAATAATGTTAGTTTTTGGACATTCTAAATTTTGTGATACCAACTTTGTGTGGAAAAAAATATATAAAAAAAAATGAAAAAACAACCACCCTGTCAGGGATTCGAACACAAGACCTTTGGATTGCGAGGCAAAAGCAAGCAAGCAAGTAATAACAAGTTTATTAACATTAGGGGTACATGTATATGCCTCCCCGGAATCTGGCCCGGAGCCAGCCAGATAACCACGACGTGTAGCGCCGTGGTGGGAGTCGGGCTGGGCGGGGCAGGTCCAGTTTGGCTAAAGCTGAATATAAAAGGTTAAAACTCCTGCCTAAGAATAAAGCTTAAAATTAACAATTTGGATCAATAATAGTACACAAAAATACGTAAAAAAATAATTGAAATAAACACTTTAAAAACTAGAAGTTTCGCGCACAGACAAACACTTTGGAATTTTGATTACTGACACGGGAAAACAGAACTCAACGAAAAAACCCGTTCGAAGCAATTCCACCCTGGTGGTCTTCCTGCCAGGAAGGAGTGGTGGATAAAAGGTGTGGTTTAAAATATTTGGATTTTTAGGGAATTTTTCATCCTAAACGGAATTTAGAAACAAAAAGGACAAAAGAACAAAAAGGGTAAAAACAAAATTGAACAAACATAAATGAGGAAGAGGGGATTGTAAAGTTGCAAAGTTGAGGAAAGATAAAGAGTAGTGTCCCACATAACACAGCCCGCACCCGGACACACTAAGCACAAACAGTTTGTACTCAGCTTGCACAAGCACACACCAAAAACAAACCGTGCCATGTGGGGTAGAGATAAGTTACGGTAGGGGAAAGTTTGGCTAAGGGATTTGCCGGAAAATAGGCAATGCCTGGTATGGTAGGGGGTGTCAAAAGCTTTAGCCATTAGGCCATCACACATTACTATAAAAATGGAATGTCTGTAATATATATCATTCCAGAATTATATTTTAACGGATTAGATATATTATTATGAAATATATAAAAAAAAATTATAGAGAATAACATTCCGCAAGATTTCTATTTAACTACAAGTGACAAAAATTAAGAAAAAATCTTTTTTACACTAACTTACTTTCCAAATTTCAATACAATCGGAGTTTTCTTTCTTAAGTTATCGTGCTTACAAGAAACGTGACGGACGGACGGATATTTTGAAAGTTGTTCAAAATTCGTTCACTAATACAATGATATGAAAATTTTTTGTCTGCGAGCGATATTTACAGATTTAGAAATGTGCCGATCAAATGCAATATACTCTTCGTTTTCGTATTTGCGAAGAGTATAATAATAAAGATAAAAAATCTCGAATTTCACCACCAAAAACGTATTATGTTAACACGTTAACTACTACCTCCGGGCTCAAGTAACAGGGCATTCTATACATACGGTGATCAATTTCATAGTACATTAGTTGTGGACGGGAATATATAACCAAGTGAGCATACATACATTTCAATTCAAAATTTTTCCATTTCTCAATGACGGTTCTTGTTTCCGAAGTCAAGCACGGCGCTAGCGACAGCTCTTGGAGAGTATTAATAATTATTTACCGTAATGATACTGAGATTACAGTTTTCCATTTTAGAGTTACTATAATTTTAGTCTTAGAACGCATTCTTGACGCCGGAGTCAAGTAACGTTATTAAATAATGCCTTAGTGCTTGACCCTAAGGACAAGAAGCGTACCAAATTAATGATGAAAAATAACCCCCTTCGTTAATGTGTTAATATCGCATGGCCGGCGTAATAAATAAAATACGCGTTGCTATGGATATTCTTTTTCTGACGCTCACAGCGTCAGAAAAAGTACTTTTACCTCCGTTGTTAATGGCAACGTCAAACTTTAATGTCATGAAATGAGTTAAGAAATATCATGTTTTCTGACATTTGAAGAAAATATAGTTAATCTTATTCGTTAGTTTAAAGAACACTGCTTTATTACCAAATTTTAGAGATGGACTGTAGATATAGTTAGTCAACCTAAGGTACGCTTGCAAAGCTACAGATGACAACTCAATTAGATTTTTCTGTACTTACATTTATAAGGAAATTTTTAGTTTAGGATCACGTGGCAGATGACAGCAAATTGGTTGATGTCGGTTGACTAACTATATTTGTTGTACTAATAGTTCAGTAATATAACGATTTATATCGGACAAAATTCAGAAAGTTTTGAAAATTGGTGGAAATGTTAAGGATAGCATAAGAATTAGTAAACCAAAAAGTTCCCACCCCTAAATAGTGTGCTTCGTTCCCTAGGAGATCGTTTCCACCCCCCATTTTGAGGTTTTCTAGATTATCCCGGGAACAGTGCACTTTTTGATAAAAATACCTATATACAAAATTATTCCTTATAAAATTCTCTATCAAAAATGTATCTACACTTTTTTCCCTAAAATTAATAGTACCGTGGGAAATAAGGCATACACATAAGGGTTGGTTCCAGTTAACACAGTAAATTGTAATTTTTACTCTAATTTACTTTAAAGTTCAATGCTTAACACAAAAGTAGTAGCTACTAAACTCCACTTAAAATTATAATAAATGTAGCTCTTCCACCCTCTCACCTCTAAAAAAATATCGCAATTTTTAAAGAAGTGAGAATATTGTATATTGTACTTATTGCTATGCCACCCCAGAGGTAAAGTAATTTGAGCGGTTTTTTTACGTGGTGTCCCCTATATACCTAATCCACTAATTATCAGAAGGTTACCTGCGTTAATTAATCTTCGTCATCTTCCATAGATTCGACATTCATGCTTGTTTGTTCGTGGCAATGGTAAAACATTTTGGAGCAACGTAAGTCTGCTCTTCTGCAACTGCACCTGTTTTCGCACCCTAATTTGCATGAACAAGAAATTAATTTCAAAACAAATTCGGGAGCTGGTTCTTTAGTTGTCATAGTTGGGGTTAATATACCGCCGAACTTTTTTCCATTCCCAATCAGTAGCTTCTAGCGTAACGTTTTTCCATGTTTGAATTTGGTAAAAAATACACTATGAGTGTTGCCGAGGAGCAGTAGAAGTTGGTGGTAGTTTTGATTACATTACAGTATTGTTCGCTTTACGAACAAGTTTGTTAAAAGACATAAATCTGTATACATCTAGACTTTTTTCGGCGAAGGTAAAGTTGTATAAAGCTAGAACAAATCGCTCTCCTACATCTACAATTTCTTCTTGACTAGCTTTTTCATTATTAAAAGTTTGCATGATGTCTTGTAAGTCATCTCTTTTATTAAGCACATTGATTGCATTAACGCTGAGGTTGTGTCGCAACCGCTAATAGCGTGTGCAAATAATATTGTTTCTTTATAGTTTTTTAAAAAAGTTGATTGTAAATCTCTTGAACTGTAAATCCTTTTGCTGGTATTACCTTGTTTTTTTTAAATGTAATGTCTTTGTCGGAGGGAGAAAGAGTAATAAAAAGGACTAGCAGATCAATATTTTGCCCTAAAAAAACAGCTATGTCGCACTTATAACATTTTCGACAGCAGTCTGTACTATTAATAAATCGGTGTCATTCGCAGCAACGAACACCTCGATTCCTTCATTACCAAATTTTTTCACTAGTTCTGCAATCAAACATTCTTTGTTAAATAAATTACTAAGGAATTTCTGCTGAGTTTCAGAAGCAACAGTGTTTTCATCAAATATGTAGATTGTAGATGTAGATTGTTTAAGGGGTCGCTTGGCCCTGGGTTGGCCTTTCTTCACCTCGACCTAAAAGGTCTTTTGTGAATTACCCTGCATCTAGTTGTTACCCAGGATTCCAAGACTTTTTGCAAAGCTTGCGATTTTCCTGGGGGCTAATTTCCCTATGTCTTCAGGCGTTAATTCCGTCTGTTCTAGGTACTTTAGCCTAATGCGGATTAACACCTTGCATTCACAAAGTATATGTTCCGCAGTTTCGGTTGCAGCTTCACAATATCTGCATTTGTCATCTTCTGCCATGCCCATGTTCTTGAGATGGTATCTCAAGGGGCAATGGCCAGTTAGAAGGCCTGTGATCAGCCTTAAATCGGACTTTTACAGTTCGAGAAGCCTTGTGGCATTCTTTGTAGAATAGGTTATAAACCTTTTTGCTTGTCTTTGTCCTAGAGTGTTCCTCCAGTAGGACTCCTTTTGTTCCTTTTCCCATTTTAGGACCTCCTCCGTTATGTGTCCCCTGGATAGGCCACAGAACGGTTCGGGTCCAAAAAACGGGGCTTCAGCCCCTTTTCTTGCGAGGCTATCAGCTAATTCGTTGCCTTCTATCCCCTCATGCCCTGGCACCCACATCAAGGTAACCTTGTTGTTTTTTGCCAGTTGCTTCAGGGATTGTCTGCATTCCCAGGCAGTTTTTGACTCAAAGGTATATGACCTGAGAGCCTTTAATGCTGCCTGACTATCTGAAAGTATATAGATCTTTCCCCTTCGAGTGCCTCTATTTAGGCATTCCTGGGCGCATAGATCTATAGCATAAATTTCTGCTTGGAAGATGGTTGGGGTGTTACCAAGGGCTTTAGATAGCCTGCATTTAGGCCCTGCTACGCCCACACCAACCCCTTCATCCATCTTGGATCCGTCTGTGTACCAGATGTGTGACTCTTTCTCCAACCACCTGACGGCTTTCAATCAGCACATCAAACGGGCAGTCAAAGTCATATTTGATTGGCATTGAGTCAGTGGGTTTGGTCATGGATTCGAATTGGATTAACTCCAGAATCCTTAAGTGACCAACCAGGTCGCCTGGTCTGAATTTAAGTGCCTGATGCAGCCTTAAGGCACTAAGTGCTGCCTCCTTCCTCACATGCAAATGCAGAGGAAGTAAGTCCAGCATTGCCTCCATAGCTGCTGTGGGACACGAGCACATTGCTCCTGTAGTCCCTAGACAGGCAAGGCGTTGCAATTTCTGCAACTTTCCTTGTGCTACTTTTTCTTCTGTTTTTGGCCACCATATGCATGATGCGTAGGTAACCATAGGTCTCACAACCGATAGGTATAACCAATGTATCATTTTCGGCTTTAGACCGCAAGTCTTACCAAACAGCCTACGGCACGTCCAAATGGCCATTGTTGCCTTGGTAAGTGTCCTTTCTAAATGTGAGTTCCAGGTGAGTTTTTGGTCCAGAATTACTCCTAGATACTTGACCTCACTGGAAAAGGTCAGTACTGTTCCATTCAACATAGGAGCTCTCAAGTTGAGTTCTCTCCTTTTGGTGAATGGAACAATGACTGTTTTGCTTGGATTGACACTAAGACCCTCTGACGAGCACCTTTTTTTTTTTTTTCATCAAATATAATTTCAGGACAGGTTTTTTGCAGTACCCGCCTTTGTTGTTTTAAGCTCTTCGTGCTGCTTGCATTATCCAAATAACCATCGAACACGACAGTTACTCTATTACCATAATGTTTTCTTATGTAACTAACGTAAGCGTTGTAAACGTTATTAAATTCTCCTTTTTTGGCCATATTACATGGCGAAGCAAGTATCCTCCGTCAATCACTAAATTCGAAAATATGGTCTCGTTCTGGGAAAGTATTAATAATCTGGTATAAAGTTGTCTTGTTAGTTTTTCTCATTAAGCCTTTGTCATCGAAAAGGGAAAGAGGTACCGAAGCCAGTTCAAAACTAAAGCACATTTTTAACCCCAGACTCGAATGAATTGTGCAAATAATTCTTTAAAAATTGGGGTTTTTTTTTAGGGGTGAGAGGGTGGAAGCGGTACATTTATTATAATTTTAAGTGGAGTTTAGTAGCTACTGCTTTTGCGTTAAGCACTGAACTTTAAAGTACACTTGTAAAAAAATGAGGGTAAATTTACCGTCGTTGCGCGTAAAATGTCAATGTAATTTTACCCGAGACCTTAAAATTCCAATTACTAGGGAGTATTATCCAAAATATAAGGTAAATAGAAATTTTACACTCTCTTTGCGGGCAAAATTCCATTACAATTTGGGGTAATTTTACACGCAATGGCGGTAATTTTACTATGAAAAGAAAATCCTGTCTGGATAAGGGGCAATTTTATTACATCACTGTGGCGTAATAAAATTGCCCCTTATCTGCGGGTAAAATTACATGGGAATTTTACACGCAACGATGGTAAATTTACATAATTTTTTACAGTGTATAGTAAAGATTACAATATATTATGTGTGCGCCTTATTTCCCACGGTACTATTAATATTAGGAAAAAAAGTGTAGATATGTTTTTGATAGAGAATTTTATAAGGAATAATTTTGTGTATAGGTATTTTTGTCAAAAAGTGCACCGTTCCCGAGATCATCTAGAAAACCTCTTAGGGGATGAAGCACATTATTTAGGGTGGGGACTTTTCGGTTTACTAATTCTTATGCTATCCTTAACATTTCCACCAATTTTCAAAATTTTCTGAATTTTGTCCGATATATTACAATATTAACTGTTATTTTACTGAACTATAAGAGATTTTGTTAACGATACCATTGTTACAAAAATTAGTAAAATATTTGTTTAAACATATCCTCCAGGAACATCAGTGTGCAATGGTGATTCGGGAGGTGGATTGGTTTTTCCCAAGACTGGATCTAATGCTCACAACCCCATTTGGCAGTTAAGAGGATTGGTTTCAATAAGCGTGGCCCTTCAGAACCAATTCAAGTGTGACTCAGCGCATTACGTCGTTTTCACGGATGTGGCCAAGTACTTGGACTGGATTAAAAATGCTTTAACCCTGTGATACAAATTTAAAAAAAATTAATTTATATTGATGTAGTAGGGCACTAGAAAATCGCTTAATTATGGACATTTTACAAAAATGGAGTCTTTGTACTGAAAACTGAATGAAAACTTAATCATTGAAACAAAATTTTCTTATTCATTGTATCAGCCATTTTGGCTGGCGACATAATAATAAAATAATATGGTTAAGTTTACAAGTTAGCAATGAAATTAGTTACAGCCGCTTGCACCGTATTGTTTAACAGAGGATTAATCTTAAACCTTCGTTAAATTTAAAATTTGCTTTGCACCGTTCTCTAATCCTTGATTAAATTAGCTTAAACTTGCATGTAGTCACAATGTCCCATAATGTAGTTAGAGAATAAAAATATACACATAAATTACCTGTGCCAAAACAAATCAAAATGGTAAAAACATTGCCATTGATTTAGTAGATGATTTCGATAAAAATGGTATAAGAAGAAAATACATCAATTTCTCTTTTGAAATAAACTTCCTATCATATATAAGGTATCAAAAGAAGTTGATGACAGTGATTTACTCAATTTTAAAATAACGGTTTAATAACCATTTAAAAAACTTAATTTTATGTATCAATGGTGTGGGAATAATGGACAAAGACAGGTGTAAAATTTAAATGTGAATAAATGGTTATAGTCACAGAGTTTACTTCCTCTGCAACTTGAAAATTAATATTCTTTTTACCTACTGATATATCAGTACAGAGAAACAGTATGACGATGACAATATTATTGGGGAAATTATGGGAATGTTTCTTGCCTCTTTAAAAAGTTAATGCTTTTAATCTCATGTATTAAAATGAAAATAAAGTTATGAGCAGTCCATGTAAAATCAATTTATTTCATCAATCAGAATGCTAACAATTGAATAATGTATCTAGTGCCCAATAGCTACGTCAAATTCCATTTTTAACATTAAAATGTATAAGATTGACTTTTTGTTATTAAGTTACTTTATTAAAATATATTTTTCAAGTATGTTAATTTGATTGAAAATAGAGTTGTGAATCTTACAATGGCTTGACAGTCATTCTGTGACCAATATTATTGGGTTTCCCTTTATAGTATAGCACGGGATCTGCTACGGTTGGTCGTTGGGCATATGGTTTCACTAAAGTTCTATCCCATTTCCTTGGTGACATCAGCGTAATGATGAGCTATCAGCCGATGGCATCCTCTTCGCTGCTTACCATTACTCATTTCATAGTTTTCTTCCTTTGAAAGATATAATAAAAAAATGACAGGATGCGGGAAAATACGATAATGAGTCATTCTGGAAGGCAATCCGTCTCTAAATCTACATCTCAAGGTAAAAGCGAGACTATTCAGCTATAGGTATCTCTCAACCAAACTGATGAATCGTTTTCTACCTCAAGAATTAGGTTCTCACAGATCTCTACAAGATGATTGATGCGTTTTTTGATGCTGAAGCAAAAACATGTTCTTGAAGGATTGTTTTACAAAAGTCAGCTCTTAAGACATTTTTTACTGCTGATATGACTTGGATCTACTAGTCTTCACCTCTAAAAAAGACAAATGTGGTTCTATCGGCTGGAAAAATAATTGGTTCAGTTTTTGGGGATTCCCAGAAGACACTAATAAAATAAATAATCGAATATCTTCTAAAGGACCAAACATTGAACAGAAAGTATTATGCTAACTTTTCGTAGCAATTACATAAAATAATTAGTGAAAATAGGCCAAGAAAGTAATATTGCTTTATGGGGCAATGCATTGGCTTACACATCGCAGCTGTGATGAAATTGTATTCAAAATGTTGTTCTCTCTGATATAACTCTACTTGATTACTTGCAGTACATAAACACAAAAATCTCTTGGCTGTGCTGCTTTGGCACTTCAGGATGTGGTATGCGATCATACTCGTAGGTTTTTGTTAACAATCTAAGTTTTTTCTTAAGCAAAAAAAATACTTGTCTAAGGAATTCGTAACAAACATCTCCAGACCCACATCTTAAAATCATCATTATGTCATCTGTTTGTCTCCTTAACGGTTCATTTGGAGAGGCTGAAAGGAAGATGAAGACTGAAGCGTGAGCAAGCATGATCTTTGCATGATTTGTAGGTAACTTCTTGCCAAACCCAACGTTTTTAACTGGCAAGTTCTGATCCTGTAATCTAATTTCTCCATCAAATTTTATATTCTCTGTTGCCAATATTGGCAAAAAGGACTCCACAGTATACTATTCTACCTCACATTTATCTATCCTTAACATGTTTGAATGGTTTCCATTTGCTCAGTCTACAATCATGCGTTTTGTTTTGAGGTAGTTTACACACAAACAATACTAAGAGTTTTTGTTTAAATGTTATTAAGCAAGTGTGCAAGGTCAACTTCATTTGATTTCATCCCTGGCAGTCCTCCATCACATATCCGCTCACATGTTCATCAAATATTAAAAAAGATTGGTAACACAACACAACCATATCCGACACCTCTGCGAAATTTATATTATCAATTTCTTCCAAAGCAGATGTTTCTTCATAAAGTTGGTAAATAATGATTTTTAATGATCAGTCATCTGGGTGTTTCATCAGAATGATCTCCTTTGAAAAAACGTTAGCAGTATTACTCATATAGCATTTAATACATCCCAAGCTGAATTCATAGTGATGGGAACTGGCATCTGAGGTATCGGGACTTTAATATAGTAGGCATGACATAACTGTTACTATATTTGCGACCTTAGTGTAATATTCCTTTGTGGTATGCCTTTGTAGTAAGAATTATGTAGATTCTACTGAATTCAGGCATTGTATAGTTATAACACTTGCAAGTAACTGTTGCAGAATGTGCAATGTCACGGATACTACTCTGCATTACTTTGAAGCATCTTCAACTGTAAAGTGAAAATTGGTAGTAATGCTGACTGCACAGCATTACCAAAGGACCACTTCAAAGTAATGATAACTGCAAGTGTTCAATTTGAAGTCCCTGGAACGTTGTTGGGAAATTTCTTGTAACTTCAAAGTTGTGTAACTTAATAGTGACATCTTGAGTAAAAATGAGGTTATTTCTACGAACAAAGGGGCTTTAAAGTGATTTTTACTACAAAGTGACTCCAATTAAAATAGCCATTTTTCTGTTATTGAATAAAGACGGCCATATTGACAGAGTTAAAAATATAATTCTGTAAAGAAAAATTTTTTATTATGGCCATTTGCAAACATCTTTTATAAATAGATTATTATACTTTACAAAATTAAAAAAAACGTTTTCCATTACAAATTTTGCAGTTTCACTTGTACACATAATTTTTGCAAAAAATTTTTAAGAAATAACAATTTTCCGGAAGGCTCGTCTTTTTTTTATCAAAGTATCATGATAATATTTAACAGAAAACAAGTGGTGGTTTTAATATCCACACCCAAAGTAAACGCAAAACATCATGATTTATAATATACAATACTTATGTTGTGCATAATCACCTTAACTTGGACCTTGAATATATTATGTGCTCAAACTTAATAAGTCATTAATTTGCTATTCGAATAAGAGAGAGTCAAATATATATTTTGCACTTTCATTCCTGTCAGCTGATTTGTTCCGAAAGTTAGTCCTTTCTACTACTGTTGCATAACCTGGTAGTACCAGAATAGTAATTTGCTACGTAATCGCTATTCCCCATTTGGGTAAATGCTTGGTAGAAGGATGGTTTCCATCACATAACGGTCCTTAGTTCCGGAAACCTTTAAGTTCCGCTAATGGTAACTATCACGTAGAAACTACTACTACTTGGGTCTAGTAGAAAGTTAAGTAGTGATCATTAAAATGTATATTTTCTAAACCTAAGAGTACATTTTTTAACTAACGAAGTTGGCGACACATAAAAATTAGTCACCCGGTGATTGAAATTTTGATTAGGCGGCAAAGGTTTTGGTCAAAGATGAGTCGAGGAAACTTTCCACATTTGATAAAAGTCTGTAAAAGTCATGTAAATAATATAATTGTATGCAGTTATTTGGAATCACAATGAAGCATGCATCATCACGAATCAGATTTTACCATAAAATAGCCTATCAATACACCCAATGGAAAGTTAAAAGGAAACTGGAAACTTTCCGTTTTGAAAACTCCGAAAGTTTCCAGGAAATTTTCCTTCTAACTTTCAATTGGCTATATTGATAGCCTATTTTATAGTGAAATCTGATTCGTGATGATGCAAGCTTCATTTTAATATCAAATAAGTGCATACAATTATATTATTTACACGACTTTTGCACACTTTTATGAAATAAGGAAAGTTTCCTCGACTCATCTCTGGTTTTGGTCAATTTATTACGTTATATTTTTCTTCGAAACAGGAATCCCTTCCGCGAAAGCAAACACCAGATTATTTGCAACAATACACTGATAAAGTAATTGGACACTTCAGACAAATATCGGTCACTAGAACTGTGTTTTCAAAAATGGTGCAAACCTACATAATCATCCTTACTCCTTACAGTTAAGGACCAGAACGGGCTGTTTCCAGCCATACTATTAAAGAGTTAAAAGCAAAGTTGCTTATCGAGAGATGCTATCAATAGTCGCAAGTACATTGACCTTGACAGTGCAGGAACTGCCTATTTTCATCCGCGACTGGCTACAGCAATATTTTTGGAAAAAGCACAGATGTAAATCTTCTGATACTGAACTACATAGAAATAGGAAATTTATAAAAAAGTTTTTTGCCACTGATACGTAAAAAAATTTAAATGTTTAGTGAATCCATTTTTAATAAAAATATAACTGAAAATCATTTTCCTTTTATTAACCGATTTCATAAAATTCCTAATTTTTCTTTAACAGTAAAATCAGGTTAGAGGTTATAGTATATTGTGTATTTAGGTGTGAAAGTAATACATTCCCGGACGACGATACAAATTGTTGGCCGAGGCGCTAGCCGAGGCCAACAAGCATCGAAGTCCGGGAATGTGCTTTCACACTGAAGTACACATACTGTTTTTTCTGAAATCACAATCAATATTATTATAAATTGAGGAATTTGTATTAATGCATAACAGGAGGCTTTGCTGCCCAGTGATTTTGATTTAAAAAATGCAGGTAGATTTGTATTTGTCTGCTCACTATCAGACATCTAATTACTTAATATAAATTTGTCACACTCACAACATGAAAGAATGGAACTAAAACACAAATATCTACAAATTTTTATTTTTTGGATCAGGTTCATTTCTACAAATAACAGAGATCCTTCTATCTTTTAATACCTTTTCTCCTTTAAAAATACTGTGTTCATTACTCAAAATTTCATGTGTATAATCAAAACGAGCAGTGCCTTTCATAATATATAGTGATCTACGTTTCAACAAAATATCAGCATAAAGACTTTTGTTTTTATCGAGCACTAATCTCATCACACTATCGGTTAATAAACTCAATCCCGCTATTGTATCGCCGCAAAACTGAAACATTTACAATGTAGATATGAAGTAAATATAATTCTATTGCGAACTTACTCTTACGGCATCAATGTGGGGTTTGATGTAACCGTTCTTATCTAAATCAAGTATATGCACATATTTTAATTGAGCTATGTTAGGTGGGAAGGCAATTTTTCTTACCCTGTCCAAAATTTTTGTATTTGCCTCATTCCAATTTAATCGTTCTGTTTCTCTATAGCCATGGATTGCCTAAAATTAAAAAAAATAAACCAGAGAAATGACAGCAGGAAGCGGCAATTTACATCATCCCAGTGGTCAAACTCATATCGTAACTTTTTCATATAAGGTTCAATCTCATCTAATATAGATTTTTCCTCATCTTCGCTTAAGAAATCACAATGAACTGTCATGGAATTAGTTAGATCCTCTGCTAAATAAGCATTTTCATCTGTAAATTCCTTGCATATTTGAAAATATGAAGGGCTATTTTGTTGTACTGAAAACGAACCAACGGCTGCATTATTTGCTGTAACACATTATTAGGTACCTACCTGTTTGTATTGCTTTAATTTGAGAAAAGGAGCGCAGAGCTTTCAGAGAAATACAGCTTCTCTTAAATAATGTTGCCACATTGACTGCTATCATACCTATTAATAATGCATTGAGTTTGTAAATATGAACACCTCTATAGTTTTTAATAACTTATTATGACACTAATCAATCACAGAAATTAAACCTAGAGATAAATATTAACCAACATTATCACAAATTGACAAATGTATTTTTAAGGTTAGATAACTCTTCTTCTACTTCTGTAGTTTATTACTAATTCCAATAAATAGTAACCAGGATGAAAATTTTTTAGGATTCCGTAGGTCCCACCAAACGGAGCTCTATTCTCGCTCTGCTCTCCGTCCGTCTGTAACGGAGCTCCATGACTATAATTACAAAATTTTTACCAGTGCCCCGACCTAGGCAAATACTCATTTTTCTTTTTAATTATTTAACAATGTAAAAGCAGCGAAAAAACCAGTTAAAGCTTAAATGAATTAATCAGATCCTCGTGTGCCAGTCGAGTTTTTGGAAAGATTACAGCTGTAATACAACACCTTTGAACAGGGCCAGTTCTAGACATTTTTCAAGTGTAAGCGGACAATATTTTTTGGCCACCATCTCAGTGACTATAAAACTGTAGGCAGTGGCGGTCTGGGTGTCTAGGGTTTGGTCGGCATTTTACAATAAACATTCAAACTCAGTTCGTCAGCAATTTGAATGTTTTTGCTTCGCATGTATATAAGCGCATTACGTTCTCAGAAGGCAAAGGGCCCAGTCGGCATTTGCCGACTCGCCGACCTGGACAGACCGCCACTGACTGTAGGAACTTGTAATGGAAAAAAATTATGCAAATAATTATTACAATTGCAATTTTCTTCAATATCCATAGTTTTCCCAAGAATATTAACAACCAATGGCGAAACTAACTATTGTACAAAGTTTCAATTTTTTTTTTTTTCGTGTAATTGTATTTAAGTAAGTACTTTTTTCAATAAAGTAATTTGGAATTGTAATTGCAGGAAAATTGTTATAGGAATTGTAATTATATTATTTGAACTATCTAACTACTTCTATAAGTACGATTACTTTTTGCAATTGCAATTACTTTAAGAACATGCGTTTGTGGTTTAGGAAACAAGAACAGACCTGTAGACTTGCATAAATTTCCATCTCTGGAAATCGCATCATCCTATTTGTTTCTATTTCATTTGAAGAAGACATTATAACGATTCTAATAAATATTAAAACGCAATATTACACAACTCTTAATTAAAATTTTTAACTTACCTTTTTGTCTGTTTGGCCACTATAATTTACTTTATCATAAAAGTAATTAGAAAAGTAATTACTAAATACATTTTTCATGTAATTGTAATTAAATGAATATAATTCCTTTTTTAAAGACATGTACTTTGTAATTGTAATTATTTTTAAATTACAAGTAATTACCCAGCTCTGCAAAGTACGTTAAAGTCGTTTGACAGACGTGAATAAATTGAACGAAGCTGCAGCGGAGAGCGATTGTAGGTGTGGCGTTGATGCCAGTTGATGGTCGATTCTATTTTAGTCGGGAAGGGATGTTCGTTCAGTGTTTGGCGCCTCTTTCAGTTGGTGCCTTCTGTGACCACGTAGTTCGCAGGATTCAAGATCCGGCCCTACTCCTGAACATAAAAAATGATACCTACTACAAATGGTTTTAATAGTAAAGCTTTATTTGATTCGCTAAACATTGTACTCCTTTGGACTGGTAGAAAGGCACGTGCTGGCCCACCGGGCACTTTCTGATAGGCCTCTGGCCAGTACCTGCTACCTAATAGATATGTCAGGTACGGACAGTACGGTAGCGTGGTGGGAATGGAACATGTGACTAACAGACTAACACTTATACAGTGCGTGTAATTGCGGATTGGGCATGTACTTCCACGTAGCACGAGAGATATGACAACCCAAGTAACAGCAAACTCGCTCGTCGGTGGCATAGATTAAAGAGTCGTCGCTAGGCCACTGAAGCATCCTCGTTCTCAGTTATTTCATTTCAGCCAGCTGGCACACGCGATGTTGCAATTGGGTTGTTGACGAATTTTCAAAAATGGTGAAATATGGTAGTGGAGGACTTAATTTAGTTATATATTTAATTTGGAAGAAAAATTCTTAGCGCAATATATTTTAAAAAATTGTTGAACTTAGACTATTTGGATGTGCCGCGAAAACGGTAGTGACATCATAACGGCAGTTAGATGTGAACTTATAAGCAGAACAGATGAAGACGAATAAGTTGACATTGCTGACAAGAAAATAACCTCATATGTCAAAAGTAAATTTGACGTTTAGCTAGCAGTGATTGATGTTTGCAGTTATTGTTAATATTTTTTTACAAAACGACTAAGGCAGTATATCTGTAAAAACTAATTCTGACATTTTACTTGCGGTAGATATATTTATGGTCAGCGAATTTTTAAAAAGAGACGATCGTTTTGACATTGCAATGGTTAGAAGTGCAAAACCTGCAAGGTACTTACGTTACAGCTGCTATAGACAGTACAAACTATTTAATTTCTGCAAGAACTTCCTTTATCTCATCTTATTAATATTACATAATATGTCTAATATGTATTTTATTATTTAATTTAGATGAATTTGTTAACTATACTTTGTATTTTATTAAATATTTCCTTTTCATTGTTTTATTTCCTATTACCTGTATACATGCGTATCTAACTGAAAACAACAAAATAAGTTTATCTACTAAAGAAATTATTTATTATCCATTGATACTCACTTCTAAGAAGAGTCAGAATGAGACTTACGAAGATATCAAGAAAGGTCTGTATTATAACAAAAAATAATAAATAGGTAAGTACTTTATGCTAGTATCTATCTAAGCAATAAACAATGATATGTATTTATAACACACATAATTCAAAGGGCATTTATAACTACAATCCAACGCATTCGCAGCCATTTCCGACTGATTGTGTTCACCGACTTTAGACGACTTTCACAGTTTGTTTCATATAGTTTTTCAACGGCGAGTTTTTAAATTTCCTTTCTTAATTTATTGATCATCCTAGCATGGGACGTCTAGGGAGCTTCATAAATAATCAATAGCTAACAAAAACAACTGCACTTTATTCCAACATAAACTAGATAAAATACATAAAAGCAGATTAAAGCCATTTCCCTCCTTTTAGGAAGTCAAAGCATGAATAACATTCTAATCTAGAGCCGTTAAGAATACAGTAATACACTCCATTTTATCCACCAGTTTGGTGGTTAATTTAAATTTGTAACAGCTAGAACGCCACACAAGTCTTATAATGCGGCCATTTTTCCTACAACATAAACCCATATTAAAAATCAAATTCCTACATTAAGATACAACTTACCACAAATAAAATGCTTAGAATACATTGTAATTTGTTACTTTACTTGACATTGAAATTGTCTCCACAATAAGAAGACTTGGTCCTTCTCTGGTGGCTTTGAATCATTCATTATTACGTTCAGCGTTTATTATTGGAACACAACAGTTTTTCTGGTGAATTGGTGGTATTATTTACACAGTACGGTAGAAAACACTATCTGTACTTATATTTATCCATAACTAGATGCTGTTAAACTATACCGAATTGTAATCTATGAACGTCAGTTGAATTTGACGTTAAATATAATGTCACATTGAACTGTCGTGATTGTCTTTTTTCTCCGTCGCTATCAGCGAGTTTCTAAATTAGTACCCGTTTCTCGTCGTTTTATAACTAACTTCTCTACAGACTGCCGTTATTATGTCATCTCCGTTTTAAATGCATGTATTTTTGTAATTAATATTATAATATTATAAGACTTTCTTTTCAACTTCTACATGTTTCTAATGATTTTTTATGAATAATTGTTATTGTTTAACATAGATTCTCCTCAAATTTTAACTTAGTGCAACAACCCAATTCTTACTCCATATGCTCAGCCTGCCACTACACACACTGTATAATATAGTCGACTGACACTTGTTAGGTATATAAAAAATGTCGGCATCTTTGGTGGTGGGATGCGGCCAGTGATGCAAAATTTCAAATTTCATTTTGAAAGTTTCAATTTCAATTTGAAATTTCTGAAAGTTTCAACGTATCCTCATAAATTTCTGAAATATCTGAATTTTATGAAAGTTTCAGATTAATCTGAAAATTACAATGTTTTTGAAACTTTCATGAAAGTTTCAGCCACAAAATCTGTTTTCCGTTACGTCAAACAAAATTTGAACTTCGCGCGCCTTTTTAGCTTATTTTTAACCAATAAGAATTAGTCTGGGTTTGACATTTATTTTAGAGGTTAAGTTTAGAGTTCAGCGCTCACCGAGTCACTCACTATTCAAATTCAAATCCCAACGGCTAACGAGAAACAAGTCAATACAGTACAGACAATAGGTTTGTTAAAAAATTTGGCACTATCTGTACCAATCCAAATGTATCTCTCTTCAACTTATGTATAGTCTCACACCATCTCCTTCTATGATCTGCACGGGTGCAGGTTGTGCAGGGTCTTTAAACAAACCTTATAATAAAATACTTAACGTACCTATACACTTTATGAAAAAACAATTATTTAAGTGAATCACATACCTATGCCGGACGTAGAGGGTGAATAAAGTAGGGTTGGAAGAGCATTTTTGCGCGCTGTTTCGTAAACATATTTTTTAAATATTAATTTTTACAACAAATATGAGTGGTGTTTTTTTGTAGATAATAAAATTATATGTCTAATTTGTTTTCATTTGTTTCAACTTTATCTCTCGGAAGTTTAAAACATTACGAATGTTAGACAGAACTTAAGTTTCATCATTTCATGAAATATTTCAATGAAATTTCACGAAAGTTTCATGATACTTATGTTTAATTTTATATTTCAAAAATTTCTTAAATTTCAGATGAATTTCGAAACTTTCACAAGAATGTCATTGAAATTTCACAAATTTTAAGTTTCGTGAAATTTTGCATCACTGATTACGAATGTTACACAGAACTTAAGTTTCATAATTTCATGAAATATTTCAATGAAATTTCACTTAACTTTCATAATATTAGGAAATTATTCATTTAAATTTCATAAAATGAAAGTTTCATTGAAATTTCACGAAAGTTTCATGATACTTATATTTAATTTTATATTTCAGAAATTTCATAAATTTCAGATGAATTTCGTAACTTTCACAAAAATGTCATTGAAATTTCACAAATTTTAAGTTTCACGAAATTTTGCATCACTGGATGCGGCATGTTTGATGGTCAAAGGCGCTGACATTTTTTGAGTGCTTCGTAGGGCTGAAGATAACTATACACTTTCATTGCTCTATTGCCCATTTAGTTATTATTCTTAGTTGCTTAGGAAATGTAACACGCTGCGGAGCGATCGGACGGTGTTCGATGTCATTACAGTTCGCATACTATGCACATGATATAATACTTTTGTTTCTTGTTAATAAGAACGTTTTTATGTAAGGTATTCAAAATTCAAATGATCAAATGGAACGTCACACAAAAGCACGGGCAACAGGAGCAGGGCACTCGGGATATCAAAAACGTCTGTTAAAAAGAAAAGCAGAAATGCAACGAGTGGCAGCGGATCATTAATTTTGACATATAAAATGAGTTTTCAAAACTGGCGTATGTATCAAAACGTCCAACTTTTCATAACCAGTTATGAGAAGTTAAATTTTACCTAACTAGTGAAGAAAAGTTCATTATATCATTAATTAAGAAAAATAAACAACTTTCAAAAAGAAAAAGAAACAATGTTTATTCAACACAAAATTGAATACCGATTCCATAAAGTGGACGCTTCTAAATTCTCCTTTCCTTCAAAATACGCTAACAAAACTTTTTCATTAACACGATTTACCTTATGTTATTAAATTAGGATTTCAAATATTTTAACATGGCTAAACAGTGTTTGTCAATTTTGACATTATAGTTATTTATGTACCAAGGGTCGTAAGTGCTCTTTTTTTGGTCGAGAATACAGTTTGCAATCCGAGGCCCATAGGGTCGAGGTTTACAAGTCTTCAAGACCAAAAAATCGCACTGCACGACCTGCGGTGCATAATATATTTTTCGTCATACCCATGAGTGAATCATTAAACTAGAAAAAAAACTATTATTTGAGTAAGATTTCATATTTGCTGATAGTAAAGTTAGCGATGTTTGGAATATCCATGGCAACCGTCAATAAAATAAATTTAGGGCTCGGCTTCTATTCAAATGACATCTACTGTCAAGATAAATTAAATCATATTATTATAATAGCTCTGAACATTTTTGAAAATAATGTCTGATATAGAAGATATAGCAAGTAAGGCTTGCCTGGATTTACTTCCAAAAAAGTTAAAACTTTAATTCAACACTTGTTATATAAAAGAGAAAATTCTACCAAATTTACTTTATTTTCCTAGGGATGTTATGAAAAATAACGACCCGTTGTCAACGGCAACAACTATTTGATACATAAAGAGCCACTTATGATCAACAAAACAATGGAATTAGAGTATACTTACGATGGAGGTATGACGAAAAAATTATTATGTAATAATAGCAGCAAAATAACTATGAAAAAGATTACTTAATTTTTATGATCTTTAAATACACCTATTTCATTTATGTTTAAAGATTTTCAGACATTTAAAATTAGAAAAAATCTTGCATGTAACACGTTCCAAAAGTGTAAATCATGTTATGTTGCGAGATCTCGTTTCGTTCCACTCGTTACACAAAATAAAGTCTTTTGTAAATGGTTGTAGATTTAAGGTTGTAGATTTAAGGTTGTCGCTTGCCCTTGAGTTGGCCTTTCTTCACCTCGACCTAAAAGATCTTTCGAAAGATCATTTGTTTCTTAAGAAAAAATAAAACTCAAAGATTTACAAATAAACTCAATGACTTTATTTGTGAAAAAAACATTTTACATAATTGCTGATTTCATAAATTTTGACATTTCTTTTCCGAAATCAATTGTAGAATCACAAAAAACATCACAAAATAATTCACAAACTATTAACAGTTGGAAAATTAGTCTGTGCAGTTTTACATATTTTTAATAAAAACCTATGGATATCAAATTACAATTGTTTAAAATGAAGATAATACTTAGGTCAACTAAGTAAATAAAACAAGTCGAGGTGCCAGATAGCTCTTTTTTGATCAATTAATAAAAAAAATAAACATTAAGGCACCTTAGTATCTACAAAGCACCTCTTTTGCCTAATATTGAACAAATACGAAGTAGGCAAGTTAACAATGTGGTGCCGCCATTTTTATAATTAATAAAGATTGAAAAAACAAGTCATGCCCAGCTGACCGTTTTCTCATATCCGATGATTTCCTTTTTCAAGATGAATATTGGCCATTACCTTATGAACAAATTATGTATGTTTAAAAAAATATGGAATGGAGTAAAGTTAACCTTAACTGCCAAAAAATATTCATGTTTCTTTTTTAAAATTACATTTATCGTTAGAAATTTGGTCACAAACAATCGAACGAAGAAATTAACCTTCAGGTGGAGAGCTGTAATCTTCATCAAATACTTAAAAAATTCTCTCAAAATTTCCTATTTATCGTCGCTCCATATACCTCAGCATCCACTCAGTATTTAATGAAAATTTCCACCAACATTTCTCGCAAGTAAGTTTTGTGACCCGAATATCTTGAACTCTGACAAACTTTTCTAATTTTAGAAAATAACAAGTAACAAAACTAAAAGATATAACAAAAAAATAACAAATTTTTGAAGAACGTCAAAAACAGAAGCAAGGCTCGTGATTAATGTTGCAGATGTTTCGCGCATACGAATATAGGTTATTTCAGATCTACTTTTCAGAGTAAAATCAGTAAAAGTATGATGCAAATACACTCTCTTAATGCTTATAAAGGTATAGTTCACATCATTGTTATTTAATTTATTTATTTAGGTGTTCAAATGTGCCGACGCCTGATCTTTACTGAATTCGTTGTTGGCACATTTGAAACACCGTCTGCAAAGTGACGAAATAAAAATAAGACGAACTATACATTATATGTAGTGTAGTCTACATATTATGCAATACGTATCGATTTAAAAACAAATTTTGTCCTATTAGTCTAGCCATCCTAGGTGATGAAATTTGGTGGAGAAGTCAAAATGCATTCGTGAACAACCTACAAAAAGTTCCACCATCCTCAGAAACTGCTCAACGAATTTATGAAACTTCTGAAACATTCAACAAAACTTGAGTTTTGAGACTTTTGTGAAATTGTTTCACATTTTGAAACAATCCTTTCTTAATAACGTAATAAAATTTCGATTCAATTTTATTGAATTCACTTTCAATTAGTTCGTATAAATTTTAAATAACACATGGGTTATTCGATTTCCAACACTGAATTTCTAGTACTATCCAGTTTGTTAGGGCAAGAATAAATGTCACTGGCAAATTATTGTCTGATATAGAAAGCTATAGCTAAATTTCTAAAAATTGATATAAATACTGTATGGTGTTTTTTTTTCAAAGTAACTTACCCAAGTCGAGTAAATATTAAGTTTTGGAAAATTGCACATCCTTAAAGTATATATAAACTAAAAGAAATTCTTGGCAATAACAAAGAATACGTTAATGATTAATAAGGCACTTCTATTTTGGGAAAATCGGCTTTCACCTATTTTCCTTCTTGTCAAGCTTAAAACTAGTTACAATGTTACAAGTTACTACTTACAAATGCCATGCATTAATGTAAAACTGATGTACTGCAGGCTACAATTTGAGAGCTTACGGTTATTTGCTATATCTGCAAATAACATAAAAATTGAGGTTCTCAATATATCGGATCACAGAATATAAAACAATGTTAGTTTAAAGTTACGGTGCAAGTGTCTAGTCGACTTGTAAATGTCGTGAAGTATTTGGCTACTTTTGGCGAGACGCTTCTTTCTGGGATGTGGTCTATACACTGTGCACTAAAATGCGTGAAATCAAATCTTCGTGTCCAATATTGAAAAATTTCAAGGCACTTAAATAAATTTTGAGTTTCAAGTTTTCTTAAATTTTCGTGTCATAAAATATAGAAATATCTAAAATCTATAATGATTCTATGTGAATTTTAGTTCAAGACCAAACTGAAATTTCCAAATTTGTCGCAGAGCAACACGGAGAAGTACAAACTTGTCATTTCTCAACCTCCCTGTGCAAGTGACAGTGACAAGCAATTTTTTCACTAATAAACAGTTTGAAATAAAATGCAGAAAAGTTACTTGTTTTACTTGAGATTTTTCAGTCTTCAGTTCACGTACATTTAAGGATCATTAAACACGGAGCAATTTTAAATTTGAACACGATAAATGGCTAAATCTGAGAAAATAAAGACATTCTCTAGAGGTATTAGTGAAAAATCTCATGCAAACAAGGCATGAGCAAATTTTTGAAGATGATGGTAATAACATAACATAATATATAAGCATTTCGAACATTCCATTCAAAATTCATCTACTATCGTTGACTGACATCGTTCCTTATTTAGAACCAGAATTTTTCATATACAATGTCTTCACAGGAAAGCAGAATTATAGACATAAGTAACAAAAGTTTCTGAGAATTAACAGGAATTTCAGGATTCTGCTCTTGCTTAACCCAACTCATTTCTAATACATTTCACTTTAAAAAATGTATAGAGTAGCTAAAAATAAATATCGCTTCAGATAAACTATAGCTATTTGGATATTTTTAGTTTTTCTTTAAAGGAGGGGTGACGATAACTTATGTGGCCCCCATAACACTTTTTTTTTTAATTCGAGGCAAGATTAAAAAAATTACTATTTTTTCAAACCTCAACATTTGAAGACAAGATGATCAATATACATTTTACGTAGTTCGAATTTTAACCATCGATAAAGATCCAAAAGTACGTGAAAATCACCATTTTTTTGTACTTTTGGTTGGTTGTTTTACACCCAGCACAAGAGAGCAAAGATTTTTAAATATGTAGTGTGAGAGCGTAAAATCTTTGACATATGTAGAGTGAAATTACTTAGGAAAGATAACATCGCCATAGAATGCGCAGAGACCGAAATTGTTACCGCATGCTCATTACCTAGGTAACGATCCAATTTTTACGGCTGCCTATAACCATTAATCCTTAAATAAAAAATGGATGGCACGGCATTGATATTATGCCAACTGTTGTATGCTATGCACAAAGCCATGACATATGTTACCTTTTCTAAGTAATTTCACTCTAAGAATCAAAGTGCTTCTCGCTTGTTCTCAACTGGGGCCAAAAAAAGGCCTTATCGCCACCTCTCCTTTACTATAGTTTATTTAGTTGCCTTTTAACACGTTTCCTATGGACATCCTGATATTTTTGACAAGTTGAGCTGTCTAATCTCTCCATATAGGCAATTTTTTTTATTTTGAGCAAATTTTTTTTTATCTTACACAGAAAAGGCAGTTTACCTGAAGCGATTTTTATTTTTAAGCTGTTACCAGCACTCTTTATAGATTTTTGAAAATCGAACATACTAAGTACGT
The DNA here is from genome assembly GCA_936432065.2 of Rutpela maculata. Taxonomy (NCBI): domain Eukaryota; kingdom Metazoa; phylum Arthropoda; class Insecta; order Coleoptera; family Cerambycidae; genus Rutpela; species Rutpela maculata. The sequence continues at coordinate 51,658,998 of OW386292.2, forward strand.
AATAAGTCTTGGGTCAGCTTTTTAGACAAGATCAGAACCAGGAATTCGTCTACATATTCAAAAATTTTATGCCATTACATCAATTAGACCGTTTTCCCATAGACGCATTATATAAAGAATGTAGTTTGCAGTTAAAAGTGAAGATTATGTTACACACATATGGATATAACTTCCAAAATAGGAACTTATGTCCAGTCATTGTTTTAGGTCAATTTTTCACTTTTAACTGCCTCTCTGCACAAGATTCGCTATTATATTCTAACACTTTCGCTGCGGCCGTTCAGGCTGTGGGTCACCCCCCACGCTGACTGTTTTTTTTCGAAAATATTGCATAATTAGGTCAGAAATCGAGTAGTCAATAAAAATCGTATATACAGGGTATTCCATGTTTTTTGGACTGACTCTCAGGAGAGCCATGCGCACCTGGCCAAGAATTTCTTGTTCAGTGCTGACTGGCATAATAATAATAATACGTAATACGACCTGGCTCACATGACAGGCGTGTGCACTGCGATAAGAACAGGACCGACTCTCATAAGTCATGCGCAGGGAAAGTGTTAAACTACATACACCTTTATAAGAAGTACAGATTCCTTTATGGGTTTAAAACAAGGAAACATTAATTCTGGTATGTCACTATCGGGTTATCAAAATAAATCGTACTTAAACTGGTTTCCCACCCCATTGCTTTAATATGTGCATTATTTAAGTGAACTTTCAAACAAACATGAAACAATGGCGTCTCTGTCATACTCTTATTTGGTTGTTTTCGATGCTTAAGACACAAAGAACCATCTGTCTATGTTGATATTACAAACAGCATTTGGGTGTTCCAAGTGCCACAAGTTTAGCAACTACACACTTTCATTTTTACTTAAATGTTCACGTAAATCTGCATCGGCGAGAGATACACCGGAAGTTGGAGGTTCTCATGTAAAAGAAAATGATTGACAATTACACATTACACATGAATTGCTTTTACGTTATGCGATTTTTTACAATTAGTAGTGATTTTTTAATCTCCTTGAAGCTCATTTAGACTGAAAGTGAAACTGAATATTTTCCACCTTTGTTTTTACACCCAAATACTCTAGAATTTGGTCCAATCGATACACATCCGTGGCGTGAGAAATTTGTATTGACATGAGTTCTCAGTAAACAATGAATTCTTAAGATGTGTTGATAACCAAGCATATCTGTCAGTGGTAGTTACAAAGAGTTGCACGCCATATTGGAGCCCAGCTTACGTTATGTGCTTTATTTACATTAAATATCTCATACGCTACTTTTACACTTTGGGTTCAAAGTAACTAATTTACTTTACAAGTACACGATACAAAATTAGTCAAAAATCTAACTATTTTGATTCATTTTTATGCATTAACCTGTCTCTAAACAGTTTAATGCAGATCCCGAAAATTAAAGGACTTGAATTCCACCAAAATGATCGTCTTTGTCAAGTTTATGCTAATTATAGGTTATATTTCTAACCAACAAAAAACGTCTTATTCTATTAGAACAAAGTATCTGAAATATCATAAACATTACATTTAGTTGTAAGGGAATCAAGAGAAAATTTTAATATTGTGACACAATGAGGAAACCTCATTATTTTTGAGGTTAGTTAGTTGTAAAACTTATGTGTAGATGCCGTTCAAAATATGCTGGTCATATGATATGACAATTTCCACGAAAGTGTTAATGATTTGCTAAAACTGGTAAAAATTATTACTACACAGACTGGATTCCAAAATGGCTAAAGGAGTGTTTTTATAATGCTATAAGTCATTCAGTTTCCAACAAAAATCGGCAAAAATTCTGATAGCAACACCTACCCTTTCATATAGGATATAAAAGAGCATTCAACTTGTTCTTTCAAAATCGATGCTAGGAGTGTTCCTGCAAAGGGAAAAATGTATCCTTCCAATACAAGATTGACCTTAAATACTTTCGCACCGTACTTTCAATAAAAAAAAAAACACGAAAATAAATAAATTACAAAAACCATCTGCAACACCAACGATTCACCTTGCGGTATTTACTGGAAACAGGGACCAAGGACCGAAAGGGGGAAAAGAGGGTTATTAAAAATTTACCTAATAAAACAACTGAATTTACCGCTAAGGATTAGGCCCATGTGGATTGCCTTGTCCTGGATGTTGATGCATGAGTACCGGCATGGGATGCTGAGGGGGAGGGGGCGCTTGTTGCAGATACTGCATACTCTGCATCATGTGTGGTTGTGCGGGAATAATGGGGTACATTAGAGGGAACTGGTGGTGTCCCTGGGGAGGTGGAGCTGCCTGGCATTGCTGGGGCGGTGCCTGGGGACCCTGCGCCGGGTTATACTGGGGTGGTTGAGCAGGAGAGGGCGTTTGGGATTGGTGAGGATTCGGAGGTAAATATTGTATTTGTGGAGATGTATCGTACATTCTGACGGCAGTGTGCATAGGTTGGTAGCCTTGATTCATGCTCGGAGGATATATGAATTGCTGTAGAGGGGCCGGAGCTAGTAATGGTTGACCGGTGGCGGCGGCGACCTGCATTTGGGACGCCATGTCTGTACGCATCTGACTTATCGGTACTGCAAAAGAAAATATATCATTAGGAACAACGTAGATGAATGAGGCTCGTATGATTTTTGAAAATTTGAAAATATTGGTTTTTATGGTTGCTATAATTTTATTTAAGAATAAAAAATGATATTAAATTATTCTAAAAGATATTGCAATTAAAACTTAACATGTACAGCGCCTAGACTATCATCTTATGGAAAAAAAAAGTTTCTATGAAAACTGTACAAAAATATAAAATGCTCAGAGCAATTTGCATTAACTTTATGAGCCATCAAGAAGCTTGATATTTGAAATAATATTGATTGACTGACCAGCATCTCATGGTTTCGGAATGTGAGATGGGACGTGCAGGCGTTTGTGAAATGCGTTACCACACTGAGATGTGATATGAGTGTTTATAGTCCTCTTTTTATGTTTTTGCTTCTAGAGTTCTTCTGAGTCTTCTGATTCCCCTGTTTCTAATTCCGGGAGAACTTATATCCCAGTACTTTATTGTGTACGTTTCTATTATTTTTGTAATTCCTTTCCCTTTTATTTCTGTTGACGTTTTATGTAATTACTTTATTCTTGTTGGTTTTGCTATACTGTGTGCAAACAGTGCGACAGTGGAGGAATGCAAGTTGGGGCTAATAAGAATGTAGCGGCACTTGGCCCTCCACTTTTAAGGTCCCCAGTTCACATCACTCCACTGTGTATTCTTTTTGCACGTAGTATAGTAGCTGTTCTCAGACTTCTTCTTTTGGCTTTTGTTGCTTCATTTTTAACTCCATATGTCATCATTGGCAGTATAATATCCTCTTTATCAGGCTCGTTCATATTTGTTGTTTTTTTCTTTCTTGTTTGGCTAATAGATGACTTCTCCCCTTTTAAACATTTTTCTTGCTACAATTTTTATTTTTCAACTTATTAATGTCCCATCTAATTCTTTCCCAGTCAGTTTTCTTTTTCCTCGCTGTATTTCTTCTGGAAGTCTTCGTACTGTAGTAGGAAAATATTCCAGGTATTGTAAGGTGTTCTCTTATTTCCTTTATTCCTTTTCTTTTTTTGTATTTCCAGTTTCCCATATAGTAGTTTGTGCTCTGTACTGACTTTTGCTATCTTATTACTTTAATGTTCTTGATCCAATCTCTTATAAGGTTTTGATTGATTAATTGACCGATTTACAAGCGTACGGTAGGCATTGTTGCCACTCTCTGGATATACCGGCTACGTCTATGCTGCTGCATTGGATTTGGGCCATGCTTGTTGTTAGCAGCGAGAGCCACAGGCCGCATGGTACTCTAGTAGGTGGTGTGTCTTCGTTCCAACGTTCTTTAGTGGACCCATTATTTCTGTGTTTTTTTGGGGAGATATCGTTTTTTGGCTACATATATATCGCATGTATTTTTATTGATGTGCTGAAAGAAATTCGGTTTTGGCTATTAACCTAATAGTATCAATATTGAAACCAAATATTTCGAAAACGAATTAAAAACAAACTTTAAGATATTATCATTAATTTTTTACAACTGCAGATAAAAAATGTGTTGAGGAATTAGCAGTAATTTCATCGATATGATTAATAATAAATAACTTTCGATAGAGTAGAAAGAGATTTTTCAAATATCTACAACTCTTTACCTCTGCATTATTAATTAGGTAGACAAATTCTATTGGATTCTGCATGTAAGACTAGGTCCTCGAATTTTCTACATATTTAGCTGTAAATTAATTGAGTTGACAGCTGTGCTCTTTTGTCATTTATTAGTGGTAAGTGTGTAAATTTTTACATATTCAGCATATAGTAATGTTTTGCAACGTAAGCCGCTAACGATATAATTTGTAAGTACATTAAATAGGAAGGATTCAAGCACAGAGTCTTGAGGAACGCCTGATGTTGCGGAAATACTGACAGGCAAGAAACTACGATATTTCAGTCAGTCTTAGTCTCAAATTGTGTTCAATTAAACTAAACCATCAAAACACTAATTCTCGTTGTCACTGTTCATCAGAATATCGAGCAAATATTTCTTGGATGCCATTATATTTCACATAAAATATGCTATTTTAAAGCGAGTTCGTTCGAATCCAGTTCTAAACCATGCCGCCATGTTTGGGTGTATTATTGGTTCTGGTCTGTCTGGGACATTACATGTTTGTCCGAGTCCGGGCGCGAAAGGGTTAAATCCCATGGTTACACACTAGGGTCGCAAGACACTTGATGATAACCTACGGACCAGTGGTATGGCGAACTAAGACACTGTAGTTGGGAGCAATAATGCTATTAAGTGGAGTACAAATGCTTGCTTACCATGGGGTCATCAAAACTGCTCTGACAGCTGCATTGGAAGTCATTTTAGAAGGGGGAAGCTCGTCCAGTGGTACACAGGCTAACACAAGCCAGAATGCCCATAAGACGACAACACGGAACAGAGCACCAAAAGTTATATTCAGAGCTATTTTAGAAATGCCCACGGACACTACAGTTCAAAGAAGATACGGGTAAGGGATACTTTCCAATAAATGTTTAGGAAAATTTCGGGAGTTTCCAGAATGAAGTTTTGATAAAAATCAGAGAGTAACAGAAACTTTCCATATGAAAAAAAGTTTTCAGTAAAATATTTGAATATTCGAAAGTTCCCAAAGGAAACTTTCCCGGAATTTTGGGAGTTTTCAAAGATTCCAATATTTTATTGAAAATTTCATTTTTATCAAAATTTCGTTCCGGGAACTTTCAAACGGAAAGTTTCCTTTACCAATCTCTGGTCCCAAGGTATAACTTCTACAAAAATGTTCAAATCAAAATATCAGAAAACAATATTGGCACAAATAGTTTGGTACACGGGCGGCTCAAAGACAAAACAGGGAGTCAGAGCTGGAATTTACCAAAATCCCAATAATTCTAGGAAGACATGCCATAATATTTTAGGGTGAAGTCAACTGCCATTTTTCCGATAGCCAAGCAGCTCTAAAGGCGATCGATTCCATGCAGATCGATTCGAGACTAGTATAGGATTGCATTAATGCCCTTATGAACCTAAGAAACCAGAACAAAGTGACTGTGGCGTTGGAGGCACAGGTGAAATGAAAAGGCCAATAAAAGCGCACCCAAAGCCTTAGTAAGACCGGAATCCTTTAGTGATGTGGCTAAGCCAAGCATACGAGCATTCATGAATAAATGGACACAAAATAAATCTCTGGAAGAGTTCCCACAACAGAGACCCCAAAAAGTTTATTAAAGAACGATCAGCCAAATTCACGGAAGAAATACTACGCCAAAATAGAAAGATCAATAGGTTGATTGTGGGTCTTCTAACTGGACACTGTCTGCTTAAACGTTAAACGTTGACTTCTGCTCTATATTTGGTCACCTCCTATTGCTGACATATTTTTTTGATAAGCCTGGTAAAATCCCGGCGAAATTCAATCTATGTTCAACGAAATTGTAAGTGTAAAAAAACCGCTGCCCAAGGAATCACTACTTCCACATCCAAATTTTGTACGTGGAAATAATTGCTTATGGAACTTTAATAATATAATATTTAAAATCCTCTACCCCAAATACCTATAAAACGATACCCCACATCGGTAGTGAGGTGGGGGTGGTGATAGGGGGTGGTAGTGGGGGTGGATGAAGTAAAAAAATATTTTGAAGTTTCTGGTTCTTGTACACACACTAAATCACATTTTTTTTTCATCCCCTTTAATAATGGGGTGGGGGTGGTAATGGGGGTGGCTAATGCCAAAAATTTTTTTGAGACCTTAGCTTCTCTTTAATATACTAAATACCAATTTTCTGGACTCTTACCTGCTTAATTTACCTATTTACCCAAATTTACCCCAATTTACCCCCAACCCTTCGATGGAACAAGATGAAAATATAATCTAGTTCCAGATCACGTTAAAATACATACGTGTACCAAATTTCAAGTCAATATCTTAAACGGTTCCAGAGTAAACGTGCGCACAAAAAAAAGTTACAGACCGACAGACAGAAATTTTTTTTTCGCTCAAACTTAAAATCTCGACGTTTCATGACATTCTAAGCCTATTTGGACAATAAAAATTTTTAAAAATTTTTTTGTCGTTACTATACTTCCACTGGATGTGGAAGTAATTAGGGTCAAAAGGGCCATGTCAACCAAAGACGTGAGTGACTCACATTAAGCACTGAGATCCAGCCTGAGATAGCCATCTAATGTTGGCTATAGCCGACATGCAAAACAGTAACGCTATTTTATAGCCTTTTCATACACTTGAAATGCTACGGCGGTATGTCGGCCAGAACCGCCAAGCGCACTACCTGACATCCACAGATGTCGGCCAGAGCAGACATGCGCACTCAACGTGTTAATAAACATATGAGTGTAATGGGTCTGACAGAGGATGCAACATGCTGATTCTGCCAAGAGGAAGAGGAAACCTCAGTCCATGTGCTATGACACTGCGAAAAGCCTAGTTACACTAAGATTCCAACTACTGGTGAGCAGAACCCAAAAGCTGAACAAAGAGCTATAAGGAAAACTAGAATTGAAGCGCTACAATACATCCACAGGAGTTGCAATGGTTGAGGTCTATCAGCCAGCTCTTCCTTTCTAATCTAATCTAAATGTATCTATCTTTTCACAATGATTTAAATCCTGAAAACTGAATGTGAAGTTTTATAAGTAGCAAACAAAATATTTGATCAGACTTACTTCGTTTTATTCTATTTCCTTGCGGTGGTGGTTGATATTGTGGCTGACTCGTCATAACATGGTAAACGGGCATCATAACTGGCATCTGCGGTTGCACACCAGGACCACTCACCGTTGCTGGGATATACGGGCTGTGGCTTGGGGTCTGAGGCGTGTGGGGTCTGCTAGCAGAGGGTGTACTGGGAGATCTGCAAATCATTAATTTCAGTGAACTGAGTTTTATTAAAGATCTTCTATACCATATATCGATCTAGTTGGCGTTCCCAAATCTATAAAGTAGTGAAAACATTTTTTGACATTGGTGCGATCAAATTAATCAATACCATTTTGAACTATCACGTCGAGAGATGTATGCTGATTACAATTTTCAAGGATTTTGAAGGAACATGTATTACACAACATAGTATTATTCTTAGCGAGTATGAATTGTATTGGAAATGATTATTGTAAACAATTTTTAAGTTTCGCAGTTGAAATATAAAATTTTCATTTCCTATGGAAACTACTGATGGCATTTAGTCGGGAGCCCTCCCTAGCTGTACGTGTACGTTCATCCCCCCCCCGATCCTTGAGGACAATGTTTTTCATAAAGATTAGAGCCTAAGGAACAAATTAAGACATATTAAAAAAAAACTGTTGCCAATATTGTTTTTGTCATTTAACACAAAAACTAAAAAAGATGACAAAAATTTTTTTCACAAAAAAACAATGTGCATACAATTTTCTACAATTTTGTTCCTATACAATATTTTGGCAGGAGTTACCATTTTCCAGATAAATGAGTCCAAAATTAAGAAAACGGAAATTCATATATCGGTAAATCACTTTGAGGAAATAACTGTGACAATTATTTTAAGGCATATAATATAACTTTATACAGCGTGATCTACCAACAAATGCGGAAAATAAACTGGTGTACTAGTCTTCAATGTGGGAAAGCCCCTGCAAAATTTTAGAGGATTCTGAGGTAATTTATTATATTAAATTATTAGTAAATTTGCGAAGATACACTACTGATGTTAAGTCCTGACCTACTCCTGAATAGGTTGACGAACTTACTTGTGAAAGAACGTATTCGAGTTGTTTATATTTCCTTAATTGGCATAAAAAGTGAAGCCGGCCGGCGAGATCAAAAAAAGAGGTCTACACACGATCCAGCGGCAGGGAGCCAACATTGTCGGTACGCTTTGAAGATAATTGGAATTCCAGCGGACCAGTTCACTTTTACGAATGAGTTCAAAGCATGCCGACAAGGCTGGGTCTCTGCCGCTGCATCGTGTGTAGACCCCTTTTAAAGAGAGCCGCGTTTATTGCTTTCGCGACATTGACCGGTTTAACTAAATATCTCGTATATCTGCTTGTCGTTTCAGCATGGGGTCAATGTCTTCGATTTATTTCGCTATTTTTGTAGTGTGATTTGATTAAAACCAAAAAGTCACTTATGCAGCTTTGCTGTCAGTAGTGTCAATCCCAAGTCTGATATAAAGTAGTGATATGGTGGTACCGTGTTACGTTAAATTAGTTAGTCATTGGCGGCGCATTTCTACAAAAAAAATAAGGTAATTTTTTTGGACATATTTTTTAATTTTTCATTTTTTTAACTCCTTTTGGTGGGGACAATCTACTATTAAATTTTCCGCATGTCATGGCTGATCACGTTGTATTATTAACATAACAAAAAAATAGAATAAACTGAAAAAAATTAATAATAATAATAATATTGTAACTTGCAGACATTTATCTCGAAAACGGTAACGATATTTGGAAAACGGTAACTCCTATCCAAATATTGTATAGGAATAAAATTATAGAAAATTTTATATACTTTGTTTTTTGTGCAGAAAGTTTTTCTCCATCTTTTTTAATTTTTGTGTTAAATGACAAAAACAATATTTGCATTTTTTTCAAAACGGACGCCATTTTGAAAGTACAGTCAATTTTTTTTTTAGGACATGTCTTAAATTGTTCCTTAGGCTTTAATCTTTATGAAAAACATTGTCCCCAAGGATTGAGGGGGTGCAGGGACTGTTAGGGTGGGCTCCGGTAGTATTACGTTTTATATTGAATTTTATATTTTACTTTAAGAGCTGAATCATTTATCTGGAAAATGGTAACTGCTATCCAAATATTGTATTGGAACAAAATTGTAGAAAATTTTATGCACTTTGTTTTTTGTGCAGAAAGTTTTTCTCCATCTTTTTTAGGTTTTGTGTTAAATGACAAAAACCATATTTGCAATTTTTTTTTTAAACGGACGCTATTTTGAAAGTGCAGCCAATTTTTTTTCTTAGGACATGTCTTAAATCTTTATGAAAAACATTGCTGCATAACAAAAAAAGCTGGCATTTTACCCATTAAAATGAGATTTTGTAAACAGTTTTACGATTAATAGTGACCGAGATATAGCGTTTCAAAGTTTGCAACTTTTAACTTTTTTTGGTAAGTTTTACTATTTTTTTTCAAATTTCGTCCTGTAACTTTTTTCTGAGTGAATTTAGGTGTAGACATTATTATATTAAAGTGAAAGCTGACTTTACGCCCGTTGAAATGGTGGCTGGTAAGTCTCTACGACAAATAGAAACCTAGATAAGCGTTTCGGAGAGTGTTACTTTTATTAACTTTCTTCCAATTTTTACGTTCTTTTTTAAATTTCGGCCTATAACTTATTTGTCAAATACAGATATTGCTACATGGAATGTACTCGCAGCATTCTTCTTTAAATAGTCTGCAATAGAAGTTTATGTGATCAATTGTAACCAAGATACAGTCTAGATATAGTAGAGTATTGTACTTAAAAAATAACTTTTTACATTTTTCCACTTCTGAAGTTTATTATATCACGGTTTTTTTTTTTTTGTTCAAATAACTTAGATTAATAACTTACATTAGGAAATTATTCAAATGCTGGATTTAACATATTTTCAAAATCAAAGTCGATTTCTTCATCAGCATCTATGTAAACATCGTCTTCCGTTATTTGAGGTACATCAGCGTTTTCACAGTTCATTCCCATACATTCTTTGCAAAAAATGGAGCAATTCATTCCCAATTTCCTGCAACCACAGTTTCCTCTGCATCCTTTGGTGCATTTACAGGCTATTTTTTCCAGCAAAACTTGTGGTGCGGGAGGTTTATTTGTCAAAATTGGTACTAGTCCATTTTCTGAACTTTTCCAACCCCAGATGAGAGGATTTACAATATTTCCTTTCCAATGTTGCATTTGCAAGTAAGTTCTTAAACCATGATGCATGCATATCTTATAGGTATCTTGATTCCGTCTACATGATATCATCACGAAATGTGCCAGTAAGCTGATTTTCTGAGGCCGGAAACACGAAAAATGGATAAGGATAATAAGGAGAAAAAACAATACTTTAAGATGGGTTAAACTTCTATTGCAGACCATTTAAACAAGAATGCTGCGAGGTCATTCAGTGTAGCAATATCTGTACTTAAAGCATTTGACAAATAAGTTATAGGCCGAAATTTAAAAAAGAACGTAAAAATTGGAAGAAAGTTAATAAATGTAACACTCTTCGAAACCTGTATCTAGGTTTCTATTTGTCGTAGAGACTTTTACCAGCCACCATTTTAACGGGCGTAAAGTCAGCTTTCACTTTAATATAATAATGTCTGCACCTAAATTCACTCAGAAAAAAGTTACAGGACGAAATTTGAAAAAAAAATAGTAAAAATTAGCAAAAAAGTTAAAAGTTGCAAACTTTGAAATGCTATATCTCGGTCACTATTAATCGTAAAATTGTTTACAAAATCTCATTTTAACGGGTAAAACGCCAGCTTTTTTTGTTATGCAGCAATGTCTATGCCCAAATGTACCCGAAAAATAGTTACAGGCTAAAATAAAAAAAAAATAAAAAATTGCATTTTTTCGTTTTTTTTTGTTTTGTTTTTTGGACGTATTTTTGTACAAAAAAAAAATTTGACTTCTGAAGGTGCCATTTCGATTGGAAATTTAATTCCCTACACACTTTTCTATTGACGTGTTTATAGAAAAAATTCATAGTTTTCGAGCAAAAAAAAATATGAAAAGTGGACCTTTTTACTTCGATCTCAAAAACGCACCATTTTAAATGGTAGCACTCCGCGGTTTTTTCATATCTTAGGGTCAATTGAACATAAGAAATAATAAAAACCCTTTAACGTTTTAGTTCCTTTCAACCCTCTTTTTTTGTACATAGACAATAGCCTCTATATCTTGAACATCAACAAATGAAATTTTAAAAATTACGAAAAAAATTCACTTAATGTGTAATAAGCTTTACTTGCTAGAAAATCAAATAATCTGGTTCTAAATAACCTTATGGTATGCTTAATGAAATTAATTAACATATGAACTTTAAGAGCAGTGGATTTTGGTCCATTTCTGTGTGGTTGTAGTCTTGATCTATTCACTGTTAATAAGATTTTTGATTTTATAATTCTGGGACCTCCCACTGGTAGGAAAATCATCGATATCGGCTTTAATCCAGAGAGCCACTTGATAAATGTGTATTGAAGGAACTGTAAGTATTCTGTTTACCACGAATGTATTTTTACATGAACTTCTTCTTTCCATTTTAAACATTATTGTTATACAACTTTTTTGTCATATTAATAAAGATGTCAAATTTGTTGAACAGTCAAAAATTAAAGTCGTGTACTTTAAATGTGGAGAGATCATCGTATAATAATTGATTCTACAATTCCCAAAGCTGCAATTATAAGATTACAGAAGAAATATTCAAATTTACTTATTTTGTTAAACATTATGAATATGTAAGCCCAATTAAAGTTTTCATTGATATTTACAGAGACATTTTAAATTTTCTACTTTTAATAATGGTTTTCTGTTGATATTTGAATTTTGAGAGTTATTACAATTTTTTGTTTTGAAGTATATGTAATTAGTATATTTTTCAATTTCATTTTAGTTTTTGGTATTAGTTCAGCTTCCTCTTTAGAAGAAAGGATTAGGTTGATATCGTCAGCGTAAAAGTATCTGCCTGCAAAATGGACGGGAGATCATTATTGCAGAGTATAAATAAAATAGTCCCCGATACTGGCCAGTGTGGGACACCTACTTTTATTAAACTTATCATTGTTCTAATTAATTCATGACACTTGGAGTTTTTAATACATCAAATAATCACGTACCTGGGTTGAAACGGTTTAGCAGTAGGATTCAAAACGAACTCTTTTGCATTTGGATTTAATGTGGATTTTTTGAGGGTATTTGTAACTTTGTCGATACTATCCTGCTGGGGCGATAGCGACTGCTGGGGCTGAGGGGGAGACGACACCTGCTGAGGTGACTTATTCGGAGGTGGGATTGGTTGAACTTGAACCTTAAAAAAAAGTAAACTATTAGAAAATGGAAATATATTGAGAATATAACTAATAAACTATGGCATTCTTTTTGCTGCTGTAAATAGAAAACAAAAACAAAAATTCTTGTCCCTAACATACCTGCTCAATCACAGGCGGTGGTGGCCCCTGCATCTGAGGCTGTTCATTCTGTGCAGGGGCCAATTTAAAATCTTGCGCAAAAGCTTGCAACTCTTTCACAGTATCATGTCTAGGGGGATGATTCGGAACGTTTACTTCTTGCTGTTTGATTTCTTGCTGATACTGTTGCTGTTGTTGAGGTTGCATATTTTGATTATAAACGTTCCTCTGTTGGCGTTGAGGTACAGGCTTGGCATCCCCATTCATTTGAGGCTTGGGGGCGTGCTGTTGTTGATGCTGAACTGGAGGTGGCACCTGTCGTACTTGGACAGTTGGCTGGTACTGATGTGGGGGTGTGTGGGAGTGATGGGGGCGTCCGTGATTGGGTACCGTATGTGGTGGGGGTTGCTGGATGTTCATTTGAGGTGGGTGAACATTAGCGTTTTGTATATTATGCTGTTGTGGTTGCTGCTGTTGTTGCTGCTGCTGATTGATAGGGGCTGAAAAAAAAATTATTTATTTATTAACAGAACAAGCCCTCCCAATAAACAAATTTGTTTTATAATTGTCATTTCTAGAATAATTTTGTTTTATTGCTTATTTTATTACATTTATAAAATTGCAATAAAACAAAATAGTTGTATTGTGCTTGTATATAAGTTTTGGAGATATTTTCTCTTTTACCAGACTAACTAATACCGATCAGTGTTGGAATTTAATGAATAAACAAATGATTTAAAATTGGCATTCAAACTTAGAAAACGAGAATTTTTTTTGAGAATTTTTACACAAAATAATTTTGGTATGATTTTCAAGATTTCCAGTTCATATTACTTTTATAACCAAGCTAAGAAAACTTGAAAGATGAGCCATGCATTAAATAAAATGATAGACAATTGATGGTGGGCTTTCCACTGATTTTTAAAAAGAGCGCCATCAGATAAAACTTGATACTCAAAAACCGGGTTCATTCATCTCATATTTTCCCTAAGAAAAAATCTACAATTTTAACTCAGTTTAAAAGTGAGTTTACTTGGCATCACCGGATATAATCCGGCACGAAAGTTATTAACTTACTTGTTAGCCAAAAGGGTAACAATCTGTCAAATTAAAATGTAAACAAACATAACCAATATTTTCCGAAAGCTTTTGTACTGTCATTTTAACTTATTACACAAGTCCGAAGTTGGAATAAATAGATAGATCTTTATATAAAATGGACAGAACCAAGTTTTTAAAATACAAATACACATTTATTATAGTGAAACAGATATTGTGCATACTCCGTATGTTTTTTTTAAAGATAAGTACTGTTTCATTAAGGGCACAAATAAAAGTTCATCATTGGTGGAAAGAACTATTCATAAACACTTACCTTGCTGAACATGTACATTATTCTGGTGTGGTGAAGGATGTGTGGGGTAGCTCATAGGAGGTCTAGTCTCTTTTGGAGAAGGCGTATTCTGGCTACTACTACTGCTGCTCTGGCTTGGCGGTGGCGTACTCCTGACCAACTTGCCACTGTTTTGATTCTTTCGTTTGGCAGGGGGTATATATTTACCTATAAAAATAAGCCATCTTAATACAAAATTCTTCAAAAAGTTTTATTCCAAATAATATACCTAGAGGTATATTATTACTATTTTACTTAGGCGGAGATTTATTTACCAGCGTTTCGAACCGACGTCATCAGGACACCAAGAACCAGGAATACATCAGAGTCAAAAATGTCCAATAATCACCTTGCAATAGATATTGAAAGTGGCCTGCATTAAATTCGGACGCTATACTCACTCTGTTATAGTATCAACAATGTTTTCACGCCCTACTTACCGTTCGTATTAGACTCTTGGTGTGGACGAACTACTGCCGCAAAAACGGCCTCCTCGTCACCATTTTCTAACTCTAATCTAGCTTTATGTGTCGGTTGATTTTCAATCTCGTTAGCGATTAGATTTGCTTTGGCCTCAGCTTCTTTGTAATCCGCCGTGTCGGTCTGTTGTAGCGGGACTGTATAGCCTCTAAGGGATTGATCAAAAGTGCTTTGAACACCATAATCTTGCTCGTTTTTCCTGAACATGTCGTTGGCATCCCAACCATTGGCAGCATCTAATTCTAAAGGCATGTCTGCTCCGTTGATGCCCGAGTCCCAAGGTTCTAGTTCTCTTTCTTCCAATTTAGAAGTACCTGCATGCAAAATAAGTATCGTTTATATTTTTTTCATTCGTCATAAGCGTTATAGAGTTACATAATTATAAACTTGAGTTTTTAAAATAATTCAATATTGCCGTTTATAAAATTGCAAAATATTGTCTTTATCAATTGATAACATTATAGTATTTGTAACAGTTTTTAGAATTTAGAACCAAATCCAACCCATAATGAACATCGAATGTTTACAAAATAATAAATTCAACGCAAATCTTAAAATAACAAAGAAAAAAAGCATACCCCGAATAAAATATTTTTAAATATTATAATGTTCAAAAAATAAAGTAATGAAAACTGCAGCGCCTGCCAAAATATAAAAAACTGTTTGTAAACCTCCTGTGGAATTTCAGATCCATATTTGAAAAGAGGCTATTCTTTGTCATCTATGTCTTTGTCAGTGGCCTATTCAAATCGTCCAAGATCTATTGACTTCTCAGACTGGTAAGCATACTGACGCTCATTAAGGGGCGTTACATCTTTAATATACCTGTCCAGTAATATTTCCAATGTTTTAAGTAGGAAAGAGGACAGGCTTATGGGTCTACATGAATTAGGCATTTGGTTTAATATTCTGCCTATTTTTGGTAAGTACATGACCTTCACCTTCCGTCATGTGTGGTATGTATCTCCAGGCCTGACAGGCTCTCAATATTTCACACAAATGTAGTATTAGTTCATGCTCTTTGGAGCAGAATTGGGCAAATTCCATTAATTCCAGGGTATTTGAATGGCTGGAATTTGCTAATTGCCCATCTGATTTTGCCGGGTTTTACTACCTCATCTAGGCCGTTCATTTTGGAGATATTCCTCAGAACTATAAAAGGCTTTTTTTTTAAATATTGTTTCATTTTATGGTTGACACAACACTTAAATTATTAACTAAATCTGGTAGGACATTGAAAAATGTAATCCCATGATAGCTGCTGCCATCTTTAGTTTTTGCCAATCTAGAGAAATTTGGTAAAAATTTATCATTATTTCTGGTTGAATAACTATGTAAATCTTTATGTTTTATATATTGGGATTCTCGCTTTTTTATGTGTAAAAGGCATTCCAGTATAAACACGCATGGAGGAAAAACAAACCCAAAAACTATTTTAAACTGATGCTATTGATATTGCATATTTCAAGATGTTTTTTAATACAATATATTTATTTAACCTACTTTTAGTCTTCAATTGTTAGTTTCAAAATGTTAAATAGGACTATTATATCAAATCTAACATTTTTATATGGAAACTTAAAACTCTTAGTATCTGCAACTAGACGCACTTTTAAAATCTTTACAAGAATTCATATTCTTCATGTTTGCAGCTCACCTTTTTAAGGATATTTCATATCTTACGTTACATTTTCACTTGTTACTGAGATGCGGCTCGGCGAGTCAGACGGTTGATTGGCCCTGTGTTTTTACATATGTAGCGAAGGTAGCTTGCGTTAGCAAAATACCATATTCACAGATTCATTGTAGATGCAGGATTTTATTCAGTTACTTTTTTACCTAAGCCATAGATACGTTTTTTAAAATTCTGTCCATTAAACAGATGTAATACGTTGTTTTTAAATACATGTCAATGAAAAAAAATTAAACTAAAACAGACTGGGGCTTATGGACAGAGGTCGTATTATAAGAGTTATTTTTCACACAAGTATAAAGTGTGTACATGCTTTATTTAGAATTAAAAAATGCAAGTGAATTTTCGTTGAATACAAAACCAAAGTATGGTGAATTTCTAAAAAGAAACATTTTCACCAATATTATATTTTGAACAAAACATTTGAAAAATGTGGAAGAAGCCTCATCAAAAGAAATTATGACTGTCTATGCCGTGATTGTTTCTTTAATAAATAAATAGATTATTAGTGCCAATATACATAATAAAATGCTTACACAAGTCAGAACAAATCAGAGTGAATAATGAATAAGTGTATAAAATTAAAAAAAAAAAAAACAAAAACAAGAAACAATACTATAACTAGGTACACAAACTATAAGATATGAGTAGAATACTTCGTAAGACATTTAAAAAGATTTAAACAAAATTTGTTTTTTCAAATGTACAGTGCCTAGGCAGTATTAAGTTAAATCATAGAAGTCATTCTTCAGGAATTCATTAAACGAGTAGAAGACCTCGACTTCTATTTAAGTAGTCTTTGATTTAAAATTTCAAGAGGTTTAAGTTTTTAACTGAATTAGGTAGAACATTATAGAATCTAGTAGAGTAGTCGCCCGTTCCGTTTCTGGATTTAGTGAGCCGAAGAAAATTTATATGTATTTTATCACAGTCTCCGGTATTTTCATGTAGATAGCTGTGCGTTGCATATAGGTGTTCATGTTGTTCAAGGTATAATACACACTCTAGAATATAGACACAGGGCAACACGAATCTTAAGAACTGAATCTTAAGTTTTATAAATTGATCTTTGCAGTAATCTCTATACTTTAAATGCGAGAGTATGCGAATGCACCTGGGTTGCAAACCAAATATTTTAGTGGTATGAGTTGAGTGTCCCCAGTTATGGATACCATCCCAATAAACAATTTATAAAATGTCTTGGAAAATTCATTTTGCTGTAACAACATCCTTAACACCATCATAAAGCAGCTTCTAGACTAAAAGGGTCCTCTCTTATGAAGGTCGTTAAGACCTTTTTTAAATTCTGTCATAAAGCTCCTGAGAGTGACATAGTGTCACTTTTGAAAACCTTATCTTTTATCAAAACTTATTTTAAAGCTAGATGGACTTATGATCTTCCTGCATTTCTAGAAAACACAGAAGGCTACCTTAAAACTGTTTTTTTAAAACCCTTATAAGACGATATCAGGAGTGAAAATCTATAAAATATCCATGAAGAAATCCAAATCATTTATTATTTCTAAACCGATTAAAGCAAACACTGGACCAATACGAAGATAAAATGAACTTGAAACTTATAAAAGTAGAGTGGTACACAGTATATAGTTTATCGCTTTATATAAGAATGATTTAAAAAAGCCAAAAAGACATCAGTTATGACAAAAAGATTTCAAACCAATGGCAGTTTATCGTTAAAACTACATAAAATAGGCCCAAAAAACAAGCGTTCCTCCTAAAATAATGACAATTATTTAATATCCATAAAAAATTAGACAAAATTTGCATAGACGCGTTAATCAGCAAATAAAAAAAAAAATAGGCTACTTGTCTCCTGCGGTCATTTTCAGTAGGATTTTGTGACTGTATCTTAATTTGCCAAAAAAAAAAAAAAATTGTTAATAATTACGATTCAAAAATTGACCTCGAATAACAAGAAAATATGACCGGCCAATTAAACAAAACCTAATTGTCATTTGCAGTCCTCTCATTAAACTACATATTCTAGTAATGGTAATGGCCTAGAACATTGTACTCTAGATGAAGTTCATTTAGTCTTTTTGTAGATTATCACAAATATTCCTTCCTTACACAAGTGCAAATACACTTAGCGAAGATCACATGGGCTTCATAAGGCTATACTAAAATCGTAATAAAACCTTTGGGATTTAAGACTACCTCCGTCAAAACGAATCTGCCTGAGAATTTTAAAATTAACCTATAAATTTTCGTCTCCTACTAATAATTTTCAGATTTAGTGCTGCAGTGACGTACATTCATTTCGAACTTTTAGTTAGGTCTGTCGAGCCCAAAATAATCTACAAACCCAAAAGGTGTCAAAAATTCGGGAGTTTTATGGCGGATAATTTGAATTTCTGAAAAACTGTGTATGAAATAGTGAAATAAAATGGAGGTACTTAATTAATTAAAATAACATTTAAATTTTGTTAAATAATAGCAAAACAATAAATACTAACACATTTTTATAACGTATTATTTATTTGGGGCTTTCAAAACCTGGAAGTGTTTAGTTGTGAAGTAATATCACGCAGTTATATTAACAAAAACAACATTTTAACCTTTCTATTTCACATATTAATCACAAATGCCATTTAAAAATGATTAAGTGAAATTTTTTCCATTTCTCGTTCTCCGTCTAGTAGCAAATGTTTTTTATTTTGAAACTCAAAAGGTTGCCTGTTTCACTCTCATCACACAAAGAAATATACATTCAGAGAAACTCGAGATTTTATTTTTGTCAAATAAGCAAATGCATCAAAACGGCAGCATCGCAGAGCTCTTTGCTTTTTAGCAGTTTAACGTATAGCCACTCTTTTATATATTCGTCCACACTTCCAGAAAAGACATAATTACAAGTCGTGAAATGCTTCTAACACATTTGTTGTCATGAATTGAGTTTTTAGAAAGTGCTTTATGAAATTAAAATTTGCCTTTTAGATTTCTGTACTTTGGAATGAAAAGGGCGGTTGTCACAAAATCATATTTTTTTAGAAACGGCCATTTTTGTAAGACATGTGGAGCAAGTATTGGACAACCGTCTATTTAAAGTTGAAATATATATTAAAACATTACATATATGAACTTCTGGCCTTTAATTATAGAAATATAAGGCTTTTCTTTATTAGAAACAGTTCTTACATAAAATTCACAAAAAATGGACACCCGCCCTTTTCATTCCAAAGTACAGATTTATTGATGCCTTTCTTCTTTATAATGGTTTCATCAAAACATTTGTCAAGGATGTTTTAAGAGACTAGTTTTGTAATGGCCTTTAATAAGTACTAATAGTCATTGAAAATGTTTAGTTTTAAAAATAACTTGAAATGTATTTACTGCATACTTGTTAAAACCATACAGAATAATTTAAAGCCTTTTTAAAACTTAATGAAATTTAAGAAGATAATAAAACCATTTCGCTTTATGGAGTTTTATAGATATGATAATCCCATTATAAATTCAAATAATCCTAGCAGCAAATTAGCTTTATAATTAGGTTTTACAGAACGCTTTAAAACTTATCTTATAAGAGCAAATATATTTGAAGCCTAAAAGACCTTATCACAACATCAATAAAGCAATAGACTATTTTATAACTCTGACAAAACTTTCTAAAACCCCCTGAAGACCAAATGACTTTTAAATTGTTTATTGGGATATGACATATTTGCATGGAAAGAGCCATTAACTAGGTTCCGTAAAAAATTTTTTTTTGAAAGTTTGGTTGATAATTTTAAAATGTGTTGCTTCCAGGATAATAATAAATATTTACTATAAATTTTACTTACAATAATTATTAACAATAGAATTTCTTTGTAACTAGCTGGTACATTCACAAAACACCACAAAAACTATTATTAATGAATCGTTATCACACACTCCAAAAGAGCTGATATTCATGTCCACAACTCTAAGAGTGGATCACTATTATTCTAGCTTAAAAATAAGAATTTGAACTTTTATTTGGTGTATTAGTAATAAACATCTGGTCAGAAATTTACTACTTCTTGTGATTAAATAATATGAATATTTTAAATCCTTTAATTCCTAATATAATTTAATTTCTAAGAACAATCTGGGGCAGCAAGCAGCTTGGCCAACAGGTAATAAAAGTTCAATAATTATGTATATATTAATGTATAATAAAGCAATAACTAACTTCACTATCACTGCTATTCTAAGATTTTTCAAAAACTCCATCTGATTTATCAGCAATGGATATATGGGCGGAAATTTACTAGTTTATGATCTTATGATATTAATATATTAAATTCTGTAATTCCTAATATAATTCAATTTTTAAGAACATTCTGGGTCTGCAGGCAGCTTGCCTCACACAGGTAACAATAGGCCAGCAATTAAACAAACATCTTTATACATAAGAGCGAATGACATGAATAGGCTTTTACCCAATGGGCTCATTTATCATTTTTTTTTTTTTATTTATATTTTGAAAGTACACCTTCTTTAGTTAATAAATGTGCAAAATATTAGATTTTTTTTTCAACTCCTCCATCAAAATAAATAATGAAAATAGAGCATGCGAAAACGCAGTGTGATGTCACTCCATTCCTGGTGGGCTCCCGCTCACCTGTTCCCATATAGTTTCATACGTCATGTACGATGGACATGCTGATTTTGTTCATATCTTTTAAGTGTTCTGTATTTTGTTACTAACATGGATAAAAAAAAGAGGTTATATAAATATTTTATAGTTCCGGACAGCAAAAGTACATCAGTGTCTACTACCAATAAAATATTTATTTCATTACCAAGTGATAAAAGTTTTAGGAAGTTATGCACAGGGAGAAATTTGTTGGTAATAAAGGGACGAAGTATTATTGTGAGTATAATTTTAACGTGAGTCTAGTGTAATAGATTATTATTAAAAACTGTGCAATAATAAGCTTGAAGAGGTTATGGAAATTTATATGCATTAAAATAACTATTATTTGTACATAACCAACAGCTTTATAGCCGTAATTTTGTCTGGCTGACCTAAAAGTCAGATAAATTCGGTAGACTTTATTAAAGTAGATACCTCTGTAATTTGACACCCCCTTTTCAGCACTTATGTAATCTTTATTATTATTAAAATATTCCTTAACCATAAAAATGTCTACACACGCAAAACGTTGGAATCAGCCTTAACCATTTTCTAGAGAACACAAATTTTTGTGTACAGAAAATAACAGAATCAAATAAGTTAAATAACGTAAAATAACACCTGAAACGCACAGTGTACAACGAAAGCTCTTAAACTCAATATAATCGCATAACTCAGAACCAGTGGAGTGGTGTGACATCACAAATGGTTGCTCCCCGCAGTCAGCTGTTTCAAATATGTTACAAATTCGAAATAAAAAATTAGGGTTAATATTAACTCTAGTGGATTAATTTTTTCACTATATACCTACTTAAAAGGTTAAATACTTACGGAAAATGCAATAATAAATTATAAAGTAAATATCACTTAATGAGCCAATTCTATTCTTTCTGTACAGTTTTTGGAGAAATTTATGTGTGATATATGTAGATAAGATATTGAGCTAGGAGTTAGTAGATTTTCATTCTAAATATGGTAGTTGATGAAGTTACTGTCATATTAGGCATTTTTTTATCGGAAAATTTTGTTAATAACACTTGTTCGGAATTGTCCAAAAACTTTAAGTCCAAAATTTAATCAAAATAAAAAAAATTGAAATTTTGATTAAAATAATGTCCAAGTCCGAAAATATCATTTTTCTTCAAGCGTATTAAAATATTTAAATTATGTCACCAAAAACAGAAGTAGAAGTAGGACATTGTTTTACTAGTAACAAAATGTTAGTACCGAACGCCACCGTAGTGGACATTGTTTTACTAGTAACATAATGTTAGTTCCGAAAGCGCCACCGTAGTGGGTATTGTTTTACTAGTAACATAATGTTAATACCGAAAGCCACCAGTAGCGCGCTATCCATTAGCCACTTGTCATATTGTGTCAACATGTAAGACTGTAGTTTGAATATTGGTACATTTATGATAAATAAATGAATTTTTGCATTTTAATACGCTTGAAGAAAAAATAGTATATATTACACGGAGTAGAACGCCTTTTTTTGTGTTGAGCCCAGGATTTGCGGCTGAGGCGAAGCCGAAGCTGCAAACTGGGCGTTCTACTCCTAGTAATATAATATACCATTTAATGCATTTTTTTATTTAGAAAACTGTACTATGACAATTCTGTTTGAAATTAAACCCAAGCTGCCAGGTAGTTGTCAAGTAATTTGCAGTTTTTTTTTAAAATAATTATTTTTTAAAATTTAAATTTTTCAATTTTTTAATTTTGATTCAATTTTGGACTTAAAGTTTTTGGACAATTCTAAACAAGCCTCATTAACAAAACTTTCCGATAAAAAAATGCTTAATATGATTTTTTGATTTTTTCCGCATATTTTAGTATCGCAGGTGGCTTTGCATTTAGGTATCCTGTAGGAGGCGAATGTTTTTCTGGTCATATTAGATCCTAATTTGTTCTATACTTGAGTAAAATTTGATTCAAATTGCACAATAAATACAAATTTTAGAGAGGTGTTCTGTTTTTAAATGGGTCACTCTGTATATTATTACTAATTTCAACGATGGGTCCGTTGCAGGTACGTAGTATAAGAGTTTACTTTAGTGTGTTTATTATCTTCCCGACTTCTAGTTGGAGAGTACTGTTAAATTTTAAATTGTATTCCAATATGCCATTCTGCGCTTAATGTAATGCATTCAAACATTTTCTTTGACTTTTCATTACTTTTCAGTTTTGTGCTGTGCTCAGTTCTACAAAAATTATATAAATTTTTGCTATTTTTGTAATGTGATTAAATCCAAAAAGTCACTTCTAACCCTGCCAGCTTTGCTGTCAGTCGCAGATAAAGGGGGAGGGGAAGTGATATTGTTGCACCACGTTACGTCAGATTGGTTAAAGTCATAAGGTCATTTTTTTGGTTATATTTTTTAAATTTTTCATTTTTTAACTTCTTTCAGTGGGGACAACCTACTGATAAATTTTTCACAAGTTGTGGTAAATCACCCTGTATACAGATGTTTGCCTATAAATATGCATTCATATCTTGAATTTTATTATTTACTGCTTAAGTAGGTAATTTTGCTGGATGATTGTTTTAATAATTATTATTGTTTTCTTGATATACATCCGCAGGTTAATTATAAACTCTTTTAAGTTAAATTTATCAAATTTGTTTAATCAGATTTGATTTTTAGTATATAGGCAAATATAAATACTGTGTCAAAGTCACTGATATCCAAATCCCATATGCATCCTTTTCTTATATATGGATTAGTGGTATATCAGAAATTTTAAATTGATTAAGTTGTAAAACTTACAACTGTCTGATCATGAAAATTTGAAAGTGTGTAGTCAAAATATAATGTACGTTCAAGCAATATTAGTACAGTAACTGGAGGTTTTAGTTTCGGAATAATGTCATATTGAACGGATTTCGTTCATTTTTGGCAGTATAATAGTAAATGCTTCACAGAAAAATTTCTATATTGTGCGGGGGCTTGCTAATTTATAGGGGGTGGATGCCACCCCTTCCCAGGGGGTGGCACTTAAAAAATATATACATTTATTGGAGCTGATATAGAATCAAATTTTAAGAAGAAAAGGTTCTATGCAATTTTTCACATAAATTGATAGTTTATAACGACTTCAAAATTGCGATTTTAGCTTAAAAAGAGGTATTTCCAAACGGCTTTCGTCAAGTATCTCGAAAAGTATTACTTTATCGAAAAAATGTTACAGACCGATTACAGAAAGTACAAACTGGGAATTAATTATATTTTTTGTTTATTGATGTAGGATTAATAATTTCGGAGATATGTAAGTTTATATTTGGTATCCAAGTGTTTCGAAATTACCTTTAAAGTTTAAAACGCTTTTTTTTATAAAGTGCTTTAAATGAGCAAAAAAAAATTGAGCACCTAGGTAATGCTACATCTCAACGAAAAACTGTATTTGAGATAATTTTTTTAAATTACTGGCTAATTAGAGTAACAAAATGGCGACCTTTTTATATAAAAAAATATAAATGCACATATTTTTCCGTCATAACTTCTTTATTTCTTATGCTACAGGAACGAGTAAAAAATAATTTGAAAGCGCAATTAATTGTCTTTAATTTCATTTCTTAGCATGCGTGACGTAGATGTCACAGTTTCTGAGATATTTAACATTTAAACTGCATTTTTCGTCTTATAAATGTTCGGACGCCAGTTGTAAACTTTCATATCTCCGAAACTGTTAAATCTATGTAAATAAATAAACAAGCCAAATTCATTATCAGTTTATGAGCTTTATTTTTGGTCTCTACCCATTTTTCAATAAAACTAATATTTATCGAGATATTTGGAAAAGGAAAAAAAAATTACGTTTTATCGAAAATACCTTTATAGTTTAAACTGTATTTTTTTTCTAAAGCAAGTGCTGTATACAAACCAAGAAATTTGAGCATCTACATCATGCTATATATTAGTGAGAAACAGTGTTTGAAATTCCTTTTTTTTTAATTACTGGCTAATTACAGTAACAAAATGGCAACGTTGTTATTAAAAAACTGTGTAGATGCACATTGCTTTGGTCATAACTTCTTTTTTTTATGCTACAGAAACAAATAAAAAAACAGTTGAAAGCTTAATTAATAACCTATTATTCTACCTATTAGCATCCTTGACGTAGGTGTCACAGTTTCTGAGATATTTAACCTCACACTCTAAATCATTATCTTATGACTCTTGGATGCCAAATGTAAACTTAAATATCTCCGAAATTATTAATCCTACATCAATAAACAAACAATATAATTAATTCCCAGTTTGTACTTTCTGTAATTGGTCTGTAACAATTTTTCGATAAACTAATAGTTTGCGAGATACTTGACGAAAGCCGTTTGGAAATACCTTTTTTTAAGCTAAAATCCCAATTTTGAAGTCGTTATAAACTATCAACTTATGTGAAAAATTGCATAGAACCTTTTCTTCTTAAAATTTGATTCTACTTCAGCTCCAATAAATATATATTTTTTTAAGTGCCACCTCCTGAGAGGGGGTGGCATCCACCCCCTATAAATTAACAAGCCCCCGCACAATATAGAAACTTTTCTGTGAAGCATTTACTATTATACTGCCAAAAATGAACGAAATCCGTTCAATATTACATTATTCCGAAGTTTTGCATATTTTTTACCTTTAGGTACTGTACTATATAGTACACCTTTAAAGTTAATGTTTGTATTGAAAAACAGGTTATTTTTGATTAGGCATTGTATATAAGGCTGTATAGATTAAGTACGTCCTTTTAAAGGTGTTTCGTTACAATTTTTGGTCGAGTTTCTAAAAATTTAAAATTTAATTTTGATTATTGTATTTTGTATGAATACTAATATCAATAAAAAACTAAGTATTATTATAATTATTATTCTTAGATGAGTTTAGTCTATTCCGTACCACATATACATCTTGTAGCATAAAAAAAATAGCAACTGTTTAGCATTTAGGTACTGTTGCTATTACCGTTACGATTGTTTCCTTATATTATAAAATACTTACTTATAAGTTGAACTTACAATTAACAGAATCTCTCTAAATATCTAGTACATTCACAAAACACCACTATCTACGGTGAATCGTTAGCATAATGTTCAAAAGACACATTCAGGTCCACATCACTAAAATATTACTATTTTTCTAAGGCTTTGAAATATATTCATTTCTTTTATCAGCAATAAATACATTGCCAGAAAATTAATACCTCTTGTGGCCTTTTAATAAATGCAACCTTTTTAATCCCTTCAATTTCTAATATAATTAATTTCTCAGAACAAACTGGGTCAGCAGGCAGCTTGCCCCAGGTAACAAAGGTTCAGTAATTATGCAAATATCTTGTTACAGGGTGGACACAAGATCACAAAATCATTATTTTTTCAGAAAGTAGAATGAACTTTGTTTTGTTATTTACAGCAGTGAAAGCAGCATTTTTGGATTATATTGCTGAACTTCAGATGTTGATGCACGACCTACTATATTTTTTTACATCTCCACAATTTCAGAAATCATAGGGATTTTTTAATTCAAAATCTGACAGCGTTAATCAGGACATTTTACATCAAGTTTCATTTAAATGCATCAAAAGGGATTTATATTATTAGAGGTCAAAGTTGGAAGTAGTGCCATTTAATTTTCTAGTAAAAATCTAAGTACGTCTTAAAAATATATTTCCCTCGGTAAGCAAGGGAAGTAAAAAACAGGCAACCGAATGTGGAAATGGAATAATACTTTATTTTGAATAAGAACAAGTCATGAAGTTGTTTTTTCTTGCATTTTTATGAAAAACCCTTTTGAAAAATGATTGGTTTCCTTGGGTATAAAAGTATAGGATTTGGGAGATGATTTCCTATTTCTTATATTGTCAGTATTAATGCAGTTATTTCAAAAAACATGGCATGCATTACACTGAGACAGTATGTCGAAATCGGAAAAGATGTGGCAACACCATACTGTTAAATTTTTAGGTTTGCACTTAACTAATAAAAATCTTAGCTGAAAAGTTTAATTCGAAACTATTATTTCAAAGCTTGCCTCCATTACCTATTTATTTAGAAATATAATAACAGTTCTTTGTACATAAGAACTCTATATTATGCACAAGTTGAATCTCGTTTAAGATATAGTGACTGCTTCTGGGGAAATTCTACTATTGTGTTTCATATTTTTATAACACAAAAACATGTTTTAAGGTGTATTGCTGGTGTTTCAAATACCCATTCTTAAAGAATATTTTTAAAAATATGAAAATTTTAACTTCACCTTTTTTAAGTTAGCATTTTTGAATTATGAGGGTTTTTAACACTCAAGAAAATTTTATAGTAAATAGACAATATTATAATATAAATACAAGACAAAAACACAATTTTCGTGTTTTTTTGCCAAATTAAAAATAATGTCTAAATCTTCTTATTGTTTAAGGTCAAAATTTCTTAACGTGAAGCATTTTCAAGCCTACTTCATAGCAAAAACCCTACCAGACATAATGAATTCTCAGTGGAAGAGTCATAAAATCATTAACTAATTATAGGGGTCAGTTCTTCCACTTGTCATGAGACTGTAAATTTTGCATTTAACTAATTTGAGTAAGATATTCAGATGTTGAGATTAAGAGATTGCGAACTTTCAATTTGTTTAAACCAATTCAGTCACAGTTTTCTGTTACTAAATATTGGGTATCATTTAAGTGCACATTATTCTAAATACTTTAAGCATTAAAATTATTATTTTGCGCATTAAAATATGACATACCTGACAATAAATAAACATATCTATTAGGATGGTCCTTAAAAACTAACTTTTAAAATTTACCTGGGGCACCCTCTTATTTTGTTCTATGATATAAAAAAAGACTTCCATAAAAATTTCAGATTTTTAAATAATGTTTTAGAGGTCGCTACCAACTCTTGAATTTTCAAGATTATCGAGAATTTTTGCAAAATTTTTATCAAAATAAATTAAATGAACATCAAAATGACATTGATCATCAATTAAATAATAAAATAGGACAGTACATTCTCCCCCACTTTCATCTCAACTCCACTGTATTTTATTAACAACTTTTTCATTTATATTATTATATATATAATATATGTAACATTGTAATTGCTGTACTGTTGCACATAATTTCTTTTGTAACTGAATTGAATTATTAATTCCTGACGTTTTTTTTAATTTTGAATCAAGGACCATATGCATTAATTTTTCTCATGTAACTAACATAATATTAGTTTAATTATTGTTGATCAATTATATTTAAGCGTAAAGACATTTATTTTTATTCAATATCACAATGACTTTTTAGATGTGAGTTAGTATTTATTAGTGTTACAATTAATAAATTGTTTCCCGGTAAATTATTGTACTTATTGGAAAAAAAATTGTTAAATGCTTGATTTGATTATTAATTAAGGAAATATTTATTATAATGCTCAAAGCCAATGCCCATTATATTTAAAATAATGATGATTTAAATTGTCCTCCTAGATATTCTTCTGTTATTGTCAAACCTGCAGGATCAGTACTAATAAGCAGCTTTCATGAATAGCACGTGCAGGTAATCCCGTAAAACAAGTGGAAGCACAGCATGGAGTTAGAGAAAGACAGAATTACTTGCAGCCAAGAGTTTGCAGACCACTGATTTACATGCTTGAATTGTTCATGTTTAATTAACAATGCATTTTGCCTACCTTTGATTACAGCATAAAACAAAATTTTATTAATAATTCTAAAAAGTTACTTTTAAATATTTAACACATCAGAGCTGCAATGACAAGGTTTCAAACACTAAACATCAATGAATAGATTCAAATAGGTTCATTGACCTTCTCCTGTTTATAATACATTAAAAAAATAAACAATTATAAAACTACTATATCACAATGTAGCAATGCTATTTATATCATTTATCACCTTGTTAGAAGACTGTGCTAAAAATATTCTGTTTGGGATGACAAGTAAAATCTGAATGAATAAAAAATAATTAGCATATTAACTGGATTATTGTATTTTGATTTACTATATAAATATTAAGTATTACTGAAAAAAAAATGAAGAATTTGTTTCATAATGCAACTTAACCTTCAGTTCTTACTAAAACTTCAATTTTATATTTATCTTTTTGCCAAGAAAGCAGAGCAGTGACACATCATATGCTTGGCAGTCTCGTCATTCAGATTACATCCTCTACACATGCTGTTGTCTAGAACTCCCAGTATATGAAGATATTTGTTTAGTCTGCGGTGTCCCGTTACTAATCGTACATAGATACGCAGATTACTCCTAGGCATCTGGAGGCAATTTGCCTAGCTTACAACTGGGTGTGGCCAAAGCTATTCTACTGTCTGCAGCTGCTTACACCACTTAACAGTCCACGTGGTGTTTGAGTGTATAGTTCTTCAACAGGGAACTGTGGACTGAATCCGAGAGTGCTACTGCAGGTTCCGGTCTAGGCAGGGTACTTTCAGATCCCTTGGGAGTTAAAGCAACCGCTTTCTCGTTATCCTGAATACCATCATGTCCTTTCGATCAAGTCTTACAACAACTCTTTCAAGAACCGAGTACTGATCGTTTTCAAACGAATATTCTGGAAATCGGTTAAAAACTGTGGGTTGTAGATAATTATGAACGGCAAATTTTGAGTTTGCTCCCTTGCGCTTTGCCCCTCATCACCCATGTAATTTGCAAACGTTTTTGGATTCTTTTTTTATACTATTTCTATTGGCTAAAGAAAAGTTCTAATTCTGCATAAACAAGTTTTTTTTTTGTTTAACACCATTTGTTGCTGTTTACAACTCAATATACGTTACTGGATCAGATTTAAACATTTGTACTTACTTAATATAGTTGCCATAAGAATTTAAATTATACGTACCGTTAAGTCTTGCTGAAATGGCAGTATCGGTTTGGAAGGTATCTCGAGTAGCATAGTCAAGATCCACATCTTTCGCCACCATCGTCAGAATATCACCAGCTTTGAATATGAGCTTGTCTACAAAAGTTTCTGCTTGTATTTGCGAATTGGGGCTGTCAGGATTGTCTACCTTGGCTGCGACCTCTAATACTACTTCAAAACTACTTGAGAACGTCTTAAATACTCCTGAAATTATGACAAAATATTATATAATATATTGTTATGTGGATTATTATTAGATAAGTAATACAATTAATCTACTCAGTACAGATTTCTTTTAAAAAAAAATTAAACTCCGCTGAATTTTGATATGCACTATTATTTAGTCCTATGACTAAAATATTAATTGTCAAAAAGATAAGGAAATCTTCCACAAAAAAAAAAAAAAAAAAATGAGGTCTTAGGGCCAGTTGTACTATAGAGCGATCAAGATCAGTTCAACTAACTGAAGTTCAGCGCCGGTCGCAGTTCAACAGTCATTATGATGTATCAACCATTTTTAAATCTCCTTCATCTGAATCAAGTAAAATTGACTTTATCTGTTATTGGTAGACCTGCATACTGTCAAAATCTCTGACACAGATGTGAATCGGCCACAATTTTATGACATTTATGTGAACTTATGTAAACAGTTCTCAAGTTAGATGATAACACAGGCACACAAAAAAAAGTCAATCTTCTGAGATTTCATACATATACTCCCATGTATTTTTGACCGCTGAACACAATCCTGATGTCAGTATTACAAAATTAGGTCAGTATTTTTTGTTAACCACGAAAAAAACAGGCCAGAATAGGGTTTAAAATATAAATTAAAGATTTTAAATAAGTAGACCATGTATTCGATGCATTTTAGACCACTGAACCCGATCCCAATGTCAGTTTGGCTCCATCAGGTCAGGATTTTTTATAAACCCCGAAAAACAGGCTAAAACAGGCAAGAATGGGGTTCAAAATAAAAATTAAAGATTTTAAACAAGTAGACCATGTATTCGATGTATTTTTTGCGCTGAACACGATACCGATGTCAGTTTCAACCAATCAGGTCATATCTTCTAATTTATCCTGATTTATTTTCTATGATACCGTACTCTTCTGTCTTCAAATGATCTGCGTAATGATTTTCTTTTTCGTTTTATTACTTTCGTTTTCACATCCCTTTTCAATGTCTAACAGTAGTCTTCCATCATGTTAACATCCCATCGACCTTATATACGACCTTATATACGTCATATTTCCTTTATATCTTGGTGAGAACTTTCACCATGCTCTTCACTATAATCACCTAAATTTTCTGGAAACTGGTCTATATGAGAATGCAGGAAATGTAGTTTCAAATTCATTAGACAACCTAATTTTCCGAATTTTTCTACCATGTTGGATACTATTTCTTTGTAGTCTCTGCTCTTATTGTTTCCTAAAAATTTATCAACTTCTTTAAAGCTTCGCCGTATCTGACATTGTAGTGATGAATTTCTTATCTCTTAACATTTTTCTTATTCGTGAACCATTAAAAATGCCTTCCTTCAATTTGGCTTCGCTTATCTATCAATATAGTTTCCTGATTGTTTGAAACTGCCATCGGGATCGTGTTCAGAGGTCAAAAATACATCGAATACATGATCTACTCATTTAAAAACTTTAATTTATATTTTAAACCCTATTATGGCCTGTTTTAACCTGTTTTTCGTGGTTAACAAAAAATCCTGACCTGATGAAGCAAAACTGTCATCTGGATCATGTTCAGCGGTCAACAATACATCGAATACATGATCTACTTATTTAAAATCTTTAATTTATATTTTAAACCCTATTCTGGCCTGTTTCTTTCGCTGTTAACAAAAAATCCTGACCTAATTTCGTAAAACTGACATTGGGATCGTGTTCAACGGTCAAAAATACATGAAAGTATATATGTGAAACTTCAGAAAATGGACTTTTTTTTGTGTGCCTGTGTAATTGGTACATAGAAAACAGAGGTAGTGCTATTCACCAAGAAAAGGAAACTTGCAAATATAAAAAAGCCAAAATTAATGGGAATCCACTGATTAACAGGTTTTCTTGCAGAGTTGCAGACCAGCTGGCGGTCTTCTTTACCTAAGAGGGTTAAAATGGACCCAAAAAATCCTTACAGACGATGAATTATTTGCAGTTTGCAGCTGTGCGGTTGCGGTTTTTGGGTTATTATATTAGTCTGTATTTTATGCCATGAATTTATTTATTTCGTTTCATGTTGTTATTTTGTCTTTTTTTTTTTCTTTTGTAGTTTATTATCAGAATAAATATATGTTTTATTTACTTTTTTTCTAGTTTTGATACTAAATTCTGTCAAAAACAATAAAAATCTTCTCGTCACAGATCCACGTCGGCGAGTACTGTATGATAAATATGTCGCCCAGTGCGCATGGCATGGATCCGTGATGTCAAAAATGACATAAAAATATTAAATTTACATAACAAAAGACAAATACTGACTTTTTTATATAATTATATAAAAAAAAGGCTTGCTTAAAAAAACGATCCAGATTCTGGATGTGGGTCTTGACCTAGTAGCAGTGAACGTGTTGACCTAAGCTCACAATCTGTAGGGAATGGCACATAAAAAGGGTATGGGTACGAGGCATCCTGTATACCAGAGGAGACTATAACGCTAATACCTCTCCTAAGAAAGGGTACTACTTGTATCCTTCCTATATATAATTACAGCAAAAACTTCCCGAAAAGATTGAGCACGTCAAATCTAACACTCAGAAGAATTAAATCTACACTCGACCATACCCTTAGGCACACATACCACTATATTCCAGGTGGAGCTAGTGGGAATTACGGAAATGGTAATAGAAACCGCTAATGCATACATTACAGAGAAAACGTTACATATCTCTACGGACAACAGTGCAGTCTTACTTGCCCTAAATAACTTTAGGACAGAAGGCCCCCCGCATCAAATTATGGGCCCCGGTACCAAATTCACTGGTGGGCCCCCGCACCTAATAACTTATGAGCGGAAAAAATTTTTTTTGTCAAAATCTCTGGCGGGCCCTCACTACGGGCCCCTCCAAAGTCAATGGGCCCCTGCGCTTAATAATTGATGAGCGAGGGGAAGAAATTGGAAAAGAAAATTTTGCTAAAATCTCTGGCGGGCCCAGCTACTGGCCCCTCGGAAGTCCGGGCCCCTACTAGGTACCCAATAGACCCCCCCCCATACAGGGGGCATGGGACAGACTCAGAGCTGGTCCTGCAAATCAGGAAGGCCTTAGATGTGTTTGCACAAAACAACAGTATCCAACTCTGCATTCCATCATCCACTATTGGAAAGGGGATTGGATTTTGGACTGTTTGGCAGAGGGTGAGCTAGCGCTCACTTGCACTCTGGAGCCCAATTCTCGACTCATCGAATAGTACAAGGTCGATCGAATAGTAACGTCACTCGATGAAAATGCATTCTTGGGTGATCGAATGACGTTCGAATGCGAACAAATCTCGATAGAATACATCGAGCGGTCATTTACCCATCGCAAATAGGTTTAAAGCATACGTATCGGGTTAGTGAGGTTAGGATATTTCAGATGTTAAAAATTGATGAACTTTTATATTTAAATGTATTAGAGGAATTGGAAGAAGCAGAAACTGATACTGAAAATTTACATATAATTAAGAAACATGCAGGCGATCTATTTACTCAATTATCAAATAGTATGTTCCTGCAAATTTTTTGAATTTTTGATAAATTCTCTACAATATGACACCCACGAGGAGACGTACTGACTTATACTTAATTCAATCCAGCCCCTTTGCGCATCCTTATAAGAAGAACTGTCACCAAATTTGCCGCTAATTAAAAGCGGTCTTCTTCAAATATTCTAGAACGCTACGTTTTTTGTCATTCTGTGGGGCTAGGTGCCTTTTTTAAATTGTTTTACTTGATTATTCATAATTTACAAATAGGTAAACAATACTTTTTTCCCGTCACAAATAAGCTTCAAACTTTAATCATTGGATAGATTGGTTAGGTCAAACACGTGTTTCAAGTTGTAAAAAAAATCCCAGTCAATTACATTATTTCCAAGTGTTTCACGGGGCAACTGGAATAATCGGTTACGAAGGTTAATCAAGAATAAGAAACCGTGCAACTACTCGCAAAGGAACGCTTCGAATTAATTCGTGCACGAATTTATTCGATTAAGCTCGAGAATTAAGCTCCTGGCCTCGCAGGCGGGCCCATTGTGCTACCCCAGTAAGTGGTGGCATAGAGCCTCTCATTCCTCAAGCCAACCAACATTTG
This sequence comes from Rutpela maculata, assembly GCA_936432065.2. NCBI lineage: Eukaryota > Metazoa > Arthropoda > Insecta > Coleoptera > Cerambycidae > Rutpela > Rutpela maculata. Next base: position 51,693,071 of record OW386292.2, read on the forward strand.
TGAAGTATTTGAAGAGAAGGCTTGGCACCATACTCTGCCAGAAGTCCTCCAATATGGATCCTCTTTTTCCTGAGAGAGCAGGGCAGCGACACAGCACATGCTCGGCAGTCTCGTCATACAGACATTTGGGGTTGTCTATAACTCCCAGTGTATGGAGGTGTTTGTTTAGTCTGCAGTGTCCTGTTAGTAATATTACATTGATATGCAGATTACTCCTGGATATCTGGAGACAGTGTTTGCCTAGCTTACGACTGGGTGTGGTCAAAGCCATTCTGCTATGTCTGCAGCTGCTTAAATTACTCCAACAGTCCGCGTGGCTTTTGGGTGTATAGTTCTTTAGCAGAAAATGGTGGACTGAATCCGAGAGCGCTATTGCAGGTTCTGTACCATGCAGGGCGCTCTTGGATCCCTTGCGGGCTAAAGCGTCCTCTTCTTCGTTACACTGAATTCCATCATGTCCTTTCATCCAACGGAGCTGGACATCATTGTCTTGTGCGAGCACTCCTAGGACCTTTCTAACTGGCAGAACCAGCCCAGAGTCTGTCCTATATTTATTTAGGGCAAGAAGGACCACTTTGGAAAGGAGATTCAACAAAATAGTATATTAAAGTATAAGTGGATATTAAAGTCTTTAAAACGCGCGATTTTTCGAGCACGACGGCGCAGCCGGAGTGCGCGAAATAGAGCAAGTGTTTTAAAGACCAGTTATCCACGAATATTTTACGCTATTTTTTTTTATTGGTACACTTTGAAATCATAAATACTGGTATTATTACTACAAAAAATGGAAATAAGAATTAAGAATGTGACATCAGGATACCTGTCAGTGTCATGAAAATGAGAAAACAAAAATTAATTTGCAATCTGTCACATAGGATTAATGATTGTCACTACAGTTGTCACTGATTGTATATTGCTTTAAAATGAGTTCTAACATTTATTACTTAAATAGAAAAGCAGAATCGCGGTTAATACCGCAAAAATCGGAAGACGCTTATAAAAAAGAATACGACAAGTTCATCAAATGGATGGAAGAGCAAAAGGTAACAGATACAGATGAACGAGTTGTACTTGCTTACCTTTGATGTTGCCATGGTAACTTTAAAACACGCGCGTTTTTAAAACTTGGATTTAAACACTCTGAGGCGTACTTTAAATAAGCAAAATAGGATACCAAAAAAAAAAAGTTTTAAAGTTACTTTAATGTATTTTCATGTATGCTATTTTTAAGAGAATTTCCTTTAAATTTCAAAATTAATTCTACAGAAAAAAATACAAAAAAGAGTTTAAAAAGGGATTATAAAAAATTTTACGTACAAATTAAAATGCATGGGTGCATGCATTTTAATTTGTACGTAAAATTTTAAACTCTTTTTTGTATTGTTTTGAGGAAGTACCAATTGAGGATTAGAAATATTTAACACAGATAAAACTTTTCAAAGAGTAGTGATATTGCTGTAAACAGAAATTCCAATAATAAACAAAAATAGCTAAAATGACCGATTCTATTCGATATCTCAAAATCTGTAATACTAATGGTAAAACCGCGTTACCTGAAACTTACCACCATTAGAGATACTCCCTTTCTAACCTTATTTGTAGTGGCGTGTATTAGAAAGGAAGTATCTCTAACAGCGATGAGTTTAAGCTGACATCGATTGTACATATGGGTTCTGAAGATTCCCTCATCACCCTCTTTTTCTTTATCGATGTACCACACAACCTATATTATTGTGACCGACTTGAATGCGTTATGCAATTCTGCATGACAGCGAAGTGTTTAAGAATCTATAAAATTAGGTTTCGACTTATACCAGGTGCCAACTAGATCACTTTCCGGCCGCCATTTCTATATTTTTTAACGAATCGAGATGAAACTAGGCACCTATGACATTTTTTGATCCATCTGTCGAGATTGATTTTTAAACGGAACACGCTGTATATTTTTGCATTTTTTGGAATCTAGAATCATTCTGCATTTGACTATGCTAATTTTATGACCCTTCCCACCTTTTGAATTTTTTTTAAGCCAATTTTAATTTTCAATGAGTGTCCAGTGACCCATCAGAAATTGACACTTCAGAATGCGTTGTGATACATCGTCAGATTGGTATTAAAAATTACATTTAGCTGTAGTATGAACGTGATATACTTTCATTTAAAAATTTCGACCTCTCTGTGAGACAAATTAACAACAAAAAAATTCAATATGTATTTTTCTTCAATTATTTATGAATACTAGACCAATTGACCAATTTATGATGGGCCCACGGCCCACTAGATTAAAAATTAAAATTGGTTGCAAAAAATTCAAAATGGCGGAAAGGGTCATAAAATTAGCAGTCATATGCAGAATAAAATCTAGATTCCAAAAATATAAAAATATACAGGGTGTCCGATTTAAAAATCAAAAGTAGAGGTCACTTCCGGTGAAACCAGAAGTCATAGAAACTTGACAGATGGATAAAAAAATGTCGTTTTAGTATGCCCCCAATTATTTTGTCGTTTTTTAATCAGAGATGGATAAAAAAACGGGTTTTATTTTTTTCCCCAGAAAAATATTTTTTTATCAAAATGAATTGGTCATTAAAAGACCATCATTTTTATACCAAATATGTTAGGTATATTTGATTGTATTCATAATATAAGGACTTTAATGCTTTAATTTTTCTTTGATTTAGTTCTAACCTAACTTTTAGTCTAAAAGTCAGGTTAAAATTGGCGACAAATTCAAAAATGGGAAAAAAAACGGATTTTTTTTCTTCATTTTAACCCTCCCAGGAAAAAAACCATTTTTGGGAAAATTACTACCCTAACCTAGCTCTTAGTCTAAAAGTTAGGTTAAATTGGCGGTAAATTAAAAAATGGGAAAAAACGTTTTTTTTTTCATTTTAACCCTCCCAGGAAAAACCCATTTTTGGGAAAATTCCCAATGAGGGAAAAAACCCATTGCCATCTCTGTTTATAATATAAAAATTTTGTTTTTGATACACATTAATTAGAGAAAAGTGGGCTACTTTTAGACTAACAAGAAAAATAACACTTCTGGTTCAACCAGAAGTGACGTCAAGTTTTTTTTCTTAAATAGAATGACTATATTTTTTTTATGGTTTCTTATTAAGCATACAATTCTAAGAACAGTTTTTACCAATTTAAAGTTTTTTAAAAAATAAGTGAGACATGAACAATTTATAATTTTTTTCAAAATGGCCACATCATAAGAAAATTACTAAGTAGGCTATGGAAATTATTAGTAAGGTTGTAGACTTGTCTGTAAAGAACAAAATAGTTATTTGAATTACTGATAGTAGTGGAAGTAAAAAAAAAAAAAAAACACAATCGTGCTAAAGTTATGAAATCTATTCCTCCCACCATTCTCAACGGTGCTGAACACGAATAATAGGGTGAAAAAAGCACCCCCTGAAACGGTTAAAAAGCACCCCCTGAAACGGCTAAAAACCACCCCTTTCTGTTTTTGTAGAAATTTTTTATTTTTTCGTTCGTATATATAATGTCAGGTAGTAGACCGCAACCATCCTTGGGGGTGAAATCTACCCTGTCCGGGGGTGTAAAATTGTTTCTTTTTTTTCCTGTGAAAGATGTTTATCCCCCGTTTTCGAGAATGCTGATCAAGAAAAAAATGGTTTTACGCTGGTCCTTCACCCTTAAACTGTCGGAAACCACCCCTTTAATAATAATAATAATAATAGGTAACGACTTGGCAGATATTAGGGACGTACTATCATTTAATTTGTTTTTGCGCCTCTATTGTTTTCTGGGAAAATCTCGTGTCCTCGAGGTATCCGTAGTCCATCAATTTCCCTGGAGGTACATCGTGGGCATAGGGTTAGCGTGCTGATAACCCCGCTCAGATCTATCCATTTGTCTGGGAGCGATCAGTGCGATCAGATATTAGGGACTCGTATCATCATTTTATTTGTTTTTTTAAACCTGGTCGGGAAATGAACTGAATCCATCCAGTTAAATGGGGGTGGAATCAAATAACGGTTGCTTCGAACCAAAATTTTCAGATCAATTGGTTCCTGACTTCTGTTTTAAAGATTGCAATTAGGAAGTTTCCATTTTTCTCACTTTCTCGTAATAAATAGTGGTAAAAATCTAAAAAATATCTGTAATTTTTTTTTTTAATTATCTCTATAAATAAAAAAGCTATGGTCCTTCCAAGTTAAAAATGCTGCGATCATCAGGGCTGAGGGTCGATTACGTCACAATACATGATTCCGCCAACAGCGAAAGGACGCGGGCACCTTTATACTTGCTGGCAGGCACCGGCTATAAAGCTGCTATAAACTATAGCCAGCTTGCATTTGAGAGCTGAAAAAATTGCTAAAACATGCAATTTTGGCACGTTCATATTTTTCGAAAAACACCATTGGGACGGCCGTATGATGTCGCGACGTAAAGAGGAAGTCTTCCAGATAAACCTGATCGTAAATTGCACGGCGAAATTCGAAAATTCGGCTCGGCACGAACGAATCAAAAGTGACATTTTGTGACATTTCAGAAAATCGAGCACATACACTAAATAAAGGGAACATACGGCGCGCCGCCGGCATGGCAAGTCAGCGCGTTGTGTATTGTGACGTCACGGTGGACTTCAGCCGAGGCGAAGTATTCAAATAAGAAATTGAATAAGTTCGTGAGTTTTTCAGATATCATATTTTTTTTTTGTTTGACTAGTTATCTGAAAGACTACTAAATGAGGTTGAATGTACATGATATTTCTAAAATAGAAAACTTCCTAATTGTAAGGGCGGATGTGCGAAACGAAGCGGACGTATAAAATTAAGTTTACGATGTAGCGTTTTTTGTATGACTTGTCAAGGTAAATTTTGTGAGAATTATGCGCCAGAGGATGAAGATGATGAAGCAAGCATAGAAACAAACGAATCCAATGATAATAGTTATGATAATGCTGTAAACTTCCTAAATTTTATACCCGAAGTCTATATTTCCGATCATGAATTGGAAACCGATGATGCGTGCGATGAAGAAGAAGGCAACATAGCATTGAATTCGTGGAATATGAGCCATGTCCCTTTGCAAGCACCCTAGGTTATATTAATGTCGTGTAAAAAATATATTGTACTCAAAATCGTGTCCTGTATATAAAATTTATTAAAAACAGAAATTTTTACCAATAGTATTCTCTTCCTTATATTCCGTTTTAAGGAACATGAATTTCAAATCCTTGCGAGGATATATTCATTTTTGATGAGGATGTAAAACGAACAAATGGTGGCTTTGAAACCACCCCCTCTCAATATACAAATTAGAAAATAAAAAAACAAATTTTCCGCCCCCCGCCAGGGGGGGGGGGGGTTCTAACCCTCTCAGGATGCCACAATTCACTCTTACCATTGTCCTTGAACAGCATCCTCGAAAACGGGGGTAAACGTCTTTAACAAGAAAAAGAAACAATTTTACACCCCCTGACAGGGTAGATTCCACACCCGAGGGCGGTTGCGGTCTACTACCTGACATCACCTTCCACCATCTGTTATATCTCCATGAAAAAACAAAGAATCCCTGCAAAAATAGTCGATGACAAGCTGTCATATGAGAAATAAGCAAAAAGGGGTTGTTTTTGGCCGTTAAAGGGGGTGCGCATGACTAAAAACTTCTTTACCCTGTTACTAGTGTCCCTATTCCTCCACCCCGCCCTCGAAAACGGGCGAAGGAATAGGGTTCATAACTTTAGCACGATTTTACATACTCTCCGACTCCTTACTTCCACTATAGGTACTATAGTCCTATGGAAAATTTCTTAATGGAACCGTGCTATTTTCTTTTATTAATCAGAAATAATGATTCATAAACTTTATTTTTTTCGCCATTAATCATTTCTTAATGATATCCTTCGTAATAATAAAGGTATTTTCAAAAAGTAAGTGCCAACTGATAATTTTAATAAGGTACCTATCTATACTTAAATCCAAAATTGCAGATAGCCATGAAAATGATAGGCATTCGCAACAACTGAATTATTCTTGACATTACTCACTGATTATCTGAAGTAGGTATATTGAATTTGTTATAAACAAGCAAATTAATATAAAATAGCTGAAAAATATTAAGAGATGGAGAGACTTAACGTAATTCAACTAGAGCACAAACTCTGTATGGACAGAAAGATCCAGAAAGCAGTGGCGGAATTAAACAGTGTTCAGGGGAGCCCACCAACATCAGCCGAGATATTGTATTTCAGACTTGTTATGGTAAACGTTCCTTTACTTTTGTAATAGGTACCTATCCAATATACCTACAATTTGCAAGTTATACTTGAAAAGTTCCTAGTTTTGATAATTCTCTGATATGTTTAGTGGAATATAAAATATATGACTATTTTAAGATAATTACTTTTTATTCTCATTCCTGTATCTACTTTTTTAATAGATTTTTGCACCTACTGAGGGCCACTACCAGAAAGAAGGTAACCTCCGAGAAACTATTTCCCCCAGTGGGAGCATCAATTTAGAACTGAACCTGATATAGCAATTGAAGAGATTTATTGTGGATGAAGAAACAGAAATTAATGTATTAGCTTTAGTACATACTGACCCAACTATTTCGATAAGACAAATTGAACATGAATTACCAGTTTTCAAAGAATCAGCCAGGAAAATTTTAAAGAAACACGGTTGTTGTTCTTATAAATATGAATTGCTTCAATTTTTGTATGAGAATGATTATCAACGAAGAATAACCTTTTGTAATTGGTTATAGTTCCGTCAATTAAGAAATGAGAATTTTTATCAAAAACATTTTGTTCTCTGATGAATCGAGATTTACAAATCTTGAATTATTTAATCGGAACAACGTTCGATATTGGGCAATTGAAAATCCTCATATTATAAGACAGGGGCGGTTTGGCTTCAATGTTTGGTTAGGCGTACTGGGCGACCATATCATAGGTCCAATAATATTTGATCTAACTGGACTAAGGTATCTAGAATTTCTTCAAAATATAATCATTCCACAGATTATTCAAATTTCCCATACCAATATTGACGAGATTTATTTCCAACAAGATGGGGCTGGACCACACAATGCTATTATCTTTAGGTATTTATCTAAATAAATTGTTTCCAGATTGTTTAATTGGGACCCATGGGCCAGTCAGATGGCCTGCAAGGTCTCCTGGCTTAGCCCCAGTCGATTTTTTTTATTTAGGCGCATTTGAAAATAGAGTCTACGCAACTGCCTCAACCACAAGGCAAGACCTGGAAGAGAGAGTTAGACACAAAATTGCACAAATAAAACCTCAACAACTACAGAATGTTGGACGTGCACCAATAAGTCGCGCTACTCTGTGTATTAATCAAAACGGTGTACAGTTTAAACAATTTTTATGATGGTTTATTATAATTTAGGTTTTAAATCATTTTGTTATTTTATTTATTCATGGTTGTTACGTTTTATTAAAATTATTTTCTTGTTTAATTTGTGTTTACCTTTTAAAAATAATTTTATTATTACGAGAGATATCATTAAGAAATGATTAATTACCAAAAAATTAAAGTTTATGTATCATTATTTCTGATTAATAAAAGAAAATAGCATGGGCCCATTAAAAAATGTTCCATAGGAGATCAGGTCGGACACGGCAAGGATCGATCCCACCGCCAACCGTCGATCTCGACGGCAAACCACAACCGCCTAGTAAAGTCACATTGTTTTGAGCCTTTCGACTCTCGGACCTCCCAGAGATATCGTTACCACCTTCGACTAGAAAGGATACGGCCTTAGAGGTGTTCAGGCATAATCCCACGGATGGTAGCTACGCGCCACCGCCTGCTCAAGCGAGTGCGTGAACCAACTGTCCGGACCTGCGGTTCCTCTCGTACTTAGGACGACTACTATCGCAAAGATGAGTCATCAGTAGGGTAAAACTAACCCGTCTCATGAAAAACCTAAAAATAGTCGTAACTATCAGTAATAATAACTGTTTTGTTCTTTACACACAAGTCTACAACCTTACTAATCATTTCCATACCTTACTTAGTAATTTTACCTACTTAATAATTTTCTTACGTTGCATTCATTTGACGTGGCCATTTTGAAAAAAATTAAAAACTGTTCGTATCTCACTTATTTTTTGGAATTTTTTAAATCGGAAAAAACTGTTGTACTTAGAATTTTATGCTTAAAAAAAACAATCAAAAAAATATGGTCACTCTATTTAAGAAAAAAAAGTTGTTTACTTGTTTACATATACAATAAGTCAAAAAAATTATAGATATTGTAGGGTTCGGCAGTGTGAAAATGACAAGAAAAAATGAAAAATATAGCGGTTCATGTCTTAAAGGACAAAAAAAAAACAATTGGTTAAATGTGTCAAAAAATCCTTTGTAATAGTAAGTAGCCAAATACAGCTCCTTTAATTAATAAAAAAATAAATTGTGAAGAAAAATGTATTATACCTATGTAAATACAATAAAGTTCATGTGTGCTTGCTTTTGTCCCTTTGCAGAAACATTTAAGTTTTTATTTTCTCTTCGTCGATAATTTCTACCTAAATTTTATTTTGTGAAAATCGTCTTAAGTGGGATGATTGTATGTTAAAAGAAAATATTTTTATTTGCTTTTCTTTCGGTTTGTCAATGTCAGACAAATGTAAAATTTGCATTTACAATAGAATCTTTTTCAATTAGATGTTTGGGTCATTCTCAAGAAAACGTGCATTTTGCAGTACCTTCCCCATAAAAGTTCAGTTTTAAAAAAAATTAGTTTTCAGTCTTTAATATTTAGTAAGTACAATCGGAATAATATAAATAAAATATTTTCTTCGAATTAATCATTTTTTTTGTTTTTATTTCATAAAGCAGAAAAACGATCTCGCATATATGCGAGATCGTTTGTTAACAGCCCTTACCCCAATGTATTAGACTTTGACCTGTCAAAAATTATATAGATTTAAAAGAAAGAAGAATCGTCTTAAAAATCTCAAAAAGTATTGATTTTTAAAAATATGGTACTTTAAAAATTAATTTATCTTGAAAACACTACTTTATTAAGTGTCTCTAGTAAGTATTCTCAATTTAGTTAATACGTTGATTTTACTGTTTAGAATCGAGTGGTGGTGATGACCTCCCTTAAATGTAATATTTTATTTTACCAGTTCTAGCTCTGGATATGAGTGAGTAATTAGTGCTATTTTTTATTGGTTTGGAGCCAAAATGATTATATGCATAGAAACGATAAGCATAATGGACACGTTTAGGGAATGCAACCGCTGAGAATAATCACTCAACCTGATTACTTTTTGATTCTAGTCAATTGTTGTGAGTTCGCTAAGCGGTGTAAAGCAAGTTGATAAAAAATGTCACTACGAGTTTAGTCAAATATATGCAATATGTTATTTATTTAGTTATTAATTGTTTGATATTTTGTTAGAATATATATTTTTAAAATGGCGCTATTTCTCAAGTCCATTATCGGTTTCTTTGTGGAAAATTTAAATCGAAACCTGACCTGCGTTAACCTCACTTATGTTATTTTTTTGGAACCCGCAAATAGAAAAGTTGCAAAATACAAAAAACTAGTTTTTTGTGTCCTTATAAGAGGATAAGCTCTTAAAATCTACTAACTTTTACTACCTATAATATACCTACCCAACTTTTTTACTTCCTTCTCACTTTCATTAAAGTTTTTGTTTTTACTTGGTACATTTGTTTTTCTTTCTGTTTTTTAATTTTTGTTTATTTTAGGAGACTAAACATTTAATTTTTAACTTCAACTTTTATTACTTAATCATTATATCTTACTTTTGATACTATGTTTCTCACTTGCGTTAACTAGTATTAAAAAAAAAAATTGTCTTTTTTAACAAAACTAATTAAGTTTAAGCTCAACCGCTTACTTAAAATATCTATTTAATAATCTTTACGTTCTAATCTGAATGTTATATTTTATATTTGAAAATAAATAAGTATATTATTCTTAAAATTGCTTTCTGCAAATGCACGTTTTTGTGACAATGATCTGTTTAGCACCTTCAACATATAGTAAAATATCAATGTTCTCCAAGTTCATTTTTTAACTAAATTATAATCAAACTTGTCTAATTTGTGGCTATGACAATATTAAAAAAATATCAACGCCGAGATCAACACTTATGGCAATCATTTTTAAATTTAGATTGCTCCATCTATAGGAGAATTACAGTGCCAATTGATGGCAAAATGACAATATTTATCAGGTCTGTCAAACATGTACATCGAGCATATTAGACATTGAGGGGTTAAAAAACTTTTCATACTCTTTTTACTTCAATGACTCATACCTTTCTGCATACAAACATTCCAAAATTCGCAAGAAACACATGTAAATACTAAGAAAAACTGAGAATTATAATCAATGTCGAGAAGAGAAGTTCTATAAAAAAATGCGAAAAACCTTTCAATAGTACTGCGAAAAAATCGAAAGTAAAACTTTGTAAATGCACATTTTATACCTCACGACACAAGTAGAAAAATCTAGGTTTTTAAGAAATATCAGTCTGTCTGTGCCTGTTAACACATTTTTAACATTTTTCTTAGAGAATAGGAGGATAAATAGTGAGTATGGAGGGAAAATATATAATTATGAACGCATACACAGACACCACACATAGCCGCTGAATTGCTCGCATGAATTTTTACGTGCCTTTACTGTATTGTATTTATTACAGGTACACCTATCCACATTTCAGCTATATCCAATGGATTCCTTATACATTTGTTAATGTATTGGAAAAGTTCCAGAATTTAGAAGAAAGTAAACCAATTTGTGTTTGAACATTCGAAAAGTATCCATTTTATCCGAAATAGTGATATTTTATTTTTTCCAATGGTTCAAATTCTCGACAAGTTACAGCCTCCAATATATATGTTTATCAAGAAAATCATCAAGCAAGGAAATTAAAATGATTTTGTGAATCCACGTTACTACAACTTAATAAACCATAATAATCATGAAGCGTACGTACTTTTTAACAGTTCTCAATGAAGAAAGAATTTTTTTTTAGGGATTTTATTTTTTTCTATATTTTTTATTGCGACGATTGCGAGTTCGGGCCTGATAACATATAAGTATATTTTTCCCATCCATCCTTTGCTTGTATCGTTTAAAACAAAAAAGCATTGGAAAGCTATGATTTTCATTTTTTAAATGAACCAACATTCATATTAGTGCAGCAGAATTAGTGAAAAAAAGACTGAAATTTATTGTAAATCGTTTCAGGATGCCACGTGGATTAAACGATAGGAATTTGGTCCACTTTTTGACCGCCGGAACATTGTTTATTTAACGATTTATTGTTGAAAAATTCAAAAAATCGACTTTTTTTAAAGATAACTCAAAGACCTTTGACGATAGGTTCTTCAATTTGTAGATACTGTTAGAACTTTGAAAAACGGTGAATTTGAGAGTTGTTTCGTTTGAAACGCTTGAAAATTTGTTTAAATAATTGCAAAAAACCGCGAAAATTTTAGCAATTTGCAAATATTTTTCATTCTTTAACAAAAGCACTTTAGTGCTTGAAACTTTGATGAAGTATGTCTTTTATTACCTCAAAGTTATCCCTAAAATTTCACAAAAAAATTTTAATTAGTTTAAGAGATATTCAATTTGTTTATTAAAAACATGAATAATGTAAAATGCAAATTCACCCAGTTTCCGTTGTCGTAGAGTGTTGATCTGGACATAATTTTTTTTGTTGAGACTTAAATTTTATGTTTTCATTAATGGCAAATCAAATTTGCATTATTTTCAACTTCAAAATGGCGTTTGAAAAAGTGTCACATTTTGAGGTTAGGTTTTTTGCTAATAACTTTTAAACAAATGAAGATTTTGCAATATCGTTCTCATATCTTTGCTGCTGGGGTCTCTTCACACATTTTCAAAAAAAAAAAATGACTGTAGCCTTATTAGAAGCCGAGATGATTTTTTTTTTAATAAATTCGTAAAAAAATTTTTAATAAAAAATAATTGTTTATAACAAATTATTGTTTAATTAGGAAAAAATCGACATGACAGATATTCCGTACTTTTCTAAATTCACCGGTGGACGCACCGGGTGAACAAAATACGAAGCTGATTGGCTATGCTTTTCAAAATAGCCAATCAAATAATGTTATTGCTTACCGGTACGATCCACCGGTGAATTTAGAAATCTGCCCATTATTATTTCATCACGCTACCCCAAATTAAAAAAAAAGTCAAAATCGGAGAAACGGTAAATTTTTGGTTGACAGATTTGAACTCGTCTCGATCATTTTATGAACGTGTTACAGATATGACTCATGCTTCTCACTTCTGTTCTGACGCTGATTTGAAATTAATTATTGTTATCGTTGTAAATTGAATTTTTTCCCCCAAACTCAGCTCTGTTACAAAGATAGACTATTAAACTAGTTGTTCGCCAAGTTTCAGCTGTTAATGTTTATTAATAAACAAATTACGAATTTATTAAAAAAAAATCATATCGGCTTCTAGCAAGGCTAGTCATTTTTTTTTTGAAAGTGTGTGAAAAAACCCCAGCAACAAAGATATCAGAACGATATTTCAAAATCTTCATTTGTTTAAAAGTTATTAGCAAAAAACCTAACCTCAAAATGTGACACTTTTTGAAACGCCATTTTGAAGTTGAAAACAATGCAAATCTGATTTACCATTGATGAAAACATAAAGTTTAAGTCTCAATAAAAAAAATGGTGTCCAGATCAACCCTCTACGACAACGGGAACTGGGTGAATTTGCATTTTACATTATTCATGTTTTTAATAAACAAATTGAATATCTCTTAAACTAATTAAAATTTTTTGATGAAATCTTAGAGGTAACTTTGGGATGATAAAAGACATATTTTGTCAAAGTTTCAAGCACTAAAGTGCTTTTGTTAAAGAATGAAAAATATTTGCAAATTGCGAAAATTTTCGCGGTTTTTTGCAATTATTTAAACAAATTTTCAAGCGTTTTAAACGAAACACCTCTCGAATTAACCGTTTTTCAAAGTTCTAACAGTATCTACAAATTGAAAAACCTATCGTCAAAGGTCTTTGAGTTATCTTTAAAAAAGTCGATTTTTAGGAATTTTTCAACAATAAATCGTTAAATAAACAATGTTCTGGCGGTCAAAAAGTGGACCAAATTCAGGGTCATGTTCGTAATCAATAAAACTATCGTTTAATCCACGTGGCATCCTCAAACGAATTACAATATGCATATTTGCTAATTCCACTGGCCTATATGGATTGAACAAATTCTGATTTAGTGACATGTACTTCAGTGCGTCGGTGTCACAGTCATGCGTATTCAAGCGCGTGTATGCATGGATCTCGCTCCGAGTTAATGTTACACTTGACTATTTTTTTCCGGGAAAACCGTGGCTTTAGCGATAAATTTTGCTAGGACATTTTTTGTTCATAAATACGTGATCTATCCATTTGTATTTTTTATTTTTCCCAGCTTGACTTAATTTTAAAATTTTGAAAAAATCAATGAAAAGATTTTTTCGCTTTTATTTTTTATGTTCTGCATCAGAGCGAACTGTAAATTTTTCAGGATATTATTCTATACACTTTCACGAACTCATTAAAAAAAAAATTATTCCTTTCGCAAGTTTTTGTGGGTAAATGCCTTCATCGACTGGGCTATGCATCAGTCATAACAATTCCAGATGTTTTATTGAAATTTCATAAATGTGTAGCCTGTTTAACATAGTTTCACAACAAAAGTATGCAATAAACATGAGGGCAACGGTAATTTCTTTAATTTGAAATATTTCGCCAAACTACTATTAATATCATACAAACTTCATATCATAAAAACACAAATATGCATATGCAAGTGCGATTCAATAACATTTTCATGAACGATAATCTTACTATTATTGGTGTGCCTATGTGTAACGTCTACGTAGAATTGACAAAATAAAATTTTCAGGGCATGCCAGTTATGTAGGACTATTAACATTAATAAGTAAATATTCAATGTAAGTTTGTAAAGTACCTTCCCAAACAGCTCCTGACGCGGTTTTAATACGAACAATATTGCCTACTTGGCTAGTTGCGGCATGCATAAAATGCGCATTATTGTAGACCCCTTCTGCAGCTATAGATCTAGCCCTCTGGGTCCTGAAAAATAAAGGAATACTAATTTTAAAACAAAAGAACAATATATATTCTAAAATTTAATGAGGAACCTACCTCATTATTGATCATTACTGTATAAGTATACAAAATCAAATTAAATTTACAATATGATCTCGCATAAAATATTTCTTACAAACTCGCTTACAAATATACGTAAATGTATTAATGTTTTTCATTTTCCTCCCTTACAGCGAAAGTAAGATGTTCTGAAAATCATCTGCATAGATATTTGAAGACAGTCATTGTTATTACTGAAAAACTAAACAAAATTACATGAAAAACATGAGGAAAAAGGGGTGAGAAATCTAGATATATTTGCCAGACACATGCTTTGTTTATTTTGATTTTGTTTGTTTAGAAGTAGATCTTCTGATTGTGTGTGAAATTAATAAAACTCATTATTGTGCATTAATCGTATTTTTGTTTTTAAAATGTTACTAACCTTACAGGGCCTCCCCGATTTTTTCTTTTGTTGTTCATGTCACCGCTACCGTAATGGCCGGGATCCCTATTTCTCGTGGGCACCGGAATTTTGAAGAATTTTCTATAAACACTTTAAAAAAGAACACGAGGTTTACGAAAAACCTTTAAATTTTCACCCGTTCACGAACAAAGATTTCACCAAATACAAAATGGCCTAGTGACGTAACCGTAGAACGCGTTTTTCTTTTGTTTTTACGATCACATTCGAGTGATTTTTCTTTTATCACATTCAGACAGTGACACAGTGTCTGATTTTATTGAATTTCGCGTATGGATTGTTTAAAAAATTGATATTTTTGATAACAAACAAACGTGTAACCAGCATTTGCAGGTATGTCTGTCAAGACTGACAAGACATACTACGCGTGCGCGCTGGCGCCATTGAAGTTTTGTTGCATTTGTTTTGTGGCGGCAAATTTTAGTGTATTCAAATAATCGATAAGTCTGAGTGTGCGTAAAAATTCAAAACGAAATACAGTTGGTTCTCATCTCTTCATCCTAATTTAACAACCTGTTGTTTCAGTTATTTTAATTTGTGCTAACTATCTAAATTAAGGTAAGCTAAAAAGTGCATATTTTATAGGTATAGGCACTGTTTTATTCTGAATACTATTTTTACTGTGACTTGTAATAAGTGTCTGTTACTTTGTCCTTTAATATGTTATTGATTATATTACATTTAAAAAGATAATAAATGAACTGTAAATAAATTTAACAGTAGTTGGTTAGTAAATATATACATAATAAACTGGCATTATACAATTAAATGCTTAGTTTTACAAACAATTTAGGAAGTAATGCAACTTTATTTGTTTTCGAGACCTGACAGGTAAACAAGTCAGTCACAGACCTATAGGTTTGTGGTTAGTGTGGTTACCTACTTGTTCTACATGTTTAACGCATGAAAATCATCGATCTTTTTCAATCATATCTTTCTTAAAAAAATTTAAATCTCGTAGCCTTGCAAGTGATGAAATAAGTATTTCCTCTAATTTTAACAACTACCTACGAGAAGTAGGTAGGTACATAATTAAGTAGGTATAAAATATTGTAGGTAGGTAGTCGTTCGAAAATTTTACGTGTGCACTGTGCATTGGCGATTCCAAAACCGAATCAATGTAACTAACACTAACAGTAACAAACATACATTTTTTAGATAGGTAGGTACAACGTAATTGTACACACGATTCATACATAAGTGTTTTCCCAAAAAGGTCATAACCAATAGAAGAAATAAGTTATATTCGGAAAGTAGGTACTTCAGAAAGAACTTTCTACTTTCTAAGAGCATTATAAAGAAAACTATTCAACTATTGGTCAGGGATGAAATGGCTTTTCATGCTATTTATTTGTTTATATCCGAAAAACAGATCATAGGTAGGTATATTAGAAATTTTCACCGAAAATCGAATGTGTTTGAAAAGCTTCTGTCACCTAAAGTTCAGGAACGGCGTTATCGAAAGGGGGTGATAGTTACTTTAAACGAGGTACTAGATTTTTTTTATCTTGTATGTATTGTAGAGAGTATGTAGAATCCAAGTTTTAGACCTCCAAACCCTTGGCAAATTTTTGTGTGGACGAAAAAAATCACGAATTTTTTACACTTTTTTCAGTTTGTGGCCTATAACTTAAAAACAATGCATCCAATCGAAAAGTCATCTATTATCAAAATAAAAAAGCATTAAATTTCGCATTGAATGAGTACCTCAAAGTTGAAATTTCATCAAGAGTTACGGGCGTAATTGGCAGTCGAATAACAACAATTTTTACCAACAAGAGTATTATTGCATTTGATCGGCACATTTCTAAAACCCGAAATATCGCTCGTAGAGAAGAAATTTTCATATCATTGTGTTAGTGAACGAATTCTGAACAACTTTCAAAATGTCCGTCAGTCCGTCCGTCCGCCTGTCTGTCCGTCCGTCCGTCCGTCTGTCCTTCCGTCTGTCCGTCCGTCACGTTTCTTGTAAGCACGATAACTTAAGAAAGAAAAATCCGATTGTATTGGGAAAGTAAGTATATGTTAGCTAGAGGAAGAACCCTATTATTTTTGAAGAAAATCAATCAATAAATAAGAAAGTTATTAATCATTTAATTTAAAAAAATATGTTTTCTTAATTTTTGTCGCTTGCACTTAAATAGAAATCTTGCGAAATGTTATCTCTATAATATGTATTTTTTGTTTATGCATTTTACTGATATATAATAATATGTTTAATGCGTTGAAATATGATTCGCGATAGATATATATTACAAACATTCAATTTTTGTAGTGATCTCTGACGGTCCGTCCAGTGGCTAAAGTTTTGCTTTGCAATCCAAAGTTCCCGTGTTCGAATCCTAGTCAGGTTGGATGTTTAAAAAATTTTTTTTCATATATTTTTTTCACAACAAAGTTGATATGACAAAATTTAGGATGTCTAAAAACTAACATTATTTACAAAAAAACTGCGAAGAGTATCCTATACCAGGCGTTGCCTATCTTCCGGCAGCTCCCCTAGCCACACTTCCTTCTATGATAACTTACCCCTACCCCCTTACTCTTACACTGAGAAAATCCCTTCAACTAAAAATGTTAGTTGGGATTTTCTTAGTTACTATAAATAAATTTCCATGTAATTTGTGTTGCAGTAATACGGCCTTGCTATTTACCACTACTAAAAAATCTATTTTTCCACCTAGTAGCAATAAATAAGAATATTGTAGCTACAATTAAGTAAGTGTGTTATTCTCTTTATTTAATAGCCCAAACTTGTTACTGTTAAAATATTTCTATTTGGAACAACTAAAAGTAAATATTTAATTTACTTTGGTTTGTGACAACTAGTTGGACATTTGTGATAACTAAAAGACAACTGCATTTTTATTAGCTGTAACAAAATAAGTAATTGTAGTAATAATAAATGTTTGTAATTTTATATTCGGCTGCTTCCGACATTTTAACGATCTCGATCTAGTCGGCCATTCCCCGCCATTCTGCCTTTGCTCGTCGAAGTGTTAGGTCGTGTTTCTCTTTACATCAGAATGTTCAAATTTGTGAAATATAATGGGTTGGAATTCAAATGGCATAACTTTCAGAAAAGTATAAATTTTTTATACAATGTATACAATAAATAAACATATTTGTTCTAGTCTCTTAATTATAAAAAATATTTTGCAAATATTTCATTGACCATAGTAGAGATAGGCAGGTACCGGTGCGGCGGCCACATTTTTGTACCATTTTTTCGCAAATTCGATAAAAATAAAATCACTATAATGCTATGACGCCTTAATAGTCATTACCCAAAATATAATAAAGGTTCCTTGTTTCGTAATCGAGATATGAGGATCTCAAATTTCACCAGCCGCCGCTGCACTTTTATGCTTCTATTTTACTATTTCTTACTAATAGTGGCAAAGTGGCGGTTGATGAAATTTCAATATTTTTTTTCTCGTCTGTGGCGCATGGGGCCCATACGAAATATGGGAAATAACATCTAGAGTAGCACTTCTCTAACGATCCCTAAAAAAATTTTGAAATAGCAGTTTGCGAAAAAAATTTTCAAAATTCGGTTGACTCCAGTTTAATTTTTTTTTTGTCATATATATTTTACTCTTCATAAAAATACAACAATAGGTTTTGGAGTTTATGAAAATATTTTCATTATTAACTGAAATACAATGAACTGAAATTTTGTAATTTACAATTTAACAAATTACAAAATTTCAATTCGTTGTATCTCAGTTGGTAATGAAAATATTTTCATAAACTCTAAAACCTATTGTTGTATTTTTATGAAAAGTAAAATGTATATGACAAAAAAAAATATTTTAAACAGGAGTCCCTAGATCAGGGGGGGAAACCGAATTTAGAAAAATTTTTTCGCAAACTGCTATTTCGAAATTTTTTAGGGGTCTTTAGAGATGGAAGTGCTTCTCTAGATATTGTAATTTGTTAAATTGTAAATTACAAAATTTCAGTTCATTGTATTTCAGTTAGTAATGAAAATATTTTCACAAACTCTAAAATCTGTCGATGCATTTTTATGAAAAGACAAATGCATATGACAAAAAAAAATAAAAGTAAACAGGGGTCCCTAGACCCAGGGGAGGCTAGCAAATTTTCAAAAATTTTTTCGCAAACTGCTTTTTCAAAATTTTTTAGGGGTCATTAGAGAAGTGCTTCTCTAGATGTTATTTCCCAAATTTCGTATGGGTCCCATGCGCCACAGACGAGAAAAAAAATATTGAAATTTCACCAGCCGCCGCTGTTACCACACCTTACTATATATTTTAGCCACAACTAAAAAATATAGTTGTGACAAGACTTTGTATTTCTTGTGACAACAAAACCATTTATTATTGTAACCAAACGTATTTAATAAGTGTTTAGTAACAACTAAAAAATGTAGTTGTCATAACATTTTTCATTTGTTACAGTAACTAACAATATTTGATAAGTGCAACTAGTTGATTTTAACTAAAATTATTTAGTAATGGCTACTAAGAACTTCTAACAAATTGAATTTAATTACGACAACAAACCTACCGTCCTGTCCTCTATTTTATTAGGAAAATTTGCTGTGGTTATGAGTTTTTTAGTTGTGGTTACAAATATTTTTCCTCAGTGTACCTTTCCTCAACTTTACATATTTCCAATCCCTCTTTCTCCCCATTTATGTTTGTACATTTTTGTTCTTTTATCTTTTTTGTTATTTTTGTTCCTTTCTCTAAATCCCCTCTAGGCCGAAAACTTACCTAAATCCTAATTTTTTAAACCACAATTTTATTTCAACCCTACTTCCTTGTCGGCGATCACACCACAAGGTCATTGTGTCGAACGGGTTTTGTCGTTTAGTTGTGTCCCCCGTATCAACAATCAAAATTACGAAGTGCCCTCGCTTACGATTTTAGTTTCTCAGTGTTGTGTTTATTTTAAGCTACTTTTAGGCCCATGTGGACAAAATTGTAAGTTTTTAAGTCTACCCGTGGCAGACAGGAGATTCTACCCCCCCCCCCCCCCCCCCCCCCTCGAATTTACTTCCAAGCCGAACCGGACCTATTTCGCCCAGCCGCACACTCACCTCGACGATGGTCGCCGTGGTTGTCTGGCTAGCTCCGGACTAGGATCCGGTGAGGCACATAAATGTATAAAAACTGTTAATAAATTGTTATTGATTGATTTATTGCTTTGCAATCCAAAGATCCCGTGTTCGAATCCTAGTCAGGTTGGATGTTTTTTTTTTTCAATTTTTTTTCACATATTTTTTTCACAACAAAGTTGATATGGCAAAATTTAGGATGTCCAAAAACTAACAATATTTACAAAAAAACTGCGAAGAGTATCCTATAGAATGTGTAACAATTATATAAAAAGCTCAACAGTAAATTGGCGAAACTTGTTACTTAGCTTGTTTTTTTATTGGTTCTAATAACCACGCTGATAAAACAATTCGTCATCGCTACCTAGGAAACCTCTAGTAGTGCCTATAGTAACTAGAGGTTTCAACTTCGAAATAATGTCATATGAATTATATTTCGTTCATTTTTGGCAACTCAATAGTAAATTCATCAAGTAAAAGTTTCTGTATTAAGAGAGGGTTTGTTTATTTATAGGGGGTGGATGCCACCCCTTTTCAGGGAGTAGCCTTTTTTTTACTTCCACGTCCAGTGGAAGTGTAGTAATGACAAAAAAAAATTAAAATTTTTATTGTCAAATAGGCTTAAAATGTCATGAAACGTCGAGATTTTAAGTTTGAGTGAAAAATAAATTCTGTCTGTCTGTCGGTCTGTCTGTAACTTTTTTGTGCGCACGTTTACTCTGGAACCGATTAAGATACTGACTTGAAATTTGGTACACGTATGTATTTTAACGAGATCTGGAACTAGATTATATTTTCATCTTGTTCCGTCGAAGGGTTGGGGGGTAAATTGGAGTAAATGGGGGTAAATAGGTAAATGAAGCAGGTAAGAGTCAATAAAATTGGTATTTAGTATATACAAGAGAAGCTAAGGTCTCAAAAAATTTTTTGGCATTAGCCACCCCCACCCCATTATGATGAGAAAATATTGTGATTTATTGTGTGCACAAGAACCAAAAACCTCAAAATATTTTTTTACTTCATCCACCCCCCACACCCACTATCACCACCCCCACCCCACTACCGATGTGGAGTATCGTTTTATGGGTTTTTGGGATAGAGGATTTCAATATAATATTATTAAAGTTCCAAACAATTATTTCCACATACAAAATTTTTTCGTTGTGAGAGACTTGAATAGAAAATCTGGATGTGGAAGTAGTGATTCCTTGGGCAGCGGTTTTTTGTACATTATGCGTGTGTGCAGTCGTCAAGTCGTCAAGTGGTATACAAATCTTTTCAAATCAACATTTTATTTCTGCAAGTAAACAGTAGATGGCGTCCTAAATACCAAAGACTAGGCACAAGTGAAGCCGGGTGGAGACCATAGTTTATTTTATAAATCGCATAGATTAAAAGAAAGTGTTTTAGCCGCCTTTCATATCACCTCAATGACCCTCTAGGCTAGGAGACCTAGATTTGTCTGAGTAAAGGAGACGGAGCCCTACAGTTTACAGTGGATTCCGAACCACGTCTTGGGGAAAATTTACTATAAACATTTTATTCGCCATGTGGGGCTCGAACCCACTTTGTTAGGTAAGCTCAGAGTGCAAGCTATATAGACGCGCCAACTACTGAGGTACCCGCCCCCCCAGGCCCCCGCCCCAGGTGTATTTATTTTTAAAATAGGTAGTTAAATAACCTAGGTATAAATTAATGAATGTATTATTCATTTATTACTGAATGCTGGGTTCAATGTGCGTCCAAATTTGAAGAGGTGTATTAATAGGACGCTTCAGAGGTCAGTACAATGGCCTCTGGCATTTGGTGCGTGGACTACCTATAGAGATCTATATTATATTAGTAAACACTAGCGTCTAGCCTCCGATATATCAATTATGTCCGGCAAGCGCATGCCCAAATGTTCTCTATCGTGTGGAACTTTTAAAATACATTTTATACAGTGGCGTAACAGAAACTAAGTGGGCTCCCCGCAAACGTTTTCAGGGGCCCCCCTCTCTATAACGAGTGGAGAATGATAATTCTTATCTTCATTACTATTAGGTTCAGGTTTATGAATTTTTAAATTAGTTAATCGTGTGATAATTTAATTAGGGTTCAATAATTATAAAAATAACATTATTTATGAATTTAATTCATTGAATTATGAAAGGAAATACATATCTGTGAAAAGCAAAGCTGGCCGCAGAGTTTTGAATGGGGGTCGGCCATCCGTCAATGTGCCCCCCCCCCCGCGGTGCGGGGTCTGCGGGGTCTGCGGGGGTTTGTTACGCCACTGATTTTATAACGTTTTTGAAACTGATTAATTTTTATTAAATGAATTTTTAAACTTTACCATTATCCGTCAGAATTACTATTTAAAGAAACAAATTTAATGAATCTCTCAGGTTTGTATATGTTAGCAGCTTTATACCTTATAAAAGATAATGTCTAATTAAAGAACTTAATATGTCACAGATATAGCACAAGATCAAATAGAAATAATGATTTGTCACTTATTCAGGAATTAAATTATTTAATTACCTCCCTGTTTCAGTAAAGCAATTACACAACAAAAAATTTAAAAAAAGAGGTAAAGCAATTTGTTATAATAAATAATGATTACATGAAGATCTTAAACAGTTACAATATCTAGGGTATTATTGATCTCTATTTTTATTCCCTATCTCTTGTATTTTTTTATATTTTACATTATTGACTGAGTTAAGAATTATATTTTTTTATATTTTTTTTATTGTTAAACAAATTATGTTTCATATTTTATTTATACATATATATTTTTTATTTCTGTAGTTATCATAAATGAAAAATAATGTTTAACTAACATATATTTATTAATTAGGGTGTGTAACATATCTCATAATTAATGAACAGGGGGAGAAATCTGAAAAATCATTTTATTATCCAAGTCTCATAACTGATGAGCGGGGGCAGATAGCAAAATACGTACTGAAAACGTCCCACGGAAGTTTGCTTAAGACATTTGTATGCCCTAGGGACGTCGAAATTCGGTCCCAAAATGTCCGTAGGACGCAAGTACCAGAGACGCCCAATGTTACCAAATCATCTGTGCCTGGGACGTCTTATTCTGGTCCGTTCTACACCCAAGAAAGACCTTCAAGATTCAAAAAGACCTTCATGGGATATATCGGTTTTACAAGCAATTAACCTTTATAAAAAAGGAACTAAAACTTTTCGCAATTATGTTAACGAAGAAAAAAAAACCGGAGTGAGTGGAGATCGAACCGTCTACCTCTTGATTTGTAAGTCGACGCAAATCAAATAAAAAACTAGTTCATTTAAAATTAAAATAATACACTATTTGACCCTCCCCAGATACTCGCTTCGGAGCCAGTCAGACATCCACGGCGCCAGTCGTCGTGGAAATTGAAAAACTGGACGAAGTGAGGCCAGGTAGAGCTAAGAGGAACTGAAAAATAATATAATATCTCCTGGTCACGGGGTGCAACATAAATATTAATTAAAGTTAAACATGTAAAAAGATAACTTAAAGTAATTGAAATGAAAAGGCAAAAGGTGCGTTATAAATAAATGTCAGAGATAAATATGAAGACCACGCGGGAAAATTATCGGCCAAAAAACCCGCTTCAAGTAATTGCAAGAGCGAGCGACTATGCTAGACCGCACAATTTATGATTTAAAACATTTAAAGTTTCAGAAGATTTTGATATTTACAAAAAATATAATTAGGAAGGGAAAAATGTAGGAAACGAACAAAAGGCAACAAACAGAAACGAAGAAGGTAAAAAGAGTTATATATCGGAAGTTGTGTGTGATAGATTTTATAGTATATAGAAAAGGGGATGTGGCTAAATAGGTTGCCGAAAGATGGGCAACACCTGATATGGTAATTTGTGTTTTATGCGAAAAGGTGCATTATGCTCTCTAATTTGAGTAATGTTGTTTGTAAGCGGACTATCACCAAGTTTAAATTGGTAGAATTTTTGTGATGTAACTTTGATGTAGTCCGCCAGTGGCATTATGTCGTGACAACGTGCATAAAGGTTTCTTAAGGAGGTATATCGTGAGGAATTTGAGATGAGGCGCATAAATTTATGTTCCAGGACTGTTAGTTTCTTTATTGTCGTGACCGACGTGCTGCACCACACCGGTGCCGCGTATGTAAGGGCCGGCCTCACAATAACAGTATAAATTAATTTTTTATTCTGTCTGCTGAGTCTGCTGAGTCTGCTATTCATTGCCAAGAGCGGGGTACAGACTCCTGGACATGAAATAGACGGTCCGTATAGTTTCGTTTATATGTCGGTTAAACGTCAGTCGTATGTCTAAGCGTACACCCAAGTACTTCACGCACTCCCTTTCTGGAATTTGGTTTCCCCTTATCAAAATTGGCGTTAAGATTTTATTTTCTGTAAATCTGCGCGTGAAGACTATAGATTCTGACTTTTCCGCGTTGACCCGAATCTTCCACCTATCATAATACTCCGTGGCACGAGCCATATGAGCTTTGAGAAGCATGTTAGCCGCTTATGCGTTGTGACTATGCGCGTACATGGCCGTGTCATCGGCGTACTTGGCAAGTTTAGTATTCAGGAAAGTAGGAAAGTCAGATACGTACATATTGTACAGTTTAGGGCCAAGAACCGACCCCCGAGGAACGTCCGCACGAATGTCCCTTTGTGTAGACAATTTGTTATTCACTCGCACCTGTAGCGTTCTGCCAGACAGGTACGAATGTATAAGTTTAGTGATATGTCGCGGAAACTGATAAGTAATCATTTTAGAAAGTAGTCCCGGTGTCCAGACGGTATCGAAGGCTTTTTCAATATCTAAGAGTATCATAGTCGTACTCTTACCGAGGTTGTATTGTACCTTCACGTCATTTACGATTCTGACAACTTGTTGCACTGTGCTCCTTCCCCTCCTGAAGTCGAACTGATGCTCATCGTCAATGTGAAGTCCATTCTGAGCAGTGGTTAATCTGTCCAGAATGACCTTCTCCACTAACTTGTAAATCGCCGACAGTAACGAGATTGGTCGATAACTACCTGCGATTTTTGCGTACTTGTTTGGTTTGAGGATGGGAACAACCACAGCATGCTTCCATTGGCTAGGCCAGTGCTGTAGCCGCAGAATAGCATTAATGATGTACATGAGCTGCACAATACCTTTCCTCGGCAGATATTTTAGTAACTTATATTCGATACCGTCCTTCCCTGGCGCTTTGTTATTGGGTAAGGTCTTTATTAGCTTCGCCAGTTCTGAGGGTTTGACATGACTTTTAAAAATTCTTGTCTAGTTAATTGGATGTCATGGCCAATAACATTGTTAACGTCATTTTCGATGCGGTCATGATCCAAATTGTTTGGTACGTTTACGTTATGAATTTGTTCGACGTTGTCAGCTAGTTAGTTTGCTTTTTGCAGGTCCGTCACAGCCGTCTGTCCGTTCTGTTTCGTCAGAGCAGGCATGGCTACCCGTGTAGTTTTTAACGCCCTGGTTAGCTTCCACAGCGAGTTGTCTTGAGAATTTAATGCTTTTAATTTCTCGCCCCATTTCCTGTCTCTCCAGGTGGTTATGTTAATCTGTACTTTTCCCTAAGTCGACGCCTTAATTCACTCGGCCACTGAACGGTTTTCTTATTATTTACTTAAAGACTGTATAGGTACTGGCCGTACCGCGACCAATAGTGATAGTGATACCTCCTATTTTTACTGTTTACCTCTTTACCAAACTGTTTACTTTCCAGAACAGCAAGATTGACATTTGTTTTTTGTTCTTTACCAAACTGCTTACTTTCCAGAACAGCAAGATTGACATTTGTTTTTTGTTCTGTACTTAAAATTAATCCGAGTATATTTATTCGGATGAAATTTTAATACTCGAAATCAAGCGAGTACTTTGATATTCGGAGTAACCGAGTATTTTAATTCGAATTCATCCAACACTAGCGCATGCACCTGCCGGGCACAAGTAGTGATATATCACTATATCAGGCTAGACGCTAGTCCTAGGCAAGAGTCGTTAAGGCCGTATCAGACGACGGGTTGAGGCGCCGGTTGCGGTTACGGTTGGGGTTGGCGGTTGGAGCCTGACCAATAGGTTTAGCGCTATCCGTCCGGTTGGGAACCATGGCCTTCGCTGCTCAGCGCTCATTGGTCAGGCTCCAACCGCCAACCCCCAACCGCAATCGGCGCGTCAACCCGTCGTCTGATACGGCCTTAAGGACTTGCTTTTGAATGGAGCGATTCAAATTATAACCGTTTCACACTGCAACTAGTTAGACTGTTGTCGACTAGATGTCGTTAGACTCTTTTTGCTGCAACCAGTATTACAGACAAGATTCGTTGGTGTGTGGTTAGTGTGGCCTATAGACACCGCCCAAGAACATATTCCATACTCTCTACTCTAAAACATTATTTATGCCTGTCCAAAATTACATTTTAACTCACTAAATCAATGTATTTAACTTCTAATGATTACTGTTAATGACTCTGCCATCTTGAAATTTTGCAAAAAATAAATATTCAGCTTAAATTTTATTATCCGTTTTTAAAATTTAGATGTTTCGTGAGGCCTCTTTGTTTTCTGTAACTATTTTACATAGGATTACAGTAAAACTGGCTGTGCAAATATATTTCAAGTCTACGAAGATGCATAAATTACGTTGCTACAATTTTTTAAAATAGTACATTGCCTACTGTATTCGTCATTCTTTGCTTCTATCCCTCTCGCTGCAATACCCGTACATCAGTATACCACCATATCATATATCAAGACAATAGAAAAATAATCATACTTTTCTTTAAAAATCCCGTATACCATCCGTATTATTGGCAAAGTGTGTGATGGCCGAGCATTGGCCGGTGTTGCACTTTATTCAGTAATTTGAAAATTCAGTTGCCCAGTTGAAATTATTTATTTATCTACAGAGTTGGCTTTTTAAGTTTATGGAGTTGGCAAATTGTCAATAACCCCCCAAAAAAGTTGGCTCGCTAGGACGCTAGTCAACAGTTTCGAATTATTAATTCCTTTTCAGTTTAATCATCTGAAAATTTTTGGTGGTGATAGTTTTTGCAAAAATGTGAAAAAGTTCCTATAAAATATGTCTGGAAATGATTCCTTTAAAGGATTCCTAGATAGTTTTTTTTAAATGGTTCAGAAACCCTTTGTGCTACAGCGATGAGATTTGGTACATTATTTAGTGGCAATAAGGGCATTATCCAAAATGTAGTTCAACCAGGGCCGTAAGGATCCCCTCCGCTTTATGATCCAAAATTTTTTGTTTCGCTTTTTTATATTTTGGTATCGGAATATAGTCCAATCAATAAGTCAAATAAAGCGGGTTTATAGTGGAAAAATAACGTAAGCATTTTTTTTTAAAGTGCAAACAAACGACCCAACGCAGGGAAAAGAGCTGAGTAACCTTTTTCATTTCTAAGAAATTGAAGTGTTTAGGCCCATCAAACTCTTGAAAAGTCGACACTTGTCGACAAATTTATAGGGGCAATAAATTATTGAAGTATAATATTCCTCTCTAAACCTTCAAGTAAATTATTTTTTAACAATTATAAAAATACTCAAATGTATTTAATTTGGATTGTACCCGAAATAATCAATAACGTATTGTATTGTTCGTAAAGTATGGTCATATAAATTTCTTATATGAATCTTTTTCCATAATTATTAAAAATACTCAAACGAATTTAATATAAATTAAACCCGTAATGATCAAATGCATTACTCTTAAAGTATGGTCGTAATATTTTCTTAGGTAAATTATCAAGTGAGGTTCTTCAGGTCCAAATGGACTCAATTAGTTGTGACGTTACGAATTATGCAACCTCTATATACTACTGTCATGACACACGGGTTGCCTGCCAAGCACACTGAAACTTTGACCCTTAATGCATATGTTTATAAGGCGACATTTTCTAAGATAGAAACAGAGCCTAGAATTTTATTTTATTTCTCTTGTCTAATAAATATTTAAGGACTTCTAATACCTATTTCACATTTAAGAAATACGTTAAAATGTATATATCCATATTTGATTTATAAAAACTTTATTTTAATTTCATAATAGGTACAGTTTTTGTAAATCTTTATACTTTTGTATATTTTCTTATACCTTTTGCATGATAAATGGTAACTGAAAGTTCTTAAACATTTCTTCCAAGGGAGAAATAAAATAAAATTCTACGCTGTTTCTTTCCTCGAAAATGTCGCCTTATAAACATATGCGTTAAGGGTCAAGTTCTGTGTGCTTGGCAGGCAACCCGTGTGTCATGACAGTAGTATGTAGAGGTTGCATAATTATGTGACGTCACACTAATGCGGTCCATTACGCTCGATGTTAAGTGAAAAATTCTACGTAGAGATTTATTTGCTGGCATAACAACAATTGAGAGGTATGGCTGATATTCAATTAATATAGGTGATTAAATCTCTCAGTGCAAAGAAGTGAAAAATAAAGGGTGACAAGGATTGTTGTTGAGTGAAAAAATATTCATAGTGTGGAACATATTAGCATAACACCCGTAATAATCAAATGCATTACTCTTAAAGTATGCTCATAATATTTTCTTAGGTAAATTATCAAGTGAGGTTTTTCAAGTCAAAATTACGTTCGTGAAAAATTCTTCGAAGAGTGGTACATACTAGCATAACAACAATTGTGATATAGCTAATATGCAATTAATATTAATATAGGTGATTAAATCTCTCAGTGCAATGAAGTGAAAAAGTGATAAAGACCGTTGTCAAGTGAAAAAATTTTACATAGAGTGGAACATATAATCATAAAACCCGTAATAATCAAATGCATTACTCTTAAAGTATGGTCATAATATTTTCTTATGTAAACTGTCAAGTGAGGTTTTTCAGGTCAAAATTGCGCTCGTGTATAAGTGAAAAATTCTACATTAAATTCTACACTAAAAATAGGGAGATCAGGTTACACGTGGAAAACAACAACCGAGAGGATCATGAACAAACTGGGAAAGGACCAAACATACTGGGAAAGCAACGCGATGGGAAAAATGAATTCCACAAAGAAATCGCAGCGATATATACTCTACCAGAACCAGAAACCGAGGAATCAGAAGACTTAGAAGAAGAAGACTTGTAGAAGCAGAAATACAAAAACACACACTCCACATCATGACACAATGCGGCCACACATTTCACAAATACCTTCAGATATATACTCTACCAGAACCAGAAACGGAGGAACCAGAAGACTCAGAAGGAGAAGAAGAAAATCTGTAGAAGCAGAAAAACAAAAAGAAGAGCATAAACATTATAAACTCATGTACCATGCGCCATGTGGGTCTCGCTGCTGACTACAAGCATGACCCAAATCCAACCCAACATCGGAAACCGAGGAATCAGAAGACTCAGAAAAGAAGACTCAAAGAAGCAGAAACACAAAAAGAGGAGCATAAACACTCCATATCATGAAACAACGCGGCACCTTATTTCACAAGAAGATTTCGAAGAGGCAAAAGTCTAGAACCAAAAACACAAAAAGTTCTTTAACAAAGATCTTTTATAAATGATATTTTATGAGAAATGTGATAGTGTAATAGACCAAATTTCATAAAATATTACACATTTTTCATAAAAAATATCTTTTATCTTATCTTTACCAAAGAAATTTTATAGTCTAATGCGGGCCTAACGTTTTGGCGCGTCCGTAGGCTAATGCGCCCTCTTATTATAGGAGGGTTTTAAAATGGGCTGCAGGCGCAAATTTTGAATATTTCAAGATCTCAAATTAGAAATTAGAAATTTCATTTAAAATTATATTGTCTTCGAAAAGTAAGTTTCGTGGAGGCAAAAAATAAAAATATAAAATACCAATAACAAATGTTTTATTATAAAAAAATGCGGTATATTTTACTCTGAACTAAACATAAATATTAAATATGATAATAGATTGTAAAACAGTGGCGGCTCCCCTGCCATAGCCTGTCAATAGTTATAAATATCTCCTAAACTATTAATTGTACACTGAAATAAGTATGTTATTATCAGTCTCGTAGAGCATTAAATTTTCTACAATAGCGTAGTTTTATATTCGATAGTTCGAGATATTTTGAAAAAATTTTTTTTTATAACTTTAGCAAAACAGTTTGAAATAAAAAATATAGAAAATTTAATGCTCTACAAGTCTGCATCAGTTACATGTTTTTAGAGCCCAGGAATTTTAGTTTGTGACCTGGAATTAATTATTGTAAAGCTGAAAATTTGCTGGATTGTAGTTTTGGGCCAGGATAACACGTATCAAAAGTCCCCTACTCTCCTCCGTCGGCTTCCCTGTTTTTGCGGAGAAACAAGGGCCTAAATCGCAGAAATTGCGGAGCTGGCTATAAAGTGCAGCAGAAAGATTGTTACTGGTCCGATTTGGGTCGAAATGACCATAAAAGCTTCGGAGAAGCATATCCCTTCGTATTTCATATGTTCCATGCATATTTTGCTCATAATTTTCCATACTGGTGCTGTCAAAATTTCAAAAGTTGAACAAATTCCAAAATGACGCCATTGCGGATAAAGACTCGGAGGGGAAGACGTACCCGAATAAACATTTCGTTTCATACTTTGGGCTTTCCATTGGTGTGTCTACCTTCTCTGTAGCGTCACCAGTTATGGAGCTACGTCACTCTGAGTGTCGCCGCGTGGTGGCCGCGCTCATCATGCACCCTGGCTGCACTTATGAGACTTGTTGCGAATTCTTGTTTATATGTTATTGGTGTTTTATAAGATTTATTGAATGAAATTTAGCTTGTCAGACTCAGAAAATGATTTTATTCGGCAAGACAATTGACATTATTGATCTACTGGGAATTAGAGAGTCGTTCGGATTATCAGCCATATCCACTGAGTGGCTGTTTATGCAGCTGAATCCACATCCTGCATATGATGCTGCAGTTCGGATCAGAGTTCCTGCACTCGCACCGGGAATCGCAGTCCGCCTTGCAGGCATAGGAAATTAGTCGTAGCAAGCTATTAGGAGCTGGCTGCCTTGTGGTAGGAACCTGAACCAGGCCCTGGAGTCCCGATTTCCACCCCCAGCCCTCCGGGTGAGGCCGTTAGGGAGAATATTGAGAGGATTTAATCTCTCGAAAAGCTTAGAGCACTCAAATAATGTGCATGTACTGTTTGCAGGTCCAGCAATGGATAGACGTCAACCTCAACCCGGGGTGGAAATCAGGACTCCAGGACCTGGTTACGGTTTCTACCACAAGGCAGCTAGCTCATGATAGCGTGCTACGGCTAATTTCCTGTGCCTGCAAGGCGGACTGCGATGCCCGGTGCGAATGCAGGAACTCTGGTCTGAACTGCAGCATCATGTGCAGGAGCTTTAGAGGATTCAGCTGCACAAACAGCCACTCAGTGGATATGGCTGATGATAAGGACGACCTTACTTCCCTGATCATCAATAATGTCAATTGTCTTGCGGAATAAAGTCATTTTCTGAGTCTGACAAGTTAAATTTCATTCAATACATGTTATAAAACACCAGCTTTACAATGATTAATTCCGGGTAGAAGCGATATACTGACCCGGGCTATTATTTCTGATCAATAGATAACGAAATATTAAAAAAATATATATTTTCTCATAAGTTTTAATGAACTGTGACTCATAAGCTATTGGTCCTACAATATGGCGTCTGTGATAGAAATTGTAGAGAATTTAATGCTCTACAAAATTCCCATTCGATATTTTAATGTATGATAAACAGTTTATACTAAATAATTTGCAAAAACTATTTTTTGAAAACTATGACGCTCTGTAACTTGTAAACGGCTAGTTCTACGAAAATGAACCAGTTAATGAATTTACATAGAATTTACAGTTGAACAAAAATGGTCATTACCACTTCTGTCACAGCATCAGCAGTTATTCACGAGATATTTATATTTGAAATGGGGGCCAACACATACTTCCCGCTGATTTCCCCACGGTGGCACTCACGAACACTTTAAAATAAAGAAAATGACACGATATTCAAAAAAATAAACAAGCTAAAAACGTACTCTTCGCCAGTTTACTGAGCTTTTTATATATAATTGTTACACATTCTATAGGATACTCTTCGCAGTTTTCTTGTAAATAATGTTAGTTTTTGGACATCCTAAATTTTGTGATACCATCTTTATTGTGAAAAAAATTGTATGAAAAAAAAAAAATGAAAAAGAAATATTCAACCTTTGGGATTCGAACACGGGACCTCTGGATTGCAACGCAAAGCTTTAGCCGCTGCGCCACCACCTATTGCTAGAAAATTGATTGTCTGTGATATATATCTTTCGACATTCATACATATTTCACTTCCATGAAATATATATTAGTAAACTTCATAAAGAAAAAAAAAATATTATGGAAATAATATCTCGCAAGATTTCCATTTTAGTACAAGCGACAAAAATTAAGAGAATTATTTTTTTTTTAATTAAATAATTAATAACTTTTTTATTTACTGATCGATTTTCTTCAAAAACAATAGGGTTCTTCCTCTAGCTAACGCTAACTTACTTTCTAAATTTCAATATAATCGGACTTTTCTTTCTTAAGTTATCGTGCTTACAAGAAACGTGACGGACGGACAGACGGACATTTTGAAAGTTGTTCAGAATTCGTTCACTAACACAATGATATGAAAATTTTTTCTCTACGAGCGATATTTACGATTTTAGAAATGTGCCGATCAAATACAATATACTCTTCGTTTTTGCGAAGAGTATAATAAATAAAATAAATCGTTGTAGGATCATTTTGTGGTACGATTTCAATTAATAATCTAAGTTGTGGCTTTAATTAAAACTCTTAGCCTCATAATTTGACAATCGAAACAGTTCAAGTGCACAAAGAAAAATCTCAAAAAATGGAACAAAGATTACTAATTGAAATCGGGCCACAAAATGACCCTAACAAATATTTTAAAGCAGTTTTTGTAAAAAACTGGTCCTAAGGTATTTAACAAAGGACCATTTAACTTCCACATCCTCACATACAGTGGAAGTATAGTAACGACAAAAATTTTTTTAAAACGTCGGGATTTTGAGTTTGAGAAAAAAAAATTCTGTCTGTCGGTCTGTAACTTTTTTTGTGCGCACGATTACTCTAGAACCGTTTAAGACATTGACTTGAAATTTGGTACAAGTATGTATTTTAACGAGATCTGGAACTGGATTATGTTTTCATCTTAGTCCGTTGGGGGGTAAATTGGGGTAAATGGGGGTAAATAAGTAAATCATGCAGGTCAGAGGCCATAAAATTGACATTTAGTATATATAAGAGAAGCTAATGTCAAAAAATAATTGGCATTAGCCACCCCATTATAAAAGGGGATGAAAAAAAATTGTGATTTAGTATGTGTACAAGATCCAAAGGCCTGAATTTTTTTTTTTACTTTATCCACCCCCATTACCAGAGAATCAAAGAATCATTCCACTATTTAAAAAAAAACGAAACAAAAAATTTTGAATTATAAAGAAGGACACCCCCTCTCTCTTCCCTATGCCCTTGGTTGAAATGCATTTTGACCAATGCCATGAAATACTAACCCCCTATTGATATTAATAACATACGGAATCTCATCGCTGTAGCACGAAGAGTTCCTGAAATATTAAATAAAAATCACCCATAGGGAACCAAACTCAGAGGGCTCTTGCTCCCTAGGAAAGTATTCCCTGATTTCCTGACACATGGCTATAG
Organism: Rutpela maculata; assembly: GCA_936432065.2. Classification (NCBI taxonomy): domain Eukaryota; kingdom Metazoa; phylum Arthropoda; class Insecta; order Coleoptera; family Cerambycidae; genus Rutpela; species Rutpela maculata. Next base: position 51,726,501 of record OW386292.2, read on the forward strand.
CCACTTTTTTCATATTTTTGCATAAACTATTGTCACCTAAAGGTAACGACAGGGATTTCCAAACACCCTGTATAACCGGATACAAATTTTCATGGTTACGAACTAACGTCCCCGAAGAACGCTAATATAATTCTATTCCCTGTGCAAGCTCAACAGGGTGATGGTAATGTGACTCTACCATATTATTTTTCTTTCCTTGTGGGTTGCGGTGCCAGAACCCCGCCGTACTGAAACTTAAGCTTATTGTATCCCATAGTCTCGTTATCTCATTAATCTCGATCCTCTCCAAAAGGCGAGTGTACGGTCGATAGGAGCTCTGGATATTTCTACCGGCTGGGCATTCACATAGATATGGTGAGGAGTTTCTTCGTCCTCACACACATTCTTTATTCTGGATTGTCCTTCACACCTATGTTGATTAGGTGCCTATTCAGTGTGCAGTGTCCTGTTAGGATTCCCACGGCACATCTCAGGTGTTTTCTGCTCAGCTTTAGCAATTCGTTGGTCTTTGTCTTGTATGGCTCGCCAGTGATGAACATACGTGATTGTCCCACACTGGCGTCCCGGTTCAAAACAAGTTATGTTGACTCAATAGTTCCTTTACCATTCCCCTTGCGGTATTATATGATATCCCGCAGGTTGGCTCGGGTGCCATCAAGACTATTTCTGCGCCTTCTTTGGCCAGCTTAATTATCATTGCCTTCATTGCCCTGCTGTCCTCGCGTCCACTCCAGTTGTATGCCGTTGTGTTCCGCCAGTTTCGCCAGGGAGTCAAGGCAGCCCTTTACCGTTTTAGAACGTATCTCTACTGCACTCAGCGCTTCGAGAGCTGCTTGGCTGTCAGTGATGATGCGGATTCTTTTGTCAGTATATGACCTCCGTATCAATTCTTGTGTACAGATTTCTATAGCTGTGACTTCTGCTTGGAGTAGTACTGCCCAGATTCAGAATAATGTTTGTCCGTGGTTGGTCCCCCGTAACACCTGCTCCAATACTTCTTGACGTTTCTGATCCGTCAGTATACCATATGGTATCATTTGGATGCCTTGTTCCTTCCTCTTCCCTATCGGGTATGCATGTATACCCTGAAGGTCTTTGTGAAGTTGTGGCTTGTGCTGATTTTATTTGACTGCATATCTAGTAGTCGATTTTTTCTTATTTGTGCGAATATTTCGGTATAGTATCCTTTTCTTGGAATGGTCCCATGTCCGTTTGTTTTCAGCCTGTACGCAGCTAGCAGTGCCTCGCTCTCTTCTACTAAATGTAATGGAGGAAGGCAAATTAGTGCTTCCATGGCAGTGGTAGGCGTTGTTGACATTGCTCCCGTAATGCTTTGATAGGCCAGTCTTCGTACTTTTCTTAGTTTTCTCATTGCTTCCCCTTTTCTGGCTTTATGCCACCAGATCAGGTAGGCATAGGCTATTATTGGTACTACAACGCTTTAGCACAGCGAGTGCACCATTCTTGGTTGTAGTCCCCAGATTTTGCCTACAATTCTTCTGCTGGCCCATAAGGCCCGCGTAGTGTTGGTAATCACTCTATCTAGATGTGCATTAAAGTTTAATTTGGTGTCTAGTATCAGTCCCAAATATTTGACTTCGTTGCTCACCTCCAACTCATTTCCCCGGAAATATAATTTTCCCAGGTTGAGTTTCCTCTTTCTTGTGAAGGCGACCAGTGGTCTTCCTTGGAAAGACCTTCCTGGGTACACCATCTGTCTACCATAACGAGGGCAGAGCTCGCTGCATATTTTCCGATGCAGCGCCCTCGTAGCATCCTGTTACCAGGATGGCGATATCGTCTGCATAATCTTGCGCATACATTCCCTGCTGTTCCATTCGAGATAAAAGCATATTATTTAATAAGGGATTTTTTTTATTATTCTCTAATTATATATATTTCCCCTAACACCCACTTGTTTGTTGTTATAGAATTTATTGTACTTATAAGTTCAAAACGATATAAAACATTAAAACTTTCTTAAGTATACAGGTTACTGGTGTGTTCCACTTTTCACGGTAACATCTTCATGGCGCAGTTATTAATCATGTAATTTCAACCAAATTTGGATCGATATCAAAGACCTTTACTATATCTTTTTTGAGTAATACAAAACTTATTTCAGTCATTGGCGTAAATTTTTATTAAGAAAGAGAAGGGTCGATTTTTCGAGAAGTCATGTTAGGCATTTTGTTCATTGAAAAACTAATACAATATTAATGATCAAGCTTTAGAACCCCTATATCCAAAATTTAATGACATTTTGATTCATGATTTTCGAATTACATCTCCCTAGAATATTAGTTTTCAAATATTAAATAATTAATAAGCGAGTTGTATTTCGAAAAAAAGTTCATTCTTCATTTTCTATTTAATTTATTTTTTGATATACCTATATGAGTGATACGTATATGCATGCAGTGCTATTAAATATTTTCAATACATTTAAAAGTATATTTACTTTCAGATGGTAACGAAGAAACCCAACCCACAATACACGTTCCAACAGTTTAATTCCGAACTCAACGAACTCTATAACTATCTAAAAGCAGAAAACTACAGCGAAGAAGAAATTAACCAAGTCTTCTTGCCTCTAACCTCAATGATACCCAAGAAACACAACACTATCAAATACGTCGTATTTTCATTGGTAACAGTGATAGCCTCGATTTATTTTTTAAGCTATATCGATTATATCTCCTGGCATTTATCTGCCATTGGTAGAATAATTCTGATAAAAATTTTGCCCTATTTCGACTGGAGATATCTTAAAAACAAACAGTGTCTGATAGGAAAATTTAAGCCAGCTGCAAACAACGATAAGATATTCTTTAACTGCGACTTGTGTGAAAACATCAACAAAATCGATGTTTACGAAAATATTAATGAGGAAATATTAGCTCAGCGTTACATAGAACTAGATGTGCCACTAATAATTTCTAAAATCCCAGACAAATGGCCGAAAAACTCAAGTTTTGTAGAGCAGCTAATTTCGGATAACGACTTTCATTTTTCCTATCCTTGCAAGCTATCTACCAACACCGATAAGGGCTCAAAGAACATAGGAGACATTCTGCAGAAGATTCAGCTGTTCGACGAGTTCTTCTTGCATTTTCAAAATTGCGACCCCGACGCCATGAAGAGCTTTAGAAGGTTTACTTACAGACCTGAGTTTTTACCAGGAATTTACTCGCCGATTTTCTATAACTGGTTGGTTTGGAGTCGAAATTATAACACTACAAACTACAAACCAGTCGAGTTAGTGGAGAGATTGGCTGTTTTTGCACAGCTTTTTGGATCTACTTACATACAATTGATTCCCAGGAAAAACTGTGGCGACGTCTGTCCTATATTGGATATTAAGTTGAATGATGGTGAGGCGTTGATTTTTACCAGCTTGTGGAATTTAGAATACAGGCCTAAGGAAGAGGGCGAGAATATGGCAGTTATTTTAGAAACCAAAGTTTAAATTTACAAAAACTAAAACAGGTGGTTTCTAAATTGAAGGTTTTGATAGAACTTACTGTATTGTAAGCTTTTATAGCACATGTATATGTAAACAAAGTTATAAAATAATAAAATTTAATAGTATGCGTTTCTTATTGATTCATCGAGGTATTTCAATATTTTCCCTTTTTTGCAAATACTTTGAAACGATTTAACGAAAACTGTCAAGAAATTTTTTCTAAAGTTTACGAAATTTCAGTTAATTTTAACTTATTGGCACGTGAATATTCAATAACAATTGTCGTATTTTCATTGGTAACTGCAATTGCCTCAATTAATTTTTTAAGTTATATCGATTATTATTTATATCTCTTGGCATCTAACTGCCGTCGGAAGAATAGGTCTGTTACGAATTTTGCGCTATTTCGACTGAAGATATCTCAAAAACAAACAATGTCTGATAGGAAATTTTAAGCCATCTACAAACAACGATAGAACATTCTTTAACTGCGACTTGTCTGAAAACATCAACAAAATCGATGTTTACGAAAATATTAATGAAGAAATATTAGCACAGCGTTAGATAGAACTAGATGTGCCACTATTAATTTCTAAAATTCCAGACAAGTGGCCGAAAAACTCAAGTTTTGTAAAGCAGCTAATTTCGGATAACGACTTTCATTTTTCCTATCTTTGCAAGCTATCTACCAACACCGATAAGGGCTCAAAAAACATAGGAGACATTCTGCAGAAGATTCAGTTGTTCGACGAATTCTTCTTGCATTTTCAAAATTGCGATCCCGACGCCATGAAGAGCTTTAGAAGGTTTACTTACAGACCTGAGTTTTTACCAGGAATTTACTCGCCGATTTTCTATAACTGGTTGGTTTGGAGTCGAAATTATAACACTACAAACTACAAACCAGTCGAGTTAGTGGAGAGATTGGCTGTTTTTGCACAGCTTTTTGGATCTACTTACATACAATTGATTCCCAGGGAAAACTGTAGCGACGTCTGTCCTATATTGGATATTAAGTTGAATGATGGTGAGGCGTTGATTTTTACCAGCTTGTGGAATTTAGAATACAGGCCTAAGGAAGAGGGCGAGAATATTGCAGTTATTTTAGAACCAAAGTTTAAATTTACAAAAACTAAAACAGGTGGTTTTTAAATTGAAGGTTTCGATAGAACTTACTGTATTGTAAGCTTTTATAGCACATGTATATGTAAACAAAGTTATAAAATAATAAAATTTAATAGTATGCGTTCCTTATTGATTCATCAACGTATTTCAATATTTTCCCTTTTTTGCAAATACCTTGAAACGATTTAACGAAAACTGTCAAGAAATTTTTTCCAAAGTTTACGAAATTTCAGTCAATTTTAGCTTATTGGCACGTGAATATTCAATAACAATTGTCGTATTTTCATTGGTAACTGCAATTGCCTCAATTCATTTTTTAAGTTATATCGATTATTATTTATATCTCTTGGCATCTAACTGATGTCGGAAGAATAGGTCTGTTACAAATTTTGCGCTATTTCGACTGAAGATATCTCAAAAACAAACAATGTCTGATAGGAAATTTTAAGCCATCTACAAACAACGATAGAACAATCTTTAACTGCGACTTGTCTGAAAACATCAATAAAATCGATGTTTATGAAAATATTAATGAAGAAATATTAGTACAGCGTTACATAGAACTAGATGTGCCACTAATAAATTCCAAAATTCTAGACAAACGGCCGAAAAAACCAAGTTTTGTAGAGCAGCTAATTTCGTACGACGACTTTTATTTTTCCTATCCTTGCAAGCTATCTACTGGCATCGATATGGACTCAAAGAACATAGGAGACATTCTGCAGTAGATTCAATTGTTCGACGAATTCCTCTTGCATTGTGAAAATTGCGATCCCGACGCCATAAGAGCTTTAGCAGGTTTACTTACAGACCTGAGTTTTTACCAGGAATTTACAGGCCGATTTTCTATAACTGGATGGTTTGGAGTCGAAACTATAACACTACAAACTACAAACCGGTCGAGTTAGTGGAGAGATGGGCTGTTTTTGCACAGTTTTTAGATCTACTTACATACAATTGATTCGCAGGAAAAACTGTGGCAGCGTCTGTCCTATATTGAAATAGAAAGAGAAATAGAAATTTATTTGACCAAGTTATATAATACAATACTTTTGGCAAGTCAAGGAAAAAATTGTTTTAATAGAGTCTTTGAATGCATTGAGATGCATGCAGTCACATATTAAAAATTAAAAAAAAGATAACTAACACAAGAATATTTATATAAAAACATAATAAAAAACATACAATGCATAGTTATCTTATGTAATGGTGATGACAGTAAGCGTTTTCATTAAGTAATGCACTATATATTACTGTAAACTACGTGTCAAAGAGGGTTTGCATATATTCCTCAACTGAATAAAAACAGTGAGCAAGGAAATGCTTTTTCATTAACACTTTAAATTTATTAGGGTTATTCAAATTTTTTAAGTTATTAGGTAGGCGATTAAACAATTTAATATCCAAAGAATTTTTAGTTGACTTCGAAAGTCGATAGCGTGGTGTTCGGAGATCACCTCCAGATCTAGTGTGATAGTTGTGAACTTCAGAATTTGTTGCAAACTGATTTTTATTTTTATAAATTTCTAATAACGAGACATATATATATATATATATATATATATATATATATATATATATATATATCGTGGGTGCGTAGTTGATAGGCTCCTGCTGGAGCCATTGTTGTCTAAACGACGTTTCGGCAGAATCCCATCTGCCATCTTCAGGTTCTCGCTGAAAGCTGCCTACTGCTGCTCCTCGTTGCTCGAACTGGACTGTCCAGTCGTGGTGTCTCCGGATGGAATACAAACAGACCTCGACAAAATGTCTGCTGTACGAGATTGGCCAAGACCATCTAACGTTCATGAAGTACGGAGCTTCCTTGGCCTCTGCACTTATTATAGGCGCTTTGTGGAAGGGTTTGCAGAAATTGCGAAGCCATTACACCGGCTGACAGAAGAGAAAGTGCAGTACCAATGGACACCGGAATGTGAAACGGCATGGAGAAAATTGAAGGCAGCTCTATGAACTGCTCCTGTGCTAGCGTACCCACAACGGGAAGGACTTTTTATTTTAGACACGGATGCCAGCAATTCTTCGGTCGGTTGTGTACTATCCCAAATCCAGAATGGGCAGGAAAGATTGATCGAGTACTTCAGCAAGGTGCAGTCCAAACCGGAAAGAAATTATTGTGTAACCCGGAAAGAGTTACTGGCCATTGTTAAATCAGTGGACCATTTTCATAAATATCTTTATGGATGACATTTCAAGATTCGGACCGACCATGCTGCATTAAAATGGCTGTTGCAGTTGAAAACCCCTGAAGGTCAACTGGCTCGTTGGATAGAACGGCTGCAACAGTATGATTTCAAAATCGAACATCGACCTGGAAGATCTTATAAGAACGCAGACGCTTTATCTACAAAAACCGTGCAAGGAAGTTTGCAAGCACTGCCTCCACGTTGAGAAATTGCAGGGTACGGTGGCCGTCAACACTATTAAAATAGAGGTTCCGGATGATTGGACAACCAAAGCCCTGAGACAGAGATTGGGGCTATATTGAGAGCAAAGGAGAAAGGAATTCGACCAGCGTGGAAGGATGTTTCGGACAAGGCAGTTGGATTGAAGGCTTTGTGGGCCCAATGGGATTCACATAAAGTCATGAACGGGCTGCTAAAGAGAGCTTGTGAAAGCCCGAATGACAGGGAAGTTGTTATGCGTCTAGTGATTCCCAGGTGTCGAATACCGAAAGTACTTCAGGAAGTGCATAATGGAGCATCCGGTGGGTACTTCGGCGTTGATAAGACCCTGAATAAAGTACGAGAACGATTTTATTGGGTAAATAGTCGTCAAGATGTGGAAGCTTGGTGTCGCAATTGCAAAATTTGTGCAGCCAGTAAGGGACCACAGACTAGAAGTAGGGGTGCAATGAAGCAATATAACGTCGGAGCTCCTTTCGAGAGGATCGCGATCGATATAGCCGGCCCATTCCCAGTAACCAACGATGGTAACAAGAATATACTGTTTGCCATGGACTATTTCAGTAAGTGGCCAGAGGCCTATGCGATTCCAAACCAAGAAGCAGTCACTGTCTCCAAAGTCTTGGTAGATAATTTGATATGTTGGTTTGGTGTACCCCTGGAGCTGCACTCAGATCAAGGGAGGAACTTTGAGTAGGGGTGTTTCAGCAAATCTGCAAGTTATTGGTGATACATAAAACATGGACAACAGTCCTTCACCCGCAATCAGATGGAATGGTGGAACGACATAACAAAACCATGAAAGTGGTTCATAAGAACAACGTGATTGGGATCTCCACGTACCCTTCTTCCTCATGGCATACAGAGCTGCTATCTACGACTCTACGAAACAAACACCAGCCCGTGTAGTATTTGGACATGAGATCAGACTGCCGTGTGATTTGATTTTCGGAACACCAGGCGGAGAACAGCTTCCTGTGAACAGCTATGTGGATGAAATGAGTGAACGGCTAAGAAATGTTCATGAGCTGGTTAGAGACCAGATCACCATAGCCAGTGACCGAATGAAGGCTCGATACGACCGTAAGGGTAGTTCAGAAGGAGATCTGGTTTGGCTGTACAACCCACAGCGAAAGAAAGGGAAGTCACCGAAACTTCAACCTCCTTGGGAAGGACCGTATACTGTTATTACCCGAATTAATGATGTCGTCTATCGGATTCAACGAAACAAAAAGTCCAAGATGAAGATCGTACATTTGGATAGACTGGCAAAATACACCGATGATTCCAAATTGCCTGACCGGGACGTTCAGGTTTAAGGAGGGGGCAGTGTGATGTGTTGCAACCCCTTCAATTAATTCAGATGTATTTGCACCTACTCGAGAAAGAACCTACCAGAGTAGTTCTAGAGTGATGACATCCAGAATTATCTAGAGAATGGTGGCGTCATCACAGAAAAATCGAAATCTGTCATTTTTAGGTATAAAAGACGGGTAGTTCAGAAGTTCAGAAAGTAGGAAAGTATAGAAGTAGTTTTGAAGTTTAATTGACAAGTGAGGTTAAGAGTACAAAGTGATAAACATTGTTATTTGTAGTCAGTAAAGTACATTTAAGTTAATAACAGTATTGTGAAGTAACCAGTCAATTATTAAATAAAGTGTGTTAGTGGACATCTCTTGTTATAATTTTTGGAACCCACGGAATTTGCAAGGGTGGTTTCCTAAGGGTGGAAACACGTTACACTATGTTAGGAGCAAACAAGGTATATAGTGAAAAAATAGCCTGTTATGTATTTAGAAGTTCTTTAATCGGAGGCTGTTACCTTTAGTGGCTGTTCGACTTGTAGAAAACATTAGGTTTTGCGTTTTTTCGTCATTAAGTTTTAACTTACTAGATGTTTGGCATTGTTTGGCTTCAGAAACAGTATCGGTACTTTTCAGCATGAGGTCATCCATGTCTGAACCTGAATGTATTATCGTTGTGTCGTCTGCAAATGCTACACAGGCGTTAGAAAACATGTTATGGAATAGGTCGTTGACATATATAATAAATAACAGAGGCCCCAAAACTGAACCTTGAGGTAATCCGTGTATAACTGGATTAAAATCAGAAAAATTATTTTTTATACATGCAGTTTGTTTTTTGTTTTCTAAATATGACTTAAAAAATGTTTGGGCTAAACCTCTAATTCCATAACAGTACAATTTCTTTAACAAGATATCGTGAGAAACACAGTCAAATGCCCTTGAGAGATCACATAGTGTGATTGAAACAAATTTTCCACTCTCAAGACCATTGACTATGTCGCTCACAACTTTGAAAACTACTTGGGATGTACTACACTTACTTCTGCATCAGCCGTGTTTTCAATATAATTTCAAAAATCTTAGAGATAATGGGGATGATGGATATGGGGCGGTAGTTCTCTATTATCGAAATATCACCCTTTTTAAAGATTGGTATCACTTTTGTAATTTTGAAGGCATCAGGATAATTACCTTCACATATACAAGTATTAAGTAAGCACGTTTGAGGACGAACAATGACATCTAAAGTATATTTGATGATTTTACTATTCATGCCATAAATATCTGTGCAGCATGAGTTTTTCAATTTTTCTGTAGCCTCTATGACTTCGCTCTCTGTAATCGGTTCCATAAAAAAAGTTTTGCTCGGAGTTTTCACACCATTCATATAGTCAACTGCACTCTTCTGAAATGCATTGTTGGGTAGTGTATTAATTATATTTTCAGCTATAGTAGAAAAAAAATCATTAAAATCAGTACCTTCAATGCCATGGTCAGCCGTATTGAATTTCTTTTTATTTCTTTCGAAATTTACCGAGCGCCAACTGTCGCGAACCTTGTTGTCAGACCGTGCAATAAATTCGTTACAGTGATTTTTCTTAGCAGAAGAAATTTTAAGTTTATATTCTTTTTTAAGTGTCTTAAAAGATGAAATAAGATGTGGGTCTTCTGAGGAGTCACAGACTGTTTTAAGAGACGACAATGTGTCCCTCATCTTTCTTAGATCGTCATTAAACCATTTCACTGGAAATTTATTATTGGATATTGAATGGTGGTGATTTTTACCAGTTTATGCAATTTGGAACACAGGCCTAAGGAAGAAGGCAAGAATATGGCAGTTATTTTAGAAACCGAAGTTTAAATTTGCAGGTAAACAGATGGTTTCTAAATTGAAGGTTTGATAGAACTATCTGTATTGTAAGCTATTATAGACCATGTATGTGTGAAGAAAGTTGTAAAACAATATAATTCAACAATATGCATTTCTCTCATTCATTCATCAACCTATTATTTTCTATAAGAAATGCCTTTTTTTGCAAATATGTGGATATATCGTTTTCACGAAAAATGTCAAAAAATCTTTACAAAGCTTATGAAATTTCAGTGAATATGGGACTTGTCACATGCATTTTCGATAACAACTGACGAAATTGAAGGAATCAAATACCACATGTCCAGAATGTAGGTAACATTTTGAACATGTCACCAAAATTTTAAAACGTTAAAATTATTAAAAATTATTTGAATATTTACGAGGAACTGCCGAGATTTTACGAATATTGCTCAAGGGCATGTGACGTCATATCACCTATTATTGTTCTTTGGTCATCCATCTTTACTAGTTGTTTTAAGCAAGTATGAAGGAGTGTAAAATTCCTCAATTATTTGTAATTATTATAAGCTGATTCAACGAATATTAAGATTAAATAGAACAATAACACAGCTCCACAAAAAGAAGTGGTTTGTCCGGGGTAGAAGACCAGTGTATCCTTATGTATTTTAACCCGCTGAATTCGAAGTCAGAATTGTCAGATTGGCTCTATTTTCATCTGTATCTCAAGAAACTCCCGTAAAAACCGGGTTTTCGCCTTTCACAGTGTTATGGAGTTGTAGAATTTTGGGGCTACAGTGATATGAGGTTATTGTGTTATGGGGTTATGAAATAAACATATTTAAAAAATTTCTAACTACTCATTGGAGTATGAAAGGAGAGAAAACGGCCTTTTGAGTTTTTTTGGGATTAAGGATGAAAACCGTGAAAATCAGACAATTCTGACTTCGAATTTGGATTCTGGTCCGCCGGACAGACCACTTTTCTTGTGGGGCTGTGTAATTAATAATTTAGAAGCGTTTTCTACATTACGTGGCAGAAATTTAGATAGATAGATAGAATTTATTGGTTTAAAGACCTAAGAACAAGGTATAAAACAAGTCAAATACAAATTTAGCAAACTACATGGGTTTGTAAGACATATTAAAAATACATTTTTAAAGAAAAGATAAATACATACAATACTATAAAATTCAACATTGAACACTAATGACAATAACAATGATAAACAATGCAGTTATCCATAATAAAATTTATACAGAGAAGTTCTCATAAGAAGAACTCGTCTAAGTTCTAATATAGTCCAATCCTTAGATAATTTTTTAATGACTTTTTGAATCTGAAATAGGTAGGTTGCTCCTTTATGTAAGTTGAAATTTTGTTAAAGATTCTAATACCATTACTTAAGGGTCTTTTTAGGGTTATATTTAGAGAATTTTGAGGTGTGCACAGAGCAGCGCCATTTCTTGTGTCATACTTGTGTAAGTCCCTGTGACATTGAAAGTTATGTTTATTTTTAAAAATATAGCATGCAACTTCTAGAATATACAAACAACACAGAGGAAGAATATTGAGATGTGAGAATAATTGCCTACATGAGTCGCTTTGACTTTTATTTAGCATAGTACGTATGCATCTTTTTTGGGCTGAAAATATTTTTTTTGCTGCTGGAGAGGCTCCCCACAGTATAATTCCGTACAGTAGACTAGATTGTACCTCAGCGAAATAGAAGTTTTTTAATACTTCAGTGTTGAGTAAAGAACGTATACACCTTATTTGATAAATTTTCGTGTTCAATTTTTTAATAATAAAATCTATATGACTGGTCCATTCAAGAGTGTCCGTTATTGTTACACCTAAAAATTTCACAGTGCTACTTCTCTCTATGTTCGTTTCACCTATGCTTATGTCGATGTTTAGTACTTGTTTTTGTCTGGTATGAAACAATAAGTATTCGGTCTTGCTTGAATTTAAGAATAATAAGTTTATCGAGAACCACTGTTCTATTTTTTTCATTAAGTTATTACAAGCTTCTTGGTTTGATTCATGGGATTCTCTTGAAATTAATATTGACAGATCGTCTGCGTACATCGTTATTTTATAATCGGATAAGTGTTTTGCAATATCAGCAACATAGAGAGAGAATAGTACAGGTGCAAGAATACTTCCCTGAGGTACTCCTACCTCTACATTCAGAGTATCAGAGCAATACCTACTGCTACTTCCATCCCCTTCATTGTGAGATATTTCAATATATTGTTTTCTATTTGTGAGATAGGATTTAAACCAGTTGTGTGCACTGCCTCTTATGCCCAGCACCCACAGCTTGTGGAGTAGCCGAGGGTGTGGGACGCAGTCGAAGGCTTTGCTAAGATCGCAATAGACACCAACTGGACACCTTCTTTTGTCTAATTCATCAAGGATATACATGTAAAATTCTGTAGTGGCTGTTGTTGTTGATTTGTTTCTCCTAAATCCATGTTGTTCATTAGATATTAGGCCGTATCTCATAATAAAGGAGTCGAGTCTTTCTAACATGCAGTACTCAAAAATTTTTGATATTGCTGACGTCAAGGAAATTGGTCTGTAGTTGTCTACGTGATTCTTTGAGTTCTTTTTGTGAACAGGTATTACTTTTGCAACTTTCAGGCCTTCTGGAAATGTTCCACATTCAAATGAGAAGTTTATGACATGGGTTATTGGTGCTAGTAGTTCATTGCAAAATTCTTTTATAATATTGGTTGGTAGATCGTCAGGTCCGGTACTAGATTTATATTTTAATTTTGAAAAAATTTTCAACATTTCCTCCTCCGAGAAAGGGAGAAGTATCATACTCTGTGGATTACTAACTAGAGGGTCAGTATAATGTTTGACATGTACTGGGCTTATATTTTGTATCAAAGTGATTTCGAAATGATCAAACTATGACAACTTAACTAATGTTGATTTGTCAATGTTGTGGAGTTCATTTGCTTAAATGATTGCTTTAACGCTGCTAAAACTCGAGGAGATGAGGCTCGATCGTTGTTATAAGAAAAATAATTAAATTATTCAGATTATTGATGTCTCCAATAATTCAAATATCACTGTAACCATTTTACATTTGCTTCTATTTAGAGGCCATTGCTAAAAAAAGCTTCTTTTTTTGGAAGACGTGAGAAGAAGCTGACTTTTCCGTATTTTAGTTTTTTTCATCAACCTTATGTGTCAAGGAACGTCCCGGAAATTTTTTGAACCACATATCAGGGAGTTTATATTATACATTTTTGTAAATGAATAGAGTGATTAGTAAACCAAAGGGCTTGATTAACAAATATAGATTGACAAATATTAACAATTAAGACAACAACTTTATTTGCAAAGCACCTAATTTAATATAATTTATTTACACTGTTTTCTTATTTTCTCCTCCATATCCCAGAATGATTGTTTTTCTCTAAATTGCTTCAAGGTTATTTCGTGCAATTCCTTTTCAGATGGAAGATCTCCACCATATTCTTTGGGTAAACATTTTTTGGGCACTAACTCAAATAGCTTATCCTGTTCTAGTCCTGGTGCATGAATTTTCAGCTGAAAAACATAAAAATATTCAGGCAAAATTGAAATGTTTAAAAAATCCCCGACCATGTCCTCTAATCATATCGTAATGTACTGTCATATTGTAACAGTTCAGTTTTGCCACACCCTGTATAAGTCAATTAATTATAGTATTTCTTAAAGTTACTAGTCTCTTGAACATATGTAAAAACCAGCGCCGTTTTTCTGTCGCAAAAAGTAGAGAGTAAAAAATAGGACTTGAGCGCGAGAACTGACAGAGTAGAGAGAATTAACTGAGAGTGCAGAGTAAATCTGTTAGATAAGTTTTATTAAACATTATTAGTGAAAAAGGGCCTAAAGAAAACCTAAGGTAATTCAAATTATTTTATATAGTAATAAAATTTCGGTTTTTATAGTGATTGTTCGCGATTTAGATATTTAATTGTTATTTTAGGCCTTTTGGTTGCTATTATAATTACTGTTGGACACTCTGGTTATTCTTGACTACCTACTGGTTGCCTTTTGTTATCTTGTGGCAAATCTTATGAGCAATTTATAACACCTCTGGATAAACCTATGCAATTTTACGTGTTGGCCGGCGACAGATAAAAGTCTCCAGGAAGCGGTCATATGTTGAACAGGCTTTGGTATAGCCCGGGAGTAAAACCGAAAACAGCGTAATTGTTTCATCGGAACCTATGGTATAGTTAATAATATAAAACAAAATAGTATTCTACCTTTGGAGATGACCAGGTATTTATGTAGTGTAACTTCTTTCTAAGATGACTATAGTTGCCGACGGAAAAATTGTTTAGAGTACAAAGAAGCACCTGGGACCCTTTAGAAATATTTTCTGCGAAGGATACTCATTATTTATTTATTTGAAATACACAATAATATATAATCTTATTCACGTTTAGAAATATTTAATTCATGTAAACCATTTAACAGCTGTTCAGTGGGTACCCTTACAAACACTAGATCTGTTAATAATTATTTACTTGCCCCAGAGAGTCTAGCGAGATATTTTTTTTTTTTGCGTTAATAATGCATTTGTTCTATATTCATTTATGTTCTTAGTAAACGTGTAGTTTTGTAATAAAAATAACAAACGTTTTCATCGTCTTAAATGATATTCTTTCTCGGTTACCTAAAATTAGGTGTTTTATGATTATGCTAAATTTTTTTGTAATTTTACCTTTTCAAATTATTAAAGGCTTTAATAATTTGTTTTTACTTAATTTGTCTACTTTGTCTTCCCCTTCTCTGCCGATTTCGGCTGGCGCCCACACCAGCTTACGTAACAACTCATTAACCAGTAACCCTTGAGATATTTCTTTTTTGTGTAGTAAATACCTTTTTTTTATTTCTTTGCTTTTCTTTCACGACCCTGAGGCCGGAGCAAGGTTACAATATAAAGAAAAAAACACATCGATATCGGTTGAAACAATAGAGCTCCGTGAGAATATTTAACTCATTATTGACGATGTGCAGTTCTATGAATGTCTACCGAGATGGAAACTTGTTAAAAGCCTTCTCGACAAACCACTCTTTCAAATAAATCGAAAACTAAGTTTTTAATTCATTTAAATCGCCAAATTTGCAAATATGCTAATAATAATAATCAGTGGCGGATTCAGCGGGACGTGCCTCCCCCCTGTCGTTTATTTTGGTATTTGTTTTCTATTAAATAATAGAGATTTATGAACAACAATAATAATAATTGTTACTGTACTATATATACAGCGTTGACCAGTAATAATAGGCCATAGTTCGTGGGTAGATTCTTTGGATCAAAATATGACGATATAACCAAACATGCTTTAGTAAATTGTTGCTGTGGAAAAAGATACAGGGTGTTAAAATTGTGATTTTTTTTCTTTCTTTTTCAATATCTCAACTACCTCTTGACCGATCTTCTCCCAATCTGGCGAGGAAATATTTTTTAAGTTAAGAAACAATAATTTATATATCACATGACGCTAGCCCATGGAGCTAGCTATATGAGCTATATCTGATGATGAATATTTTTTCTCTTTTTTTTACGAAACGTAGTGGCACTTTTGACTAGAAAATCTCATGCAGGAGTAAAAAAGGTACACTTGATAGAGCTTGAAAATTCCAACCGTTTTGAACAAAACTGCCGCATAGATATCAAGAATTCTTTGAAAACAAACTCAATTTGAAAAGAACAAATTGTATTTATTGAAAAGTGTGTTTTGGTGACGTCTTAGTTCTGTCATTTACGTACAATTTCATTAGTTTGACATTTTGACAGAACTAAGACGTCACCAAAGCACACTTTTCAATAAATACAAGTTGTTCTTTTCAGATTCAGTTTGTTTTCAAAGAATTCTTGAGATCTATTAGGCAGTTTTCTCGAAAACGGTTGGAATTATCAAGTTCTATCAAGTGTATCTTTTTACGTAGAAATGATTCCTGCATGAGATTTCCAGTCAAAAGTGCCACTACGTTTCGTAAAAAAAGAAAAAATATTCATCGTCAGGAATAGCTCATGAGGCCCCTCCATGGGCTATCTTGATGTGATACATACATTATTGTTTCTTAGCCCAAAAAATGTTTCCTCACTAAACTGGGAGAAGATCGGTCAAGAGATAGTTGAGATTTGCAAAAAAAAAGGAAAAAAAAATACAGTTTTAACACCCTGTATCTTTTTCCACAGCAACAATTTACTAAAGCATGTTTGGTTATATCCTCATATTTTAGTCCAAAGAATCTACCGTTGAATTATGGCCTATCATTAATGGTCCACCCTGTACATATGTACTGCACGTGCCCCCCAGACGTTTATTTTAGCAAAAAGGCCGGAGCACGAAAAATTTGTTGATTTTTCATTTGTGAGTGGAAAATCTCCCGCTCATTGGAAAATAATAAGTTTTCGCGTGTGGCGCATTTTTAATGGTTGCTCATTTATTCTGGATCCGTCTCTGATAATAATCAACTCTTTATTGATAATGTGTAGCTCCCTGAAGGTCAACGATGATGAAATGTTACTAAGAACCTTCTCGACAAAATACTCTTTCAAGTAAAGAAAACTGTATTATAACATTAGTAAAGGCGTATAGTCTTTGTAAGCGTAGTCAATACACACAAAATAAAGAAAAGCACATCAATATCGAATGATATCTTCTCCCCCGTTTTCGAGGGCGGGGAACACGATGGTGACAATATTTTCCGACCTACCCTTCAAGAACTACCCATAAACTCCCCTTATCCATTTTTACGATGCTGGGCATCTTGCGGTCCGGTCGCAGAGCTTTTGGGGTAAAATCTTTACCTCAAGGGACTATGTAGAGGCTACATAAAAACAAATACGGTAAAATTTCCCATGTTTTATGTGTTATACATTTTTTTCGTAGGACTGATAGCTTTTTCGTTTATTGCGAAAGAAAGTTTGAAATAAGGGCGCGGCTAGCGGTTTTTCGCATTTTTTTCAATATGGGTAATACCAACTAGAAAACTGTTTTAGATGCAAATTGTAGAGGAAGAAAAAACTCACAGCTTCGTTTTTCATAATTTTTATTTTCGAACAATAGTTTACACTACAACGCACCGCAAAGTTGGCATGTCAGCTTATTTTTTGTGTGGAGGAGAGGTAATCTTCAAAAGACAGCCGCTTAGAAGTTGTGTGGCAGGGTAGTGTGAGATTTTTACCCACAAACCCCTCTCCCTCTTCTCAGCGACACCGCGGAACTGCTCGCGCATTACTTCGCAGCTTAATCCATTGTCACTGCGGATTGGTAGAAGTTTATTAGTTTTCTTCATCGGATTCGTTGATGATTCCCGTCCTGCACACAGATTTTCAGGAATTCTGTAATGTCGCAAATTTTACCACTGCAGTTTTGACATATAACGAAGCATTTCATTTAAGTTTTGCGGCAACCACAAGCTGTTCCGCAGCTTCCTTTGCATTTACAGGCTATTAATTTTGGAAGTTCATCGGGTGCAGCTTTTCCTGTGATGATTTTCGGTTCTAGCCCACCATTTTTCCTGGTCCATCCCAATTTCTCCGGATCGTGAAAGTTTCCAAGCCATGTTTGCACTTGAAGGTACGTCTTGAAAGTATGTTGCCAGGCCACATCTCATGTCGATGGAAGTGATGCAAGGTTCGCTTGTAATTTTGTTGTTACTCTTACAAAATGTTTGCGAGGTAGCGAATTTAACTTTTCTTGTTCTTCGTTTTCTTTGTACAAAACAAGAAATAATGTTTCTCCTGTGGTAGCGAGAAGTTCGGGAGAAACTTTTTTTTCTTTAAAGACTTTCAAATGATCGTTGGTTCATCAAAGTGGTGATGAATTTCGAATTGCCAAATCCAGAAACAGAGGAAGTCGTGTCGTACCCGTTGAAAGCGTGTAGAAACCGAATGTTGGCGTTTATATCATCGTCGTATCGAAGGTTTGATACTGAGTACAGTTTCTAGGCAATATTTCCTTTTGTGAGTTTTAAAAAAATACGTTCGGTTTGTCACGGGCCAGTCCTGTTAGTGACACGAGAATATCGATGTCCTCACCTACGATTACTACGGAATCGTAATTTGAAACATGCCTAATAGCGGTGTTTACTATCTCGGTATCAGCGTTTTCTTGCACCTGTGTGGCTCTTATGTTGTATTGGTTCAAGTATTTCAGAAGCATTTTTATAAATTTATCCTTGTTTTTTCGTTGGTTAAAAAGTTTTCTCGAGTCGTCGGGTACCTACAACGTTGTTTTCTCGCCGTTTGGAAGATTTTGTTCCAAGAGCGTTCAGGTCAAAAATAATTTCCACATAAAATATGAAAAAAGCTTGCTGCATTCCATGTTCCAATTGTATTGTACAGTGACCGTACAATTAGTGTAAAGCATTTCACAGTCACGCGCTGACATGCCAACTTTGCGACGAGATGTAGTGCAAACTATTGTTTGAAAATAAAAATGAAAAAAAAAACAAAGCTCTAGATATTTTCTGCTCTACAATTTTCATGTAGAATAATTTTCTTGTAGAAATTACCCATATCGAGAAAAATGCGAAAAACCGCCGATCGCGCCTTCATTTCAAACTTTCTTTCGCAATAAACAAAAGCTACCAGTCCTACGAAAAAAATGTTTAGCGCATAAAACATGGTAAATTTTACGCCATTTAAAACGCCGTATTTGTTATTTATGTAGCCTCCACATAAGCCGAGATATTTGAAAGAAAAACGGTTCTATACCATTTTTTCAAGATGGCGGCAAACTCCGGTCGCGCAACGTGCCGTAAATTCACCAATGACCCGCCCACCAAGCCCCAAGAGCTCGTTGACGTCGGGTGACTGCCGACTTCTTCAGATATACTGACTGCAGTATTAATAATGAGCAAAATAACAACACATTATTTATTTTTTTAAATGTTTTTTTAGTTTAGTTAAAATGGATTTATCTAATACTATCTAATACTTGATTGAAGTTATTTTCTACTTTTTAGTGCAATTTGGTTTTAGAATAAAACCATTGTTTTTAAAAAGTTTATTTTAAATTTATTTATTTTTAACTTTTTAGTCTTCGTCACGCAGCTTATCATATTCTACCCGCCAAACCCTTTCATCTGATACCCATGTCAAGGGGGTTGTGAAGAAAAAGGTAAGCCGCCATCGTCTTGGGGCGTCCGCCATATTGGATTTAGAACGATATTAGATATACTATATTGTATTATCCTCAGAACCAAAGCTGTGTGCAAAATTTCAGCTCGATTGGATAACGGGGAGTGGGTGAAATTTCAATTACTAAATTTGACCCATACATAAATACATACATACTGATTTCTTAAGATAATAACACCATTGAAAAAACCATTTTATAAAAAAACGAACTAGTAAATGACATGTATGATCAATAGTTTTTTTTAAAATACGGAAGATATACCTACCATGTTGATTAACTCACTTTTCATGAATACCCTTATGAGAGTCATGATTTTATCCATAAAATAGACGCCGTTCAAAATATGAATAATTTTTAATTGCAGTGGGAAGCCTTCCTGTAGAAACTGGAGATATTTCCTTATCGCTCCCATTTTCATTTTAGTTAGATGCATCAGACCTACCTGCAATAGAACTAATTAATATTCTGGGGAGGTTGGAACAGTGATGTAGCCTCCAAAAACACCAAATACTGTACTCAGTTGTAAACACCTTCTGATTATGGCAATTTGGCTAGTGAAACACGCACAGTATGGGTTTCATGGAAACTTCTTTGAAAGTGTTATTATAATTTTGTAATATTTTGAAATGAAATAAAAATTGGTGAAATTATAAGAAATACTAAGTATTGTCTCAGAATAACAATTATTTTGTTGTAATAGTAAAATTGTAAACAAGTGTACCAAAAAGTTTTAGAAGAAATCCGGAAGGCATCTGTTCAAACAGAAGAATTTTCAAAATTGGGTTCTTCGACGTTTTTCTTAAATATTTCTGGTTGTATTGCTCGTATCGCAATAAATGAAAAATTATTTTGTTAGTTATGAAATTGAGAGAAAAATTAGATGGAACCTTTTTGGTTAATTTAAGTTGCGAAAAATTAAAAGAAAAGTGAGATATTAACCATTTTTTAACAATTGATGAACTTGATTAATAAATTTCATTTCAATGACATTTTAGTGCGGTTTTTGGTTTTTCCTTAATCAGGGCGAAGTAGATGTGTACACTGACCATACGAAGCATTGGGCATGGGGCGTGAGACATTTTTTTTGTGAAAATGCAGTTTGTATGTTATCAAGAAGTTGCAGCAAAGTTTTGTTCAATGTGGAAAGTTGTTTGGAAGTTAAATTTTAATTTTGAAAAATGTGTTTTGTTTCGCTTTTTTAATACTTCGACTTACGTTCATAATATCAGGCCAAAAAAAAAATCAAAATATATGAACTCTGTTTGTTCTCATTTATATATAAATAATTAAATATAAAATAAATAGACAATAAAATATGTCAAATTCACGGCTTGCTAGGAGAGGCTACATCCTACGAAATACCAACGTTGCTAAATATCTTAAATGTATAAGAAGTGAGGTTATGACACGCTATGCGCATTGCGCAGGTCTCTAATTCTCGAGTGTGAGAGAACGGGAACGTTCACATCGCTATTCTTTTGTGCTTTAAAATCGGTATTCTCGAACAAAAGAATATCGATAACTAGAGGAACAGATGAATAGAGCGACCTCTCTTCCTTCCTCCTGTTTTAGGATTGAAATTTGTTGGGGTTTGGTGTGCCCCATGCCCCTCCTACAAGTACTAGCAAGAGTTGCCAGCCCACAGTTGGAAGAGGAGGAGGACTCATGTTTGAGGGACCTCTCCCGTTGCCCTAGTGCTAGCAGTAGCTGCCAGCCCATGGGAAGAAGACAGAATCCCTAGTTGCTGAGTGCTCCCCAGTTCCAACTCCGGCACCGACGGTGCTACCTGCCAGCTCCCGAGCAGGAGAAGGAGAATTCTCAGGGGCTGTTTTTAGAGGTAAAATCCCAGAGCCAGCGAGGTGGTTGCAGTTGCCTCCGCTTGCTGACGAGCTTTACGCCTTCTTATTATTTCGGCCCCACAAAGCCGTTTTTTAGTCGGCCTTGTAGGGGCCTGATCTGTTTCGCTAGAAGGGTTCGAGAAACCTTCTAGCGTGATTTTGGTTTGTTTTTCTGAATCCATATTGGTTGTTTTTTGTATTCGTCTCTCTGGCTCCTCACCCGCCATGAAGCCCAAATAGGGGATGTCGAACTTCGACATCAGAGCTACCAGAGAGATATAGCCTTGAGATAGGTGTTGCACTAAGACGAGTGACAGATCGTGGGACCTGTCACTTCCCCGTGCTCCAAAGTCTCCCAGAGACTCACCCTGCCGGCCCACTGACGCGGCGCAGACGGTTGTTCGTGGTAGGTTAGTCACGACCTCCCGTTTAGGTGGAAATCCAGGCTGAAGTGGTGTGTTGCCTTCCCTGGCTAGGTGGGCTCAACCACCAAGTTCCCTCTGCATTTAGCCAAAAACGAGGCCAAAAACTTTTATCGTCCGTTAAAAATGATTAAAAAAACAAACAATATAAAAAATAGACCCTTGTGCATTGATTAGGAGCTGAGATTAAAACTTCGTTTCTTGAAGAAAATAAAAAAATTCATTTGTAATTTTCCTTAATAGTTTACATATTTTCATTAATAAAAATGTAGGTATTATTTCTTGTCAGTTTATGTAAAAAACCGCTGCCGAAGGAATCACTACTTCCACATCCAGATTTTCTATCCAAGTCACTCACAACGAAAACATTTTGTATGTGGAAATAATTGTTTATGGAACTTTAATAACGTAATATTTGAAATCCTCTACCACAAAAACCCATAAAATGATACCCCACATCGGGGGTGGATAAAGTAAAAAATTATTTTGAGATTTCTGGTTCTTGTACACACACTAAATCACTTTTTTTTTCATCCCCTTTAATAATGGGGTGGGGATGGTAATGGGGGTGGCTAATGGCAAAATGTTTTTTGAGACCTTAACCTCTTTTGTATATACTAAATACCAATTTTATGAACTCTTACCTGCTTGATTTACCTATTTATCCCAATTTACCCCCCCCCCAACCTTTCGACGGAATAAGATGAAAATATATTCTAGTTCTAGATCTCGTTAAGGTAGATACGTGTACCAAATTTCAATATCTCAAACGGTTCCAGAGTAAACGTGCGCACAAAAAAAAAGTTACAGACAGACAGACAGACCGACAGACAGACAGAAATTTTCGCTCAAACTTAAAATCTCGACGTTTCATGACATTCTAAGCCTATTTGAATGAAAATTTTTAAAAATTTTTTTGTCGTTACTATACTTCCACTGGATGTGGAAGTAATTTGAAATATTCAGTTTTTATTTCTAGAAAAAAGAAAAAATGGCAGAACGGATTTGAATCTATGTAGTTTTATTCACAATTGATTTACAGACATTTTGATTGGCTTGATCCGATGAACAGAACCCAAGGTATTAAAAAAAACGAAACAAAAACACGTTTTACAAAATTAAAACTTTCCTCAAAAAATTTTCCCCCTCCCAAACAAACGTTGGAGACGTATTTTTGATACTTAGTTTAATTCAACTATGACGTTAATTAAGAAAAACGTCAATAACATCATTATTTTATATTGTTATTTGATAAACGAGTTTAATAATTGTGACACTTATATTTTGTAACTAGGTAATAAAATTATTAGTTTTTGTTGCAGGCATATAGCCTCACACTTCACGACCTTTAAACGACAAGGTACTTCATTAATAAAGTAAAATAACGAAAATTATCATAATTTTTTTGATCGCTCCAACAGCCTTGTTACTTCCTGGCTTGACACGTATAAAAAACAAAATATAAATAATCAGTTCTCTGTGCCATATTTAGAGTAGATAGAAATGGTTGAATTTTCCAGAGATCGATTTTAATTCGAGTTGATGTTTATTTTGTCATTATACAGGAAGAAAAACTCTGTCGACCGCGACTTCGCTCTCACATACAGGAGGGTTCCGTAGAAAAATAGTTTAGTATAGTTTAACGATAAAAAAAATATATATTGAACACTAAAATGTGATATCTCGTAAATTGTTTCATGATGATCAAATTAAACTTATTTGTTAATGATAAGCTCAAAAAGTTGTATTATGATTTTTTTTTTCAAATTGTTTGGACTTGTAGAGCGTGGATAGTTAAATTTCACATATTTTTCTTCGCCATGAACGCTTTTAAGATACAAAGCAATATATGATTGCACGAAACTCGTCGATTGCTTGAGAAGTAAATACCTTAAAACATGTCTTGTTTTTTATTTTAATTCAGATTCTGGAGACGTTTATCTTTCAGTCCTAAGTACCTGTCAAGCATACGGCTGAAAGGTGTCGTATTCGATGTAAAATCTTCTGCTGAATCCGAATTCGGATGGCGCATTAAAATTGGGGATTGCCTTCAATCCCCAATCCCCGAATTTTCCCTTACTTCTGATATTGCGAAAAACTGAATTTTTAAAATATAACTTGCGTTTTCTTCCACAAAAGCTGTAAAGCTAGATTTTTTACCAAGAAAATTTAGATAGTATCTATGATGAAGGTTCAGTTCTACCAATCTAAAAGTCTTGCAAAAATGAGTAAAAAATTAAACATGTTGCAAAAAGAGATATCGATTTTCCGAAATTTCACAAAATTCTACTTTTAATTCGTTCGTGCCGAGCCGAATTTTCGAATTTCGCCGTACAATTTACGATCAGGTTTATCTGGAAGACTTCCTCTTTACGTCGGCCGTCTCAATGGTGTTTTTCGAAAAATATGAACGTGTCAAGATTGCATGTTTTTGCAGCTTTTCGGCTCCGAAATTCAATCTGTTTTTTGCTATTTTTCGCAGATATCTCCGAAACGGTGGGAGTTAGCTCGAAATAAAAAGTAAGGCCAAACGAGCGTTTTCCACTACGAATCGTTTGCTTCCATCAGAATTTTGATTTTTTTTTCGTTTCGAAGATAACTACTGAAATTTTGAGCTTCTACAGTTGACAACTTTTTAATCTTGGTTCCTACGCCAAAAGACTACTCTAGCTAATTTAAGTATAATTAAATTTGCTAAAACCGTTTTTTCTATTTTTTGAGTTCCGACAAAAATGAAGGAATTAGAAAGGGCGAGATTTGGGACTTTTTTTTTCGGGAAAATTTCTCCATTTTGTCACCGTAATTAATCGGTAATTAACTGAAATCGATCTCAAATACGATGTTTACTTAATATCATGTATTACTTTGACGCTCAGTTAATCTCGTAATCTCGGTCCTTCGAGACAAAGGTTTCTGAGAAAAATTATTTTTTAAAGATTTATATACACTCTATAGGAAAACGTGTAATTTCCTACATTTCCTCGAATATCTCGATAATTGTCGTTTTTTTCGAAAAATTTGTAGACAGCTTGTGTAAAGAAAATTGATTGAGCATTCCGATACTTTTTTTTATTTTTTCTCTAACATAAAAAGTATCAATGATGAAAGTGCAAGTCTACCAAACTTTTAGTGTTGCAAAAATGAGTAAAAAAAACCGCTGCCCAAGGAATCACTACATCCACATCCGGATTTTCTATCCAAGTCACACAACGAAAAAATTTTGTATCTGGAAATAATTGTTTATGGAACTTTAATAATATAATATTTGAAATCCTCTACCCCAAAAACCCATAAAACGATACCCCACATCGGTAGTGGGGTGGGGGTGGTGACAGGAGGTGGGAGTGGGGGGTGGATAAAGTAAAAAAATATTTTGAGGTTTCTGGTTCTTGTACACACACTAAATAATGGGGTGGGGGTGATAATGGGGGTGGCTAATGCCAAAATTTTTTTTGAGATCTTAGCTTCTCTTGTCTATACTAAATATCAATTTTATGAACTCTTACCTGCTTGATTTACCTGTTTACTCCAAATTTACCCCAATTTACCCCCCAACCCTTCGACGGAACAAGATGAAAATATAATCTAGTTCTAGATCTCGTTAAAGTACATATGTGTACCAAATTTCCAGTCAATATCTCAAACGGTTCCAGAGTAAACGTGCGCACAAAAAAAGTTACAGACTGACAGACCGACAGACAGACAGAAATTTTTTTTCGCTCAAACTTGAAATCTCGACGTTTCATGACATTCTAAGCCTATTTGAATAATAAAAAATAAAAAAAAAATTTTTGTCGTTACTATACTTCCACTGGATGTGGAAGTAATTAAACATGTTACAAAAAGTTGCATAAATGTATTATATCTACAAGACTGAAATTTTACATACTCACAGATGACATAAAAACATACCAGAAAATAATATTCTACCGCGTCGGAAGCGTTGCCATGTCAGGTCTACCACCCACACAAAGTGTGGAAAAAACAAACATTTTTTACTTATATCTACAAAGCTGATTTTTTTTTTCTGGAATAGTTTATTTAATAAGACATCCAAAAAATACAGTTTACCGATCATCTCATGTTGCTAAAGACTCGGTAGACGTAATGGAATGCAAGCACGTGACCGCGGCCGCTGCGCTCCGGGCTATTGCAGTTCGCGGAGAAGTTTTGCATTTTCCGCCGAGAATATTAATTTACAAAGCTGATTTTTTGTCTACAAGCAATTTATGGACTATTTCGATTCAAAATCACATTCAACCTCCGCTGAAAGGTAGACGTTGCCAAAATGGCAATACATAGTCAAAGCATGACGATTATAATCTTCATTAATATTAAAGAACAGACAGTTTTCTTATAGATGTGTTAATAATCACTTTTATTTACTTTTTAATATTGCTAGTGGTCGAGCTGCAGACGGTTATGTAGCAGCACCAATGACTAATGCAGACATATCAAAAAATTTGTTGCATATGTTTTTGTTTCTTGTGTTAGAGAAAAAAATAAAAAAAGTGTCGGAAAGCTCAATCAATTCTTTTTACATAAGCTGTCCACAGTTTTTTCGAAAAAAAACGATAATTATCGAGATATTCGAGGGAATGTAGGAAATTACACGTTTTCCTATAGTGTATGTAAATCTTAAAAAAACATTTTTTCTCAGAAATCTTTGTTTCGATGGGCCGAGATTAACGGAGCGTCAAAGTAGTACATGATATTAAGTGAACATCGTATATGAGATCGATTTCAGTTAATTACCGATTAATTACGGTGACAAAATGGAGAAATTTTACCGAAAAAAAAGTACCAAATCCCACCCCCTCTAATTTCTTCATTTTTGTCGGAATTCAAAAAAATAGAAAAAAGAGTTTTTAGCAAATTTAGTTCTATTTACATTAACTAGAGTAGTCTTTTGGCGTAGGAGCCAAGATTAAACAGTTGCCAGATGTGGAAGCTTAAAATTAGCGATTTTTTGCTGTACATGGCCGAAATTTCCTCCGAAACGAAAAAAAAAAAAAATCAAAATTCTGATGGAAGCAAAAGATTCGCAGTGGAAAATACTCGTTCGACCTTATTTTTTATTTCGAGCTAATTCCCACTGTTTCGGAGATATCTGTGAAAAGTAGCAAAAAATAGCTTGCATTTCTGAGCCGAAAAAATTGCAAAAACATGCAATCTTGACACGTTCATATTTTTCGAAAAACGCCATTGGGATGGCCGTACGATGTCTTCCAGATAAACCTGATCGTAAATTGCATGGTGAAATTCGAAAATTCGGCTCGGCACGAACGAGCCAAAAATAGCATTTTGTGACATTTCAGAAACTCGATATCTCTTTTTGCAACATGTTTAATTTTTTATTCATCTTTGCAACACTTATAGATTAGTAGAATTGCACTTTCATCATTGTTACTGTCTAAGCTGTCATAGGAAAAAATCTAGCTTCATAGATATTAACGCGAAAAATCTGTCGCTATCTCCCTGGCTATTACTTGTTAATGTTGCTAGAGTGGGAGTTAGAACTTTGAAAGTAGCGTGAAACCAAAATTATCCCTTTCATGTCGATGACAACGATTAGTTCATTAAGGGGAATTTTTTTCTTGCGTACATACCTTCTAAACCTCCGTTTCTTCATTATGAAATAAAAATATAAAATAAATAGACAATAAAATATGTCAAATTCACGGAGTGCTAGGAGAGGCTATATCCTACGAAATACCAACGTTGCTAAATGTCTTAAAAATATAAGAAGTGAGGTTAAGACACGCTATGCGCACGGTCAATGCTATGCGCAGGTCTCTAATGGGGAACATTTCTTTTTATTATTTCCGCCAGAGTGCAGCAGCCGTACTCGGTTGTTTCCGTTTATTGACCGTGGTTTCACATGCCTTTCTAGGTATGTGGGTCGCAAGGGCGGATCCAGAAAGGTTACTGGGGGGGGGGGGGGGGGGGCACTAACATCTACAAAAAATTTTATCACCTCATGAGGGTGGGGGGGGGGTGCAAATGAAACTCCAAAAAAAAAAATTTTCGAAAATTTCGGCTCATGAAAAATTTTTTCCCCCCCACCTCATGCGGAAAAATATTTAAAATCGCCTTGAAAACGTAACAAATACTTTTCTCGGGGGGGGGGGGGGGGGCAATTGCCACTACTACCCCCCCCTGGATCCGCCCTTGGTGGGTCGTTCGCTCTGTTGAGGTTATGTTATATCCAATGTCAATACGAACAATATCTCTTTGAATAAACAAAATTAATTAGAAAAACGTATAAAATGAAAACATGTTGCTGTGTATCAAAGTGTTCCAAGACAGGAGGACATTTATTTAAGGTTATATTATGACAAGTTCAGAATGATTAAACCGAGTACGCATGGTGCAATCTGCCGGATATATTAAGAACTGGCTTGGATTGTTCCCCATTCTCGGGTGTGAGAGAACGGGAACGTTCACAACGCGGAAAGGATCATTCACATCCCCCGCTATTGTCTTGTGGTTTAAAATCGGTATTCTTGAACATAACGGATGTCGATCACTCGACGAATGAATATTAACACTTTAAAAAGTGTTTCCAAGGATTTCGTAGTTAACAAAGTCGAGCGTAACTACTTTCTACTTGTTAATGTTGTTTGTTATTAATGTTGCTAGAGTGAGAATTAGAACTATGAAAGTAGCGTGAAACGACACTTACCCCTTTCATGTCGATGACAACGATTAGTCCATTGGGGGGATTTTTTTCTTGCGTAATGTCAAGAAGCATATAAGATATTTTCATTGCGGCTACCAAATCAAAGTTACTGTAATTCGAATCGTTTAACTTGAAGTAATGTACTACGCAGTTATCATCCGTTCTCACTGGTATGCTTGACATATGTCTGAAATCAAAAAAAGTTCGTTGACTAAATGAACCAATAAATAAATACATTATTCTAAAAGTTCCAAAGGATTGCTTAATTTCATATATTTTGAGCGCATTAAGAGTGTACATCACATTCGGATAACATGTTGGGTATAATACTTTGAAACACCTCAACAACAACAACAAGCATTTATTAATGTTCACAGGATACAATAATGCGCCATTCCGGAGTCCGGCCCAGAGCCAGCCAGACAACCACGGCGAACATCGCCGAGGTGAATGTGAGCGGGGAGGGTCCGGTTTGGCGGTGATGAAAATTAATTGGTGAGTTAAAATCTCCTGCCTAATGGAGAAAGGCTTACATTTAACAATATCGTGCAACATAGTACTCGAGGGTACTTAAAAATAATTAAGATTAAAACTGAAAAAACTATCGATTTCGCGCACACGTGAACACTTAAAAATTTTGATTGCTGGCACGGGAAAACAAAACTCAACGAAAAAGCCCGTTTGAGACAATTCCACCCTGGTAGTCTTCCTGACGCCAGGAAAGTGTCGTGGATAGTTAAAAGTGTGTAATGTTATGTGAAATTTTTTGTTAAGAATTTATTAGTCGAGACTGAATTTAGAGACAAAAATGGACAAGGAACAAAAAAGGTGAAAACAAATAGAGGGAATAGAGAGGGGTTGGTTGTAGGTTTTGGTGAAGAACACCTCAAAGTACTAGACCTAACAAAAGAGTTTCAGTCAAAATATCGCTTCTACCTGGAATTAATTATTGCAAAGCTGAAAATTTGCAGGATTCTTAGTTTTGGTCAGGGTGTATTAAATAGGTGATGCGACGACAACCATCACAGTGGCTTCATAAGTGCTTAGTTTGTACCTAATGTAATAGATGGCAGGACCAATAAGTTCTCTCATTACTTACGCATAGATAGATAATTTTACAGGTTCTGTGCATAAGTGCATACAGTGTTGCATACATTCCCGGCCTTTTGTTTTTTGTTTAGTGAAACAAAAGAGTCCAGTGACATCTGACATTAAGTAGCTAAATTAAAACATTGAAAGAATATATGCAACACTACATGCAGACAGTATGTCTCCAAGCTAAAAATGCCTATACAAACATTAAAAATGAGAATAAACGAAAAAACTTTAAAATTTGAGGTTATGTTAGTTATACGATGCACATGCCCAGGTAATTGTAGGACTTTATTGCTCGCGCCATCTACTAAAGTAAATAGAAACCATGCACTTATGAAGCCATTATTATAATAGGAGAGTGCCGTACGTCGGACCACCTATTTAATACACCATGGTTTTGGTCCAGGACAACACGTACCAAAAAGTGCCCTACTCTCCCCCGTCGGCTTCCCTGTTTTTGCGGAGCAACAAGGGCCTAAGTTACAGAAATTGAAGAGCTGGCTATAAAGTGCAGCAGAAAGGTTGTTACTGGTCCGATTTGGGTCGAGATGATCATAAAAGCTTCGGGATCGTGCCTCTCACCAAAGTTATACAACTTATACGTCTCTGACTTCCCGGAGTTCCCGAATACGAACCTTGCCAAGTACGCCGACGACACGGCCATGTACGCGCATTCACACAACGCACAAGCAGCGAACATGCTGCTGAAGGCGCACATGGCTCGTGCCACGGCGTATTACGACAAGTGGAAGATCCGGATCAACGCCGAGAAATCGGAGTCGATTCTTTTCACGCGCCGCTTTACCGAGAACCGAATTCTCACACCACTTTCGATAGGGGGCCGCCAAATTCCAATAAAGCGGTGCGTGAAATATTTGGGGGTCAACTTAGACAGACGGCTGACATTCAATACACACATCAACGAGACGGTACGCAAGGTCTACTCCATGTCCAGGAGTCTGTACCCACTCCTGGCACATGGCAGAGAACTAAACAGGACAAATAGAAAACTGTTGTATACGATGGTGATCAGGCCGGCCATCACATACGCGGCGCCGGTATGGTGCAGCATTCCGGCCACGACAATGAAAAAATTCCAAGTCTTAGAACACAAATTTATGCGCCTCATTTCGAACTCTGATAGGTACACCTCCCTCAGAGACCTTTATGCACGTTGTCACGACATAACCCCACTAGCGGACTTCGTCCGGGAAACATCCCAAAACTTTTACCAATTCAAATTGGGCGACAGTCCGCTAACCCGAGACATCACACGAATCAGACAGCATAATGCAATACTTTTCAACCTGAAACACCCCTTACCATACCAGGCGTTGCCTATTTTTCGGCAACCTCCCTAGCCACATCTTTCCTATACCACAATTTCCCTTTCACCACCCTTTACCTTAACCACTTTTTACTTCAAACCTATTCCCTTTATTCGCCTCATTTTTGTCGTTTTTGTCAATTTTTGTTCTTTTGTCCCTCTTTGTTTCTCTTCCAAATCGCCTTTTGACCGATAATCCCTTATAAATCCCAACCCTTTAAAATCACAAATTCCTCTTCACCCTACCTTTCCGAAGGCGGGCAGACCACCGGATGAAGACTGTGACTTGCTCGAACGGGTTTTTTCATTCAGCTTTTCCCGTATATACCAACCAAAAGCTCTAAACCTGTGCGCGTGTGTAGTGCGCGCGCTCTAAACCAACGTTTTTAAACCTAGCTTTAAGTAGTTGTAAGTGTTTTTAAACTATCTTTAGTTATTTTTATTCAAATTGTTAGGCTTAAGTTTTCCACCCATTAAACAGGAGGCCTAACCAACCCATGTTAGTTATATCGTTATAGCCAAAGCCGAGCCCTTTCACCCGACCACCCAACTACCACGGCGTTGCGCGCCGTGGTGGTGCGGTCGGCTCTAAATCGGACCTCGACCGAGGCGCACTTTTGTAAACAATAATTGTTAATAAATTTGTTTTGAATTGAATTGAATTGGAGAGCATATCCGTTCGTATTTCAGATGTTCCATGCATATTTTGTTCATAATTTTCCGTTCTAGTGTTGTCAAAATTTCAATAATTGAAAAATTCCGAAATGGCGCCATTGCGAGTAAATGAAGACACGGACGGGAAAACGTACCCGAATGAACATTTCTCTTCATACTTTGGGCTTTGCATTGATATGTCTTCCTTCTCTGTAGCGTCACCCGTTACGGAGCTACGTCACTCCGAGTGTCGCCGCGCGACGACACTCGGACAGTTAAGTGGGTTCATTGTTGCGTCGATCACGTCTAGTCTAAAAAATCAAGCAGGCGCACGGCGAGCTATGCCTTCTTAGTTCAGTAGCTGTGACAGTCCGCGGAGTGCGTGCATCGGTTCATTGGTGCGGGAAAATTGAGTGATCGTAGTTAAGTCATGGTGGACACAGGTGTTTGTGTTCTTTGTAAGTTGTCTCTTGAAGATGGAAATATTGTGGTGATTCATGGTGGGCTATTACCTATGCTTCGGGTTAGTGTGGAAAGAGGAGACACTGGAAATGAGGAGTTGTTTAAAGATCTTGTGGAAAAATGTTCTGAGTAGCAGTGAGCAGGAAAACTTGGACCAGCTACGAGTAGTCCGATAACCAGTGCGTGGCGAAGTAGTCGATGACAGCCTCCATTGATTTGGCAAGACCCCCGCTAACAAGTGCCGCCTGTGAACAACATTCGTTCCTCGCATACTTCCAGGCGAGGACGTTAGGGAGAATAGTGTAGAAGATTTAATCTCTCGAAAAGCTTGCAGCACTCAACTAATGTGTATGTGCTTTTTTGCAGGTCCAGCAATGGCTAGACGTTAACCTCAACCCGGAGGACTGAGGATGGAAATCAGGATTCCAGGACCTTGTTCCGGTTCCTACCACAAGGCAGCCAGCTCATGTTAGCTTGCTACGGCTAATTTCCTGTGCGTGCATGCGTGCAAGGTGAACTGCGGTGCCCGGTGCGAATGCAGGAACTCTGGTCTGAACTGCAGCATCATGTGTAGGAGTTGTAGAGGATCCAGCTGCACAAACAGCCAGTCATTGGATATGGATGATGATCCGGATGACCCTTCTTTCCAATAGATCAATAATGTCAATTGTCTTGCCGAATAAAGCCATTTTTTTGTCTGACAAGTCCAATTTCATTCAATAAATCTTATAAAACATCAATAATATATAAACAGTGTAACATTTCCATTGGCAAATTTACATGTAATAAGACTTTTGTCTCCTTTTTATATTTAACACGCACTGTATAGTTGATAAGTTGATATTTGTAAGTGAGGTTTATTTATAACGACAGGTCATTGTTAAATATTATTTTTCCTTGTATAACAAATGTCTTGAATCTTCTTTATTTTTGTATTACCGTCATATTATTTAACATGTATTTAATCTGGTTTTATTAGTTTATACAGGGTGTTTCGAAAAGATTGGGACAACGCTTAGCAGTAGATACTTCACATCAAAACAAGTCGATTTAACTCAAAATGTAGTGGTCCAACTTTTTTTCGTTTTCAAGATAGAGGGTGGTAAAGTAAAAAGATTGTTTTCGTAATTGGTCTCTATTTTGGAGACTAGAATACATTTTATAGATGGCGCTAGTTACAGTACTTTTATGTGATACTTTAAGCCATAACTTTTTTGTGGTTAGGTTTTGGACGTCGTCTTCTATTATAATCTAAACGCAATTTAGTTTCTTAAAGAATATGTGTACTTGTTTAAACGCGATAAAATGCACCCTTTCAGAGAAATACGCGATTTACAACTTTGTCACACACCTATTCGAAGAAATTCAACACCCCGGGTGTTTTGAAAAGATTCGGACAACGCTTAGCGTAGACTCTTGACATCAAAACAAGTCGACTTAACCTAAAAAGTAGCGGTCTAACTCTTTTCGTTTTCAAGATACAAAGTGGTATAGTAAAAAACAAATTGTATTCGTATTTTGTCTCTATCTTGGAGAATATTATACGTATCTACAACAAGCACTATTGGCGATTTCAAGACATCATACTTGACGTACACCTACTAGATAAGAAACAGCATTTAGGTACAATTGAATTTTTTCGAACTGGTGTGTGATAAAGTTGTAAATCGCGTATTTCTTTGAAAGCATGCATTTTATCGCGATTAAACAAGTACACCTTTTCTTTAGGAAACTAAATTACGTTTCGATTATAATAGAAAACAATGTCCAAAACCTAACCTCAAAAAAGTTATGGCTTAAAGTGTCACGTAAAAGTCCTGTAACTAGTGCCATCTACAAAATATGGCATCGACAATATCACAATTGTAATTAGCGACCTGAAAAACATGTCGTTACAAACTTTGAAGTAGATACGTATGATAGTTTCCAAGATAGAGATAAATTACGAATACAATTTTTTTACTTTATCACCCTGTATCTTGAAAACGAAAAGAGTTAGACCACTACTTTTTGAGTTAAATCGACTTGTTTTGATGTCAAGAATCTACGGCTAAGCGTTGTCCCAATCTTTTCGAAACACCTTGTATATAGATTATTTTATTGTACACTCTCCAGTCCAGCTTTCGGTGTTAACCCTAAAAACACAATCTTATTTAGATATATACCTGTACTATATTATTAACACTTGAGATATATTTGGATGTAAAACTATATTCATATACTTACAGTTTTTCTTCGCTTTCAATCAGTTATTTATTAAATGCAGATGATTATTATGATTTGTTATTAATCATTGTTATGGTTTTTCTGATTTGACATTAGTAATTTGATTAGGAAAGTTACAGTGACACCTGTTGAATAAACATATAACTGCAACCTTACATATCTATGGTTTCTGTTTAGCACTTCTTTACAACTGGTGTGTCAACTTGCTAATTGTCGGGCCCCCACGTTGGGCGCCATTTTCTCTTCTACTACATTCTCCTCAGAAAAATCGATATTTTAATTTTTCTGGGGCAAAATGCAACAGAAGATCTACGAACGGCTAGCTGTAGTAGTATGGGGGCTTTTAGGTCGTGGGTGGAGAAAGTAATTGTTACAGTGGGTCAAATAAAATTGGTTTAGACAACTTGTCCCACAGATGTAGAAGGTGATTTAATAACAAGTCTCAGCGTAGCCAGGCCCGTTCCACCGGTCGCATTACTGGCACGGCCGCCGCATGGCGACACTCGGAGTGGTGTAGCTCCATAACGGGTAGACGTACCAATGGAAATTACCCCAAAATATGAAGAGAAATGTTTATTCGGATCTTCATTTATCCGCAATGGCGCTATTTCTGAATTTTTTTAATTTTTGAAATTTTGACAGCACTAGAACGGAAAATTATGAACAAAATATGCATAGAACATCTGAAATACGAACAAATATGCTTCTCCGAAGCTTTTATGATCATTTCGACCCAAATCGTACTATAGCCAGCTCTGCAATTTCTGTGACTTAGGTCCTTGTTGCTCCGCAAAAACAGGAAAGCCGACGAGGGAGAGTAGGGGACTTTTTAGTACGTATTGTTCTGAACCAAAACTACAATCTTGCAAATTTTCAGCTTTACAACAATTAATTCCGGGTCAAAAACTAAAATTCCTGGGCTAACCTGTTTTCAAAACCATAAATAGATAATTGGTAATGCGTTCATGCATTATTTGATAAAGGATTTGATGACCCATCGAGTGTTCGAGGCAATGTAAACTACTATCACTCGTTCTATATTGTGTTCTCCCCGGTTGATGTGGCCAAAAAATGAAAGGATACGGGAGAATAATATGCCGAAGAGTCGCTTTTGGAACCGATTTTCCTGGAGAACCTAGCTATTAATGGGATCCCAAGTAACAATTTAAATACTAAAAGGTATTTAAATTGTTGTTTGGCATACTAGATAACCTCTAGATTCAAAGTCAATGCTGTCCGGAAGGGGAGTTACACATTTGAAGAAGAGCAGACAATATTCATTACCTACCTACATTGTTAGTGTCGGACACGGGGATCGAACCCACTATGCGACAGAAATGTGACCAAGCGTGCTCGCCACTAACATGTTTTAGCCCGCTGCTTTCGGCAATTTATAATAATGACAAACGGAACTACCAATACTTTTTTCCAAAAGTGGCAAAATACTAAAATGAAACCGAATTTTTAGGTTAGCTCATACAAGGGACAAAACCCTATGTCTTAGTAATACACGCAAATTTGATTAAGAAACAGTGAATAAAGCCCCCCCTCCATTTAGGAGTTGAATGTCCCTTCTATAGGAAACTTGCAATGTTCTCTTCTCTGGAATAGTGATATACGGACCCAAAAGTTTTATGGTCAGACCGTCGTCTGTTAGGAAACCGTTAGGAAATCGTCTTTGATATTCCCTCTCTGCTGCCCCACTGCCCCGCCATTTTCGTTACCATATCCGTAGATCAAAATTATGTCAGCATATTCTTTGTTTGAAAATTGGTACCGCATTTTGGTAATATTAAATAAATAATTGTATTAAATAACGAAAACTATTAAAAAACTTATAAACAAATAACATGACGCTACTATGATCAATAGTGACAACTATAATAGTGTAGTGATATTAAGCAAAAAAATGGGCAAAGCCGGACATTCAAAACAACAAAGGTCTGATGGTCCTACGATGTTTGTTACCCTCCCCTTTGCACGCTCTGAAAAGTCCAAGAGGTTAGAGTGTCGGGTTTGGAGTGTGGGGGAGGGGGAAGGGTCGGAATATGTTCTTTTTTCTTCGTTTCTCAAATATCTCAAAAAGTATGAGGTTTAGAGCACAGATGTCCCTATACAAAATCCCTACAAAAAGGTTATTTTTTTTTGTAACCCTAACCGTTTCCGAGATATGAGGAGCGGAAAATGGGATAAAAGATTGATTTTTGCGAAAATCGTGGGTAAATTTTTCTAAAATCGTTTTTAAGTCTTTTCTAAATTATTCTTGGCTTATTGGTCGATTGGTTATTACGTAATTAGGTGCACAGTTACATTTTTGGTCAAACGGCAATGTACTTGTGTGAAAGGGGGATGAGGGGATTTATTTTACATGCGTTCGATGTAAAGAGATCAGAGGTTTATTAAAACGAAAAGTGAATTGAATGAGCAGGTAGTGATGGGTTTTTTGAAGAATGTAGAGGCTCTGGGTTTGGAGGAACTCACAAAGGGAAGGGGAGAGGAGCATTGTAGAGTGAGAAGAGGAATCTGTCTTTTTTGTGTGCGTCTCTTCTCAGCCATCCCAATCAGTTGTTGCCGATTCCTTGGAAGAGACTGTCGCTCGTTTGTGTAATTTACGTTGAAAATGGTCGTGAGATGAGTAAATGTGCGTTAGAGCTGTGTCGGAATGAGGGAGGGGAGCTAATAAAACTGACAGAGAGGAGAATAAAAACAATTATTGCGAGCAGTAAGATAAAGCAGGGCGGTGTAAAAGATAAGTTTGTGGATAACTCAGTTCGTGAAGTGCATTCCGAATGTCGCAAATGGTACACCTGCAACCCAAAACCTCCACCTTGCGCATCTACTGAATATGTTGACTTGAAAGGGCCTCACAAGCTACGAGATGCCAAAGATGTACAGACTTTCTTAACTTGGTTTAAAGAACATAACCCTTTTGATAAAAATCCTGAACTATCCTCTCTTTCCACAGGTCTTCTGGCATTGTTGACTGTGACAGAGCTCTTGATAAAGGTGTTGCAGCTATAGGTGAGGTAAACGGAAAGACATTCAAGGAAATTCACTCGAAGCGAAAGTCATGCGTGAAGTTTCTAGCTACCGTTACTAAATCTGTCTCAGTGCGTGATGATGTTATTCCTGTAAATCCCAATCAACTCTTGCATCGTATGGTTTGCACATTGAAAACAGAGGCTCAGCTGAAGGAGATGTTTAAATATGAGATGTGTGCCTACCCTCCATCCCTTTTCAATGAAAATGGCTTGATGAGAAAGAGTTCCAAGTCATCTATTGTCAATGTGCTGGTAGGTAAAGTAAAGAAGTCATCAGATGAAGTTCCTGCTCCTCCAAGTGGTGAGAGATACATCTTAGATGGAGGACATCTTCTCAATTGTGTCGTGTGGCAATGCTCTGCTTCCTTTCAGTCCATATGCAAACAATATGTTGCGTATGTACTTTCCCATTACGGAAAATAAATAGTAGTGTTTGGTGGATGTAGTAAAATGGACACAAAAGATGAAGAACACCTTCGTCGCTCTGGCAAAACATCATACGTTAATGTTGTGAGGGAAGACAAATTTCAGTAACCCTAAAGCAAGAATAATTCCTTGCCAACTCCACAAACAAAATGCGGTTTATTTCACTTTTAACTGATCACTTACAGGGAGCAGGGTGCATCATGACTCTGAGGAAGATGCACACCGCTTAATTGTTTCAACGGCTATTGCTGAGGCACGCAACACAGGTGCTGAAACTGTTGTAATTGGAGAAAATACTTATTTGTTATTTTTGCTGGTTACACTTTCACCAGAATACACAGACTTGAAAATATGCTGTTCTTTTAGTGTACGCCTTCACTGGATGCGATTCTACCTCATTCATTTTTCGGAAGAGGTAAAACCTTGCATTGTCAAAAATCAGGCATGATAGAAACCTCAAAGGAACAATTGAAAGTTTCAGCAATGCTGATGCCTCACCAGATTCAGTAGTTGAAGCAGGTGAAGCTTTGTTCTGTGCTCTCTATGGTTCTACAGAGAAAAACTTGGATTCACTCCACCACAAGTTGTACACAAAAACAATTGCAAAGCAGCCAGTGCATGTGCTATTTAATTTGGCTGCACTCCCTCCTACATCAGGGGCAGCTCGTCAGCACTCTCTCCGAGTGTTCCACCAAGTTCAACAGTGGCGTGGAATTGACATGGACCCATTACAATGGGGCTGGAAGATCATCAGTGGAAATTTACGTCCAGTCACCACTCTCAAGGCAGCTGAACCTCATGACCTCTTGAACCTATCAGCTGCAACTGCAGAGATGATTCCACGACCAAGTGTGAGTGTTTTAAAAATGCTCTGAAGTGCTCAACCATATGTGCCAATTGTGCAGGCCATGGTTGTTACAACAGAGACATAGCTGATGAAATAGTACCCGAAGATGACTTTTTGTTACGGGTCAGGATACTGAAATTGAACAGGAAATTGACCAAGAGGAAGTTGACTCGAATACTGAGCAAATGGATGTTTACCCACAAATGGACTTCTAGAGGCTGTGATACCATGTTTACACTAAGCTACTTATATTCCATTAATATTAATAAATAAAATTGGTTTTGTTTGATTTTTAAATTCATAAAATAAAATGTTTTATGTAAACATGCCCACTCTTTTGTTCCTGTTCAATCATTCACCCTCCTCCCCTCCTCATATATACCGCAATAGTGTTTTCTCAGAAAAAAAAATTATTGCCGGAGTACTTAATTCACGTAAAAAAATGATTTATGGCATATTTATTATCGTATGTAATATCACTAGTGCTTAAAATTTTATCGAAAATTTTTTCGAAAGCGTGTTGCCTGGTAATATAAAGAGTGCAAATTGGCAGTTTATTATCTGATTAAATCCCGACCGCTTTAGCGGGAGGGATTTAATCTTTGATAATAAACTGCCAATTTGCACGAGTTATATTAACTAGGGGCGACTTAGCTTGAGAAAAAATTTTTAGACAAAATTTAAAGCACGAGTGGTATTTGTGGAGAATATTTCACGAATAAATAATTCATTAAGTACATCTTCAATATTATGTTTTCTCATTAACTGCCTTCAGACGTTTTGTCACTTTTTGGAGTTTACTGACCTTTATTTTCAATTTCATCATTAATTTGATATACAGAAATATTTCCAAACCGACTCATATTGTCAAAACAGCAAATCTGAAACAAACGCAGTAGAAACAACGGAGATTCGCTATATTTTAAAATAATCTAGTGACGTTTCCATGGCAACTAGTAAATAAAACGAGTTGAAACCTTAGATATTATAATATATAGACTGGCTTAACACCTTTCAGGCGTTTCTGAGGTGCAATACGACAAGGAACGATAGAGAGAGCACTACTTTAGTACCGATGTCTCGCCCAAATAAAATGTACATCCATGGTTCCGAGATTGACATAGAGAGCGCCATCTAGCGCTACAAGTTATATTCCATAATAAATAAATGTTCATCGACTCATATTTACGTATTTAATCCTTATTTTTAACTTACGAAATTTATGAATTATGTTGAGGTTTGCTTTGTTAAGCAAAGAGAATTTTAAATACAACAATTTGTAATGTTTGATGCACAGCTTTGATTCAACGAGTTACTTTTTGGTAGATTATCATATGTAAGTACTATACATTTTTAGTTTGTTCCAGAGCGAATGTGTACTTGACATTTATAATAAATGATTTGCTTACCTTTGTAACTACGTTATTGAGCTATTGAAAGCTGTGCTTGACTTGTTCCTGTATTATGAGCTATATTAAGTACAATCTTTGTGTGTAATTGTTACCTGATTGAACACTAGGAAAACTGACATAGTTACAGGTTACAGGTTACATAGTCACATAGGCAAAAGTTACAGCCTATATATTTCAGACAAGATTCGCTTTGGAATTGAGGTGTGTTTTTGTTTGCTACTACATAATACAATATTACAATTTACAAGGTAAGTACGTTAACAATTACTTAGTAATAAGCTAGAGAAGATATTTATAGATAAAACTTAAAAGCTCGACAAAAAACGTCAAAAAATTTTCGCATATTTGCCGCTGCAGCGACCTAAAAAATTAGAGCGATAAATTTTGCATGTTGGTCCTGTCAAAAGCCGATCTAGCTTGAATTACCACTAATAATGACGTTTGATTGGTGCAATGTGTTGACAAAACGGGCTCTCATTGGCTATAGCGTTAATGAGTGAAATAATCTTTTTAATTTTACTAATAGTGACAAAAAACAAACTTAAAGTTTGAAAAATATTGAGTTCATTTTAAACAGCCATAAATTAGCGCGTTGTGACGTCATTGCCCTGAAATCCAATAAAAAGTCGGTTACATTGTTGTATAAGATAGCCGTGAAAAATATAAAACATAACCTCTATTTATTGACAGCACTTTTTAATTATTATGAGTTGTAATGGATTATCAAAATGCCTAAAAAAGTTTGTTTCGTACCTTTGTGTAATAATACTAGTGAAAATGCTCCCTCAATATTATTTTTGACAGTACTACTTAATATTGAAAGACGAAAACAGTGGTTTTCTGCTGTAAAATCTAAACAAATATTTCATCAAAATATAAATAAAGTTTTAGGTTAGTCATCTGTCATCTTTTGTGTACCGTCAGTGCAGAAGCGGGTGAAGGTTAATCCCAAACTACAAAATATCAACGTCCGACGTTTTTACGAATAATTTGTGTGGCATTTTTTATCTGGATTCTGATTGGCCAATATTTATAAGTCCACTGCTTTAGACCAATCACAGTACAAGCAATCAAAGAGGAAATTCTGAGAATTTAAGAGGAAAGCATCCTTTAACACAAAGTTATATCCATAATCTCATTGGTTTTCCGGGTAGATACGTAATTCTGGCGCGTAAAAATGCCCGTTTTAAAAAGCCCTGAAATTATCAGCCAGTTGTTTTAACGATATTTTCTTAGAAGTAATTCTTATTAGAAAAGTAAATTGTTGTAAATTAATAGAATGTTTTACTATATCATTTTCACAACATAAAATGTTAAAATAAAATTAGTGGGAAAACCCTATTACACCAAAAACGTAACTATACACTATTAACGTAATAACCAATCAATCAATAGGCCAAGAACAATAATTAAAAAAGACTTAGAAACGATTTTAAAAAATTTTACCCACGATTTTCGCAAAAATTGATCTTTTATCTCATTTTCACTCCCTATATCTCAGAAACGGTTA
Source organism: Rutpela maculata (assembly GCA_936432065.2). Classification (NCBI taxonomy): domain Eukaryota; kingdom Metazoa; phylum Arthropoda; class Insecta; order Coleoptera; family Cerambycidae; genus Rutpela; species Rutpela maculata. Next base: position 51,767,768 of record OW386292.2, read on the forward strand.
GGGTTACAAAAAAAATGAAATAGACCTTTTTTGTAGTAAATTTAATGTATTTTTTGTATAGAAACATCTTTGCTCTAAACTTCATATTTTTTGAGATATTTGAGAAAAAGAGAAAAAAAAAACACATTCCGACCCTTCCCACACCCCTCCTGCCCCAAACCCGACGCTGCAACCTCTTGGACTTTTCAGGGCGTACAGAGGGGAGGGTAACAAGCATCGTGAGACAATCAGACCTTTGTTGTTTTGAATGTCCGGGTAAAAGACTAATGTTATTAGACTATAAACAATGACTTTAATCATCAGTTAGTTGCCCCTATTGATACGTGCGTTTTATGACAATATCTGCATTTCTTGTTTTTCGCACAATTATTCTGTTGATAGTTTGGTCACAATGTGCATTACTGACATGCAACTTTGTTGCTACCTTCTTCTTACTGTTAATAGGTATGTTATGTTGCTCTTTTAGTACTTAATAAATTAGAGGAATGAAATAGATTCTTGTTTTATTATTCTATTTATTTTACCCCCTTCGTAAAAATTGGCAATAGAAACATAACAATTTTTGCTGAAAAAAAAAGTAAATGCCTAATTTAATAGTGGAAGCATTTTTTGCGCATAACATTCATCGTCATTTCCTAAAGTCTCATATTGCATTATTTAGTGGAATTTCTTTCGAATGCGGCAAGAGGAAAAAAATCAATGAAGCCATTTTGTTCAGTTTTTTGTCTTTTCGAATTTAATATTGAAATTTAAAGAAAACATATACAGGGTATTGTTTTCTTAAAGAACAAAAAAAAACATTTTTTTTTCGAGTCCGGACCTGGATTTTTTTATGTGTGTGATATAAGTACTTATTCAGGATCAATATTGTATTACATGTGCCAAATATTAACTTATTATTCCATTCTTTTACAAAGTAACAACCAAAAGAAATTTTGGCATAAATACATAAAACACCTTGTATTTCAGTAACGAGAGCCCAACTAGCTTTTTCTATGGGTGATTATGATTACCCTCGGTGTCCTCTATCTGCCATTAAAGCATGTCCGTTTCCTCATGAAACACCCTGTATATTCAGAGAAAAGAGGATTTAAAGTTTAGAGTAGGCTAATTTCGTATTTTTTTCAGAGGTAAAGTAAAACTAGGAATTTGATTTCTTCAGTTTGCAAAAAGTAATTTAGTTGACATTGGTGTTGATGATATTAAAAAAAAATTACTGTCAACACATTTAATAAATATTCATATAAGTGGAAATTAACAGGACTATTAAGAGAAGCTAGGTCACCTAATACTTACACTGTATTAAGGGCCAATTTGAGATCGGCTCTTTCCAAATTTCTGTCGTCGTATATTTCTGGTCCTTCCTTCTTACATTTGTAATATGAGAGCACTGTCTTCTTTGTCAATTCGATATCGTTACTGCATGACAGCAGAAACAGCACAATTATTTCGTCCTGTACTTTGGGGGGTAGATATTTGTTATCCAAGTTTGATAGCCAAGTTCGTATTATTTGTATATTTTCCTTGGTCGTTCTGCCTTCAGAGATAATTTGTTCCGGTGTGAACTGGTACTCAAGTTCCATTTTTCAGTTGCGATATTAATAATTTTGCTGAAAAAAGTCCATATTATTAAGCATTTTATTTTGTTTTAATTTATAATCTGTTGTTTACATAAGGTGTTTGTCTATATTTGTTTTATTCCTTGGTATAACTATACAACATATATCCAAATCATTGCTACTCCACCTTTTGCAGGGCAAAATCCCCCACTGATTGGACTATTTTCTTACTTGGACGTTGTTTGGAGTAAATTAGGAATATTTCTGAAAATCAGCAACGTACACGTCAGCCAATGTTTTTCTCTACTTGTGGATATAAAAATTAACAAATTAAAGCCAATGCGAAGTACAATGAAATGACTTAATAGCGCTTTCTTTTTGCAAATTAACAATTAGTTTTATAAAAAAATCAGAGTCATGGATTTCAGCCAACCATTTTTTTATTTATATTTTTGATAAATGAACAATTTTATAGCAATGGCTGATACAATAAAATAATATAGGAGCGTTTTTTTTTTGCAAATTTGAAATTCATTCATATTTAAACATCACCAGCAACCAAGCAGCTCGGTAGCTGCTCTAATCGATCTGTTATATCAATACCTTCATTCCATATTAATCTTAATTACAATGAAATCATATACCCGTATTGCCACCAGGTCCCTAGCTATGACGTTTTATGTCGTTGCTTTAGTCCTAATGGTTTTGCAAGTAGGTGGAAGTAGGTGGACGATGTCCCTTTCAGCTCTTCTCAGACTTTTTCTGAGTATGTCATCGTGTTAGCAGCATGATAGCTATTTATATAGTCTTGATCTTTTTCTTCTTTTCTTGTTGGTTCTATATAGTGCAGGCAAATCCAGTTTTGAGTATGAACTATCTGGGGACAGCTATTTCTTTATCGAAAGGGATAGCTTTATTCATGTAGAATGAGGAAATAAAAGTCCCGAAAAATCCCAATGTGAGCTAAAGCCACCATTTAGAAAAAACGGCCGCCAGAACCATTTCTTTTAGAAGGACATATCTCAGTAACCATTGCTCCGATTTTAGATTTCTTTTTTTGCTCTCCTTTTTTATGTACAATCGAAAGTGTTATTACATCTTTCGGTATAAAATAGAAGTTAACTGAAGAAAATAAGATTTGAGTTCATGGAAATATATAAGGTGTCCAGTTAGTGTTTCCTCGGAAGATTGTGCAAAAACGGGTAACTTTATAAAAAAACTTTTTTAACAAAACTTTCAACGTTTCATCTCTACTACGGAGGTGTCACAAAAAGGAGTTACACAAGAATGTATAATTTTTTTAATGGAATACCCTCTAATTTTTCGGCGAAAGTTAAGCCTCTAAGGCTCCTGAATCACACCCTAAATTTTTTTGCCAATCGGATGCAGCGTTGCCAAGTTATAATTTTTGTCCTGTTTTTTTGGTAAATTACAAACATTTCTTTTGACTACCATATCTCCGCGATTTATTAATTGTTTTTTCTAAAAATGTAGGGTGTTATTCGATAATGATGCATTTACTGAAAAACATTTTTGAAATAAATTGTTATTATACCGGGTGTCCAAAATATTTGTTTACTTTTCTTGTTATTTAATCATTATTTTTTCCAAATTTTTTAAATGGAATGCCTATATTTTTTTATATGGATGAATAAAGCATAAAATTTCCCACATTCTAATATTATACACTTAATTTTTATTTCACACCGTTTTTGAGATATGATTATTTCAAATAAGTTTTGCGCAAAGTGAGGTGCTTTTTATTTTAGCATTAAAATCTAGTATGGCTTTGGTCTTTTGTTTTGCGTTTGTTTTTCACTCTATGAGATTTCTCTAATGTGTTTGAGATTATCGTGATTAAGTTGAATTAATATTGTTAATATTTAAAAATACGAATTATAATTATTGTCAAGATTTAATATCTATGGTAAATGTTATGTTATTGGTGAATGTGATGGAAATTGTTTATTGGCATCAAGAATGTATGGCCAAAAATATCCCTATAGAAGATGTCCTGATGTAAGGTCTCTAGAAAATTTGAAAGAACGTTTAGAACGTACTGGAAATTTTGAAAAGAAGGCGAGACGACGAAATGTATTGTAATGAAGAAAATGAGCTGGCTATAATTTTAGGCGGTAATCGAAAATCCAACGGCAAGTGTGTAGGGATTTAGAGGTCAGTGAATTTAGTGTTTCCCTATGTCTTCGTAAAAATAAGTTTCACCCCCATCGAGCTCAGCTGCATCAAAAGCTTTGGGATGTGGATTTAAATCGTAGATTAAATTTTTGCCAGTGGGCTCAAAACCAAATTGGAGAAAATGAAGAATTTTTTAAATTTGTATTGTTCATGGATGAATCAACGTTTCATCGCAACGGATTTGTGAATAGGCACAATTTCCATTATTATGCCAGAGAAAACCCGCATGTTGCACAGAAAAATCAGAACCAGAGTTTAAATGTAAGAGGAGGAATTGTACGTGATTATGTTATTCATCCTCGCTTTTTTGAGGGAAATGTGAATGGAGCAATCTTCTGAGATTTTACGCAAAATACGTTTCCACAAATAATCGAGCATATTCCTGATTACATTACAAATAATATGTGATTGTAACTTGAAGGTGCACTACCACATTTTAGTAGAAATGTTCGTCAGGCCATTAGTAATCAGTTTCCTGAAAGGTGAATAGGAAGAGGAGGTCCAATATTTTAATAAACTGTTAAATAATATCTAATTTATTATTTTATTAAATTATGTTGGTCTCATTACATGGCCGACTAAGTCACCCTACCTGACTTCAGTGGGTTTTTTTCTTTGGGGATTTGTGAAGTCAGACGTTTATAAATTAGAACCAACGACTCGAGAAGATATGTTGGAAAGGATTCGTTGATGTTTCAATCGTATAAATGTTGATATGTTACACTGTGTAAGGCGCTCATTTATCAAGAGACCTCAGTGTTACCTTAATCAAAATGGTGGACATTTTGAGCAGTTGTTAGGTTAGTTTCAATATCGTGAAAAAAAATTATTGCTCAAGAACCGTTCATAAAAGAAAGTGTACGATATCAAAATGTGAGAAATTGTAAGCGTTACTCATCCATTTAAAAAAATTATAGGCATTCCATTTAAAAAAATTGAAAAAAAATGTAAAACAAAATATAGATTTTAATGCTAAAATAAAGAGCACCTTAATTTACGCTTTATTTGATATAATCATATCTCAAAAAACGTTTGAAATATAAATAAAGAGATACTAAATTTGAGGAATGTTTTATTCATTCATGTAAAAAAAGTATACCTAGGCATTCCATTAAAAAAAAATTACAAAAACAATAATTAAATATCAAAAAATGTACTCAAATATTTTGGACACCCGATATACTAAAGATTTATTTCAAAAATGTTTTTCAGTAAATAGATCATTATCAAACAACATCTCACATTTTTAGAAATAAGGATTAATAAATCGCGGAGATATGCCAGTCAAAAATGTTTGTAAACTGCAAAAAAAACAGAAAAAAATAACTTGGCAAAATATTTTAGAGTGTAATACAGGGCCCTTGGGGGCTTAACTGGTGTTAAGGAAATACAGGCTGTTTAAAAAAATATACTTTCTTGTGTGACTCGTTTTTGTGACACCTTGTGTAATTGAAAATAATTTTAAGTTGTAGTAGAGACGAAACATTGAAAGTTTTGTTAAGAAAGTTTTTTTATAAAGTTAGCCGTTTTGCATAATCTTCCGAGAGAACACTGACTGGACACCCTTTATACCTTAATGTACATTATTAAAAATTATTACAATTTTTTATATAAATAACTATTACTCCGTTAATATTTGAGTTAGTAACATCGGCCAAAAAACAAATGAAAGCTAATTGTGTGCTCTAGAACTTTTATTAAAATTATTTTTTCAAAAATTGACTAGAAATTTCAGTACAAACGTCTCGACTTTACAAAAGTTTAAATTTCCGTAATATTTAAATTATTTTTTAATTTCCTAAGTTTATCGTTTAATTTATCGTAAAATATGTAATCATACTTTCTGTAAAATGTGAAGTGAGGAATGGAACAAAAGAAATCTAAAATCGGTTACTAAGATTTTAAAGAAAATGTCTCTGGCGGTCATGTTTTCTAAATGGCGGCTTTAGCTCACGTCGGGATTTTTTGCGACTTTACGTACTTATCCTACATTAATAGAGCTATGCATTGCGATAAACAAATAACTGTCCCCAAATAGTTCACGCCATTTTACACTGAGATTTGCCTGGTCTAATAGGTAACTTTTCCGTTTCTAGCGTTTTTCTTGCCGCGATTTTTATTTTTGAACTTATTATTGTCCGGTCTAATTCTTCTCCTCTTACTTAAATTTATACGACATACGTCCTTCTTTGTTGAAGTTGGGTAAAAATTAAATCAATTTTACAATGACAGTGCTACGGCACTGGTTCGCATCGTAATCGACGGTGATTTTGATGAGAAGGTAAGTTCGAAATGGTTCTACGAACAACAGGAAGTTTATTCTCTTTGTCTTGATTAAATGCTGTTTTTCTTTCTGAATTAAATGAATTTACTTTCATAATTATATTACATAAACTAAGTTGTAAATATTAAATACTAATAGTAATAAACCTAATTTCTAATTTATATCGTTATCTACTTTCATTAATATCTAATATGAGTGGATTACGCAGTCATATATATTTTTTTTCAACGGAAGAATATCAGGTCGAAGGTAACATATCTGACTGAAGGTAAAAACATATTAATAATTCATAGCTTTTAATCTAGCGGTGGTAAATTTGATCTCTTGACCTTCTCACTGTCGATTAAAACAGACAGCACAAGAAATTTGATGAATACCACAGGCACACAAAATAAAAAAAGGGATTTGCATCTGGACTCCATTAGTTCATGTATTTCGTGTCGTGCTGAACAGTAATCTGATGCCCGTTTAGCTCCATCACCACCAATTTTTTTAATGGAGTTATAAGGTTCTTTTGGTTATTTTAGCGATTTACTAAAAATTGGTGGGGGATGAACCTAAACGAACAAATGATTCGTGTTCAGCACGTCGAAATACATAAGAGTTACCCAATGAGGTCCTAGAAACAGACCACTTTTTTTTTTTGGGGAGGGGGGGGGGGGCTGTGCACAAAGGAAATGTGGTTTCTTCTGTTAGCAGTCGCAAAATAACTAAAATGATTTTTTCCCCGCTCTTTTTTTCTAACAATTTTTTAAAATAGTTTTTATAATTGCAAAAACTTTAAAAAATAATTTTAGCTAACGCCCTGGTATATATCGTTAACTAGCAATATTTTACTAAAGCATGTTTGGCTCACTTTTCATGATTTCAAGAATATAAAGCATGTATCATTTATGAGATATCATATGAATAATATACAGGATGATTCAAAAGAAATTATATTAAATTCAACTGTAGGTTGAGATGAATATTTTCCTAATAAAATTTTATCCTACCGCGTCTCATAACTGAGTTACAGTCCCTTAAAGTGGGTGCCTGGCAACCAGTTTTTTCCTAATAACTTTCAAGCGGTTTGACGTACGATGATCAAATTGTGGATCCGGCTCTTGGACTACATGCTCATTAGAGCGTCCGTACTAATACGCAAGATGTGTCTTATACTGGGTGGTCCGGTAAAGTTCAAGGTCAAATATATTTTGTCTTGTGTCAAATTAAGAATTTTGGTTATTTATTGGATATCTTATTAAATTTAGAAACTTTTATGCTCTTGCGATTTTTCATCTAGTTAGGCCGATTTCGAGCAAATTGCACAAAACCAGAAGCATGCTGAAGCAATTTTATTGACAATTTTATTCAAAAACAAGATTCTGAGTTGTCAGATTTTGAATTATCTAATTAAAGTAGTGCAATTTTTTGAGAGTTATTGATGTGAAAATGGTGAGTTATACTGCCGAAGATTATACCAATATGCTTTTTATCTTGACATCATGCCAAGGCAATGCAGCAGGTACAGTAAGGGAGTATCGGAAACGATATCCCAACCGTCGTGTCCCAAATTTAAGAACTTTTCTTGGGGTTGAAAGAAGGTTACGTGAAAGTATTAATAACGACGCCTAGGCTAGGAAGGCCAAGGAATATCCGAATCCCACAGGTTAAAGAGGTGGTATTGGAGGCAGTTGAGGAGGATCCCGAAAGTAGCACTCGAAGGTTGGGTTTACAACTGGGACTTCGCAAATTTTGTGTGGCGAATATTACATGATCAGTAGTTACATCCTTTTACCACACTAGAGTACAAGAATTATTACTCAAAGACTTCCAATCAAGAGTAGATATTGCCCAATGGTTATTACAAAAACATCGCCGTGATAACACTTTCTTAGAGCAGATTCTTTGGACAGACGAAGCCACGTTCACTCGGAACGGTTTATTCAATACCCGTACTCATACATGGGCTCAAGAAAATCCATTTAACATCGAAACGTTTAGATGTCAAAGAAGATTTTCTGTAAATGTTTGGGCAGGGATTTTGGGTGACAACTTGATTGGTCCAGTTTTTTAATTGATAGAGACAATGGAGAACAATACTTACATTTTTTGGAAGAAAACCTGCCGGAGCTCTTAGATAATGTACTTTTAAGTTGGAATAGACTAAATTTTAAGTTCCAGGAAGAAATTCAAGATGGCGGATCCAATATGGCAGCAATAAGATGATAGAACTAACTTAAAAATAAATTAAATGCATTAAACTAAATAGGCTATGCTTGCATTAGGTTACGTTAAGTTTAATATTCTTATTTTAAAGTTCTTGGTGTTAGGTATTTATTATATTATTAGCAGATAAAAAAATAAATATTAATATGATCTACTTGAGGTTATGTTCAAAATTAATGGAGAACTGAATCGCATATTTATGACTGATAATTAATTTATGGCAGCCATATTGGATATATTTGAAAATTTCAGAAAATTTGTTCCTTTTTAATTTTTTTAATAATTCTTAGGAATAGCCTTTTTAGTTTAATGCATTTAATTTATTCTTAAGTTAGTTTTATCATCTCTTTGTCGCCATATTGGAACCGCCGTCTTGAATTTCTTCCTGGAATTTACAATTTAGTCTATTTTAATTTAAAAGTACTTATCAAAAATATTCAAAACTTCTCGGCATAAACTTTAACAAAAGTATTTAATTTTTCATCATTTTTTTGCATTTTATAGCCGCCATTGATTCTCCATCTTGTAGGTTGGTTTATGACAATTTGGATATCAGATTCGCAATCAGCGACCTCAAAAACCCCAAGTAACAAAATTTATGTAAATTGGATAAGAAAAAGCTATTTATTAGTAAGTTTTATATATTTAAATAAAAAATGGCCATTTTGGCAAAGTTCAATAATCTTGGTTAGCATAATTCAAAAATCGGCTTTTTGGAAATTAAATAACGAGTATTTTTTTAAAAAATTATCCCAATCGGTTGCGAAACAAGTGCTCTAGATAATTTTTAACGAAAAAATCACAATTCGTACCACTGTGCGACGGTTATTTTTAGCGACTTTTTTTGAAGGTGGCTCAATTTTTTTAATCAAAAATTCGTTTACTACCTTGTATCAGTTCCATCATTCTTATTTATTTCAATCTTCTTTCATTCGTTGAAATGGTTTATAAATTTTATTTGCTGTGACTACTAATAATATTATGGGTATTTTAAGCAACTTGGATATTTTCGTATCTGCAGACTCAGCAAAATGTATACGAATCACATTTTATTTCCTTTAAATTCACCATTTGAAAAATTGCTAACTTCCACTGCACTTTTAACTATTTTAATAATTGAAACACAAAAGAACGTACATACCTTTTTATAGTTGTAGTATTTTCGGCTTGACGTTGACGACGCGTTAAAATTGCAAAGTGAACTGATTGAATGAATAATTGTAATTGTTTGTGTGCTAATGATCATAAAATTTCCTTAATCTACATAGTATGGAAAAGAATGATAATTAGTAAACGTAGCTCGAAGGTAACTAAGCTAAATTGACGTTATTATTGGTTTAAATCCATGTACAGGGTGATTCCTTTTTTGTAAGTATTGGTTTTTATGGGTTTCTTTTTAGGCCTGCAAAATAAATCAAAGCCTGTACAGAGGTGAGTAAAGTTGCCCCCCCACCCACTTGTTTTTAAAATTGTTTTCTCTCAGACAGATTGCGCCCCGTTATGCGTCTCTTTATGGCCTAGTATGCCTAGTAGTGTAATTAGCCAGCGCATAATTCGTTTTCGAGATATTAACTATTGAAAGTGGGGGAAGGCCAAATTAACGCTTTTTTGGTCTCAAGTTGTAAAGAAGCGCACTTTCTGGGGCGGTACTATAGGTATAGATAAGTGGGGATAGATATAGATAAGTGGCGATCAAGTTTTCATGTGCTCAACTATTTTATACTGTGAACTGTGAATATATGATTACATTTGAAAAAAAAATGCGATTTTTGTTGCTTAAAAAATTATATTCAAGTTCAAAATTTTCGAAAACCAGTGATTTGTTGAAAATTATTCGTATTATAAAAGTTGGTTAGAATATAATTCTAAATCACATACACCTTATTTCAAGATTTCTGGAATAGAACATTTTTTTGCATTGCAATTTGTAAAATTATAGTTTTTACTTAAAACTGAAGTCATTTATACAGGGTGGTCCGTAAGTAACGGTCCATAGAGCAACAGTGGGTTTCTGACATTAAAATATGACGATTTAACTAAACTTACCTTAGTACGAAAGTTGATATTATCAGAGATACAGGGTGTTAAATTTCTAATTTTCTCATATAACTTTTGAAGTTTTTCAAGTATTGTTGTGAAAATTGGTGAATGGGGGTTTTTTGAGATGAAAAATTCAAATCTGCTCCCATTTTTTGTGTAAATCCTAGAGGGCGCCACATAAACATTGTTTAAGGTGTAAATATACTCTTAACTTTTTTACCCATTCTCCTCGACACACTTATAGTCCAGTAGAATTAGTAAAAAAAAAAACTGAAATTTATTGTAATTCGTTTCAGGATGCCACGTGGATTAAACGATAGTTTTATTGATTACGAACATGACCCTGGATTTGGTCCACTTTTTGACCGCCGGAACATTGTTTATTTAACGATTTATTGTTGAAAAATTCAAAAAAATCGACTTTTTCAAAGATAACTTAAAAGATCTTTGACGATAGGTTTTTCAATTTGTAGATACTGTTAGAACTTTGAAAAGGGGTTAATTTGAGAAATGTTTCGTTTGAAACGCTTGAAAATTTGTTTAAATAATTGCAAAAACCGCGAAAATTTTAGCAATTTGCAAATATTTTTCATTCTTTAACAAAAGCACTTTAGTACTTGAAACTTTGAAGAAATGTGTCTTTTATTACCCCAAAGTTATCCCTAAAATTTCATCAAAAAATTTTAATTAGTTTAAGAGATATTCAATTTGCTTATTAAAATCATAAATAAAGTAAAATGTAAATTCACCCAGTTAGCGTTGCCGTAGAGGGTTGATCTGGACATACTTTTTTTTTGTTGAGACTTAAACTTTATGTTTTCATTAATGGCAAATCAAATTTGCATTATTTTCAACTTCAAAATGGCGTTTGAAAAAGTGTCACATTTTGAGGTTAGGTTTTTTGCTAATAACTTTTAAACAAATGAAGATTTTGCAATATCATTCTCATATCTTTGTTGCTGGGGTCTTTTCACACATTTTCAAAAAAAAAATGACTCTGTAGCCTTATTAGAAGCCGAGATGATTTTCTTTTTAATAAATTCGTAAAAAAATTTTTAACAAAAAATAATTGTTTATAACAAATTGTTATTTAATTAGGAAAAAATCGACACGGCAGATATTATTATTTCATCACGCTACCCCAAATTAAAAAAAAGTCAAAATCGGATAAACGGTAAATTTTTGGTTGACGGATTTGAACTCGTCTCGATTATTTTATGAACGTGTTATAGATATGACTCATGTTTCTCACTCCTGTTCTGACGCTGATTTAAAATTAATTATTGTTATCGTTGCAAATTGAATTTTTTCCCCCAAACTCAGCTCTATTACAAAGATAGACTATTAAACTAGCTGTTCGCCAAGTTTCAGCAGTTAATGTTTATTAATAAACAAATTACGAATTTATTAAAAAAAAATCATCTCGGCTTCTAGTAAGGCTACAGAGTCATTTTTTTTTGAAAATGTGTGAAAAACCCCAGCAACAAAGATGTCAGAACGATATTGCAAAATCTTAATTTGTTTAAAAGTTATTAGCAAAAAACCTAACTTCAAAATGTGACACTTTTTCAAACGCCATTTTGAAGTTGAAAATAATGCGAATTTGATTTACCATTAATGAAAACATAAAGTTTAAGTCTCAAGAAAAAAAAATGATGTCCAGATCAACCCTCTACGACAACGGGAACTGGGTGAATTTGCATTTTACATTATTCACGTTTTTAATAAACAAACTGAATATCTCTTAAACTAATTAAAATTTTTTGATGAAATTTTAGAGATAACTTTGGGGTGATAAAAGACATATTTTGTCAAAGTTTCAAGCACTAAAGTGCTTTTGTTAAAGAATGAAAGATATTTGCAAATTGCGAAAATTTTCGCGGTTTTTTGCAATTATTTAAACAAATTTTCAAGCGTTTTAAACGAAACACCTCTCAAATTAATCATTTTTCAAAGTTCTAACAGTATCTACAAATTGAAAAACCTATCGTCAAAAGTCTTTGAGTTATCTTTAAAAAAGTCGATTTTTTGGAATTTTTCAACAATAAATCGTTAAATAAACAATGTTCCGGCGGTCAAAAAGTGGACCAAATTCAGGGTCATGTTTGTAATCAATAAAACGATCGTTTAATCCACGTGGCATCCTGAAACGAATTACAATATGCATATTTGCTAATTCCACTGGCCTATTATCCATACGATTCATAAAAGATCGCCTCATATTAAATAATACCATTGGATCAAAAAAGGCTGCTGCTGCATTGATTTGCCAAAGTTGTGCATGAGTATTTATAGGATTTTTGTAAACAATATCTTTCATTGCGCCACATATACCGAAATCCAATGGGTTAAAATCTGGGCTACTTGCTGGCCAAGGAAACGGACTACCACGACCAATACAGTGCTCATGAAAAATGGTGTTTAAATAAATTCGTACTTGATTGGAAAAATGTGGCGGAGCACCATCCTGCATGAACAACATATTTTGTCTCAAATTCAGTGGTAGTGCATCCAACATATCAATAAAAAACATCTTGTAAAAAATGTAAATAATTGTTACCATTTAAATTTCTTGGCAATTCATGTGGTCCTAGAAAACGGTCCCCAATGATCCCACACCAAACATTGATTTTGAACTCATGTCGAAGATGTCGTTCTCGCTTTATATGAGGATTTTCAACTTCGCAAAAATGGTTATTTCATAAATTGAAGATACCTCGGCGGGTAAATGCAGCTTCATCCGTAAATAATATTCTGTTGACGAATGAGTGGTCAATATTTTGTCTGTTCCGAATATCACTTGCAAACTGATATCTTAGTGAAAGATCGGCAGGCAATAAATTTTGAACGGGCGTAAAATGGAATGGATGGTATTTTTCTGCATGCAATATTTTTAGAATGGAAGTTTTACTGATTCCTGTAGCTGCAATCGTCTTGTACTAACTTGCGGATCATCTGCAATGCGAACTAATATTTCTCCTTCTTGGTCAAGCGTAATAATTTTCGGTTGACCTAAATTATTACGTTTAGGACGAAATGAACCACTTTCGCCTAAATTTCTGAACAGATTTTGAAATAGTCTACGATCAGGTTGTAATCTGTTTGGAAATTTTCGCAAATACTCACGTTGCGCAGCAGGTACATTGTAATTTAGTTGACAATAAATGTTAACTATGTCTCTCATATCTGAGTTTGAATAATTATTATGTCTCGGTATGTTCTGATTTTCGTTAATTAACTGATATTAAGAAAAATAAATAAATAAAATTGCAAAAAATGAATGTCACGACAATTTTAAAATGTCAAAAGTATTGTTGGCATCGACGCCTACTACGTAATATTTCTTATAATGGTTTATGAGTGTGAATGTTAAAATGCGATTTTCTCGAAAACGGTCAAATTCTAAGACTAATGACAAGTATACTTTTTTTTCGCTAAAATGAGATAGGTTTAGGATTTTTTAATAAAAAGGGGGATAATGTTACCGGTAAAAAAGTTAAGAGTACATTTATAACTTAAACAATGCTTATGTGGCGCCCTCTAGGATCTACACAAAAAATGGGAGCAGATTTGAATTTTTCATCTCAAAAAATCCCCATTCACCAATTTTCACAACAATACTTGAAAAACTTCAAAAGTTATATGAGAAAATTAAAAAATATAATATTGACTTTAACACCCTGTATCTCTGTTAATATCAACTTTTATGCTAAGGTAAGTTTAGTTAAATCGTAATATTTTAATATCAGAAACCCACTGTTGCTCTATGGACCATTACTTACGGACCACCCTGTATATTCAAGTAGTATCTTTTACAGAATTCTCTTTAAGTTATCGAGAAAATGGCCTCAGGAGTTTTAAGTGGAACACCCTGCGTATCACGGATTCTTAACCTATATTTTCTTTTACTATGTAGAAGTTAAGAGTTCACTGAGCAAGATAAAAAAATTGTAAAAAATTAACCGAAAAAAACAACTAAAAATTGTGAAACAAAATTGCACCCGGTCCCGGTCACCTGAATAATTGGACCCCATTACATAATATATACCGCGTGTAACAGGATCATGGTGCACCCGTCTTTTTCCCTTTAATTTTACAGATAAACGATTGAAATTTGAAATTTGGAACATATTCTATATATTTAATAAACGTCACTTGTTGACATATAAATGATTTTCTGACACTATCACTCTAACTTTTGATTTTCAAATGGAACACCCTGTATATTATTGCATTCTGCATAGTTTTCAGAATCCAATGATGCCACATAAGTTTCAAACGTCAATATCTATTTCAATTTAATTTTCCAATTAAGTGTGTCATGACTATTCCGATTTATTCTAATTGACCCGTGGAATGCTAGAAAACTCGAAATCCCATCGAAAATACTAAATTATGTGATTTATGAGCAAATAAAGGAATTTATTCATATGCCTTATTAAAATGCGCGATAAATACAATCAAAATTAGAGCTAAGAGGAAATACAATTTTCCTGTCAGGTGGTCTTCAAGGTCACCTGATTTGACTCCCCTAGATTTTTTGTTTGGAGTTATTTAAAAAATATTGTCTATGCAACCGCTGTTATAACCCATGAAAACCTAAAGCTACGAGTAAGACGTGCAATTAATAGCATAATGGTCCAGCAATTGGCGAGTATTCTTCGAGATACAGCTATGTGAGCCACCTTATACAGGGTGTACGCAACTTACCCGAAAAATTTTAACCATACATTTCGTTAATTTGTAACTTTAACAATGTGTACCTTTTTCTGTGTTGGACTTTTATTAAATTTTTTTTTAAGAAGTCGACTTCTTATTTAAAGGTGCATGTATGTTTAAAATTTTTCGGGTAAGTTGCGTTACACCCTGTATATACCTAAGTAGTTATAAATAAATTGTATTTTCATATTTTCTCTTAGCTGTAATTTTGATTGTATTTTATCGTACATTTTAATAAGGTATATGAATAAATTCCTTATTAATAATTGTAATTAATGGCACCGATATGGTTCCATTTGAAAACACATTTGTGTTTTGTCCCAAAAGCCATTTTGATGAACTTTATTTGCTCATAAATCACATAATTTAGTATTTTCGGCTTTTCTAGCATTACACAGGTCAATTAGAATAAATCGGCAATACGGCACACTTAAATGGAAAAGTAAAAAATAAATTAAAATAAATATTGACGTTTGAAATGTCGCTTATTATGCGTGTAAAAAATGTCGGTGTCTTTGATCTTTACCTCACCGCCAAAGACGCCGACATTTTTTACACGCATAATAAGTGTCAACTATATCATTGTATTCAAAAAAATTGTGCAGATTTCAAAAGTACAATAATATATAGGATATTCCATTTCAAAATCAAAAGTTAGTATCACTGGAAAAAAAAACATTTATATGTCGAAAAGTGACATTTATTAAGTATATAGGATGTTCCAAATTTCAGTCGTTTGTGTTTTAAACTAAAGGAAAAAGGGGGTGGGGGCGTACCATGATCCTGTTATATAGGTCGTTGTAAAAATGAACAAATATCGAAAAAAAGTTTATTTCAATAACCAACTTCTATATCGATATTAGGTAATAATACCCAAGTAGCCGAGAAACTGGGTGAAATTTTATTTCATAATGTTTAGTTACCTTTTTTGAAGAGGGTTCAATTTTTTACAATGTTTATTTTTATATACCTCTCCGTACTTTTTTGACATGAAATTTGTCCTAATGATTTTACTTGATCTTAATTTCTAACATTTTTAAATTTCTTGTAATTTACTTATTCTGTATATGTTGACATCTCCTATGTCTGTAGACATTTTACAGAATAGATAAGGTACGGTACCGGTTTCAGTGACATGGCCAGTGCCACGGCGTATTAAGACAGGTGGAAAATTCGGATCAACCCCGAGAAGTCGGAGTTCATTCTATTCACGCGCCACTTCACCGAAAACCGGATTTTAACGCTACTTTCGATCGGAGGTAGAGAAATTCCAATCAAGCGGTGCGTGAAGTATTTGGGGGTGAACCTAGACAAACGACTGACGTTCAACATTCACATTAACGAGACGGTACGCATGGTCTACTTCATGTCCAGGAGTCTGTATCCTGGCGCGGGGTAGCTGACTCAACAGGATCAATAAAAAGTTGTTATATACGATGGTAATCAGGCCGGCTATCACATACGCGGCGCCGGTGTGGTGCAGCCTCCAGGCCACGACAATGCGAAAACTAAAAGTCCTGGAACACAAATTTATGCGCCTCATTTCAGACTCTGGTAGGTACACCTCTCTCAGAGATCTCTATGCACGTTGCCACGACATAACCCCACTGGCAGACTACGTCTAAGAAACGTCTCAAAAATTCTACCAGTTCAAACTGGACGATAGCCCGCTTACCCGCAACATTACCCGAATCAGACAGCATAATGCCATACTTTTTGATATAAGACACCCCCTACCATACCAGGCGTTGCCCATCTTCCGGCAACTCCCTTAGCCACACTTCCTCCTACGACAACTTACCTCTACCTTTACCTTTATTTTCCCCCAACCCTACATCTTTCCTTTCCCCTTTATGTTTGTACAATTTTGTTCTTTTGTCATTTTTTGTTATTTTGTCCATTTTTGCCTCCGTAAATCAGACAGCATAATGCCATACTTTTTGATATAAGACACCCCCTACCATAACAGGCGTTGCCCATCTTCCGGCAACTCCCTTAGCCACTCTTCCTCCTACGACGACTTACCTCTACCCTCACCTTTATCTTCCCTCAACTCTACATCTTTCCAATCTCTCTTTATGTTTGTACAATTTTGTTCTTTTATCATTTTTTGTTATTTTGTCCATTTTTGCCCCCGTAAATCAGACAGCATAATGCCATACTTTTTGATATAAGACACCCCCTACCATACCAGGCGTTAGCCATCTTCCGGCAACTCCCTTAGCCACCCTTCCTCCTACGACAACTTACCTCTACTCTCACCTTTATCTTCCCTCAACTCTACATCTTTCCAATTCCTCTTTATGTTTGTACAATTTTGTTCTTTTATCATTTTTTGTTATTTTGTCCATTTTTGCCTCCGTAAATCATACAGCATAATGCCATACTTTTTGATATAAGACACCTCCTACCATACTAGGCGTTGCCCATCTTCCGGCAACTCCCTTAGCCACTCTTCCTTCTACGACAACTTACCTCTACCCTCACCTTTATCTTCCCTCAACTCTACATCTTTCCAGTCCCTCTTTATGTTTGTACAATGTTGTTCTTTTATCGTTTTTTGTTATTTTGTCCATTTTTGCCTCCGTAAATCAGACAGTATAATGCCATACTTTTTTATATAAGACACCCCCTACCATACCAGGCGTTGCCCATCTTCCGGCAACCCCTTAGCCACCCTTCCTCCTACGACAACTTACCTCTACCCTCACCTTTATCTTCCCTTAACTCTACATCTTTCCAATCCCTCTTTATGTTTGTACAATTTTGTTCTTTTATCATTTTTTGTTATTTTGTCCATTTTTGCCTCCGTAAATCAGACAGCATAATGCCATACTTTTTGATATGACACCCCCTACCATACCAGGCGTTGCCCATCTTCCGGCAACCCCTTAGCCACCCTTCATCCTACGACAACTTACCTCTACCCTCACCTTTATCTTCCCTTAACTCTACATCTTTCCAATCCCTCTTTATGTTTGTACAATTTTGTTCTTTTATCATTTTTTGTTATTTTGTCCATTTTTGCCTCCGTAAATCAGACAGCATAATGCCATACTTTTTGATATAAGACACCCCCTACCATACCAAGCGTTGCCCATCTTCCGGCAACTCCCTTAGCCACTCTTCCTTCTACGACAACTTACCTCTACGTTCACCTTTATCTTCCCTCAACTCTATATCTTTCCAATCCCTCTTTATGTTTGTACAATTTTGTTCTTTTATCGTTTTTTGTTACTTTGTCCATTTTTGCCTCCGTAAATCCCCTCCAGGCCGAAAACTTACCTATATCCTAAAAAAAAAAAAACACACAAACCACAGACAGGAGCTTCTAGCCCCCCTCGAACTTACCTCCAAGCCGAACTGGACCTACCCCGCCCAGCCTCACATCCACCCCGGCGATACTCTCCGTGGTTGGCTCCGGCGAGTCACATATATTGTATCTAAACTAAAATAAAATATTGTTGAATTGAATTGAATTGGTTTTAGTGACTGGAGTCCGTCACTTGGATGGGTGATCGTATCTCATCTCGCCGTCCTGGTTAAGTGGTAGAGTAGCATTAGATAAATTTCGCCAGAACGTTAATATAAGGCATAAAAAAATAAAGTTATTATCTATCTATCAGACGGGAGCAATAGGTACATTTTCTTGTTTTCACTAGATACAGGTTTTCATCATGTATCGCAGGTTTTCGTTCCTATGCGATGTTCCATAATATCTTGTATACTTTTAAATCAGAAAATAGTTTAAATGCAATTATAAATCAAATTTTAATTGAATTAAGAAAGTGCAATATAGAAATAAATAAAAACGTATTTTATTATTCATTTCCTCATAGTACTTACTGTTTACATTTGTTATTCCATACAACTTTCTAAATATCATTGTGATGTTAGCTAATAGGTTATAGCAAATATGGATGAGTAATTAATCAATGTGCGGAGATAGAAATTTTTAAAAAGGGGTCATTAGCGAATTATTTTATGTAAGTAAATATTACACATAACTCCTTTTCGACTGTTTCACTTTACAAAACTTGATCACCGCAACCAATGGCATGGAAAGCATTAGATCAAAGGATGATATCAGTTGAATTTTTATGTTTCTATACACTGGCGACAAAAATATGAAACAAATGATTTTTCTCTCAAATACAAAATCATAGAAAAAACCTCATCCGGACACATCTATTATTAATTTCAATTCCTTCCGATAGAAAATTTGAAATCTAAACAGGAGTTGTGCCAAAGCTCTTTCTAAGCCCTCTCTGTTGCCAGGCTTAATATCCATCTCAATCTTTCTCTGTGGCATTCACTTTATGGTGCTGAGCACAGCCCAGCTTCGTATCTCTGAATAAATCAAGCTTCTTCGAAACCGAAGACTGGGAAGGACTAGGGAAAGGAGTTTCTGCGTCTCCTCCTTTCAAACGGTTTGCTCCTTCATTGCCCTTCGCACCACTGTGTCCGGGCACCTATATGAGTTTGACTGAGTTGTGTTCACACAGCTGTCAAAATATTCCGACAGTTCAGCACCACATCAGGGACCACTTGATTTGATGTAAGAGCTATCAAAGCTGCTTGGCAGTTGCTGCATATATAAATACGTTTGTCAACAAAACCTTTGAGATTTTCACTTGCACTCAGTAAGATGGCATAAACCTATGCTTGAAATATACTAGGATACTTTCCAAGTGGTACCGATACATAAGCCCTTGTTCGCATCCAGCATTGGTTCCTCCTTAGTATACCATTCCAGACACCTGGGACTCATTCGGAAGATTTATTTTATCGCGTTCCCAGTCATCCCGATTAGAAAACACGTTTGTATCTGGAATATTAAATCTATAGACTGGGAGATACCGGTCACCCTCCTCTGACTGAATGATGACTTGGTCCCTTATAGGTAGAGCCCATAGCCCGCCGCATTCCACATTCCATTCTTGAACAATCTATTTGCTGCTCTCCTGGCTTTCAGTTCCACTTCATCATACAAAGAAGTGAGTCCAAGAGGTCCTGATTGATCCTATTGTTCCCAGGCAGGGTAGTCTTTAAACTTGACAGAGGTGGCTAATTTTGGAAGGCTCCTGGGAGCGCCACCACACCAGTATGGCGTTTTACCACGACAGTATATATTCAGTCTTTGTGCTTATTTTCCACTTAGGACAGAAGATGCGTTTAAACTTCCACGTGATCCTTCCACGATAGATTGCAATCCCCCAGATAACTCGATGTACGGGTAAGGCACAAACGTGTACTTATGAGAGAAGAATGTTGAAAATCTCTTATTTTTCTCCTTTTTGTGAATAGCATTAGTTTTTTTTTTCAGAGTTGCAGGAGCTCTAACCACTTCAAAGCCTCTTATCGTGATAGCCAGATCGTCTGCATATGCTTGTGAATAGAAGCCCGTTTCAGTCAATTTAACCAGTAGCCCATCGAGCATAAGGTTCAACAATAGTGAGGAGAATACCCTTCTCTTTGGCCACCACCTATAAATTAATTTAAAATATATGGCACATGCAAGGAGTTATGTAGGTGCTTATGTTCTATTGTCAGGCTTAATATCCATCTAATTCTTTCTCTGTCGAGCCCAAGCAATCACTTTATGGTGCTGAGCCCAGCCCCGTATCTCTGAATAAATCAAGCTTCTTCGAAACCGAAGTCTGGGCCAGGACCAGGGAAAGGAATTACCTGCCTATCCTCCCTCCAAACGGTTTGCTTCTTCATTGTCCTCCGCACCGCTGCGTCCGGGCACCTACATGAGTTTGACTGAGTTGTGTCACACAGCTCAAAATATTCCGGCAGTTCAGCACCAGCTCAGAGACCACTTTATTTGATGTAAGAGCTCTCAAAGCCGCTTGACTGTTGCTGCATGTACAAATACGGTTGTCAACAAAACCTCTGAGATTTTCGCTTGCATTCAGTAAGGTTGCATAACCTCTGCTTGAAATATACTAGGATATTTTCCAAGTGGTACCAATATATCAGCCCTTAGTTTGCATCCAGCATTGATTCTTTCTTAGTATACCATTCCAGATATCCGGGACTCATGCGGAAGATTCATTTTATCGCGTTCCCAGTCACCCCGATTAGAAAACACGACTGTATCTGGAATATTGACGGGGAGATACCAGTCACTCTCCTCTAACTGAATGATGACTTGGTCCCTTATAGGTACAGCCCTTAACCCGCCGCATTCCGCATTTCACATTCCATTCTTGAACAATCCATTTGCTGCTCTCTTGGCTTCCAGTTCCACTTCATCATGTAAGGGAGTGAGTGCAAGAGGTCCTGATTGCTCCTATTATTCCCAGGCAGGCTAGTCTTTAAACTTGACAGAGGTGACTAATTTTGGAACGCTCCTGGGAACGCCACCACACCAGTATGGCTTTTTACCACGGCAGTATACATCCAGTCTTTGTGCTCATTTTCCACTTAGGACAGAAGATGCGTTTAAACTTCCACGTGATCCTTCCACGTTAGTTTGGAATCCCCAGATACCTCAATGTACGGGTAAGGCACAAACGAGTACTCACGAGAGAATAATGTTGGATGGAAAATCGCTTATTTTTCTCCTTTTTGTGAATGGCATTAGTGTTTTCTTTCCAGAGTTTCAGGAGCCTTAACCACCTCATATTTGCCTCTTATCGTGATAGCCAGATCGTCTGCATATGCTTGCGAATAGAAGCCCGTTTCAGTCAATTTAACCAGTAGCCCATCGAGCATAAGGTTCAACAAGAGTGAGGAGAATACCCCTCTTTGGACGGATTATTGTACGATCCTTTGATACCCAAGAACGCTACGAAAGCCAGTTCTTTCTGCTCTAGCACCTTCTCAGTTCTGGCAACGATCTGGTGAAGGGCAATCTCTGAAGATTTATCGATTTGGTATACATTCTGATTAATATGAATTGGTGATGACACCAACACCCCATCTTTTATATGCCTTTCTATTAATTTTACTTCCACGTCCAGTGGAAGTATAGTAACGACAAAAAAATTTAAAAAAATTTTATTGTCCAAATAGGCTTAAAATGTCATGAAACGTCGAGATTTTAAGTTTGAGCGAAAAAAAAAAAATTCTGTCTGTCGGTCTGTCTGTCGGCCTGTCTGTCTGTCTGTCTGTAACTTTTTTTGTGCGCACGTTTACTCTGGAACCGTTTAAGATATTGACTTGAAATTTGGTACACATATGTACTTTAACGAAATCTAGAACTAGATTATATTTTCATCTTGTTCCGTCGAAGGGTTTGGGGGTAAATTGGGGTAAATTTGGGGTAAATGGGTAAATCAAGCAGGTAAGAGTCCATGAAATTGGTATTTAGTATATACAAGAGAAGCTAAGGTCTCAAAAAAATTTTTGGCATTAGCCACCCCCATTACCACCCCCACCTCCTTATTAAAGGGGATGAAAAAAATTGTGATTTAGTGTATATACAAGAACCAGAAACCTCAAAATATTTTTTTACTTCATCCACCCCCAACTACCACCCCTTTATCACCACCCTATCACCACCCCCACCACCCCACTACCGATGTGGGGTATCGTTTTATAGGTTTTTGGGGTAGAGGATTTCAAATATTATATTATTAAAGTTCCCTAAACAATTATTTTCACATACAAAGTTTTTTCGTTGTGAGTGACTTGGATAGAGAATCTGGATGTGGAAGTAGTGATTCCTTGGGCAGCGGTTTTTCAAATATCTTTAAAGAAAGGATGTCTGTGATATGTCTTTGGTATGAAGACCACATTCACTGTTCTTCAGGGCATTGTATGGTAATAGATAAGTATAATCTTGAGGATTATTAAAATTCGGTAACGGTTCAACTAATTAAAGTTTCCAACTAGAGGGAAAATAGCTAAATACTTCCAAGTACTTCATTTGGTGTACAAAAAAGTCTCTGAGTTTGTGAATTCTTCTGAAAATTTTTGTAAAAATGGGATAATAATCCTAGAAATAATAGGAATTGTATTGGATCATAAATTTTCAAAAACTATGAACAATACTACAAAGCAGTTATCTCAGAAATTTCTCAATGGATTCTTTACACTATTGGAAAGCTTATAAAACTACTTTTCTTTTGAGCTTTTACAAGGGGTGGGTTGCTATTAAAGAAATAGTTGAGATGGCGGGGGTGAAGGGATGAAGAACACAAAATGTATTTTTATATGAGATGTGCAATTAAAAATTGAAATCGATTTATCCGAGAGTGTTTTGAAAAAGTAGCTGGTTCAAGAAGTATCGAACTTATTCAATACGTTTTATACGCTATGTAGAAATGAATTTTCTTAATAATGTGTTGAAATAACGGTGGTACGAGTTACTTTTAGAAAACTGCGTTTCTGCTCAGAATTATCCGTACATACAGATTGCTACATTCTGTGGCATCCTATAATTTTGGTGAATTATTTAAAATGAACTTGAAACACTTTTATAATAATACTTACGTAAATAAAGAAAGTTGTTACGTAATGTAATATGCACAAGAATGGTATGCAGCATCTTACCTTACTACGTATACAATAAGTCGCAAAATAAAAAAATACTTTGCACAATATATTAAGTGCTCATTACAGAGGCGTAGCTTGGCTACATGGGGCCCTGGGGCGTCATACATCGTCTCTATAGACAATAGTAGTAGGCAAAAATATTTATCGAGATATTGCCACTCGAAAGTTCCTAAAAGTGGGGGAGGGGAAATGTAAAGGTTAAAAAAAATATCTGAAAAAATTCAGGTGAATGTATCATCGAAATACAAGACTTTTTTTATTTGCAACTTTTCTGTAAAGTGCGTGTTCACCGAGGTTTTCCGGAAAAACATGAAAAACTACCCCTCTTAGCCCTGTCAATGATCGTTCAATAAGGGGGTCTAGAGGGAAATGCCGAGATCACAATTTTTGACTTGAGAGTTGTTTTTGGACTATTTAGGAGGTAAACATACCAAAAGTCCCCGAACGTAGGAGGTGGGGGGGCGGTTTTTGGTTTTTCACTCATATCTCGAAAACGGTTAGCCCTAATCAAAAAGTAGCTATATGCAAAATTAGAGCTGACTAAATTTTCTACAATAATGTTTCTATTAATTTTTTTCGTGTCCGTTATGGTTCAGTAATGAATTGTAAATCTTTTGACTGTATTCGAAACTTTATTATAAATTTATTATAAATTGAAAATAAATTTTAATAATCATCGTAGAAAAAAATTTCTTGTACAGATATCCACTTCACAGCAGAACTGAACTCAAATATCGAATAAAAAAGGTCTTTGCGCTGTAAGTGTGTGTGTGTGCGTGTATATGTATATGTGTGTGTATACCATTTCTTGTAAATACGATAACTTCTGTTAAACTTAAAATATTTAAATACAATTTGGAGCATATGTAAAACAGCATATTACAATAATCCCTATTGAAATTGAGCCATATCTGTAATACATGGTGATAACTAGAGACCTACAAACTCTCATACGTAAAATAGAATAAATTGTTCGTTCCCAATCCTTAAGACTCGCTTTCCTACGTCAACAATAAATCCATACTGTTCCATAATGTCCAGTCCCAAAATGAAGTCATCCTTGATGTCAGCCACGATGACCCTGCGGTCCAATCTGCAAACCCAGGTCTACTTCTCCATGAACCGTAGCCCTGTCTCCCGTAGCTGTCCGGACAATCACTTCATTTTGCCTCTTGGTAATCTTTATGCCCGATATAAATCCTGGCCGTACTATTGATGACGTAATACCTGTGTCGATGGTAAACAAACATTTTCTTCCATTCACATGGCCTTGTAACAATAGACTATTCGAAATTCCTAGAAGCTGGGAAATCTTTATTTCTCTGGGGTCACTGCATTCCCTAGCCAGAACAACCCCCCTGGTACTCTTTTCCCGCTTCTCTTCAAGATTCGCAGCATTTACTTGACTCTCCGGGTTCTGCTGTTGACAGTCTCGTTTCATATGTCCCACTTTGCCGCAGTTGTAACATTTAATATCACCACTCGGCCTTCCTTTATTTAACTGTTTTTCCTGCTTTCCGGGGCCATCCAATTTATCACATAATTTGGTGAACATTTTCTGCATCTCTGTCAACATAAGGTGCTGGTTCATTTCTGGTTGCGATTCTTCGAGAGTCACAGCTCGCACTCTTGACCTTGGAGTATCCCTATAAGCGGCTTCTACTTCCAGTGCACGTACCAAAGCTTCGCTACTACTTTGGTGTCTCGTCAGCCTCAGAACTCGCCTGAATTCTTCGTCCCTTATGCCATCTAAGAAGGCCTCCACGGCTAATTGTTCCTGGAATTCTCTAGGTGCACTCGGATACGCCAGGTGTGCCAGTCTCTCTATCGCAGCTTCGAATTCTTGTAAACTTTTTCCAGCTTTTCGTGTCCGTGATTTTAGCTGAGCTTGGTATACTTGGGCAAGGTGTTGGTCACCATATCTCAAGTCCAAAGCAGCTTCCAGTCCCTTTGTTTCTCAACTGGGATGGTTTGAAGTAACTCTGAAGCTTGGCCCCTTAGTGCTAGAACTAATGCCATGGCCTTTTCCTCATTATCCCAGTTGTTCGCACACGCTGCTGCCTCAAACTGCCTCTTGTATGTCGTCCAGGAACTTTGGCCGTCAAAAGAAGGAGGTTTTAGTCGCTGACCTGATGATACCACCTGCTGGCTTCCTCTATCTCTCAACTGTCGTTTAAGCCGGTCTATTTCTCCTTTGACTTCTTCTTCGAACTTGTTTACTTTTTCTTTAACTTCATTTACCTCCCCTTTGACTTCGCTTACTTCCTCCTTGATTTCACTCTTTAGTTCTTCATTGGCAGAAATGATTGCGTCCTGTTGTGTTTTTATTTGATCACTCAGAATTTTTCTTAATTCTTCCTGGCGTTTTTCTTGTTCTTATTTTTCTTCTTGGCGTCTTATTTCCAGATTTTCCAGCATTTTTTTTTTCGTCTCTCTCTTCTTGACGTCTTCTTTCTTGCTCTTCTTTTTCTTCTTGACGTCGCTTTTCTTGTTCTTCCTTCTCCTCTTGACGTCGTCTTTCTTCCTCTTGGCGTCTTTTCTCCTGTTCTTCTTTGTCTTCCTGACGTCTTTTTTCTTGTTCTTCTTTTTCTTCCTGGCGTCTTCTTTCTTGTTCTTCTTTTTCTTCCTGGCGTCTTCTTTCTTGTTCTTCTTTTTCTTCCTGGCGTCTTCTTTCTTGCTCTTCTTTATCTTCCTGGCGTTGCTGCGCCATCATCTTCGTAAATTCCGCAAGTAGATCCTTCATTTGTTTCTCCGTAGCCATGCTTCTTGTTGTAATGGGCATACGATTATGTTAAAATAAAATAAATTTAACTGTCACGTTAATATCGGTAATGGAACTTTCCAGAAAAATCTCGAAACATCACGAAAAAGTCTTATCCAGAGTCTTTTGTCACTATCCAGTTCAGAGAATTTAATAATCTCCACTAATGTCCAAATAGAAAAGTTCTAGAAATTTTTCACGCACTAACACAAATCAGTCTTTTTCAGTGTCTCTATTACTACTCAGTTTAAAGGATTTAATTATTACACTAATGTCCTAATTAAAATGTTCTACAATGTCTCAAAAATGCACTTAACACTATTTTCCTGTTCGAAAATAACCCTCGAACAATGTCCAGTAAATTAGTCCTCTGTGTTAGCACTAACCCTCGAGAATACTTCTTGAACACTTCAGAGCTCCTCTTGTCATAAAATTCCGCTTCTGACACCAATTTGTGACGTGTTTCCACCCCTAGGAAACCACCCTTGCAAGTTCCGTGGGTTCCAAAAATTATAACAAGAGATAACCACCAACACACTTTATTAATTAACTTACTGGGTACTTCACAATACTGTTTATTAACTTGAATGAACTTTACTGACTAAAAATAACAATGTTTATCACTTTGTTTTTCACTTTGGAGTCTTAACCTCACTTCTCACTTGTCAAATCCAAGACTTCAAAACTTTCTATACTTTCTGAACTACCCGCCGAGAATGCGGTCTTTTATACCTAAAAATGACAAATCTCGATTGTTCTGTGATGACGCCACCATTCTCTAGATAATTCCAGATGTCATCACTCTAGAACTACTACTGGTAGGTTCTTTCTCGAGTAGGTGCAAATACATCTGAATTAATTGAAGGGGTTGCAACACATCACAGTATGTTTACCTCCTAAATAGTCCAAACACATCCCTCAAGTAAAAAATTGTGATCTCTAGAAACCATTAATTGACTGGACTATTTCTTTGAAATTGTAGCGCTTTAAAAGCATGTAATTTAGAAATTTGAAAAAATTCAGACGTATGCATTGAGACCTTCTAAACATTTTTTGTCTCTTGAAATATTTTTGTAACGTGTTAATTTTTCGAGTTACAGGCAGTTTTCGCGATAAATAATGTACTACATTTTTTGCACATTAAAAAACACATGAAAATTCGGAAAATTAGTAAGTTACAAAAGAAAATCCAGGAACAAAAAATGTTTAGAAGGCCTCAGTGCATACGTCTGATTTTTTTCAAATGCTTAAATTACGTATTTTTAAAGTGCTACAATTTCAAAGGAAGAGGTAGTTTTTCATGTCTTTCCTGAAAAACTCAGTGAAAAAGCACTTTACAGAAAAGTTGCAAAGAAAATAAAGTCTTGTATTTCGATGATACATTTACCTGAATTTTTTCAGATTTTTTTTTCAACTTTTACATTTCCCTCCCCCACTTAGGAATTTTCGAGTGGCAATATCTCGGAAAATATGAATTTTTCGAAAAAACAACCTTATTTTGGGCCAAAAATATCTCATTTTTGACCTAATTCTATAAGTTACGGAACCAGTGTTTTCTATTCCTTTCAACCATTTTCTACTCGAATATTTTTTTCAACTTTGTTATTAACGTCATTACAAACACATTGCACAAGGTTTCATCAAAATCCATTCATTAGCACTCAAAAACTGAGTGAAATTTTATTACTTACCTCTTCGATTTTTTTTTATTTCTTCAACCTTTTTTAATAGCTTCTCTTATTTATTGAACTTCTATATAGTAAAGGACACCATTGTAAAATTCTCTTTATGTGCAGAGCCAAAAATATCCCTTAAATGGGGGTAAAGTTATGAATATCAGTATCATTACGGAAAGGAGTATGAATGGCAATCCTCGTGCTCTCATTTATTATTGCCAAGGGCATAACAACACCGCCCGCCCCACCCCTTCTATACACTTTCGGATATAGATCTGCGTCATGAAAGCTACTAGCTTAAAAGCTCTTGAGAATGCAAGGGAGACATGGTGGAGGGCCAACACAGCTAAAGAACCAACCCCCTAGAACTACCTTCTGCTGGACGGGGGTTGAGGAAGATGTGGGAGAGGAAATTTTTCTTATTTTTACTGAGCAATGGTCGCAGTGCACTGTGTAGATCAGCTCTCAACTCAATCCTCAACTTCTTTGCCCGTACCCGTCTAAGGGGTGAAAACCATCTCCAAATTCACAAGAAGTATTCGAAAAACTTTTAAGACCAGAAAGATGCACTGTGGAGTTTTTCAATCTGAGAGAAGAGAAATCTGCCAACGGTATTGAGTTTGCACAGCAAGACGAACCCTTAAAGCAGGTAAAGAACATCCCTCGATGAGTGGGAAACAGGAAGGCGCAGAAGGATGTGTGAAGATTAATTTTTTCAGTGCGGAATTTATCGAGCTCTCATACACCTTCTGTTATCTCTTCTCCAACCCTCGAACATTTACTCCGCCTTGTCTGGCTTAACCTCTTATCTGCGTTCTATACTTTGTATAATATTACCTAATTTTAGGGTAGAACTAGCAAAAAGGGAGATCATTGAGAAAAACCTATTTTGACTGTAACTTTTCCAACATTTCGGTCGTAGCGGACACGATATTTTTGTGGAAAAGTTGAATTAATGATTGGGGAACTCCTTCTATAGTATACAAACCTAAAATTTCTTATAGGAATTATTCACGGGTACCCCCGTTTTTTGGCTTCACAGACTCTATTATAGTTAAAACGAACTAAGCAATGTTATTAATAATTGTGTATGTGTATAACTAATTGCTATCACCATTACGTAGGTACTTTTCCATTTTATTATATGTTATTTAATATTACCCATGATCAATCATATATATTATTCAATAATAATTTGACGGTTTCGTGGAAGAACATTAATATGAACGCAATCGTCAAATTCTACGCATTTTTTGTTATATTATACTCAATTAAAATAAAGACATTATCATAATTTTCTATAATAAATGATTTTGTTATTGCATACTGCCTATTAGCTGTCTAATGGATTTAAGCAATAAAAAAGTCATAATATTTTTTTGTTATTGTAACCTCATATAGAAGTTTTTATTTAACGACCAAAAAATATGTTCATTTTTATTTATTATTCGTTTTTGAATCTGTCAACAAAACTAACAATAAATGAATACCCCTAAACCGCAAGTTTTTCGGTATAGGATACCGTACATAAAATGATATTAGAAAGTTGGATAGAGCACCATGCAAAATCTATATCTACGAGTATAAAGTTGTACCTTTTAATAGGTTCCGAAAAACAGATAGTTTAAGGTTGCTGTGACACCCTGTATACAAAATGTGTGAAACAGATCCAAAGGAAATTAGAAATAATATACCCAGATTGAAAGAACAACAAACCACCCGGACTTGATATATTATACTTATGGAAATTTAAAAAAATATTGCAGATGTAATCTCTCCACGCATAAGTTTTTTAATAAATAATGTCTTAAATGCAGAGTATTGGCCATCACGTTTGATAGAAGGTACCATCAAACAGACATATAAGTAGGGGATAAATTTGATTGCAGTAATTATTATCTACCAATCTCATTATATCTAATCTGGCAAAAATTCCTTTTAACTAAAAGTAAAATAATTAGCCATTTAGAAACATACAAAATATTATCACCTCATTAGTTTTCTTTTAGATAATCTAGATCTACACAAGATGCAATAAACTGTAATGAAGCATATTTTGGTAAGCCTACCTGCACCCAAATAAGTTGTTCTGTTTATAGCATTTAACATATTACCTGTAAAATCCGCAGGCTATGATAAATATTTTATATAATTTTCGATTAAAAAAATACTGCAGTGAGAAACCATCAAACACCTGTACATCGGCAGGTAATAAAAGACGTGCGCAAGCATCTCTATATACTAACGGCGGCGGCGTCCGCCGCGGAAGACGTTCAGCGTTCAGTCCAGCTCCAGCAGCCAACTTAGATGGACGTGTAGCAGTGACTCCTCAACCGTGACACCAGCCACAAATGTAAGACTCATATTGTAAGTCCTTAAATCTGCTTTCATAAAACTATTCTATCTCACAATTGTAATTATTTTTATAACTCAATCTACTTTCCTTAGTCCAGCCTACATCACTTGATACTTGCACGCATCGAGTTTTGTCATATCTCCCACTTTTCAGACGCTGGTGGATATGGGCTAGTTACCAGTTGAGATAAGAACGAGCAGATAGTTCCTTACGAGCTCCACAGCCGTCCAGACGTGCCGAAGCAGTTCAGAGGCCGAAACCGAAAATAATGACAGAGTGCATAAACTCGCTGTGGTGAAATATTCTAAGTTCTGCCGACGTTATTTCATTACTAGTATCGCATTTGGTCATTTCCTCCACTTGGTCTTCGTTTCAAACTAGGAGAGCTAGCAGTTGGAGTCAAGACAGTGTGCCAGTTCCGCCTGACCAACCGATCGTGAAAGACGTGCTTCAGCAGGACCAGCAAGTAAGTTTTATTGAAGAAGTTGTCTAAGTCGTGCAAGTATCCGTTTTCCGATAATATTACAAGTCCAAACTAGATCATCACCGGTGCACAGAAGAAATAGAGTTCCCCAGCCGTGACCACCGAAGCCCCGGAGTTGTAAGTAACCTGAGTAGGTTAGCAATCTAGAGTAAATAGTTTACCGTGTAAATAGTTTAATGTAAATAAATACTGTTTTATTCTGAACTGTTTTACTGCGATAGGTGTGAAAGTATAATTTTGCCTATTTGACCTACTAGAATCTACCGTTTCTCCAATGTAGTTACTCCAACCCTACCGTACCGGTTGTTTAAGGGACGTGGCGTTCCCTCACGTAATATAGGGACCTGGCGCCCGAGCAACTGATCCGTAAATACCGCCATTGCTAAGGAAACAAAAGTGACGCTTTTAGGCTTCACCGAAAAGTACGTCACAAAACTGAAACTTTTTAAAGACAAATACACAAGGCTATTAATGATACTAAACCTGCTCTTTGTAAATCTAGCTAAAGGTATTGACATTGTCAATACATCTGGAGACATCACGTCACTGCCAGGGTTGCCTGTTGGTGACATTGTAGAAGAACACACTACCGGGCGTCAAATTTGACGCGACATCAATTTATTTATTAAGGGGCGCCAGCCGCATTCTGCCCCAGAGATAAGACGCACTTCGATAGCCGAGTGCACTACCTTAGATCATCAACGACGCTCTCTCTGGACGTGAGATTTCCTTGTTTTAGGGTTTTTATACCTTTTGATTAATTAAATTTTTGCATAAAAAAATCCCAATCGGAGAATTTATCTACGATGGGATTGATTTTTGAACGTGATTCTCACGTTTTTATCTGCTAATAACGGATTCTGCACCAAAGGATCTCTGAGAAAAATGCATTAAAAAATCCCTATCAAACTCCCGCTAGGCAACCAGAAGATCGAGGGTTAATGTGAGTTAACTCGACACACCCGGTCTTCCAAGCGAAAGTCCAGGGATGGTAGACTAGCAACAAGCCTCAAGATCAATTAGGATGCAATTAGTTCAAAGAATCCCTTTATTTAACAGATATGGTTATACACAAAAATGGATATAGCAAAAATTCTTATTTAAAGAATCACGCCTTCCCCAATTAAGGCAAATGGCTTTCAGACCATACAAGCGAGAGCGCTTACGCTAACGATCGATTAGGTAGAAAATATTCATGCAAACCTTCCCAGAATCAAATGCAAGCTTTTTAGAGAAGTCTCTAGTGCAGTCATTGAAGCGTAAAATAGGGTTTTACCTCCTAAATATTTTACTATGAATCGATTTACATGAAATTTTGGAAATAGGCTTATCTTATCCTTAACTTCAAAAGTGATATTGACCCGACCTCCGTTTTTTATTTTTAAGGGGTGAAAACAACCCCTTAATGAAAAAATTGACATTGAGCCTTTTTATCGCTAGAAAACGTGTTTAATAATACGGAGTGACATTTTATAGTATTCTCTAACACAATTACCTCACGTTTAACCCATTTTCAACCCCTGAAAAACTTTACAACCCCTGCAAACGACCCCTAAATTGAAAAAAAATCACAAAAAATTACTTTTATATAACTTAAAAAGATTTAAATATAGAGTAAATATTGTTTTACGTTGTCTACCTTATTTGTCATAATTTAACCTCTTTTCAACCCTTAAAAACAACCCCTCTATAAAAAATTTTATAAAAAATTTTTTTTTGATGAACTGAAAAGGATTTAAAGGTTGTTCCACGTTCTCGAAAATGACTTTCATATGTTTAAGCTTTTCAACCCTTAAAACTACCCCTGAATTAAAACATTGAAAATGTAAGTTTATACAATTAAAAATAATTTGATTATAAAGTAAAAAATATACATATACATATATGAACGTTGGTATGTATTCATGCCTATGTTTCCGATATATATATGCCTTATATGTATATATATATACATAAGACAATAGTTTTGGGTCCATATTATTGTGTACTTTCACTTTGCTCCAAATATTCATGCTCCGAAATTTTTAGTTTACTAAATAGAAAAAAATACGATTAGTTTTTGGACCGTAACTCCTACAATTTTGAAGCTATCACAACTCAAAAAAAAACGATTTTAAAGGTAATTGAAAGAGCTACAACTTTTTTCATTACGATATGTAGTGAAAAACCTTTTATTTTGAAACGGTGAAGGGTCAAAGGGCTCGAGAGAGACTGCGATTGCGCTACCGCGCGCTCTTTAAACAATCATATCTCCGTCAATTTTGGTGTGACAAAAAAAGAAAAAAAAACGAAACTTTTGTCAAAAAAAGACCTACATTTTTTATTATCACAGTTTTTTACGTATCTTTCATTATTTTTGAAATATTATGAAAAAAAGGTGTTTTTTTCAAAAATGTAAAAAAATTTTTTTTCTCAAAATCGTGATTTTTTTGAAAAATATGTATTCCAAAGCAGCCAAACCGCTGGAATCCAATAAACTCTTCATATTAAAGTTAATTCTAGACGGAATACGATTAATTTTAATTTTGGTGGAAATGGCACTTATGAAACACATCGATTTTTAAAAAAAAACATTAGATGTCCCTCTTTTTTTCATTACAACTCACTCACTTTACGCGCAAAAGACTTTTAACACTGCTCATTTTAAAGATTATTTTAAGCACTATAAAAAAGTTTCTTATTGTCATATGGATAAAATGTATCCGTTGTCCGCTAGATGGCATTGAATACATCGATTAAATTTCAGACAAAAAAAAAACGGCTTTGATCTTCAATATCTCGCTTAATATTGCACTTAGAACACTTTATAAAAAATCAATTTGTTTATTTTTTCACTTGCTATAATTTTGTTCATTATAAAATTATCGTTAAAATGCCTGTTTTTTGAGATATTTGCAAAAAACCGTTGAAAAACGTGGGAAAATTCCGAATTTTCAATCGCCAATAACTTGAAAATTATTGAGTTTTTAAAAAAACTTTACAGATCATTTTTTGCTTAGAAGTAGGTCTTCTATCGATATCCGAGGTTATTTTGAAAAAAAAAAAATTCCACCACCGAGAAGGGGTGGCAACCACCCCCAGGGTGAGAACGGAGGTCGGATCAATATCACTTTTGAAGTTAAGGGTGAGATAAGCCTAATTCCAAAATTTCATGTAAATCGGTTCATAGTAAAAAATTTAGAAGGTAAAAAGCTTCAATGACTGCACTACTTTTAGACTTTTTGTAATTTTATAAATACGGCTGACTGACTATAACAAAAATGTTTTACTAAAAAAATTTAGTTTCGCTAGAGACTACTTAGCTTTAAAGTTCTCGTGTCGTGGCGGTTCACGTACTAAAACACATTCATGAAGACTTATTACTACATAAGTTTGATAGCGTTCGGTCGGTCCACAACTTACTTGCCCCTATGCAGTTGTTCAATATTAGTAAAATTGCGACGATCCACCTTCGAGCGACTTTTGAATTTTTGGTTTTTTATGCACAAGGCGTTTTCCTCTATAACTTTATTATTTGGAAACCCCTGCTATTGGCTTCCCTACAATAGCTTTGTATGGACTACTCAACGCGCTCGACCAAATTGCGAGCCGCTGGGTGAATCCAAACTCGTTTTATACGAGAAACCGGCCTTGTGCATGTTCATTGATTTTTATCAAATTTTTACTTATCGGCGCTACGCCGTCTTTGTCAAGTTAGTCGGTTTCACCTTTTAGATGCATTGCATCGTTGAAATTTCATATTCAGTCTTTAGAACAGGCCATTCAATGACCGTTCCTCAATGGTCAATGTCTTTGGCGGAGGTATAAAATGGAAAATATTTTAATATTTTTCAAAGTGCCTTTTTGGAGTACTAGCTTCGAGGTACTTTTGGTAAAAACAATTTTCAATTCCGCGTTTTTTATATATACATTTTTATTTTAAGTCTAATATGTAACGAGATACAGAGGTGGTAAATTTTTTTTTTTTTTCAAAAATCGTTAAACTCCATTTTTGTTTGCAAATTATCTATGAACAAATTATATTTTATTATTTTTAACGTTTTTTCACATCACAGTCTATACTATATATAAAAAAATACCCTGACTGACTCACTTACTGACTGATCTATCAACGCACAGCTCAAACCACTGGATCTAGAAACTTCAAATTTTGCATAGAGGTTCCTTGAATGACCTAGGCACCCACTAAGAAGGGATTTTTCGTAATTCGATCCCCAAAAGGGTAAAAAAGGGAGTCGAAATTTTAGGCTTTTTCGGAAACGGTTAGATCTAGATGCGTGTTTGTCAGAAATACTTTTTGTTGAAATCCATTAGATACGTGTAAGACGAAATATTCGATTTTCACTTTTTGAAGGGGTGAAAACAGGGTGGTAGATGGTTTAAAGCGCACCCGTAGTACCCGCATTAATGAAATCGTGCAAGTCAGAAATGTCAGTCCTCTTCTGAGGAAATAAGAAGACACGTACTCGACGATTTTCAAAAAGAGACCCACGAAAGGGTGAACGGGGAGGGGGGAGGTTTTTAAGCTTTTCGGAAACGGTTGGACTTAGAAGCGTGAAATTTGGCAGAAATACTCTTTATTGGAATTTATTAGACACGAGCAAGACAAAATTTCGATTTTCACTTTTTGAAGGGGTGAAAACGGGGGTGGTAGATGGTCTAAAGGGTACCCGTATCTGTAATATTGTGTAAGTCAGAAACGTGATATTCCAGCGATGTGCTTTTCTGGGGAAATAAGGACACACGTATTCGACGGTTTTCAAAAAGAGACTCCCCGACCTGGTCTAAAGGGTCTCTGAAATCACGTAAGTCAGAAACTTGATATTCCAGGACGTGCTCTTCTGAGGAGATAAAGAGGCACATATTCGACGGTTTCTCTCCCTGTTCACTCCTGTTAACCCCGAACTGGTGAACAGGGAGAGGGACGTTTGAAGTACTATGGAGTGCAATGAATGCGCAGTGAGTTCCCTCGAGTGTACTTCCTGAGTACTGTAGAAGTTCTCAGTGAGTATGTAGTACTTTATAGGCATATTAGTATGTCAATGTTCTTAATTCCACGCGCAAGAAGTCTTCCACGAGAACGAAGTCGCGGGCATCAACTAGTGAGATTATATAGGGAAACTATTTCAAATTTCAGTGATTTTTTCATGTTATATATAAATTTTTTTGCGGGCACGGTGGAGTAAATTTCAATTTTCATTCTATGTTTTTTGTAGTAGATCTTTCCTAGAGCAGGTATAGACCGTCCCTCGTGTTTCTTTGTTCCTTTTGTAATGGTCAAAAAGGACGTCCTTTTCCTCCCTCTTTAGAGCACAGTAACATTCCCCGCCTCGCGAGTACGGTCGTGCTTTAATACGCACAGGCTTAGAGAGCAGTGCTTTCGCTTTGCTAGTACTTAGGTACTTACATTTTTACGTATTTTTTCTAAGCAATTGTGTAAGGATTAAATGTGTGTACGGATTTTGTAAGGAATTTAAAATTTTGTGGCCAATAGTCGAGACATACAATTTTATAATTTGAAATTTGTATATACCAATGAGATCATTAAAAAATCTTAGATTATATAAAAATAATAAAAAGAGTATAGGAGCAAGTACCAACCATTGTTTTATAGCCAATTCTTCTGAATAACTGTCATTAAATTTAATAATTTGTTTCCTATTGTCGAGGTATGATGTAAGCCACTGTAATACTATTTCAATTTGGTATTTTTTTAGATTCAATACAAGTAGATCTTATAATAATATAAATAATATAAAATAATATGTTATGTTGTAAACGTACATTTTTTTTTCTTAAATCCATCTTCTGAAGCTGTATCTCTTTAAACATTAAACTTACAATAAAAATGTATATACAAAAATTGTAGAAAATTTTGTCCTTTTCAACTTTGTCTTGAAAATTTTTCTCGTAGGATCGAACATTACCGAATTATTTTGAAAAAAAACAACAATTTTTTGCATCTTTAATTCAAGATGACCTCCCCAAGGTCGAAAATTTTTATTTTTCATCTCGATTTAAACAACAACATATACCAATATCATTACTACTCCGCCTTTTGCAGGGCAAAATCCACAACTGATTGGACCATTAGTGCAAAACTGTAAATCTATGAGATACACATAAAGGTCTGTTGGAATAGCACTCTGCTTTTTTTGTATATGGTGTAGTATCGGAAAAAAGAAACAAAACAACAAAGGTAACAAAATCGTTGAAAATTGCTCCCAGTAGTGTCTATTTTGGTAAAGAATCTAAACAAAAAGTCGCATGTCGCTATTACACGGAAGTTTCAGATTTTCAAAAAGCCGCGTGAAATTGTAGAAGAACACACTACCAGGCGTCGAATTGACGCGACACCAATTTATATGTAGAAGAGCGTCAGCCGCATTCTGCCCCGTTCTTCATCCCCCAAGCGGGTTCGAGATAAGATATACTTCGATAGACGAGTAATGCGTCTAGGCTGCACTACCTCAGATCATTAACGACGCTCTCTCAGGATAGGATTTCAATTATTCATTGAAAATAAGGGCCTTTACGTCTTTGGATTATTGCGATTTTTGCATAAAAATCTCCGACGAGATTGGAATTTGACGTGATTTTGATCTGTTTATACAGTGATAAGTGGTCTGACGTCTTTTGGTTTCTGCTATTTTTGCATAAAAAAAATCCCTGTCGAAGATTTCTCTTCGACGGGATTGGAATTTGATCTGATCTGTATATATTTACCTACTAATAATGGTCTCCGCACTTAAATATTTCTGGAGAAATCGAATAAAAAAATCTCTATCAACATCCGTAAGGCGACCAGAACACTGAGTATCAGACTTAAGGAATCATGAGATTCCGATTAACTCAGTGGTTTAGGTCTTCCAAACGAAAACTCCAGGGATTAAGATTAGGAACAAGACCTTATGTCAATAAAATGCAATTGGTTCAAAGAATACCATTTATTTAATGAGTATGAAATAGTACGGTGATTTTCAGCAAAATTATATAATGTGAAAGAATCACGCCTCCCCAACTAAGGCAAATTACTTTTTAGCCTCACAAGTGAGAGCGTACACTAACAATCGATTTGGTAGAAAAGATTCATTTAACCTCCTAAGAATTTAATGCAAGCCTTTTAAAAAGAATTTAATTTTTTTTGTATTTTGGTAATTATGGCTGACTGAAAATAATATAAAAATATTTTACAAAAAAATATTTTGTTTCGCTTATGAATAACTTAAAAGTCCAAGATTGTGGTTTTATCATTCACAGGACAGAGTTCGACTAATACATGAGTTTAATGCTTGTTTCGGCCACTTGTCCCCATTCAGGTAGGAAAGCAATATAGGAAAAATGACAGCGACTCGCCTCCGAGCAACTTTTGGGCAAAATGGATTTTTGAGTCCTTCTTGCACAAGGCGGTTTTCTCTATAACTTTATTATTAGTCCGACGGATTAGAACCTAACTTGACAAGAATTATGCACAAGCGGTTAAAAGCGATTTCTCTTTTCTGTTGTGTCTGTAGGGACCTAAGGACCATATTCAGAACGGGAGTCCATCAAATCAGTCACTTTTAACTTCTGTACAGTCGTGCAAAGTACCTAATGTCGTTTTGGAGTATTAATTCCGTTTCAGTCGTCGTAGCGAGATCATTTTTGGGCGTAGATCTATGTTTTTGGGGGCGAGAAACCTGATTATAACTGTCTCGGGGCCCTGAGGCCCATAGTACTCCTGTTTGGGTACCTAGGGTTTGAACGGGTATGTACTGAATGTGTACCACGGATACCTGAGGAATATAATAAATATATTTATTACTTTCAATTGGGGCTGCCCGATTGTAAAAGTTATAATTTAAACAACAAATAGTAAAGAATGTTTGGTGATGATCTTGTTACTCTAAATGATCTATACAAAATAATTGAAATGTGATATAAAACTCAGTGAAAGTGAAATTTCAAGCAAGATCGAAAATTTGACCGCTGTACTATCGCAGGCAAATTCAAACATAAATGATTTAGAACAAAGAAAACAAACAATTAAATGAACAACTGAAAAATGTAACCAGAGATTCAAAAAAAAAATAACATCCTTATTTTTGGGATTGAAGAAAGTGAGGATGAGGACATCTACAACATTGTGACATCATTATTTGTTGATACTCTCAAAGTCCCCATATGCAAGTCAGAAATCAATCATGCCTACAGATTAGGAAACAATTCACAGAATACCAGGCCTATTATGGTAAAATTTGTTAATTTTCATAAAAAATTGATATCCTAAAGAATGGATATACATTAAAGGGCAGTTCTGTCTCCATATCAAGTGACTTAATAAAAGAGGATAGAGAGAAACAAGCAGTATTAAGAAACATCAAAAACAAGCCAAAAATCAGCAGTTGGACGCCAAAATTAGAAACAGCAAACTCATAAACAACATCGTCTATACCGTTGAGGATCTGAAAAGTCTTGAAGAGGAAACTGGAACGAATACTTTAGAGGAGGAAGCTACAATAAATGATAACAAGAGTCAGTCAATCACTTATTCAAACCCCAAAAAATAGTACACCAAAAGAAAGAGATAAATAAAATACCCAGCAAAACACCAAATTCGAGTAAACGGAGAGAGATCAACTACAGCTTACGCAGTGTAGCAGGTAACGCGAGATGCTCCATAGGGCCACCCACGTCAGGAAACTTCAAACCAAAAAGGATAAGATAGAGTGGAAGGCTCGCGTACACATGCCATCTGTCGAGTTTTAGGCAGCAACAACATATTTACAGGCATCGGCATCAATGAAAGAGATTGTCGTCTATACTATTGACCATCAACAGGTGCGTTTTTTTGCTACAATTCTGACACCGGAATATCAAATCTTGTCGTTTTTTGCTCGCCATTCCGATTCCATACACATGAATGTCGATGCCATTATTCGTTATTTAAGAATCCTAAGAAATTTGTCGCCTCCCACCTAGGAATTTCAGTTTTGTCGTTTTATTGGTAAATATCATTCTGGTAATTCTAACTCTACCGGTCGTGGACAAAAAAACGCACCTAACCTTACAATCATGCAATGGTAATGGTGATCATAATAAAATGTCACATGTAGAAAAAGCAAATGAGTATTATATGTGTAAAAAAATTATAGTTTTGATTATAGTTATAAAGTATATAATGGTTGTGGCCTGCAATTTTCCAAACTGTCGTAGAAGAAACGATAAAGATAAAGGGCATGGGTTTTTTATGGTCCCTAAGGAACCCGAAATGTGAGTAAGATCCCAGATGCCAGTTTGATTTGAAATTGTTATGAAAATATGCTACCAGCTTGGTACCCTCCGCCTTACGAAGTTCTTTATTATGTACTTAGCATACAAATCTTGCACTTAGGGCGAGTTGTACCAACTAAGTTCAAACTAAGTTCAGCTTGAGATGTTATTTCCCATATTTCGTATGGGTCCCACGCGCTACAGACGAGAAAAAAAAATTGAAATATCACCAGCCGCCACTGCATGATCAGACCTTGATCATCAGTATATAGAAAGAATATAATTTTCTTGTTTTTGATATTGATATTGTTAGATGAAAGCAGCTGATAAGATGTCTCGTAAGAGTAATTTTTTGTTGATATACTGGTATGATCAGACTTGGATCGATAGTATATGGAAAGAATGAATGGTTTCATTGAAAGTTATCTGCTGAATTAGTACACAAAATAATATTTTTCGATAATTTGTAATGGTTGTATTTTGAGCTACCACCAATTAGTGATTTTTGTTTTACCCATTAATTTATTTTTAGTATACGATATACGATTTTTTTTTTTATTGGAGCTGACATGTTTATATTTGTTATTTTTTCTGTCAGTTTTGTGTCCGTTTTATTTATTAATTTTGTATGATTAATTTTTTTCAATTGCACACGTTGAATTCATTACGGCTAGAATTTTTATTTTCTGTTCAATACAACACTAGCATAACTATTGATCAGTGTTATACAAATTTCTAGTTATAAGTTATTATACAGTGTTATTTGTAGAATATTTTATAAATTATTTATACTATTTACATTCACTTATTACTAGTAATATTTGTTTTGTTAAGGGTGCAGTGGCTATTTCTTAAAATAAAGTAATTTTTTTCACGTTTATCGCTTCTTTTTTCCTTAATTTTTAAGAAATCCAATGGCACGAGTGCGGTGCCTCGAGAGTTTAAATTTCCCGGTAATGGCGGTAGTGGGCAGTGAGGGATTTAGTTACGCATCTGACCTGCAGAGGGCGCCGGCTCAGTACTTCCGAATTTAAATTTCCCGCTAAAAATTGAATGCTGAAAGTTCCTTTACGAGCCCGACCCGCGCAGGGTGCATGGATTGAGGACCTTGAGTTTCAGTTTCCCGCTATGTGTGGTAGTGGGGGGAGTTCATGCTGCCTAGGACTCGCCCAGGTGGCGCAGGAAAAC
Source organism: Rutpela maculata (assembly GCA_936432065.2). Classification (NCBI taxonomy): domain Eukaryota; kingdom Metazoa; phylum Arthropoda; class Insecta; order Coleoptera; family Cerambycidae; genus Rutpela; species Rutpela maculata. The sequence continues at coordinate 51,809,002 of OW386292.2, forward strand.
CTTGTACGGAAAAATACATTGTGGCCATATGGAACCTTCCACTCTATCTTATCCTTTTTGATTCAAACGTAAATAATATTTTTAGAAATCTATAGAGTATTTTATAATTATTTTTTAATCTTATTTTTAATCCCGTTTCTTCTTTCTTTATAAATAACTAAGAATTATGGATTCTTTTATAAGAGATTTCCGTGGAAACCATAAGGAGACTTTTATTCACGATGAAATTATTAATTGTGAAAATTACGTAGTTTTAATGGTTTTAGAGTTTTATTACAGTAAATTGATTACTTTTTTATTTTTTTTAGGTTTATTTTTTAGGATGTTTTTAAGGTTGTTTTTAGGTTGTTTTTTTTTAAGTTAGTTGACAAAAAAGAGAGTTGAGGTTTGGTTTGGCTACATAGTACATAACCTTAAAAAAAATGAAATCGGAAAAACCAATCTCGGTTTTTCCAATTTTATTTTTTTAAGGTTATGTACTGTGTACCATGGCCTATGTACTATGGGCCTCAGGGCCTCGAGACAGTTATAATCAGGTTTCTCGCCCCCAAAAACATAAATCTACACCCAAAAATGATCTCGCCACGACAACTGAAACGGAATTAATAGTCTAAAATGACATTAGGTTGTGTTTCGCGCTTTTATTGATTTTTTGCCAATTTTTGCTTATTAAGTTGAAAATATTTTGAATATTTAGTACTTTTTTGGCGTACTTTTTAAAAAGTATGTGATTCATTTTTCCATGACCACTATATACTTTCAGTCTCATATCCTGGACCAAAATATATTTTCCTAAGTAAAAATTCGGCGTTTCTTCGAATTTTTACCCGGTTGTACCTAATGTCTTATCGAACTCATAACGGTCCTTTTCGACTAGTCTGAGGCTCTGAAGTCTCTCAGACTCTTAAAAATGTCCTTGAATGAAATTTTTGCCTAAGTCGAATTTTTATTTTGGCTTCGACCTAGGTCAATTCTGGAAGGTTCTACAACAAAATCACCGTGCGCTAGACGTCGACCACCGCCTGAAGCAGTAACTTTCTATTCACTATTCACCAAACTGGATAGCTGTAGAAGATTAATGTTGCATTGAGTCATATAGTAAATTTAATGGGCTTCAAAACTGTTCTCTTTAATTTAGTGTATCTCGCACTGGTTGCGAGATATTTGCATCGAAATTAAAAAAAAAAAACACACAAAGTTACGCAAATTTTGAATTTTTTTTGATACCTGCCATTTTTGGAAAAAATAACCAAGATATTCTTAATATGGAGGTCATTTCTATAATTTCTACCAAAGTTATCTCGGCAACCTACTACTGGAAACTGAATTCTAGTCTGGGGCCTGAACTATAACTGCATCTTTTATAAACAATATTACCTGATAGTGATATGGTATGAGTATTAAGAAGAATCCTCTTTCCATCCGCTGTACTTCGACCGCAGAGGTCTACCCGAGGTGGCGGTGATTTTGAAACATTAGGAACGGATCATAAAATTTGTGAACAATTCCATGAAGTTAATTATTACGGTAATATACTTGGTTTACCTGGCATTCGCCTCAAGATTAACAAATATCGAAAACAGTTAGGAACGCGGAATCCTGGCCTTCTCTAAGGCCGATAAAAATAATTTGCCAAAGATCGACCGATTTCTAAAGTCCTCGTTTGTACAACTAAGCACCAACTAATCTAGAAAACCCTCGATACCAATATTGAACCGACACATAAAAGATTGATGTTTTCTTGACCCATATTTTTCACCAACTGGTCAATCCAAAAAACACGTATAATATTGGCAACTTAATCACCTTTAAAACCAACGTAGCAAGTTTTAAGACAGAGGTTACTCTTTCTTACACAGAAATTTAAACCGCCTCGGTTTCATAAAATTAAAAAAAGGAGGAGGTGTTCCCAATTCGCCCCGTTTGTTTTTTTATGCGTAAAATGAATTACAATTTTTTTGATAAATCTGTATTTAGAAGCTCGGTTCTAATACATGCAAATATAGCCTATTTGCATTACATACCTATTAACAATTATGTTCTAGAGAAGAAGAGTTATCTGCTAACCCAACATTGTCTATCAATAAACAAATAAACAGATTGGTACCTACTGGTATGTTTTGTAAGCCTTTCACTGAGCGATTACAATATTACAAGTTCCATTGAATGTAACGGTTGTTTCGCTTAAAATATGTTATGTAATACCTCGGTTACTTCCTGCTGTCACACATTTAAGTGGTACAGCAAGTTTCGTTTTCATTTAAGATATTCAATTATAGTAGGTTGGCCGGTGAATAATTTTCTCGTAATACTGAACCAATGTTATATAATCGCCCTCGTTTATTGCATATGGTGTTAAGATATGTATCATTTATAGAACTTGGCTTTTCCCGTTGCATGTTAAAAATCAATCAAAAAATCAAAAAATCAATACTTACATATCCAGATTTCCTAAGTCTCTTATAAATAAAAAAAAATGATAGTATATTTGCACCCTACTATGTGGAAATAACTGTTCATAGAACTTTAATAATATGATATTTCAAATCGTCTACCTTAAAAATCTATAAAACTATGTGCCACATCTGTAATGGGAGTGAGGGTGATAGTGAGGGGTGACTGATAATTATCAGTCGCACACAAAAAAAAGTTCTGTGCAGCGGACTAAATTATATGGATATGGTGTATTTTTCGACGCTGAATCCGAATCCGTGGTCCAAAAAAAAGTCTATCGTGTCAGTTTTGTTTCCCTTAAAATGGTGTAAAATCATAGAAATAATGTAATAACTCTTAATGAAGTGTGAAGAATGGTAAATGTTTTGTAGTCGAGAGTAGAGAATATAAATTCGAGCCACAGTAAGCTATTTCTATAAATTAAACAGAAATCCGCCCTTATGGGGCGTGAAAACTACCGCTAAAACTCAAAAGACGCAAGTAGGTGTGAATAATATGTGTAAAGGCCAAATTTTTGTATATCTTAGTGCAAAATATTTGACTCTGGTGCGACTACCAGCTATTACTCTCAAAAGGTAGAGAATCAACCCCATAGAGGGTTAAAACTACCCCCACCTAGGTTTCAAAACGGGAAAAAAAATTGAGGCTTTTGTAGTTTTAAACAGAGTGAACAAATATGGAGTGAATTCGTTCCAACCACCGACGCATGACTAGAGTCTACCCTTAGTAAGAGCGTCCCCCATGCTCAAATGATGCATATAGGTGTTATTGAAATTCGGAAATACTTGTAGCTCATCGTGCCAAATATACAAATTTGGTACAACAACCGACCAATCTTAATAAGGTTGAAAATTACCCCCATTAGGGGGAGGGGTAAAAACTACCCCCGCAGATGGACGGATTTCATTACTTCTAATATCTTGGAACAATAATTCAGGCATTTGTAGTTTTAGGCAGGGTAGGTAAACATTAAGCATTAACCAGTTGTGTTTTATTTATTATACCATATCTGCTTATTCAACTGTTTATCTTAACATTTATCAACTTATCTATCTTTTAATCTGAGTAAAGCTATTCTTTTTCCTATTTATATCATATTTTCGACCATCAATCCAAATACTTTCTTTTCTTATGATTTTTCTCTCTTATCTTCAAAATATCTTTTCTGTGATTTTCTTTTCCTATTTTTTAGTCATAGATATATGATGTTATCTCTTCAGTGACGATTTTTTTCTATCAATGTAAGCTATATACCTAAATTAATTAAATTTCCCTCTGTCTATTTCCGTCTGTATGAAGGGGTAGTTCTTACACCCCACCCCAATAGGGGTGATTTTCAACATTATTAAAAAGATTGGGTGGTTGTCGTACCAGATTTATTTGGCACAATGAGCTACAAGCATTTGACCTTTTCCGAATTTTAATAGTACCCATATGTAACATTTGAGCATTTGGATAGCTCTCACCACCCTTGAAGGGTAGTCTCTAGTCAGGTATTGGTGGTTGGAATGAATTTACTCCACATTTATTCACCCTGCCTGAATTATTTTTCCCTTTTTGAAACCTATGAGGGGTGGGGGTAGTTTTAACCCTCCATAGGATTGAGTCTCTATCCTTTGAGAGTAATGGCTGGTTGTCGCACTAGAGTCAAATATTTTGCACTAAGAGATACAAAAATTTGGCCTTTGTACATGTTATTTACACTCACCTGCGTCTTTTGAGTTTTAGCGGTAGTTTTCACTCCCCCATAACGGCGGATTTCGGTTTAATTTATAGAAATAACTTACTGTGGCTCGAATTTATATTCTCTACTCTCGACTACAAAACATCTACCATTTTTCACACTTCATTAAGAGTTATTACATTATTTCTATGATTTTACACCATTTTAATGGATGTTTTTGATTAAAAAACAAAATTGACATGATAGATTTTTCTTTTTGACCACGGATTCGGATTCAGCGTCGAACAATACATCATATCCATATAATTTGGTCCGCTGCACAGAACTTTTTTTTGTGTGGCTGTGTAATTTGAGGGCTTTGATTCTTGTACACACAATAAATCAGAATTTTAATAATGGGGTGAGGGTGGTAATGGGGGTGATAGTGCGGGTGTCTGATGTCAAAATAATGTTTGAAACGTTAGATTCCAATTTTGTGGATACTTACTTGCTTGCATTACGTACTTACCCCCATTTACCCCCAACTTTTCAACGTGATAAAATCAAAATGTAATCTAGTTCCAGATCTCGTTATGATGCATACGTGTACCAAATTTCAAGTCATTATCTTAAACCGTTCCAGAATAATCGTACGTACAAAAAAAGTTACAGACAGACATAATTTTTTTTACTCATACTTAAAATCTCGACGCGTTTCACGACATTCTAAGCCTATTTGAATGAAAAAAAATATTTAAAAATGTATTCCACAATGTGGAAGTAATAAAAAAAATATTTGTTAATAAAATTTCTCGCAAAATTCTAATGGTAAAAAGAAATTTCATGTCGTTTTTGTGCACATAGTAAGTGTTGGCGTTGTCGACGTCGCACAGCGCTACGATCTCATGATGCAAATGGACAAAAATCAGAACTCCAAAAAAAAACAGTAGTATCATATGATATATTTACCATAAAATTGTCTAACATTAGTCTACATTTACATCCACAAATATTTATTTTACAAAATAAGGTTAGTAAAAAAATAGTGCATGTAAACGTGCATATCTATAATGTTATAAAATATTATAAATTATACTTTATATTAGGAATGTTGACAGTGAAAGAGATGTAAAAGTATATTCAAGATCAAGAAATGTTTTCATAATATAAACAAAAAAATACCCCATGTCTATTCTGCCCCTGAATCACTTTTACTGTCATCGCTAACTTCAAGGGGAGTTGCTATATACTGTCAAAGGCTTTACTTCGTCAGTTAATATAAAGTATTCTATGCAACTGTCATTAGCCACACTTTTTCTTTTTATTGAGATTATTTTTCTATGGAAAGCTAGTAATAGTAGAGTGCATTAATACGCTTATTGTGACTTCCGTGGGGGTTTCGTTGTTACAAGCTGAATTTGATAATAAAATTAATGATGATATACTGATGTTTCAAAATCTCAAAGCCGTCAAAAAATGTCCTACTCAAAAGGTAATTGTAATCAAAAAACGAGTTATTAGTGAATTATGTGTTTTGATATTTCTACTTTTGAGTAATAGGAAATCCTTTTAACCATGAATAGAACTAGTCAAAATAAGTAGATTTTCAAACAGACCCACCTCGAGAAATCATGCCTGCTCCCCCTGCCCCCCCCTCAAAGGGGCTGCCTGTATCTGTCTATATATATATATTTATTTTTTTTCTCAAAAACGGTAGGAGCTAGAGGAATGATCTTGGCGCCATTCGATAAGAGTATAAAATTTTGCATAAGACCCTCCATTTGCTTTTTGCTATTTTCTTTTTTTTAAGGCCCCACAGCAAAAAAAAAAAAGTGAATAGCCTTCTAACAACGACACATGTTTGGCTATACCTCTAAAACGGCCCAATAAATCAAAATTCTACAAGATATAAAAAATAAAGACTATAATTTTTTCCATCGATTGGTATATTATTTGTAATGTTATTTGTTTATATAAAGGCGTCATTATGCACATGTGCATCTTTCTCTTTGTACGCCACTGACGGCTTTATATAAATAAATAACATCTACAAATAATATACCAATCGATAGAAAAAATAATGGTATTTATTTTTTATATCTTGTAGAATTTTGATTTATTAGGCCGTTTTAGAGGCATAGCCAAACATGTGTCGTTGTTGGAAGGCTCCTCACCCTTTTTTTTGCTGTGGGGGCCTTAAAAAAAAGAAAATGGCAAAAAGCAAATTGAGGGTCTTATGCAAAATTTTATACTCTATCGAATGGCGCCTAGATCATTCCTCTAGCTCCTACCGTTTTTAAGAAAAAAAATATATAAATAGGCAGATACAGGCAGCCCATTTGAGGGGGGGGGGCAGGGGGGAGCAGGCATGATTTCTCGAGGTGGGTCTGTACGAAAATCTACTTATTTTGACTAGTTCTATTCATGGTTAAAAGAATTTGCTATTACTCAAAAGTAGAAATATCAAAACACCTAATTCACTAAGAAATAACTCGTGTTTTGATTATAATGACCTTTTGAGTAGGACATTTTTTGACGGCTTTGAGATTTTGAAACATCAGTATATCATCATTAATTTTATATCAAATTCAGCTTGTAACAACGAAACCCCACATAACTTATTTTTATGCGTATATCTGGGCACCGAGCACTCTACTATAAAGGATCTGGTGTTATAATCGAATGATTCATTAAATCAATATTTGATTCCATTCGCGACTTTTTTCCAGTGTGTGCCAATCTTTCTTTTCTATTTTTTTTATGTCGAGCCTCTAGGCACTCTTCCGACATTTCTCCAATTGGTATATTGAATTGAGAGATGACTTCACAACCGTGAACCAGTATTTTATGGATACCCATAGGCATATTATACCACGAGTGCTCTTGCAGATACAATTGTACTCGCGTTCAGATAAGTCTAAATCTAAGTAAAGACCAAGTGCTTGCTGCAAACTTAGTTCTTTCTTTACTTCTAAAATTCCTGTTGAGGTTGATGGCTCAGCGATACTAGAAGCAAACTGTAATATCGCACTACCGAAGCTTTTCACTAATGTTTTCACTTTACGTTTTTTTTTTTGTTTTGACGGAACACTCTTCGATCTGCTTCTGTGGACGACCTAATTCAGCTAGTCGAACTGATATTGGTGGATTTTATGAAACTTTCAGGGACTGAAATTTTCGAGGAGAGAAAACCACTCTCTTTTTTTAATAAATATGATCTTGAACGTGAGCACTCTGTCCACCTTGATTTTAAGTTTGCACATATTAATTTTGCAACATTCAGTAGTTCCGGGGCGTCAAGGTTTATAATATTATACGAGCTCATAATACACTGCTTTATTGCAGTAAATTTATCTTCATCTAGTGCTGACACCCAAAGTTTAAAACATTCACCATACGTAAGAGGGTGACCTATAAAGGAAAAAAAAACTGTTTTATACAAATTTGCAAATATTTGCACAAAATAATATTATAGCTTTAATCTACACTAAATTGGCTACAAAATAGCAGAAAGTTGCATATATACTTTTGTATACCTTATTTAAAGCTTACAGAATTTAAAAAAAAATCAATAAAAACAAAATTTTCCACTCGTTTATATAATACAAATTAACTGGTTGAATTATGCCAAATATTGAGGTCATTATATATTATTTAAATAGTTAACACATCTGGATTCATATTCCCCATAACCAAAATAGCACAAATTAAATACTGTTCAGCACACAACTATTCACAATTGAAGCAAAATTTCAACTGACCAAGTAGGTATACACTATGTTCAAATTGCCTTCGATTCGGTCAAACAAACCTCCCCCGTTCGAAATTCCAAGAAGTGTTTCTTGGAATAGCTCGTTTGGTTACTTACCTACCTATAGGTTAGGTAATTAAACCTAAAAAGGGTCGGCTTCTACTTTTTTGTCCACAGGTCGCACTGTGCGTCGCGTCATCCTTGAGAAGAATTGGTTTGCAATTTTATGCGCAACGAAATACTGCTCCTCTAATTAGAGAAATTTGATTACATGCTTTATGCAGTTAGTCACTTTTAGCCTGGTCACACACAAATAAAAACAAGCGTATATTGTGGTACATACAACGAACCGCTAATGTTTAAATGGACGGGTGTACGCCGAAAAAATACATGTCGAGACTCAAGCAGCGGCGTGCTGTGTGTATACAAGCAAGTACGATATTCGTGATCTTACAGTAGGTAAGGCATTATTTTGGTTAAACGTCAGGAACTACCCCAGAAAGAAATATGATACTTAAAAAAAATGACATCTCATCATTTGAACCCCGTATCTATTAATCATATCACCTTACATACTGAGCTAACCTAACACATGATAGTCCATGCCAAAGTTGCAAAAACCCTAAAAGTGCAAGGATAGCGACCAAACATGCCTAACTCTCCGTTTTAGAGGGCGGCCAATACGATGGTGATAGTCGCGCGGTCCCTACCCCCTCGAACTACTCCCAAACGCAAAAAACTTTTCCCATTTTCGTTGTCAAGTATGCGATCGGGTTTTTTTTTGAGAAAACTCAATATGTGCTGTAAAATTTTGCTACCAGATTTCTTAGCGACCCCCCGGAAGTTGAAACCACCGCGCCTCCCTCAATAACCAAACATGCAAAAAACATCCAAACGTGTTGAAAATTGTTTTCTACACGTTTTCAAGAGCGGGAAACACGATGCTGATATTATTTAGCCTCCCACCCTTAACCAACTACCTTTAAATGCATAAAACCACCTTTTTACTATTTTTTTAAATCAGGCATACGAGGACTTTTGGATCGGTTTTTTTTTTGAGGAAACTCAATATGTCCTGTAAAATTTAGTAATCAGACATCCTAATGACCCCCCTCCCTCAATCCTGAAGTGTCCCTCGAAGAGAAGGTTTTAAACAAGGTATCCCCCATTTTCAAGGATGGAGAACACGATCGTGGCATCACTTCTCTCTTAGACCTCAAAAACTGCCCTTGGATGCCCAAAACCATCGGTTTTTCTTATAGTGAGATAACAAACGCTCATTGGATCGGGTTTTCTAAGGAGAGAGTTTTTTCATTGCAGCTTAAGAGGGATTTGATAGGAGGTACATAACAGAAATGGCAAAAAGCGGTGGTTTTATGCATTTGGAGGTAGTTGGTTCGGGGTGAAAGCCTAAAGAATATCCTTGAAAACGCGTAGAAAACAATTTTCAGCATGCTTGAATGTTTTTTGCATGTTTCGGTATTGAGGAAGGGGGTGGTTTCAACCCCCGGGAGTCGTTAGGATGTCTGGTTGCCAAATTTTACAGGGCATATTGGGTTTCTTCAGAAATAAACTCATCCAACAAGTCCTCCCATGCTTGACTACGAAAAATGGGAAAAATGGGGAAAAGGGGCGGTTTTTTGCGTTTAGGGGTAGTTCGAGGGCACGGTGTATTAAGCTACGTAATACTTGTAAATCTTAAGAAACATATATTTTTGAGCTTAGATGTGGCGACACGTGCAATGCTGCATGTAGTGTTGCATATATTCTTTCAATGTTTTAATTTAGCTACTTAATGTTGGATGTCACTGGACTCTTGTTTCACTAAACAAAAATAAAAGGCCGGGAATGTATGCAACACTGTATGCACGTATGCACAGAACCTGTAAAATTATCTGTCTATGCGTAAGTAATGAGAGAACTTATTGGTCCTGCCATCTATTACTTTATGTACAAAGTAAGCACTTATGAAGCCACTGTGAGGGTTGTCGTTGCATCACCTATTTAATACACCCTGTTAGAGGGGGTAGGGATCGCGCGACTATCACCATCGTAGTAGCCGCCCTCGAAAACGAGGGGGGGTAGGCATGTTTGGTCGCTACCCTTGCACTTTTGGGGTATAACTTTGGTATGGACTGTGATGTGTAGAACCCCGCACTAATCTTATGGAAATTGGATTCCGGTCAAATCGGCTGAAAACATAGTATGAGCTTCAAGCCATTCTGATCAAAAGTCTCCATGGACACAATGTCCAAAAATGGATAGATTAGAAGTTATCTAGAGTGGAATCAGTAGAAACCTCTAAAAAATGCAATTTTTGCGTTTTTTAAGGACTCATTTTGACTAAAACATGATTTTACGAAAAATTCCAACAGAATTTTATGCTTCTTGGGCTCCTGATTATGAATATTATAGTTATTTTGAATCAATTTGATCCTACTTTCGAATAACGCTTACTGGCCAATTTTTTTTTTTTTTTTTTTGGCTGTAATTTAAATAGATTACCAAATATAAAAGTTATACATTATTTTCTCTAAGGAAAAATATATATTTTTTTGGGGGTTAATATGAAAAATTATAAAAATAAAAGTGGTGTTTACAAAATGTCTCGATCGTGGCGAGGGTTTATTAACTTTAAAACAACTGTACAAAATATTTGACCTGAGTACATTATTAAGTGAGTCAGGACAGAATTGCGATTTAGTGGCAATAAATTTAACTTTAGAGAGCACGCTATAAATCAAACACGGTGTGCTAGAGTCAAATTTAAATCAAAGTTGATGCCACTCGGAATTTTTTTTTACACATTCTTGGATGTATATAAAACCAATTTCCGCGATATCCCAATTGAAAATTTGTCTCCGACGGGATTGGAATTTGACGTGATTTTTGTCTGCTTACGTGGTAATTAATGACCTGACGCCTTTTAGTTTCTAATATTTTTGCATAAAAAAAATCCCCATCGTAGATTTCTCTCCGACAAGATTGATTTTTGACGTGATTCTCATGTTTTTATCTGCTAATAACGGATTCTAGACCTAGGGATTTCTGAGAAAAATGCATAAAAAAATTCCTATCAAACCCTCGTAAGGCAACCAGAAGGTCGAGTCTAGTGGTGCATTAACTCGAAGCATCCCGTCTTCCAAACGAAAGCTCTCAAGGGATGAGGACTAGCAACAAATCTCAAGATCAATTAAGATATTGGTAATATACAAAATGGATCACGCAAAATTCTTATATTAAGAATCACGCCTCCCCCAACTAAGGCAAATGGCTTTTTAACCACACAAATGAGAGCGTACGCTAACAATCGATTTGGTAGAAAAGATTCATGCAAACCTTCCCAGAATCAAATATAAGCCTGTCTAGAAATGTCTGAGACTTTTTGTAATATGGTAAGTTTACAACTCTGATTTTAAACACGTATCCAGTGGGGTGCCTCAGGGAAGTGTTTTAGGACCATTACTATTCATTATTTTCTTTAATGACATTGAAGATTACTTGAAACCATCTTTTACATCAATTTTTGCCGATGATACAGCTACTGCTAATTCGGACAATGACACATGTAGGTTAATATCCAAAACAAACAACACAGTATCGGCGATGCATCAATACTGTTCTCTTAAGAGTATAATCTGCGGTCAGTGAAATGAAGAAACGAATTATTCGGCTTATTTTTGAAGATAGAAACTTCAAATTTTGTACGTATGTATTAAAATATATATTCTAGTTCGTCACGTTTTTATTTTTTTGTTTTAGTCAAAAACACGTGATCAACGAAAAAATGGACGTCGAAAAATTGGAATTTACAAAAAACGAAATCGTGACGACCTAGATAGTCCATAATTAATTACGTGGATAAAATATAACCTCTTAATTTTCAAACATAGATTCAATAAATAGTTTCCAATTTTGCCGTCAATAGATGGCACTCGCCTCGGCATTCGCATAGCTTTACACGCTCTCAGACTTTAGGGAGGAACTTGTTGTCATGGAGACCTGACGCGAATGAATGCTTGCCAGGGAAGCATTTAGGAGTTATGGTAATATCTTAAATTTATTTATAAATTATTTTATCTTACAGGAATTACTTAATAGATGAAATTCTTGAAAATGTTAATACATAAATAAAAGGTGCCAAATAGAGAGGACCGGTTTTGTATAAACACTCCTACAAATTTTATTATGAAAATTTGAATGCGGTTTTTAGTTAGGTCAGAAATCAATTTATTCGAAATTATTACCAAGCAAAATGTACAGGGTGTCCCAGTCAACGCGCTATGCTGGGTTTTCTCGGTAGTTTCTGAGATAAGTTTATGGTTCAAAATCCAATCTGACGTAGGTTTTCCGAGGAATCTCATACTGCTAAGATATTTAGGAATCCAAAATGACGGACGAATTTCGTCATCTACGATCCTATTCGACTGAAAATCGATATCTGGGGGTTTTCGGGGATGCGGTTTACGAATTTTTGGTCAAAATTTAGGAATCCAAGATGGCGGACGAATTTCGTCATCTATGGACCTATTCGACTGAAAATCGATATCTGCGGGTTTTCGGGGATGCGGGTTATGAATTTTTGATCAAAATTTAGGACTCCAAGATGGCGGACGAATTTCGTCATCTATGGTCCTATTTGACTAAAAATCGATATCGGATGGTTTTCGGGGATGCGGGTTACGAATTTTTGGTCAAAATTTAGGAATCCAAGATGGCGGACGAATTTCGTCATCTATGGACATATTCGACTGAAAATCGATATCTGGGGGTTTTCGGGGATGCGGGTTATGAATTTTTGATCAAAATTTAGGACTCCAAGATGGCGGACGAATTTCGTCATCTATGGTCCTATTTGACTAAAAATCGATATCGGAGGGTTTTCGGGGATGCGGGTTACGAATTTTTGGTCAAAATTTAGGAATCTAAGATGGCGGACGAATTTCGTGATCTATAGTCCTATTCGACTGAAAATCGATATCTGGGGGTTTTCGGGGATGCGGGTTACGAATTTTTGATCAAAATTTAGGACTCCAAGATGGCGGACGAATTTCGTCATCTATGGTCCTATTTGGCTGAAAATCGATATCTGGGGGTTTTCGGGGATGCGGGTTACGAATTTTTGATCAAAATTTAGGACTCCAAGATGGCGGACGAATTTCGTCATCTATGGTCCTATTTGGCTGAAAATCGATGTCTGGGGGTTTTCGGGGATGCGGGTTACGAATTTTCGGTCAAAATTTAGAAAACCAAGATGGCGGATGAATTTTGTCATCTGTGATCCTATTCGAATGAAAATCGATATCTGGGGATTTTCGGGATGCGGGTTACGAATTTTTGGTAAAAATTTAGGAATCCAAGACAGCGGACGAATTATAACTATATTTTGACCCCCTTTATTTATGTTATTATTGGAGACAAAAAAAAGTTTCGTATAAGAGTTGTAAGGTTGTATACATATTTTTTTAAATGCAATTAAAAAACAATTGCTTGGATATGTCACGTGATATAACAATGAAGGTTGCTTTTTAAATGAAAAACCCTGTATATTTTTACATATTCTTTTAGACCCTTTATCCCTGATTTCAAACATATAAGGATCTAGCTGTAATATTTTTTGATATATCGGACATTAAATATGCTCCAAACATGCTTATAGGTATTTTAGGGTTTCTGACGGAGCGCAGTCAGTGGCGGATTTAGGGGGGGGGCTATAGGGTAAAATCCAAGCGCGGCAATTTTTTTGAAAAACACCAAAGACATAAAAACAAAAAATTATTATTATTAATATGTTCTATCAGAACATGTTTAATTTATTTGAGAACGTGTTTTTTATAATAACTAGACTAAAGTTCCTTATTATAGTCAACAGTACAGGGTGGTTGTGCAAACGTTAAAACCTCATTTAACTTCTTTATTTTTGGAGTTACGTAAATACGTTCAAAAATAAAAGTTATGAGATATCACATGTATTTTCCAAACATCATTTCAGCAAAACAATTCAAACAAGTCGAATTTCGGAGATATGAGCTTTACCTTGGTTTTACTTCCACATCCAGTGGAAGTATAGTAACGACAAAAAATTTTTTTTAAATTTTTATTGTTTAAATAGGCTCAGAATGTCATGAAACGTCGAGATTTTAAGTTTGAGCGAAAAAAAAATTTCTGTCTGTCGGTCTGTAACTTTTTTGTGCGCACGTTTACTCTGTAACCGTTTAAGATATTGACTTGAAATTTGGTACACAAATGTACTTTAACGAGATCTGGAACTAGATTATATTTTCATTTTGTTCCGTCAGAGGGTTGGGGGGCAAATTGGGGTAAATTTGGGGTAACCAGCTAAATCAAGCAGCTAATAGTCCAGAAAATTGGTATTTAGTATATACAAGAGAAGCTAAGGTCTCAAAAAATGTTTGGAATTAGCCACCCCCACCCCATTACTAAATTTTTTCGTTGTGAATGAGTTGGATCGAAAATCTGGATGCGGAAGTAATGATTCCTTGGGCAGCGGTTTTTTTAAATAGAACACCCCCATATATTTTTACACTATTTGAAAGGCCATAGAAAAATCTTTTCAATGATATATGACCCAGTCTGTTCACTTTTTAAATTTTTTTTCCGATTTGAATCTAATTTTACTTATGGAACAAATTAGGATCTACTTATTACCAGAAAAAAATTCACGTCCTACAAATGCAAAGCCACCTGCGGTACCAAAATATGCGGATAAAATCAAAAAATCATATTAGGCATATTTTTATTGGAAAATTTTGTTAATGAAAGAATTGTTGAGAAACCTTAAGTCCAAAATTTAATCAAAAAAAATATATAAATTTTTATTAAAATAATGTCCAAGTCCGAAAATATCATTTGAATGGGTTTTTTCGTTTAGAAAACTGTACTATGACAATTTTGTTTGAAATTAAACCCAAGCTGCAGGTAGTTGTAAAACAGTTTTTTTTTAAATACCTAATTATTTTCAAAATTTTTTAAATTTCAAGTTTTTCATTTTTTAATTTTGATTAAATTTTGGCCATTTTGGACAATTCTTAACAAGTTTTATTAACAAAATTTTCCGATAAAAAAATGCCTAATATGATTTTCCGATTTTCTCCACATATTTTGGTACCGCAGGTGGCTTTGGTACCGTAGGAGGCGAATGTTTTTCTGATCATAAGTAGATACTAGTTTGTTCTATACTTAAGTAAAATGCGATTCAAATCGGAAAAAAAATAAAGTTATTGGGGTGTTACCATTTCAAGTGAAACACACTGTATCAATTATTGAAATTCTCCATTTTATTTAAAATAAAGTGAAATTAGACAGAACTAACATATTGTTTATTTTAATTTACATACTTTTGTTTTCCATGGCTAATTTGATAAATTGTAAATTTATAGTAAATTAGACAAAATTTGTTTAAGATAAGTACCATGTATTATATTATAAATACAAAGCTTTTTTTATGGCATTTCAAATGGTACATATATGGAGTGTTCCTTTAAAAAAAAGCAAAGTAAAGTTCATATCTCCGAAATGCGACTTTCAATAGGCATGTCCACAAAATTTTAATTTCAATTGGGAATGATAGAATTATCGATATTGTACACTAATTTAACAATAAAAAAAACCGCTGCCCAACTTCCACATCCAGATTTTCTATCCAAGTCACTCACAACGAAAAAATGTTGTATGTGGAAATAATTGTTTAATAATATAATATTTGAAATTCTCTACCTCAAAAACCCATAAAACGATACCCCACATCGGTAATGGGGTGAGGGTGGTGATAGAGGGTGGTAATGGGGGTGGATAAGGTAAAAAAATATTTTGAGGTTTCTAGTTCTTGTACACACACTAAATTAAATTTTTTTTCATCCCCTTTAATAATGGGGTGGGGGCTAATGCCAAAATTTTTTTTGAGACCTTAGCTTCTCTTGTATATAGTAAATACCAATTTTATGAACTCTTACCTGCTTGATTTACCTATTTACCCCAAATTTACCCCAATTTACCCCCAACTCTTCGACGGAACAAGATGAAAATATAATCTAGTTCTAGATCTCGTTAAAGTACATAAGTGTACTAAATTTCAAGTGAGTATCTCAAACGGTTCCAGAGTAAACGTGCGCACAAAAAAAAAGTTAGACCGACAGACAGACAGAATTTTTTTTGCTCAAACTTAAAATCTCGACGTTTCATGACATTCTAAGCCTATTTGAACAATAAAAATTTTTAAAAAATTTTTTTGTCGTTACTATACTTCCACTGGATGTTGAAGTAATATATGTATCCTTATTTTGCCAGTTATTCGTAATAGGCATCGCCCCAACATAACGAGGATTTTTGGTAATTTTTCAATAAAAATTCTTGGCCTATGGTAAAAAAATATTTTGAGGTTTTTGGTTCTTGTACATACACTAAATCACACTTTTTTTTCGTCCCCTTAAAAAGTGGGGTAGGGGTGGTAATGGGGGTAGCTAATGTCAAAAATTTTTTCGAGACCCTAGCTTCTCTTATATATACTAAATACCAATTTTACGGACTCTTACCTGCTTGATTTACCTGTTTACCTCCCCATTTACCCCAATTTACAACCCAACCCTTCGATGGAATAAGATGAAAATATAATCTAGTTCCAGATCCCGTTAAAGTACATAAGTGTACCAAATTTCAAGTCAATATCTTAAACGGTTCCAGAGTAATCGTGCGCACAAAAAAGTTAGACAGACAGGCAGAATTTTTTTTTTGCTCAAACTTAAAATGTCGACCTTTCATGACAGTCTAAGCCTATTTGAACAATAAAAACATTCAAAAATTTTTTGTTACTATACTACCACTGGATGTGGAAGTAATCAATATTCTATTTTCAAGAAAAAGAACGCCATTGCCATGTAAACCGGAAGTGATATTTAAAATTTACATGCCTTTTTTTACTTTCCTTTAATGCTTTAATAGTCAATTAAGAACATAAATAATCCGATCAATTCTTCTTTGATGTTCAATTATATGTTTCTTAGCGGCATAGATTCCCCGAAAAAAAAAAATACTTATCTCAAAAACTACCGAGAAAATCGGACATAACACGTTAACTAGGACACCCTGTACACTGTAAATATACATTATGTACCTACAGATAGTTTTTTCTTTTAATTAAAAATCACTGCCTAAGGAATCACTACAACCGCATTCAGTTTTCCTACTCAAATTATTTTAAATAAAAATTCTTGTGCACCCAACGCGAAATTCGACTCTGTACGACAGAAATATATTTGAACTATTTCTCTTATATATTACACAATATGTTATTCTCCGCCTTTTTACTTGGTCGGCATATTTCATTGGTCAAAGGTGCACGCCCACCCGTATATACCCTTTTCATATATATCAATGAAAATATGTTTTGTCTTACTGCAGATTGTCCTCTTAATGGTCTAAATATAAATGTTCAAAAAACCAACGCATTAACCTTTTCAACTAAGCCTCTCAATTTTAGTCCTCTAATAAAAATTGAGAATAAATCTATTGTTCAATGCAACACTGTCAAATACCTTGGACTCCAGATTGATTCTTGTCTCTCTTGGAATAATCAAATTGATGTACTCATAGGAAAATTATCTACTCAATGTTTTATATTATGGCAAATGCGAGTACACGTCAGTTTAAATATATTAAAAATGTATTACTATGCATATGTACAGTCCTGTCTTGGTTACTGCATAATTTGTTGGGGGAACTGTTCCAGAATAGGAGAAGTTCTTATGATGCAGAAAAAAATAATTCGTACTATTACATTTAAATCTCCACGCGAGTCTTGTAGAAATATATTTAAAGAACTGGACATATTAACTGTTACTTCATTATATATTTTCAATTGTGTATCTTATGTAAAATCTCATATCAACAACTATGTTCCAAGAGATAATAATCCAAATCATCAGCTCAGGGCAAACTATAACCTCATGCTTCCACAACATAGATTAACCATAGCAGAAAAAGGACCTAATATTATGCCTATCAAATTGTACAATAAACTCCCCATAGAAATAAAGGCGATAAGCAGTATTAAATCTTTTAAACAAAAAGTAAGATCTATTTTAATTGATAATAGTTTTTATTCTATAAATGAGTATATGAGCTCTGCCTTTTAATCCTTTTAATCTTTTAATCTTATAACCATTTACTTTTAAGTACCTATACATTTTAATTGTTCAAGAATTTTTAAACTGTTATGTAAATTTTATTTCCTTTTCTCTTTTTTTAACATACCATATTAATGATATATTAACGTTTAATTGTGTGACAATATTTCTATACTTTTTTGTAAAGTCTGTGAAAATAAATACTATTATTATTATTATTATTATTATTAATTACGGCTGACTGATTATAACAATGTTTTACTAAAAAAAATTAGTTTCGCTAGAGAATACTTAGTTTTAAAATTCTCGTAACGTGAGAGTTCACGTACTAAAACACATTCATGAGGACTTACTACTACATAAGTTCGATAGCGTTCGGTCAGTCTACAATTTACTTGCCCTTGATGTAGGTGTTCAATATTAGCAAAATGGCAGCGACCCAGCTCTGAACGACTTTTGGGCAAAATTGAATTTTGGCGTTTTTATGCACAAGGCGTTTTTCTCTATAACTTTATTATTTGGAAAGCTTTGCTATTGGCTTTCCTACCATCGCCTTGTATTGACTACCCAACGCACTCGACCAAATTGCAAGTTGCTGGGTGAATCCACACTCGTTTTATTTGAGAAACCGTCCTTGTACATTTTCATTGAAACTGTGTCACTTTTTGCCTATGGGCGCTCCGTCACCTTCGTCAAGTTCGTCGGTTTCGCTTTTCTGATACATTGCATCGATAAAATTTTATAGTCAGTCCTTAAAACAGGGTACATAATGACTGTACCTCCATGGTCAATGTCTTTAGCGGAGGAATAAAAATTGAAAATATTTTAAATTATTTTCAAGCCCATAGTCCAAGTCAATAACCGAGTTATAGAGAACATTTAGGAGGGCAGAATTTTTCTCTTCAGGAATGTGTTGGAGGTAGTCAGGAGGTAAACTTACTAAAAGTCCCCACCCCTAACCCCGCCGCTTCAAGGGGAGAGGGGGGTGCAAAGGTTCCTTTTTTCGATTCTTCGCTTATAACTCGGAAACAATGCGTCGTACCGAAAAAGGTAATCTATGTAAAATTTAACGTAATTAAATCTCCCACAAGAATGTCTATATTCATATTTTACCTGTGTGTTATAATTTACGAGATATTCGCCAGCGAAAATCGAAAATTAATTAAAAAAAAAAATGTAAGTACCTTGAATATTTCCATCAAAGCGGTTTACCGTGGTCTGCTAATAAATCACAGTCATAAAACAATCTTTATTTCACAACACTATACATTTCCTTAAATATACAGTGCGACTCACTTAAAACGAAAATACCCTTATAACTTTTTCATTTTGTTTCCGATTTGAACCAAATTTTACTCAAGTATAGAACAAATTAAGATCTACTTATGACCAGAAAATCATTCACGTGCTATAAAGGCAAAGCCACCTGTGGTATCAAAATATGAGGAAAAATATTAAAAATCCTATTGATGGGTCTTGAATTTCACGTAGCCACCACAAATTGCGGAAACTTGCCAGATGAGCTTATATATGAGAAATCCCCAAACATTCAAAATGTTTTATTTTTTTCAGCATATTTTGGTACCGCAGGTGGCTTTGCCCTTGTAGCAGCCGAATGTTTTTCTGGCCATAAGTAGATTCTAATTTGTTCTATACTTACTTGAATAAAATTTTATTCAAATCGGAAACAAAATAAAAAGTTATAAGGGTATCATCATTTTAAGTGAGTCACGCCGTGTATTTAAGGAAATGTATAGATTTCGACAAAATATTACGTTAGTAAATACGTCCAGTGTTGTAAAATAAAGATTGTTTTGTGACTGTGATTTATTAGCAGACCACGGTAAACCGCTTTGATAGAAATATTCAAGGTACATAATTGTTTTTTTTTTATTAATCATCGATGTTCGCTGGCGAGTATCTCGTAAAGTATAACACATAGGAAGAAAATGAATATAAACATTCTTGTGGGAAATTTAATTACATTTAATTTTGCATAGATTACCTTTTCCCGTACGACGCATCGTTTCCGAGTTATAAGCGAAGAATCGAAAAAAGGAACCTTTCCACCCGCCTCCTCCATGAAGCGGCGCGGCTAGAGGCGGTGACTTTTAGTATTTTTACCTCCTAACTACCCCCAACACATCCCTGAAGAGGAAAATTCTCCCCTCCTAAATATTCTCTACAATCCCCTTTTGGGCATTCATTGATTGGACTACCAACTTTGGCGTACTTTTCAACGTGCAACTTTGATGTATCAACTCATATCAGTCCTTTTGAACTAGTGTGTGGCTCTGAAGTCTCTGAGACTCCTGGAAATGTCCTTAAATGAAATTTTTGCCTAAGTCGAATTTTCATTTTGTTTTCGACTTAGGTCAATTCTGGAGGGTTCTGCAACACAACCACGGCGCGCAGCGTCGTGGTGAATGCGCGACTGGGTCCGGTTCGGCTAGAACGGCTTATCTTTATGAGTTAGCACTCCTGTTTAAAAAGGTAAAACTTAAAGCTAACAATTTGGTTATATATAGAACATAAAGAATTTTTAAAAACTTAAAATTACACTTTTGACGGTTTTTATTTGCACGAAACACTGCACTATTTACAAATTCTGATTGCTGATACGGGGAAAACTCAACGAAAAAACAACCCGTTCGAGCTAATGACGTCCTTCGTCCTGGTGGTCGTACCGCCTCCAGGAAAGTGGGGTGAAGGGAAGGTTATTATTTAAAATGTTTGGATTTATTCAAGAGGTTATTGGCCAAGGGGGGATTTTGAAGAAGAAACAAAAAGGACAAAAGAACAAAAACTTAACAACCCAACAAAAAGAGAGACGAGTATAATGCTTCCTCTAGTTTATTATGTTTTTGGTAAACTATATTTAATAACAATATCTAAATACAGAATTAAATGTTGCTAAAGTTTTGTGTTGACAAAATAAGACGACATGCAAAACACGTTGATGGTAAAATATGCACTTGGGTGTGTCTTCAAGCATGCTTTACTTTTTACTGGCTAGCTTCATAATGGATGAGTTAATTAGGCTTGGATTACTTCATAAAACCCGGATTCAAAACCTGTCTACAGAGGATCGTGAAGAAATTGCTGATGCCCCCCTCTTAGAATTTAGTCCATAATATGAGAATATCTTACGTTTCTTTAAAACTACTTAACAGGTTTTCAAAGTTGTAATTTATAGATAATAAATAAAGGATGGATGAATATTTAGTGTCTATATTAATCAATACTTTGCAACTAAAAATGACTCTTTGGAATTTGCCAAGGCCAAACTCTTTTACGCTTATTTCTTCCGTCTTGACGCTTTTAAGCCAGATAATTAGAAATAAAGCTTAAACATAAAGAATAATCTAATTAGTTTCCGCAATGAAATATTTTACATTTCATCTTTGTCATTACCACGTATGATGCATACTAATTTGCTTGTTAAAACCTAGGTACTTCAAAAAAATTTAAACATGAGGAGCTTCTCAATTCGATCCGTATGTATTTTTTCTGCTATTCAATTTTTATTAGAACGGCTTAAAGGATTTCTATGAAATCCTTTGCACACTAGGTTTTGACTGGGCGGTGGCGGTGGTGGTCTCATTATAATTTCATCAAGCTACGTTTAGTGTGAGGTGATTTTTCCACTAAGGCCATGGCAGGTTAAGATAAGTGTCCGTGCCTTTGCAACCTTTTTGCGTGTAGTTCCTTCCAGTGATGTGCTTTTGCGTAAGACACTACCACAACAAGTTTTGACCTCAAAAACTTCATAATATCTGGGAATTTTTTTTTTCGAAAATCTGGAAAAAATTTTTTTTTTCTTAATCAAGTGAATCAATTTGTTTGTATTTCACATATATTGTAAATCTACTCAAGACAATTTATTAATGATATTTTCAGGAAATCTTCTCATGAAGAAAACAAAAATTGATGCTTTTGAATTTTCCGAAAAATTTAAATACGTACATGTTACGAGACAGGTACTTTTGAACGCTATTTGATCAGGCCCTGATCAAATTAAATTAAAAAACACTCTCGTAACATAAGTCCGGTAGAAGGTTTCTCAACGGAATTATGTGTTTTTTGGGGAGCTTAACACGAATCTGAAGTTTGTTGCCTCGTAGCAGTACCGGCTCAGATCGAAAAACGCAAAAAACCTCGACATTTTCAGAGTTTTTCCGGTTTTCCGGTCATATCTTGCAAACGACGCGTCGTACGGAAAATATTTATATACCTATTAATATATCGAATTTCTAACCAATTTATACTCTTTTTCTTTATTTGTTGTAATTAGTGTGTACGTAAATACATTATTGTTTAGTGTTACCCTGGTGTTATAATTTCTGAACCCACGATACAGGGTGTTTACTAATGGCAGTGTAAGTTAGTAACATTATCTTTGCCAATTTGGCTACGTTATCTCTTCGATAGAGTTTTGTGAAAAATATATGTTATAGCTCATTGTATGGTGTATTATTAGTAAAAAAATGTTGGTGGTCATTAACGTGTAAGTACGTATTTAAATTTTTTTAAAAATTCAAAAGCATCAATTTTTGTTTTTTCATGAAAAGATTTCCTGAAAATATCATTAATGAATTGTCTTGAGTAGATTTACAATATATGTGAAATACAAACAAATTGGTTCACTTGATTTAGAAAAAAATTTTTTTTTCAGATTTTCAAAAAAAAAATTTCCCAGATATGAAGTTTCTGAGGCCAAAACTTTTAGTGATAGTATCTTACGCAAAAAGTTTGCAAAGGCACGGACACTTATCTTAACCTGCCATGGCCTTTGGCGAATGTGCTAGGGAAAATAAAACGCGATATATAGTAATATTTTTTTACAAATATAGAGCATTTTTACATTATTGCTTCGCAGTGATTCCATTGTAGTTTTTTCATTAAGCTAATCAGTGCATAGTGAGAGGGACTCTCAAACTCTAGCCAAAGTGCAAATTTCATTGGAATTGCATTAAAACTGATGGTTAGGTTTGATAATTTTGGAATAACTGATACCTAGTCAAATTTGCATCATTATATCATTAATATAAATATTGAATAACATAACAACATAACTAGCCCAGTCGACGTAGGTATTTACCCACAAAAAATTGCAAACTGTGTAAACTTTTTTGTAATGAGTTCGTGAAAGTGTGTAGAATAATATCCTGAAAAGTTTACATTTCGCTCGGGTGCAAAACATAAAAAAAAAGTGAAAAAATTTTTATTCATCCATTTTTTCAAAATTTTGAATTAAATCAAGCTAGAAAGAAATAAAAAATACAGATGGATAGATCACGTATTTATGAGCAAAAAATGTCCTAACAAAATTTATCGTTAAAGCCACGGTTTTCCCGGAGAAAAATAGTCAAATGTAACGTTATAACTCGGAGCGAGATCCATGCGTGCACGCGCTTGAATACGCATGACTGTGACACCGACGCACTGAATTACATGTCACTAAATCAGAATTTGTTCCGTCTATATGAGTGTTGGGTTCATTTAAAAGATGGAAATTGTAGCTTTTTGATGCTTTTTTGTTTTAAACAATACAAGCAAAGGATGGATGGGAAAAATATACTTATATATATATATATATATATATATATATATATATATATATATATATATATATTTCTATATATATATATATATATATATATATATATATATATATATATATATATATATATATATATATATATATATATATATATATATATATATATATATATATATATATATAATCACGTCCGAACTCAATCGTCGCAATAAACAATATAGAAAAAAATAAAAGCTCTTCAAAAAAATTCTTTCTTCATTGAGAACTGTTGAAAGGTATGTACACTTTATGATTATTATGGTTTATTACGTTGTAGTAACGAGGATTAAAAAAAAGTACATCTCAAATCATTTTAATTTCCTTGCTTGATGATTTTTTTTGATAAATATATGTATTGGAGGCTGTAACTTGTCGAAAAATTGACCCATTGGAAAAAATAAAATATCACTATTTCGGAAAAAATGTATATTTTTCGGATGTTCAAACACAAAACCGTTTATTTGTATGAATTTTTTCGAAAATATGATCAATCAAATCATGATAAGAAATTGTTATTTTCACGATCTTATCCTTATAACTAAGAAAATATCTTTGATTGTTTTGAATACAAATTCTGGAACTTTTCCAATACATTAACAAATGTATAAAGAATCCATTGGATATAGCTGAAATGTGAGCTGAAATTACCTAGTACCTGTAATAAATACAATACAGTAAAGGCACGTAAAAATTCATGCGAGCGATTCAGCGGGTATGTGTGGTGTCTGTGTATGCATTGATAATTCTATATTTTCCCCCCATACTCACTATTTATCCTCCTATTCACTAAGAAAAAGTTTAAAATGTGCAATCAGAAAGAGAAAAAGCTTTATTTTACTCGATAGAACAGCTAAGAATTTTTAGCGGTTTCATAGTATGCATTTAACCGTGCGCTAGCCGTACAGAGTGACCTTGTCACTCTGTACGGCGCTATGTACCTCGCTATTTTTTTCCTGGAATTTATTTATTTTTTTTCAGGAATACCGTGGCTTTAGCGAAAAATTTTATTACGATATTTTTTTTTCAGAAACACGTGGTCTATCCACTTGTATTTTTTATTTTTTCTTGCCCTGACTTAATTTAAAAATTTTGAAAAAATTGGTAAAAAAAATTTTTTTTTCATTTTTTTTAATGTTCTGCATCCGAGCGGAATGTAAACTTTTCAGGATATTATTCTATACATTTTCAGGAACTCATTAAAAAACTATATATTCAGTTTGCAACTTTTTGTGGGTGTCACTATAAAAATGTTCTCTGTCGTCTGGGCTAAACTTATATCAGCAATATTGTATATGAACTGTATTGAAAGCCTTTTATAAGTCTGCAAAAAATCCATTTGTTATGTTGCCTTTATTTAATTATTGTTGAATGTTAATAATAATGTACTTTGCAGCCTGAGTGGCACATTGAAACTTAGGAGAATGTTTAAGAAAAATATCTTTTTTGAATAAAAAAATTTGGGTATGACAGGGCCTCACCAAGGTCACGCACCCGGTGCCCGATTACAGAATCAGATGGCCCCCTTAGAACCCAACAACTTTTGTAGAGGTCATTTCTTAATTGATGGCTTACACGACGAGATACTTGCAATAATAAATTAAAATGGTCCACCCTGTATATATTATTTAATATGGTGTAGAAAAATAAATCCCAGGTTTTCCCTTATATTAGCTCGTCCGGCAGCTTTAACTTTTTTTTATGTTCCTCGTATCGTAGGCAACTTTATTTGGAATATTTTATAATCATTAAAATTAAGTATTTGAAAAAAGATTTATTTTATTGATTCATTTGAAGATGTTAAATCCCTTTCCCTGTAATTTATTATTTTTATTGTGCTTTTGAATTTATTAGTAATTTTCATTCAAATAGATAAACGATATTTAAGCCTAAAGATAACCAAATAAATAACTATTAGATAACTGAAAATATTTCTCGTTCTTTCAATGACGAAAAAAAATCTAGCTGTTTTTATAACGGAATTTCTGAACAGAATCATTCGTATTCGTTCACCTTCACCATTTTGGTATGATCCGCCGCAGCATTTTTTAGTAATTTTCACCTATGATCTTGTTACGTGTTTTGTAAACACCCTGTATCGTGGATCCGTAAATTATAACACCAGGGTAATACTAAACACTAATTTATTAACCCACGTACTAATTACAACAAATAATTATTTCACTAATGTTACACTGAGTACTATAATTCACTACTTCAGTCACTTTACTACTTTATCTCGCTATCTGAACTGAACTACTCTGCTAACTGAACTATACTATCTGATCATCTGAACTGTACTACTATCGGCTCCTCCATGCCTTTATGTACCCTTGGGTAAATACTTCTGGATCTTTCTACATATTTCCACAATGTCCCAGTAGATGTTAGCATCGCGCGCCATCTCTGAGATGATTGTCGAACTAACTAACTTAATTGTTTTCTGTTATTTCTACATGAAACTTAGAGGGAACTCTTATAGATGTCTCTGGGGGTAGAACATGTAATAGTATTCTTACATGACATACTTTTCATTAATATTTGGTTCAACTAGTTATCTCAAACTTGCCAGCTAATCATTTATTTGCAGGCTTTTAAGGAGCGCGATGTAAGCATAACTGGTTCTAAACTTCAGAGTTGAGGTCAACGTCAAACGTCAGGATTAAAAAGGAAGGGAGGAAAAGTCCCTGGCTAAGCTCTCTGAAGTACTTACTTATCTTTTTATACTCATCGCAAAAACGAAGAGTATATTGTATTTGATCGGCACATTTCTAAAATCGTAAATATCGCTCGTAGAGAAAAAATTTTCATATCATTGTGTTAGTGAACGAATTCTGAACAACGTTCAAAATGTCCGTCAGTCCGTCCGTCCGTCCGTCCGTCCGTCCGTCACGTTTCTTGTAAGCACGATAACTCAAGAAAGAAAAATCCGATTGTACTGAAATTTGGAGAGTAAGTGAGTGTTGGCTAGAGGAAGAACCCTATTTTTGAACAAAATCGATCAGTAAATAAAAATTTTATTAATGATTTAAATTTGAAAAAAAAAAATTTTTTGTGTTTTATGTTTTTGTAATTGAATTAAATCTGGTGAAATGATATTTCATTTTAATATTTAAATATTTTTATATTTTACAAATATACATTTTATAATGTAATATACAACCGTGGAAATATAATTTTAGCTCGTCTCTTATAATGTAAAAATTTACGTTTTTTTGCGTGTTAAGCGGTGGAGTAGTTCTTACGCTTTTGACTCGGAATCCAAGGATCCCGGGTTCGAAACCCAAATGGGATATGGTACAGTTTTTTTTATTTTTACTTTATTTTACACTGAGTCTTTTACTAACTAAGTCCGTACTATAAAATTAAAAATGTCTAAAACTAACATTATTTACAAACAATTGCGAAGAGTATCCTATAGAATGTGTAACAATTATATAAAAAGTTCAGTGAACAGGCGAAGAGTACGTTTTTAGCTTGTTTTGATTTTTTTTCCTGTTTTTTGTCAGATGACAACTAACAATTGGAATAAAAAGAAATAATAAATTAAATTAGAGCAACAGTTTTATTCCATCGTGTTTCACTCGCGCTTGTCTTAAATTCACGAGCCATAACGCTAAACTCCTGCTTTCTGCTGTAGCAGGTGAGTCCCCACCAACTTTCAATTTCTGTAGGCATGAAATCGACCACCAGCCTTCATATGATTACAAAAATCGTCCGCCACAGGTCGAGCTGTGCGGGACAAAATCTAGGTGAAATCAAAACATTCTAAATTGTCGGTCGTTATATCAAGAATTAAAAACGGTGTGTTGTTTTGTGTTGTGATAGTTTTCATTGTGGTTGTGTTCTTTAATAAAAATGGCACCAAAACATAGTCACCCCTTTTTGGACGGATTGAAAGATGTACCAGAAGGGAAGAAGAAGGACCTACAGAAAATTAAGTCATGGTAAGAAGTGGTTTGTTTATAATTTGTTTGTGGTAGACACAAAATTTAAAATGTGCAAATTTGAATAGGCACAAATATAAACAAATATTTAAAAAAATATATTTGCTTATTTACTTTATGTACCACTTACTTCTTCTGCCACTTTTTTGTGAAATAGTATTTTATTTTAAATTCAATCTTTGTAGTTATAAATCATTGACCCAGTACATGTTTACATTTTTTTACCACCTGTTAGTCATTGATTACTATATATATTTCTTCTGTGTAATTAATTTGATTGAAAAAGAGTTGTATTTTAGGACAAATGAGTTTAAAAAAGATATATAATTTATAGTAGTTATTATTATTATCTAAATTAAAATTCGGTTTATAGTGCATTTTACAATGCGGATAAACTTTCACTCTATAAAATTAGAAAAAGTTATTTGTAAAGATTAAAGAGGTTTGACAGTACCGATTAGAAAGTTTGTATCATATGGTGAATATATTTTCTTCTGGTTTGTTTCATCAACTATTACTTTTTGACCCATCTGATATATAAAAACGAGTGGGCCGATTGCGAATACCTATTTGATTAACATTTTGCTTGAATACAATTAAATTATTGCAGAATATTATTTTGGGTATTCAGCAGATATCTAAAGAAACTATCCGTTTTTTTCATATTCTGTTGATTCAAGCCTGATACCGCTAGAATAGTAACAAAAAATCTCCCCTACGAGACATCTTATTAACTTCTCATAATATTTAACATTCAATATGAATTATATGTAAAAAAAACTTTTTATAAACAAGCTTTTATTTTAGGTGTACTAAAACAAAAAAAAAAAATAAATAAATAAATAAAATTAATTGTCTTAAAAACTTGTCGCGTGCGAAAAGTCCATGCAGGCATTAATTTTGTTTGACAGAGATTGTAAATATCTAAGTAAGTATTTTTTTCCATTCACGCGAAAAGCTTATGAGACAATTAATTTTGTGTTTTTTCGTTAAATAATAAGAAAGCTTGTTTTTTACATATCATTTTATTTTAAATTTCTAGTTACGTCTTAATTATTAGTTTTATATACATTGCGTCGTCCTTACTTAAAAGTACCGGATCCTCCGCCATTTCTTGCAACGTCTGAGTGAAAACACTTTCCGATCAAATTAGAGTAAAAAACTAAAAAATCCACTTTTAAACATACAAATTAACTAACTAACATACAAATTAAATAAGTTAAATAAAAGCTTGTAAAAAACATAAAAATAATCATTCTTTTTATACAGGGTGTTTCACGAGGAACCGGACATGCTTTAATGCCAGATAGAAGACACCGAGGGTAATCATAATCATCCATATAAAAAGCTAGTTGGGCCTTCCTTGCTGAAATACAGGGTGTTTTATGTATTTTTGCCAAAATTTCTTTTGGTTGTTACTTTGTAAAAGAATGGAATAATAAGTTCATATTTGGCACATATAATATACTAGTGATCCTGAATAAGTAATTATACCACACACAAAAAAAAATCCAGATCCGGACTTGAAAAAAAAAATGTTTTTCTTGTTCTTCAAGAAAACAATACTTTGTATATGTTTTTTTTTTTAAATTTCAATATTAAATTCGAAAACTACATAAAAAACTGAACAGAATGGCTTCATTAATTTTTTTGCCACACCCTTGTCGTCTTTGTAATAAATTCCACTAAATAATGCAATATGAGACTTTAGGAAATATCGATGAATGATACGCGCAAATGCTTCCTCTACTAAATTAGACATTTACTTTTTTGTCAGCAATTATCATTATGTTTTAATTACTAAGTTTTATGGATGGGGTAAAATTAATAAAAAAAATAAATGTTGGAGGACACCGAATCAAGAACCTATTTCATTCCTCTCATTTATTAAATGACTAGTGATACAGCAACATAACATACCCATTAACAACAACAATAACTGTAATAATAAAGTTGCACATTAATAATGCACATAGTAACAGGATAACAACAAAATATCAACAGAATAACTGTGCCAAAAACAAAAATGTAGATATTGTCACATATAAATCCCATATGCGACACTCCTTTGATCTAGCACAAATGCCGCCGATGACCTCGGACATTTACTGTGGATTTGACATGTTGCCAGTTTGGGCAAGAAGACTTCATATTTAGAGAAAATGTGTTGCCGGTTGTATTGATAGTATACTTTTTGTAAATTGTTTAACTTATTACAGTGACATAAATTATTTTCTAGGTTGCATTAAGGTAAATTATTAATGTTAAAGTCGTGTCTGTACAAACTCGCAAAGTTCTCAGAGGTAACAGAGGTTAGTCTTCTTCTTCTATATTTATGGCCTTTACCTATAAGGATAGTTGGCCAGGAACAGAAGTTAGGTTAAATGTTAAATCATTTATTTTGTTAAATTAGACTCACGTCAAGATTAAATACGCTCGGGATGATTCAGATAATCCGAATCGGAATTTTAGTACCTGATCGAAGTAGGTAATAGAGGATTTTAATCGTATAGTTATTATATCTGCATCTTATAATACATTTACTTACATCGCATAATTCCTTACATTACCTATTTGTAGCACTTGTAATGCTTATTTTAAAATAATAGTGAAATTTGTACGTCTTACGAAAATTCAATCTTTTATTGCAGCTGAACTGTTTAGTTGATGTTCACCTCTACAATATGCGCATGAGTCTCGGCTATTTAATCTGGATATATCTCTGCTAGTGTTGCACAAAATATCGTTGTCCTTTTCAGTGTCGCATATGGGATTTATATGTGATATTGTTATAAAACATATTTACAAATTAGAATGATAATTAAATTCTCTGTTCAAAATGTCCTCCTCAGCTTCAGTGCATTTTCTAGTGTGCTTCACGAGATGGCCGATTGATCTTCTTATCACTTCTGGACTGTCTGTCTCTAATTTTTTTGTGGTATTCAACAATAATTTGAATTTAATTGCTCCATGCAATCAGTGTCCATTTTGTAGACTTCATGACCCTTTAAATGACCTCATAAAAAATAATCTACATGGTTGAAATCCGAAGACCTTTTCGGTCATACATGCGGACCTTCGTGGCCAATCCATCTGTTTGGATATGTATCATTAAAATGGTTTCTAATTTGGTTGGACAAATGTGGTGAGGCTCCATCATGTTGAAAGAATATACCTCGGATATTTACATTTCCTAAAAGATTCGATAATGTATGTTGTAAAAACCTTAATTTGAGATTTTTATCTAAACTAATTGGCAAAAAGAATGATCAGATCAGACAGAAATTTTACTTTAAGCAATGGCCTTAAACGTAAAATCAGTTAGTTTTAGATTATGAGGTCACTTAAAGAGTGGACATTGACTGCGTAGATCAATTAATTCAAAGTATTGGTGAATGCCGCAACGAAATTAGAAATAGTCCAGATGTGATAAGAAGATCAATCGGTCATCTCGTGAACCGCACTAGAAAATGTACTGACACTGAGGAGGCTATTTTGAACATACAATTTAATTATAATTCTAATTTGTAAATATGTTTTATGACAATATCTGCATTTTTTGTTTTTGGTACAATTATTCTGTTGATATTTTGTTGTTATTTTGTTACTATGTGGATTATTGATATACAACTTTGTTATTACAGTTATTATTGTTGGCAATAGGTATGTTGTGTTGCTGTATTACCACTCTTTAATAAATGAGAGGAATGAAAAATTTTCTTGATTCGGTGTCCTCTAATATTTATTTTTTTAACTCCTTCATAAAAAAATGTAATTAGAACATAATAATTATTGTTAAAAAAAAGTAAATGCCCAATTTAATAGTGGAAGCATTTTTTGCGCATGACATTCATCGATATTTTCTAAAGTCTCATATTCCATTATTTATTGGCATTTATTTCGAAGACGGCAGAGGTGTGGCAAAAAAATAATAAATTTTTCGAATTTAATATTGAAATTAAAAAAAAACATATACAGGGTATTCTTTTCTTGAAGAACAAAAAAAACATTTTTTTCTCAAGTCCGGACCTGGATTTTTTATGTGCATGATACAAGTACTTATTCGGGATCACTAGTGTATTATATGTGCCAAACATGAACTTAGTATTCCATTTCTTTACAAAGTAACAACCAAAAGAAATTTGGACCAAAATACATAAAACACCCTGTATTTCAGCAACGAGGGCCCAACTAGCTTTTTCTATGGTTGATTATGATTACCCCCAGTGTCCTCTATCTGTCATTAAAGCATGTCCGTTTCCGTGAAACACCCTGTATACCGTTAAGTCTGATCATGCTAATATGGTAATAAGGAGCTCGGGAATTTTATCTCTGTGACGTCAAAATCAGAGTTGGCTCTAGGTCAGTGCGGAAAGGTTTTTATGCAAGTATTACACATTATATCTTACCTTGTACTTTTTTTAGGGAATTCCGTAACATCTAAAGTTAATATTGTTAGTCAGGGCCGGTTTTAAGCAGTTTTTATGGGGGGGGTGCGAAATTGTTATAATGCCGAATGACTTCTTCTCCTTTGCTCCTTTATTTTCTTTATATATGACGAGTCGCGTCAAGATAGATATTTTCTGAGAAGTTTTTTGGCAAAGGATTAATCCCCTTAATTTTTTTGCCAATTATTTATTTAAGTCTAAGGAACATTGGTAAAAAGAAAAAATGGGCCGCAAGGACTTTTTTCATTTTGTTATTAATAAACAAACAATTTTAAGCACTAAACAAATTAATTAAATTTGTTAATTTGCTATCTCGGAAACTATTTGAGAAAACCGACTGAAAATGTATACTCGGGGATTTTGAGGTCGCTGACTACAGTTCTAAAAATTGGAATATTCAAGATGGCTGATCCAAAATGGCGGATATGAAGTATGAAAATGAGATTTTCTGGCTTAAGTTTACATTTTTGAGAAAAATTACAATAAAACAAGTGTTTAGAATGCCATTTTGCACCTAAATATACGATTTATGAGTAACTCTTCTTCACTCCAATTGGAGGTTAACCTTAGTTTATTTAAATAAAATAACCATTTCTTAAAATATTCGGGTAAATTTTTTTATTAAAAATATTTTAAATAGATGTAATTTAATTACCCGCTATTGAATTAATTTTACTGTTAATTAGTTCAAAGGGCATACAAATTTAAAATGCAGCGCGCTTCCTTGATCCCGGGATTTACATACGGTAAAGACACCCTCCTTAGTATCTCCTTGATATTAGTACCAAACTTTTCAATAGGAATAGATGAGATTTATCTCAATAATATGTTGAATACATTATTTTACGATAATGAAATCGACGATGTTCAAGAAGAAGAAAGAAATGAAGATGAAGAACAGGAGGAGCAATATTTTCATTTATAAACAACTCCAATGAAATTGAAAAAAAATATTTTAAAGAATGGTGTTTAATTAAATTCATATTTTTAAGTAAACAATTTTTATAATTGTCTAGAAATAAATAATGAAAAAAAATTGTACTTAATTTTTATGTGCCTGAAGTTTCGAACGTTCACTTGAACGAATTTCATATGGTAAGGAAAAATTAATAAAAACAACAAATCGACTTAGGCGTACCATTTTTTGGGTAATACTTGCTGGCAACAATACTATCGTTGCCAGCAAATATTATCAGAAAAATTGCACGCCTAAGTCGATTAATTTTTCCTTTTCATATGAAATTCGTTCAAGTGAACGTTCGAAACTTCAGGTACATTAATTTTTAAACAATGTTTTCCTTACAGTATTAAAATTAAAACACTTTTTACTTCCGTAAAATGCACGTAAACAAAGTTTAAATTGTATACTAAATATTTACTATTTTAAGACCATTATTTTCAATTTAAAAAATTACATATTAAATTAAGATAATAATAATTGCCTTAAAAAAATATTAAATAGTATATCAAAAAAATACATCGCGTTTTAATACTCTATAGCCGCTAATCTTGAATTTCCCAATTTTCACTTCAAAATCGTAATCAGCTACCTCGAAAATCCCCGAGTATACATTTTCAGTCGGTTTTCTCAAATACTTTCCGAGGTAGCAAATTAACAAATTTATTTAATTCGTTTAGTGCATGAAATTGCTATTTTAATAATAAAAAGTCCCGGCGGGCTATTTTTTTCTTTTTACCAATGTTCCTTTGACCCCAATAAACAATTTGCAAAAAAAATATTCCGATTGGTCCTTTGCCAGAAAACATCTCAATTTTTAACTTTTCTATACTGACGCGACTAGATGGTCATTTAATTTTTGGGATACAAAAAAAATATCAATCTGATTGAAGACTTTTGATAAATCAAAGCGTCCTGTTTACGTTTTCAGCAATTCTGACAGGGCGTAGATATACATATTTTTTACTCATATACATATAGCGCTCAGAAGCTAGAACAAGCAGATTTGGCCATGCTGTGGCCAGCCAGGTTGATTTAATATAAGTCAAATACAAGACAGGGGGCAGGGATTGCTTGAAAAGTAATGATTATGTAGTACCTAGAGGTAAAAAATATGCAAAACTTCGGAATAATGTCATATTGAACGGATTTCGTTGATTTTTGGCAGTATAATAGTAAATGCTTCACAGAAAAGTTTCTATATTGTGCGGGGGTTTGCTGATTTATAGGGGGTGGCACTTAAAAAATATGTATATTTATTGGAGCTGAAGTAGAATCATATTTTAAGAAGAAAAGGTTCTATTCAATTTTTCACATAAATTGATAGTTTTTAAGTTATAACGACTTCAAAATTGCGATTTTAGCTTAAAAATGTATTTTCAAACGGCTTTCGTCAAGTATCTCGAAAAGTATTACTTTATCGAAAAAATGTTACGGACCAACTACAGAAAGTACAAACTGGGAATTAATTATATTTTTAGTTTATTGATGTAGGATTAATAATTTTGGAGATATTTAAGTTTACATTTGGCATCCAAGTGTTCATGAGATAATTATTTAGAGTGAGAGTTAAATATCTTAGAAACTGAGATGGTAATAGGTAATAGGATGCTAATAGGTAGAATAATAGGTTATTAATTAAGCTTTCAACTGTTTTTTTTATTTGTTTCTGTAGCATAAAGAACAAAGAAGTTATGACCGAAGCAATGTGCGTCTACACATTTTTCTAATAACAACGTCGCCATTTTGTTACTGTAATTAGCCAGTGATTAAAAAAAAGGAATTTCAAACACTGTTTCTCATTAATATATAGCATTACGTAGATGCTCAAATTTTTTGGTTTGTATACAGCACTTGCTTTAGAAAAAAATACAGTTTAAACTATAAAGGTATTTTCGATGAAACGTAATTTTTTTTTCCTTTTCCAAATATCTGAATAAATATTATTTTTATTGAAAAATGGGTAGAGCCCAAAAATAAAGCTCATAAACTGATAATGAATTTCGATTGTTTATTTTTTTAGATAGATTTAATAGTTTCGTAGATATGAAAGTTTATAAATGGCGTCCGAATGTTTATAAGACGAAAAATGCAGTTTAAATGTTAAATATCTCAGAAATTGTTACATCTACGTCACGCAGGCGAAATGAAATTGAAGACAATTAATTGCGCTTTCAAATTATTTTTTACTCTTTCCTGTATCACAATAAATAAAGAAGTTATGACGGAAAAATGTGTGTGTTTATATTTTTTTATATAAAAAGGTCGCCTTTTTGTTACTCTAATTAGCCAGTAATTTAAAAAAATTATCTCAATTACAGTTTTTCGTTAAGATGTAGCATTACCTAGATTCTCAAATTTTTTTGCTCATTTAAAGCACTTGCTTTAGAAAAAAATGCATTTTAAACTTTAAAGGTAATTTCGAAACACTTGGATACCGAATATAAACTTAAATATCTCCGAAATTATTAATTCTATATCAACAAACAAAAAATACAATTAATTCCCAGTTTGTATTTTCTGTAATTGGTCTGTAACATTTTTTCGATAAAGTAATACTTTTCGAGATACTTGACGAAAGCGGTTTGGAAATACCTTTTTTTTAAAGCTAAAATCGCAATTTTGAAGTCGTTATAACTTAAAAACTCTCAATTTATGTGAAAAATTGCATAGAACCTTTTCTCCTAAAAATTTGATTCTATTTCAACTCCAATAAATATATAAGTTTTTTAAGTGCCACCCCCTGAGAGGGGGTGGCATCCAGCCCCTATAAATTAGCAAGCCTTCGCACAACATAGAAACTTTTTTGTGAAGCATTTACTATTATACTGCCAAAAAATGAACGAAATTCGTTCAATATGACATTATTCCGAAGTTAAAACCTCTAGTTACTGTATGGTATTGAGTTTTCATTGTTTTGAGTTTTTTTATGATTTTATGTACATAATTTCCAAATGCCGAATGTGAAGAATGGTGACCTATTTGCTGAATCGGCTTCAATGTTGGGGGGGGTGTGACACGCCCCATACCCCCCTCTATATCCGGCCCTGTTGTTAGTTTATTATAAACATTCACTGACACTATCAATAGAGCCACTGGCACTCAGATGCTTTTATGAGGAAATGAGTCTATTAAAATATGTTTTAGATGTCCAAGAAATAGTTTTGTTGCAATTACTACGATAAAGATCAGTTCCATCAAATTGCAGTTCTGGAAAATCGCGAATCCACAAGTATACTGCAACCTGAGAAGCACGAAACATTTTTGTATGCCGTCGACTTTGTATAATTTCAAGCTAGGTTTATAGATACATACATACTATAGACTGCGAATCTGCGATTTCGGATGGTCTACCCGTTCTCTTTATTAAATGTTGACGTAAAGATTGCCACAGTGTAGGTATAGTAAAAGAAATTCTGTCAAAGCAATGTTTTTCAATTTCTACGGTGTCGCATAATTAAAGGAGATAATAAAACCGCATTAGGAAAAAAACATATAAAAGTACCGCCGCGTACACTGAAATCTAATATTGACACTTGTTCAGTATTGAATGCCTTCAACACTGCAATTGCAAAAGAATCAACTACGTCTTTAGGTAATTGTCAGAACGTTTCACAAATGTAGTAGATTTCCGATAAAAGTGGGTTACGTATTAACATTTTAAAATTAGAAATAAAATTCACTTTATCACGTTGTGCACCTTTGTGATGCAGTTTTTTGCCTTATTTGTTATGTATGATTTATCGTAAAAATGGTTTATTTTATTGGGAAAAAAATGTTTTATGTTGCTAGCAGCTTAATGGGTTTTTATATTTATTTATTATGAAAATAAACATAGTAAACACGCCACACATATTAAAGAGAACAGGAAAGTATGTGTTTGATTCAAAATTGTTTTTTTATTTGCTAGATATGTATTACATGTTTTTGTGAGAACCATTACCGTTTTTAGGTTAAATTTATTACCAAAACTACATTGTAGCTGGCAATGATGAATATTTCACCATTTCGTCGTTTTTTTGAATACCTTAGTAGTGTTTGCAATATAATATTATGTCTATATGAGAGCCGTCTCTGGGGCGAGCGTAGAGGCGACTTCAATGTGAATATCAGTCGATATTCCGTTGAAGCAACGTCGAGCGCGGTTAGTACTTGGATGGGGTCCCATCTTGGGAAATACAGCGTTCTCGTCCCACCTTCTAGCGGCTTGTATATCAGTGTATACGCGGAAGTTACGTAATTTCAGACGGGGATTACGTAGTGGATATACCATCCTTCGGAGGGAATGTAAAGCAGGCGGTCCCTTGTCTATTAAATGTTAGGCAAGTAAAAGATCCCTACTCTTCTTAAGGGAAGAGGTTCGGCAAAATTTCCAGGTATGGGATAGCTCTTCTAGGCCCTGGTAGCGGAAATAGGCCGACGTTAAATAGTTAAAAAAAAAGAGCCGTCTTTGGCGCCGAGATAAAGTTTCCGAGCCCTGGTAATAAGAAATCTCCTTTATGAGACATCTTATGAAGTATCTCTAGCGCTACGTAGAGGATACTTTACACATTTGGAAAAGTTACGTACGTTTTTTCTTTCTCATCTGAAATCCTAAGGGGGTACTGTCGTGCGCAAAAAAAAACGGGACAAGTCTTATAACGTATTTTTGCTAAAATCTAGTTGTGTACATCTAACCTTTAATTTTTGTGACATTGTCAGTTATTTGTCAAAAGTCATTGCAAGTGTGCAAATAGAGACAGATTTACATTAGAAAAAAATAGTTGTCCTATTCTTTTTTGCTCACGACAGTACATAATTTATTTGAATCAAAATTACTATGACAATATAATAGGAAAAATATTTTTTTTCTGAAATCGATCGGCAATGTCTACATTTTCGGAGCGATTTCAGATCGAAAAATGCACAATTCCAGTATTTTAGTCCGTTGCTAAGAAACTATCAGAAAACAGACAGGAAAAGATCCGTTGCCAAGCAACGGCATAGGCCGAGAAAGTAACATTCCCGTACGGTTTTTTATGTATATTTTAGATAGTAAATAAATACACGCAGACCAACCAACTCACATTAAAATTGCATTTATTAGTAAGTAGTTAGATTGTAATGAAGAAATGTTATGCAATAATACAAATTCCTTAATATATAATAATATTGATCGTGATTTCAGACTTCGATGCTTGTTGGCCTCGGCTAGCGCCTCGACCAACAATTTGCATCGTCGTCCGGGAATGTATTGCTTTCACACCTAAATACACAATATGCTATTATGCAAAAACTGATAAGCAGATAATTTTCAAACACACCATCCGTTCTTTCGATATACTTGTTGATCCAAGTCTAATCACGCCAGTAGATCAACAGGAAATCTCCCCTACGAGACATCTTTCAACTTCTTTCATGCACTTAATATTCAACTAGAAAACAACCATTATTTCTCTCATTTGTTTCGTAATAATCTTATTAAAGATACTAGTCAACTATCGTAGCTTGGCCTCTGAAATTTGAATGCGTAGTAGACAAGTCTCCTCCCACCGGCGCGGCGAGAGCTCATTTATGAAAGTGTATGCGTGCTATTCGCATCGGTACATAGACTGGCGGTACATGAGCAGTCAGGTGCAACGTTTTTAAAATGCATGCCAATCATATATATGAGTGTAATTACCATGAATATGCCAGAAACGCAAATTTTAGGCAGTCGTCGCGTGCAGAAGGGTGTGCAAAACGATTTTTTTTGTATTTTTTTTTTGTATTTTTTTTTATTTTAAAATGAATGCCAATAGTGCCAAACGAAAAGCCGTGAAAAAGATCCAGCGGAAATTCATTGGCATGCAGTTTCCGCGCGCAAAACAAATTTTGGTGCGCACATTAAATCGTAAACTTTTTGGTATTTTTGATTTTGAATGATTTTGATTTTGGATTTTTTTTCACGACTTTTCGTTTGGCACTATTGGCATCCAATTTAAAATAAAAAAGAAAAACAAAAAAATCGGTTTGCACACCCTTCTGCACGCGATGACTGCCTAAAATTTGCGTTTCTGGCGTATTCATGGTAATTACATTCATATATGATTGGCATGCATTTTAAAAACGTTGCACCTGACTGGTCATGTACCGCCGGTCACGAAAAGAGCGATAATATTTTGATTGCCGCTGTGTTTAGTGTATTTTTCTTAAACATGCCATTTACGAGCAAAATGAAACATAAAGTGTTGTCTGGACAAAGTCGAGAAATCGT
Organism: Rutpela maculata; assembly: GCA_936432065.2. Lineage (NCBI taxonomy): Eukaryota > Metazoa > Arthropoda > Insecta > Coleoptera > Cerambycidae > Rutpela > Rutpela maculata. The sequence continues at coordinate 51,848,199 of OW386292.2, forward strand.
AAACAATGTAATATAAATTTAAATTACTTTTTTACTTTCATTAGCCATAATTATTTTGTTAGCAATTTTATAAGTAGCACTGCCTATACAGGGTCCCAAAAGAATGGATACGCCTGAATAACTCGTCAAGATAGCGAGATATGAGGAAAACGACCTCTATAAAAGTTGTTGACGTCGTCAGGGGGGCACCCATTGGTGACCTTGGAGTTGACCTTGAAGGGAAGGGGGGGGGGGTTGAGGTCGCTTTAAAATTTGCTCCCTGAGGGACTGCCGCCCCAAACTTTGTGGCATCAAACATGTATGTTAGATGCCCTAGTAACCTATCTATGCATTAACCGATAAGCAGATATTGACGAATTAAGGCCCTTTTTCATTAAACATAAAGTAGATTCAAAAAGTGGTTCAAAACTGGCAATTTTTTTCCCTAAAAATCGATAAATATATACCCTTAGGCCCACGGAAAATTTTGACGCCCTCGATTTAGTGGTATTAAAAGGAACTCATTAATACAAGTTTTAGGTACCTTTCGAACAAGGCACGGGCCCAGGCCCATTTTTATCGCGCTATTTTGTTTGAAGTTGACTATCTCATCTAATTATTCAAAGACAAATTTTTATTATTTTCAATTTGGCCTTATGCGATAACCGCCTAAAGTCTCTCCATTTAGCTTGCTCCCACAGCATCGCTTTGAAAGGCATTGAAAGAAAATCCTTTCCTGTCCTTTTTTATTTTTGTCATTTTATATTATTCGTTGTTTTTGTTCTTTTAAATTCCTTTTCACTGCAATAACTTTAAATTATTAGGTAATACAAATTTTTGAACAGAACATTTTTAACAGAAAATTATGTGGCATAATTTAATAGCACGCTTTTTCGCACTACTAGAAATAGTGGAGTAAACGAAGATTTTCACTTCGGAAAAATTTGTAACCAGGTAGACTTTGGTGAAAAATATTCTTCAAGTGGATGGGTAAGCATTTACATGCAGAGAGCTGGGGTTGGAAGAAAGTCAATGGTAATTTAGTACCTATACTAATGAGTCAACGACCTGCATCAGCCGACATACTTAACATGATATTCTGTAGCTGCAAGAAAAGTTGTGGATCAGCATATGGGTGTAGAAAATCTGGTCTTTTTTGCACTATGGCATGCTCCGCATGAAGTGGCAACAGTTGTGCAAATTGTTCTCCCTGCCAAGACATCGACGACTTACACGAAGAAAGCGACGAACTGGAGCAAGTACAAGCAGAAGATTCAGAATGCTAAAAAGTTTTATCTGCCCTTTTCGTTCAACGTGTTTGTATTTAAAAATCAATTATCGGACAATCACTCTATGTTCATAAATAAAGTCTTTTTTTTATTACATTCTTGATTGAAAAACCGTATGTATCATATATTATAGTTAAAACACTTCCTTTCATCGTAGTTTATAATAAAAGTATTTTTATAGTACGTTGTATTTATTTATATTAAACATTTTACATTTATCTACACAATTTTTATGAATTTGACATCAGATTCGTCATCAGCATACCTGAAAACCCATAAAAACCCATTAATGCTCATTTTTATGGCGAATTTCGCACTCTTAATACGTTTTGGTCGGCCATTTTGTATCCGCCATTTTGAATTTTGCAAATCTGACATCAAATTCGTAATCAACATGCCCAAAAACCCTTAATACCTGATTTTCATGATTTCGCCTCGATTAATTTTCGAGATATTTCATTTAACAACTAATATTGCAGTTTTTTGTTATTAATAAACAAATAGAGATTTAACTTATTTAGAACAGATTTAAAAAGTTTTTATGAATTTTTATGCAGTTACAAATTATTCCGAAACAATGCCTCTTTTTTGACTATGTTTACTCCACTTATAAGGGTTCTGACTAGCGATTTTTCCCTTGCTGTCAATTATAATTTAATATTTTACAATAGCTTGTTTTGCATACATTTATTATTTTAAGCTGATTTTTATACCTAATTAATCTTATACACATTTTAGTTCGCTCTACTGCGAAATGATCCAACCAGCAAATTTGTTTTATAATTTAAATGTTATACGATTGTTTTGTTTTATTGTTATTTTATTAATGCTTCTAAAATGCTAATTGATTATATTAGAGTTGCAGAAAACACTATTTGGTTGTCTGCAACTGAACTGTTTTATAAATTTTTAAAACGTCTTTACAGCAAAATTATAAAATAACTTATAAAGCAGTTAAGAAATTATTTTAGAAACGCTTCCGTGACTAAGCTATAAAATATTTCAGCTTATAAAACTAAATAATTTTATAGCGATTTTTTAGTAACGTTCGGCAGTATTTTCAGTTCCGTAATAAATATACATTAAAATTGTTTTATAGTTGTTTCCTATTATCTTATAAAATAGTTATATTAAAGCACTATTTGGGGCAGTGTTGCTATTTTGCTTGTAAATTTAGTAAATTTAATTTTGTTGAGAACATTTTTTTCTTACATAAGTTGAATTGCGATCAAATTGGCTAGATGTTTAATATGTTGTAAATTTTAACTTTGTGATCAAAAGTTCCCATGGGCCCAACTTAATCGCATCCCTATAGTTTCCGAGATACAGCTCAAAATATGTATGAGCGGTCAAGTTAAAAAATTTCCAAATTCATGATTTTTTTTCATACATTTTATATTGCAAACTTTCCAATCGTCCTTTAGAATATTTTGCACTCAGAAGATTTTTTGTTTTAATAAAAATAGCGTATAAAAAAAATAAAGTTTTAGAAATTTTGGCGAAGGCGCCGGAAATTCAGCTCTAGCGAAAGTTTTCATAAAATGAGCAAGGGTGTTAAAATGAAAACTTGATATGCAATTTAACGGTATTAGTTGTTATCAAAATGTTTGTGATTCCGGCTACAGTTATTTTTCTTCGCTTATAAAGTAAAGCGATTTCTTGAATGTATTTAAAAAGTTGCATACATACAAATGTATAATATACTGATCTCTGCAAAATAAGCCTTTTTTTTAAAATTTTTATATTGGTTCACTTAAGATACGGCCCTGTCACAAGACCGTCACCTCCTGCAAGACACATTATTTTATAGATATTTTGTAGGAATCGACTATAGTTTAATTATCTTAAAATTGTTGTTATTAACACAAAAATATTTTATAGAAGGAAGCCATTTCATGATGCCAGCGTTCGAGGTCCGCTGCCATTGAATTGCGCTCATATGCCTAATGACCCTCTAATTCAACACCCGAACTGCGCTCACCATTTCTTACTTTGGTTTAGTGTTACAGATTTCACATTTTCAAGACATGTAAATTGTCATTTTTAGTTAAGATAACACAATTTTTACAAATTTATCTCATATGTAAAACAACAATATAATTATTGTTTATTGGTTGGATATATTAAAAAAGAAAGTAAACATTAGACAGTCATTAACAACATAAAAATATTAAATTTTATTGAGATCGTACGCTTAACAAGCAACCACGATAAAATACGTGATGCTGTTAGACGTACCATGAACCAAAGGGAGCCCGAGCAAAACATATAGTAAATGTCTTTTATGATTTGTGGTATCTATTCTTATATGTAAAAAAACGCTTTATATAATGATTGTTTATCTGATTTAGACATGGGTGATAGGCAGGGTTCAAATTGTATCCACCATGTTGGGTCCGCCAATATTAGATGCACCATGTTGGATCCCCCATTTTGGATACGCTATATTGATTAGGGTAGGTCCGGTTCACTTTTAAATTTTGAATGAAATGATTCACATGCATTTTGTGGTCCTTAAAATATTTGCTGTTTTTGCAATGTCGATGGAAATATAGAGTCACTTTCGATATAATTTTCCACTAAAAAATGTATAAACTGATCCACTCGACTGTCTTGTGGTTTTTCGTTCATAAAATCTTCGTTAGTTAGTTAGTTAGTTTGTTAGTTATTCCTTAATTTTTCTTTATCCCAATAAGAAACAGAAAAATTAAGAAAATGTCACAACCAACATTTAGACAATATTTAGTTATTTCTACTTTTAGTACCTGGGAGCAGTGAGCGCAGTTCAGTATGGGAATAAAGTACCTGATTTTAATGTGAGCGCAATTCGAGTGTCCCTTCGAGGTCGTAAATAAGACGAGATATAAAAAGTTTAAAAATCACATTTTTATTAATATTTATGGCAGTTAATATGTGCTAATTATAAAGTTCTGATGATTGAAACAAATTGGCATTAAATTTCATGCAAAAAAATTTTAAAATATGAAATCGATTTTTATAAAATTCCAAAAATTATTAGAAACCTTCAGTAAACATGAGGGGCACTTAAAATTCATCAAAAACGCATGACATAATTCACAGTAAAATTTCCTTCTATTCAAAAATTGCAGACTTTATGGGTTAACACGTCTAAAATAACTATTGAAAATAGGTTCTTGTCCACTATACAGTAAAATCACTAAAAGCTTGGTGTGGTATATATAGAGATCAGTATATATTATACATTTGTATGTATGCAACTTTTTAAATACATTCAAGAAATCGTTTTACTTTATTGGTGTGTCTCTACACAGCAATTTCTTTTTATAACGGCTATTTAGAATCATTAAAAATTTCCTTTAAAAAATAATTATTTAGTTGTTTTATAGCAATAATAACGAACAGTGAATTATGTGTTTTATAACGCAATTAAATGAAGCTTCAATAAAACTGTGTTATAGTGGCGGTACCGAATTTTCTTAGAGCCAATTATTTTGTAATGGTTGCAATAGCTTTTACAAAATATCAACAACGACTAAAGTATTTTATAAGGTGGTGCCAATGTTACATCGTACTGTCGTAATAATGTTTTGAAAGTGTTTCTGAGACTAATGTTGTTTTATAAAATTTGTGTCGGACACAGTTCTGCAGCTTTTATAAAATACAAAATTGCTAGATATATTATTATATTTTAAGATGGGGAGTTTGTGTTCACCTTTCAATTATTGTTTGTAATCTGACCTGACGAGGCCAGCTCGTCCAGCCTTTCAGTGCCACGGCGCGGCGTCTCGCACCGTGGATGTCTGGCAGGCTCCCATGCGTATGCTTGGGAAGGAAATTCCTATTTAATTTGAAATAATGTTTATTTGATTTGATTTGAAAGAAAATACAAGTCTCATATAACGATTAGTAGGGATACTAGTTTAGTCGCTGCCGTTCCATCTAATAACTATTTACTGAAAATTTTTATTCCTGTTACCAGTTATAATAGTAATTGAGGATTGAAGCATCATATGTTCAGAGTTGTCATATAATTAAAGTTTTATATCAATAATTATTCAGCCATTTACCAGCATGCAATTCACAGTAATCCTCCTACTATCTTTGCGATATAAATAGCTCTTTTTTATGTAATGATTAGAAAACAATTACCTTAAAAATGCCATAAATAGACTTATGAATAGGGTCGGTCATTTGACTGCTTTTAATCTCTTCTGCTTTCTTCTGCTCTCGCTTGCCTATTTTTGACTTCCCAATTTACTTTTATTTTTTTCTGCACATTGATAAATTTGTGGACAATTTCAAATGAATTTGCCTGCCATTAAATTGGTCCATCAAATATCACCTGTGAGCAGATTGAATGCGAAAATCTATTGCTAATACAAAAGGATGGCATATTGTATTTATCTCCTAAAAAAGCAATTGTTCAAAGTGGTCTCACTGGGTACGAATATACGCCTGACATCGACAAATAACTGTATGATCAATTCCAGCCACGTTCTCATTGTTTCCGACTTCTCTTAAACTGTTATAGATCCTTTCGGTCATTTGCCTAATACTATGTATCTTCTGAGAATATACTAAACTGTTTTATATCTCATCAAAGGTAGAAAATCGAAGGGTTGAGATCTGGGGTGCGGGGAATCCGTAAAACAAATGGTTGATGAAGTGATAACGTATTGGTGTCACGGATAAGTTAAATAAAAATAATATAAAAAAGATATTTTTAAGAAAAAGCTTTTATTTGAAAAAACTACTAAAAAGTAAAAATAATTTTTTTAAAATTCATACACCGTCCCCAAAAGCTTTGGGGACGGTCATATAGCGCTATTGCATAGTTATTTTGCTCAACTGGCAGCCCCCAAAGCTTTTGGTTTCCAGGTGTATGAATTTAAAAAAAATTACTTTTACTTTTTAGTTTTTTCAAATAAAAGCCTTTTCTTAAAAATATTTTTTTATATAACTTTATTTTTTATTTTTAGTCTACTTATTTTACAGACAGACAGACAAAACCCTTTATTTGCCACTGCCGTTCACCCCTTCCCTTTCTCGTCTTCTCACCCTTCTAACAATACTTTCCCATCTCTTCCCACCCCATCCCCATCTCTTTCCACCCCTTCCCCATCTCTTCCCAACCTTTCCCATTTCTTCCCCACCTCTCCTCACCTCTCCCCACCTCTCTCCACCTTTTCCCACCACTCCCACGTCAGCCATATTGAGTTTAGAATGACGTCACATAGTTTATCGTATTTTACTCGTCTAACCCTTTCATTTGATACCCATATCAAGGAGGTTATGAAGAAAAAGGCGATTCGCCATCTTGAGGCGTTCGCCATATTGAATTTAGAATGACGTCACATAGTTTGTCGTATTTTACTCGTCAAACCTTGTCATTTGATACCCATATGAAGGGGGTTGTGAAGAAAAAGACGATCCTCCAGTTTGGGACGTCCGCCATATTGAATTTAGAATGACGTCACATTATTTATTGTATTTTACTCGTTAAATCCTTTCATTTGATACCCATATCAAGGGGGTTGTGATAAAAAGCCGATCCGCCATCTTGTGACGCCCGCCATATTGGATTTAGACCGATAATGGGTATACTATGTTGCATTGTCACCGGACTTATACACGTGTGCCAAATTCCAAAGCTCTAGCTTAATTAGAACTAGTCGAACTTCAGCTTGCAAGATTTGACCTAAACAAACATACATACAAACAAACAAACAAACATTGCAAGTTAAATAAAAGCTTTTAAAAATATTAAAAGTTACTTATGGTCGAATAAAACTAAACATTAAAAACACGATTTGAAAGATTGTTTGTTGGGCATTTTTTTTGTGGAAATGCAATCATTATGTTAGTTTTGTCCAATCTGGGAGGTGAGCGTTTTTTTTGGAAATTAAGTTTTCATTTTGAAAAATGTGTCTTGTCTCTCTTTTTTTTTATGATATCTCGTGTTTCGTTCATCGGATCAGGCCAAACAAAAAATAAAAATGTTAATAAATTATACATAAAACCATAAGTCCAAATACGATCTGTTATTTTGTTTTTTCGCAGAGAAATAAAAACCGTGAAAATTGCAAATTTTACGTAAACCGAACTTACTAAAAAAATAATAAATCTTTTTTGATGAAACTTAAGGTGAAATTATAGATTATGGCAGATTAGAAATAAAAATGTTGATTTTCTCTAAAGGATAAGATTTTTGAAAAATTTTTGGAGCTTCTTAAAAAACTGCAATTTCTAAGACTTTTTTAAATGGTACCGTTTTTAACGTGCTTTACAACGGTGATAAAAATCAATTTTAAAGTTACAATTCGTGCATTTTTGTAAATACATTTTTTTGTAATGCATTTTTTTTATCGAAAAAATGTATTCAGTCATATACTTTTATCATCTGTTAAAAGATAATAGAGAAAAATAACCCTTCTGCATTTTAATCAGAAGCTGAGATAATATATCTTTTGCGTTTTTTGCATGCATTTGTTTCTATACATATACATATTTTGACCTGACATTTATACTGCTTATTCTCTAATATGAGAATAATGATTAAATGAATGGCAAAAATGAAAAATATTGAAAATCGTCGATCGGTCTTTAGATTGTGACATGGTGGCTAAATACCGCGGGATTGGAAAAAAAAGGTCATTAAATGTTTAACGGATTTTGACGCATTTGGGTAGATTAAACAACAATATGAAAGATGTTTTTCAAGAATGTATAATTTTTGTAGCTTCGTGTTATGGAGTAAACAATGCTAGCAAAATGACTGATGTTAGAACTTCTCTATGTGCTAAAAAAGTCGGACAAGTTCAACTAAAAGCCACCGCCATTCTCTGCTCTTCCATCAACCACCGAATATTTTCAAGAAAACGTAAAAAGGGCACATTTCCAAATATTTTTGAGGTTGTCTGCAATGGATTTCTCTTGGCCAAATATAGGTGCCACTCAATACGGGCGGCAGGCTGACGAGGATAAAATGAAATTACATCCTATCGCTCTGCCAAAAAAGATTCAAATTGTCCCAGATTACATTTTGGCATTAGCAAAATGCTCATGCAAATCAATAAATCCGTGTAATACAACACGATGTAGCTGCGTGACTAATGGCTTGTCATGAAGTTTAATGTCCAATTGTCTGCAAGTAAGCACAGACCATTCTTGCCAGAATCCTCATACGAGAATTTCTGAAAATATAGCTTCTGGCAGTGAAGATTCCGAAGATTAAATGTTGACTTTGACGTTTCATTGTTTACAGTTTTTACAATATGAATTAAAAAAAACGAAAAAAAAAAAAATTACAAAAAAAACAGAAAGTAAGTAAATCATAAAAAAATATAAAATGAAAAAAGGATGATCAAGCCTTTCCACCGTAAAGGTCATTCAACTTACTCAATTTAGGGTGGCCCATCTCTATAGGGGGTGAATTTTTTTTGCGTATTTTTTAAGTCTCACCCCACGAAAATATACTATTATACTAGGAATAATTTATGTCAAAGTTTCAGATAATTCGGTGAACGGTAACCCGTGCCGCATTCAGGTAGAAATTTGTAGATAAGATTTTATTACGGTAATACACTTAAATTTTACTTAAAATACAAATATCTACCTCTTTTCTCATAATGTTTTATTGGTGTAATTATTTCCTAGAAATTATTTGTTTTGGAAGCTTGGAAATATAATGCACCTACGGTAGGTTTTTATGTCAGTTTGCAATTGTGTTTTACAGTGGTGACATTATAAGTTCTAGCAAACGTTCCTTTTTGAAAAAACATTTAAGGATGGCTGATGTTAGATCCTTACGAAAGGATACTTTCATTTACTTAGTTGGACACTATTCGTCACGAATCATTGGCAATAAATTGCCGTCTAATAGACAAGTATTACAAGTGCTCTTTTATAACATTCGTGAAGTGAAGCTAAGTGTACATGAAAGTGCTAAATTAACAATAAAAGAGGTGTCAGTTTTTTGGGATAAAGCTCGCATTCCGACACGTCAGGATTTTCATTGTGTTAAACAACTAGATAAACTTTATGCAGAGTGGAGGAACTTACAAAAGTCGGCTAAAAGGGCCAGTGCGGGAGGTAAAGAAAAAAATTTCGTTGAAAAATTGGACGATCTCTTTGACATTTCTCATGCAAATGCATTGGAGTTGATGAAAATAGATGAAGATAAGCAGTTTTTAATTAACCAAAGAAAAAAGGGACGTCCTGGATATATGCATGGTATTGATTACCAACTTGCTTCTCAAGAAAAATCAGCTGAGGAGAAATTACAGAAATTATCCGAACGAATGCAACGAAGTCAACAAGAAAAAGCTAGATTAGAGGAAACAGTCACCTGTCCATCAACAAGTAGTAATTCAGCCAACTCCAACGAAAATGAAGATGAAATAATCGAAGCCCAAGAAGAGTTGTTACAAGACCAGCCTGGCCCGTCACAGCCAAAAAGAGGAGATTGTATGGAACATGTAACATCATCACACCAAAAATAGCCGCTGCATTTGATGCTTGCAAAATAAGCGACAGGTATGGAGTCCATATTTTGACGGCAGTAGCAGAAGCACTAGGACATGACACCACATCTTTGTCCATCAGCAGAACCACACTTCAGCGCTCTAGACAACACATCCGCGAAGAAAGAGCTGAAATATTAAAAACTGCCTTCGGTAATTCTGAATTGCCGGCCCCAGTCATCCATTGGGATGGAAAACTTTTATCTTCTCTCACTGGAATGGGAAATATCGATAGACTTGCTATCTTAGTTACTAGTGGAGATATTGAACAACTACTTGGAGTACCAGCTTTGCCCAATTCAACTGGAAGAGAACAGACTGAAGCAGTTTATGATGTGCTTTGTGAATGGAATTTGGACGAAAAGGTAATAGCTTTGTGTTGTGATACAACAGCATCAAATATGGGTTATATAAATGGGGCAGCCACACTATTGCAACAAAAATTAGAAAGAGATATTCTATATTTTCCTTGTAGACATCATATTTTTGAAGTGGTTTTGAGAAGTGCGTTTGACACAAAAATGCCTTCCTCATCTGGTCCAAATGTGCCACTATTTAAACGTTTTAGGGAATTTTGGCCTAAAATAGATCAAAATAAACTAAATACTGGATTTCAGGTATCAAAAATTAAACACATTTTACAACCAGTTAAAGCCGAAATTGTAAAGTTTCTAAATGCAGCTTTAACTTTGCAACAGCCTCGTGATGATTATAAAGAATTGTTAATGCTTTCTAAACTTTTTGTTGAAGAAGAGCCCACTCACACGACATTCTATCAACCAGGGGCATTTCATCATGCACGTTGGATGGCCAAAGCCATTTACTGTATAAAAATATTTTTTTTCCAAGATCAGTTCCAACTAACTAAAAAAGAAAAAATAGGTATTGAAGACATATGTCTCTTTATTGTAAAGGTTTATGTAAAGGCCTGGTTTACAGCGTCATTTGCTAGTAAAGCACCGCTTCATGACTTAGACTTTTGTAAAGAACTCATTAATTATCAAAATATTGACAAAGAAATATCTCAAGCCGCAAGTAGGAAAATAGTGAACCATTTGTGGTACCTTAATTCAGTAAATGTTGGCTTATCTTTCTTTGATGACGATATTTCAGTTACCACTAAAAGATAAATGGTTAAAGCTTTGAATAGGAAATCACCAAATCAAGAGGGTATTAAACGACTTATGATTAGTAACATTACTGACGTTGAAAACAAGGAAATTCAGGACTTCATATGCGAGAACACTAAACAGTTTTTCAAAAATTAGGTTTGTCTATGGAATTTTTGGAAAATGATTCAACAACATGGAGGGAAAATGAAAGTTATACCCGATGTTTCAATATTGTAAACAAAATTAAAGTTGTAAATGATGCCGCTGAGAGAGGAATCAAACTTATTACTGACTATAATGACATTTTAACAAAAAATGAAGACCAAAAACAGTTTTTACTCCAAGTTGTAAATGATTATAAATCACAGTTTCCAAATGTAAAAAAAGAAACTCTGTCGCATGCTTTGGCCTAGTGCAAAAAATATTGTTTTTATTACTATATGTCTTGTAGATTTAGGATAATATTTGGTACTATGTATGAAAAAAACGTTTCATAATAAAATACACAAAGATAAAACGAGAGTTTTATTTCAAAAACTTCTAGTCTAGTTTTCTTAGACTACGAATTTACAGTAGTATGACACATGTCATAGTCACAACAGATAATGTCTTTGATATTTGTATGACTTGATTAGTCATTCTAAAGATAAATGTTGCTGATTAAAAAAAAAACAATGCATCAACCAAAGAATGTAAATAATTCCATTTACTTTTATGATTGCATAATAATGCATTCTGCGGCACTCCTTGCCTTCAATTTGCCTCAATAATATTTTGAGGGGACTGTTTTTTCTTCAAATGGAACCATTTGCAGGGGTGAGAAATAAACAATTTCGATTTCGAAAAAGATGGGCCACCTTATTACTCATGCATACCACTTTTAAGGATATGGTGTTATCCGTATTTTTAAAGCCTAACTTGATTATACAACAAAACTAGGTACTTGTTCTATTTGCTTCAAAAATTAATTTATTCTCCGAATCAGCCACCCTCTTAATAAAGTAAATTGGCAACACTTAAAGATTACGTCCTATACCATTTTTAACCTCAAATACTAATTCGCAATCCTTAAAAAAATATAAAACGACGTGTCACACCCATATAACGAAATATTTGGAAAAACCTGTTTTTTCACTCTAACCCAGTCGCCATCCTGAACATCTCAAAATTCCCAAGGGTGCCAAAGTGGCATCAATCGCAATCATAATGTTAACCCTTTGAGGAACCAAGAACAGCCAGAAAACCTTTACTATACCTTACTTCCAGGTTAGGGTAACAATCCTTATTTGGCACCCGAACTAAAACCACCCCTGCAGCGGCGGCAATAAGGGCTGTTATGGGCAGAATTCGCACGAAATATCTTCACGGAGTCAAGAGAAGATTATTTTGTAATACAATTGATTTAATAAGGAAATACTGCCTATTTCGATCCCCATTATATTTAACGCCCTGGAACAACCCCCCATGTAGGTGTTTCAATGCTATTTTGGACAAAAGATTTTTTTTGTGTATGCCTGAGTAATTATACAGTACTTACTCTTAAGAACCTTGGAGATCTTAAAAATGTAATTTCATGCATATGATAGTTCGTATAACAAAATTATTAGATTTCAAAGAGTAACCAACATCAATTTCTGCAAAAAATGATAAAAAAACAATTAAATCGCTAACAATACAGATATAATTAATTTATTATATAACATATCATAGCTCTAATATATGAAATTTTGAGAAAGCGGATTATTATCATTGATTTCTGTACCTCATAGCATTGTTAGCAACGCTAGCACAATTTCTATTGCGAAAGTGAAATTTTTTAAAACACTTATATAAAAACCATTTGTTGTGCATATTTACTTTTTGTCGGTACATCAGTTTCTACTTCTACGAATAAGCGACCTAAATAAATCCTCTTTAAGTCTCGTTCACCTGTTATTGCTACCAATATATTTAATTACTATATGTGTATATTGTGTGTAGTAGACCAAACGATATTTGATCCTATAAAAATTGCAAGAAAACTATATTGCACCACGAGGTCTTGCTAATAAAATTAATTTTTAGGTTTTAATGTGTAGAACAGGCAGTAAATAAGGTACAGGGTGCCGCGCGAACGTTAGAACTCCATTTAACTTCGTTATTTCTGGTGTTTCGTAAAAAGATTTGAAAATAAAAGTTATATAAAATCACGGCTTTCCAATAATTGTCAGAAGAACAATTGAAAGTCGTATTATGGAGATATTATCTTTACTTTGGCTTTTTGTTATCGAACACATTTAATTTTTCAAATTAGCCGTGGAAATAAAGTCTCATTTAAAATAAACAATACGTTCGTTCTGTCAAGACAGTTGTTAATTGATTTCACTTTGTTTTAAATAAAATGGAAAATTTCAATGAGTGATATATATATTTTTCGGACTACCATGACTTAATGGTAACAAAATATAATATTTAATATCTAGTATAGTTTTTAAGATAAATACTATGTTATATATCATTAAAAGATTTTGTTTATGGTCTTTCAGATGGTGTACAAATATAATTGACGTGCCATTACAAGAAACACAAGTAAAATTCATATCTCCAAAATTCAACTTTTAATTGTTTTTCTGGCATGATTTTTGGAAAACACGTGATTTTCTATAACCTATATTTTTTAACTTTTTTACGTAACTCTAGCGACCAGAATGCAACTTATTCTACGCATGAAATAATGGAGCCATTGGAAACCATGTTGAAAATATATACAGATATTGTGATGCGTAATATCCTGCTTTATTCACAGAGTTAGAACAACTCTATGGGTATATTTCATATTTATGCCCTTTCTTAAGGATAGTATTTTGCAGAGCGAGAGGAAAATATGCGTTTATTTTTGGTTTATTATAAATATTTAATACACCGTAAATGGTATAATCTATAAAAGAGTTTCAGGTACTTTCCATTGCTCGAAGGAATACAACCACATACAGTTTTTATCATAAATTTTGTATACAGTATCGGAAAGTGTTCGATTTGGTACGGCAATAAGAGCAAGCGAGAGTTAAGCCTTTGTTGTCGGCGGTCGGTTAAGTCGTTGAAACTATGCAATCCCAAAAGCAAAACTTTCCGATACTGTATAGTTAAATGCCATACTCTAATAATGAAATTAGGAACTCTTTTCATTGACATACAACAACATTGAAGTATAACGGAAATTTATGTTAAAAAAATATATATATAGTTATATTCGTTAGAACAATAGCAAGTATATGAAATAGTTCCAAAGATTATACTATGTTTGGTAAGGTAAGTCGAAAATAAAAGCACATTTCCCTTTCACTCTGCAAAATTCTATCCTTAACATGACATTGATGCAACTCGTGACACACTCTTTAAGGATAGGATTTTCCAGAGTGAGAGGGAGATATGCGTTCATTTTCAATTTATTATAAATATTTAAAAAACCAAATCTATATATACAGTGTGTCCCGCTTTTCATAAATCCACCCTAATATCTCAGTTATTAATAATGCGATTTTCTTCAAATTTGGGTGGTAATTTTATGATGGAAAAATGAATTATTTGGCATAGTAAACATTTTCATTTTTCATTGGCGTGCGGTTTTAGGGGGTCAAAAGAGGTTAGGGCTTATTTTAGACAAATTTTTCTATCATATTTGGATTTAGCATGTCCAAAAACCCCTTAATCCATATTCTCCATGATCTCAAAAACGGATTATGGCAGAAACGAAAAATTAATTAATTTCTTAATATATCAGTTATTAATAATGCGATTTTCTTCAAATTTGGGTGGTAATTATACGTTCTAAAAATGAATTATTTGGCATAGTAAACATTTTCATTCTTCATTGGCGTGCGGTTTTAGGGGGTAAAATAGGGTAGGTTTTTTTGGCAAAAGGATATTAGAGCTTATTTTAGACAAATTTTTCCTATCATATTTGGATTCAGCATGTCCAAAAATCCCTTAATCCATATTCTTCATGATCTCAAAAACGGATTATGGCAGAAACGAAATATTAATTAATTTCTTAAAAAACACTTTTTAATTTTTTGCTATAACAAACCTAAAAACAATTTATTTTTTATAAATTCTGGTCTCTTCAACATAACCACCTTCTAACGATACCACACCGTTTGGCGTAAATGTTGCCTCGTCACTAAACATTATGTTCTTTAACAAATCTGTCGTTAAGATAGTTACCTTGCAACCATAGGCATTAATCAAAAGTGCTTTGAAAGACAAGTTTTTATTTGATATTTGGCGATTCATAAGAATTGTCAAAAGTTAAACAGTGTTATTTAATTTATCAATCTTACTGATAATGGCAGAAAATCGGAGAGTAGTTCTTACAATTGAAGAAAAAGTTGAAATTATCCGCTTAATTGGTGATAATGAAAGATCTACGCGTCAGGTTGCTCGAATATTTAATCGACGTCATTGTGATCGAGCACCAATTTGGCACAAAACCGATGGTGACATCAACAAACTGTTTGTAAGAACCGGAGCCATTTTTAAGACAAGACCAAGAAGGTACAATTTAAAACTACGACAGTATCCAGACGACGAACGCATTTTAACAGAATTTCGGAACAATCCAAATGGTAGTATAAGGGCAGTTGCGAGAACACTAAATTTAACCAAAAATAAAATATGGAGGTGGTTGAAACTCAGTAGGATTAGGGCATTTAAGCCAAAATTTTTGAATACTCTCTTAGAAGGTGATTTTGAACGGCAGTTTGAATTTTGCCTATGGTTGCAAAGTAACGACAGATTTTTTTTTAAAGAACATACTGTTTAGTGACGAGGCAATATTTACGACAAACGGTGTGGTATCTAGTCAAAATTGTAGATATTGGGCAGCCGAAAATCCCAACTTTGTAATTAACTGTAAAAACCAATACAGTGAAAAAGTTAACGTGAGGTGTGGCATATTAAACGAACAAATTGTTGGCCCCTTTTTCCTGGATAACCTCAACGCATACATTTTTACAAAATGATTTAGATGATTTTTTTATGGAAATGCCTTTAGCATCGTGTATTTTATTGGAAGGTGGTTATGTTGAAGAGACCAGAATTTAAAAAAAGTTGTTTTTATGTTTGTTATAGCAATTAAATAAAGTTATAAAAAATTAAAAAAGTGTTTTTAAAGAAATTAATGAGAAATTTGTCTAACATAAGCCCTAATATTCTTTTTCCAAAAAACCTACCCCATTTTACCTCCTAAAACCGCACGCCTATGAAGAATGAAAATTTTTACTACGCCAAATAGTTCATTTTTCCTACATATAATTACCACCCAAATTTGAAGAAAATCGCATTATCAATAACTGAGATATTAAGGTGGATTTATGAAAAGCGGGACACACTGTATATAAAAGAATACCCTGACTGACTGACTGACTGACTCAACGCACAGCTCAAACCGCTGGGTCTAGAAACTTCAAATTTTGCATACAGGTTCCTCAAATGACGTAGGCATTCACTAAGAAGGGATTTTTCGAAATTCGACCCCCGAGGGTGTGAAAGAGGGGGTTGAAATTTTAGGCTTTTTCGGAAACGGTCAGATCTAGATGCATGAAATTTGGCAGAAATATTTTTTGCTGAAATCTATTAGATACGTGTAACGAAATTTCGATTTTCACTTTTTGAAGGGGCGAAAACGGGGGTGGAAGATGGTTTAAAGGGCACCCGTATTTTTGAAATCGCTTAAGTCAGAAACGTGATTATTCGAGCGATGGACTCTTCTGAGGAAATAAGAAGACACACATTCGACGGTTTTCAAAAAGAACCCCCCGAAAGGGTGAACGGGGAGGGGGAGGTTTTTAAGCTTTTCGGAAACGGTTAGACTAGAAGCGTAAAATTTGGCAGAAATACTTTTTATTGCAATCTATTAGACACGAGTAAGACGAAATTTCGATTCTCACTTTTTGAAGGGGTGAAAACGGGGGTGATAGATGGTCTAAAGGGTACCCGTATATCTGAAATCGCGTAAGTCAGAAACGTGATATTGCAGCGACGTGATCTTCTGACACACGTATTCGACGGTTTTCAAAAAGAGATCCTCCCTTCCTGCTCCCCCGCCCCCGAACAGGGAGAGGGAGGTTTTTAAGCATGAAATTTGACACATACCCGCCCATATGCTCTATTGTCGGTTAAAATAATAATTTTTTTGTTTATTTCGCTCTATAACACAAAAATAGACAAATTGCGATGCGCAGTGGGTCTCCCCGAGTACTAAGAACGCGCAGTGGGTTTTCCCAAGCACTATGGATATGCAGTGGATTTCTTCGAGTACTATGGATGTTCAGTGGGTTTCCTCGAATACTATGGATGCGCAGTGGGTTTCCCCGAGCACTATGGATGCGCAGTGGGTTTTATCGGATACCATGGAGTGTAGTGGGATTCCCAAGCACTAAGGATGCGCAGTAGGTTTCCTCGAGTACTATGGATGCGCGGTGGATTTTCCCGAGCACTATGGATGCTCAGTGAGTTTCCTTAAATGCAATGTGCAGTAGGTTAGTATGTCAATGTTCCTAATTCCACGCGGACGAAGTCGCGGGCATCAGTATAATATAATTTTTAAAACTGTTTTGGGTACTTGCTATTATTCTAACGAATACAACTATATATATTTCTTATTGTAAATTCCTGTTGTACTTGAATATTTTAGTTTGTCAATGAAAATAGTTCAAAATGTCATTATTAGAGTATGACTTTTAAAGATAAACAAAATTTATGATAAAAACTATACATGGTTGTATTCCTTAAGGCAATTGGAAGTCTTCTTTCTTCGTCTTCGCAAGCTACTGTCCACTGCTGAACGAAAGCCTCTCTCAAATTTTGCCATCTTTTCCTGTCTTGAGCAACTTGTGTCCAGTTTCGAGCCTTTTTATGTCATCACTCCAACGGCTGGGGCGGTCTTCCTCTGCTTCCAAATGCCTCGAATCTTGTCCCCCAATCTAGGATCTTTTTTGTCCATCTACCGTCTTTCATTCTAGCGACGTGACCCGCCCAGTTCCATTTCAGAACCAATATATCTTCGACAGCATCTCGTACTCCTGTATTTCGCCTAATATTTTGGTTAGGGATTCTGTTTCGAATAGTAACTCCCAACATTGAACTCGCGTTGCATTACCTGTATTTTGTTGATATTTTTTTTGTCAATGTTAGTGTCTCCGCGCCATATGTTAGTACAGGGAGCACGCATTGGTTAAAAACCTTCCTCTTTAAGCATATTTGGAGGTCAGACTTGAATGTAGGTTTTAGTTTACCAAATGCTGCCCAAGCTAGGCCTATTCTGCGCTGGATTTCATGTGTCTGGTTATCTCGTCCAATGTTGGTCTCATGACCTAGGTATTTATATACGTGTGTTTGATCTATGTTTCCGTTATCAATTTTTATAGTATCACTTAGGACAAGAATTTTCATGAACTGGATTTTTGATAGATTTATTTTCAAAGCTGCCTTTCCCGCCGCCTCATGTACACTGTCCGCTATTAAGACAATATCATCGGCAAAGCAAAGGTGGTTTAACTTTTCTCCATCAATGTTTATTCCCATATGCTCCCAGTTTACTTTACTCATCACAGTTTGTAGCAGTGTGACGAATAGTTTGGGGGATAGTGCATCACCTTGACTTAATCCGCAATTGGAAGTACGTGAAACTATTTTAAATATTATACCATTTATGATTTTTTAAATATTTATAATATACCGAAAATAAACGCATATTTCCCTATCGCTCTGCAAAATCCTATCCTTAACGAAGATCACTGAAATAGAAATAACCATCCATAATTTTTCAATTATCTTTACTTAATAAACAAATGAGCATGAAAGTATCGAATAGTTATGGTTAGTATTTGTCGTAATCAAGCGCTAAATCAAATCTAGCAAATTACCCATCATCAACGACCTTCCTAGATATTCTTTCGCTGTCTGTTTAAAAGTTAATATGCATTGGTTAGCATGGCCAGTGACCTCATTTTTTCTTGGTGTATTTTGTGATTGAGTTCGTTACATTTGTTCAAAATTGGGGAACTTATTCTTATTGCAATTCACAGTAGGCAAATTAATTTAGAAGCATTCACCGCTTTCTTGTTCTGTGTTAAACCTTGAACCAAATGGAGATAGAACGTACAGTAAGTAAACCAGACAATGTAGACTAGATATACGACAGCTTCTGCAACTACTAAAGAGATCAGGTTAGTTGTCAATCAGCATTTAATGAAGAATGTAAGAAACACGTTTTTAATGTGGTTTATGACTGTTCTTGTCCAGATTATGTGATAAAACATTTAATTGCACGGAGAATGTAAATGTACGTGCACGTATTTTACTAATAAAATAAAAAAAAACAGATCAAGGGCAAGTCTTTAATACGTGAACCTCCACTCTTCTGCGGCAGCAAGGTACCTCTTTATCCGACAATCTTTCGCAGTAACGTTCATGTGTTCTGTTTTTTAATTTTTGAAAATATGTTGCAAGTAAAATATACGGTTCTATAATTTTTGAGGTAAATATTTTATTTAAAGATTTTATTAGTTTTCAAAGATGACTGTTTTAGAAGATATAGTTGTGTTATTTTAAATTGAAATATTATAATTCAAATTAAATCTTTAGTGGCGTCGCAAAATTTTCTTGTACAATTGGGAGAGTGATATATTCATAATAATAAAGGTGGGCAGACATTTGACTTCCACATCCAGTGGAAGTATAATACTAACGACAAAAACATTTTTGAAAATTTGTATTGTTCAAATGGGTTTAGAATGTCATGAAACGTCGAGATTTTAAATTTGAGCGAAAAAAATTTTTCTGTCTGTCGGTCTGTAACTTTTTTGTGCACACGTTTACTCTGGAACCGTTTAAGATATTGACTAAAAATTTGATACACTTACGTACTTTAACGGGATCTGGAATTAGATTATATTTTCATTTTATCCCGTCGAACGGTTGGGGGGTAAAATAGGTAAATCAAGCAGGCAAGAGTCCAAAATTAGTATTTAGTGTATAAAAGAAAAGCTAAGGTTTCAAAAAAATTTTTGGCATTAGCCACTCCCATTACCACCTCTACCTCATTATTAAAGGGGATGAAAAAAAGTTGTGATTCAATGTGTGTACAAGAACCAAAAGTCTCAAAATATTTTTTTTACTTCATCCACCCCCACTACCGTGTGGGATATCGTTTTATGGGTTTTTGGGGTAGAAAATTTCAGATATTATATTATTAAAGTTCTATAAACAATTATTTCCATACACAAAATTTTTTCATTATGAGAGACTTGGATAGAAAATCTGAATGTGGAAGTAGTGATTCCCTTGGCAGCGGTTTTTTATCTTAATGTATTTGTTGGCACGATAGGCTAGTGACATTTGACTGAGATATACATGGTAAAGCGAAACAGAGTGCTGCAGTTGATATTTCTTTTAGAAAAGAGGCTTGGTTTATTTAACTGTTTTAATATGAACATTCCACAGAATATATTTTTTTGTAAAATTATCGAAAAAAATCTACTGCCTAAGGAATCACTACTTCCACATTCAGATCTTCTATCCAACTCTCATTGAAAAAAAAATTGATACTATATTTGCACTCCAGTATGTGGAAATAGTTATTTATGGAAAGATGATAATATAATATTTAAAATCGTGTACCCAAAAATCCATAAAACAATATGCCACATCGGTAGTTGGGGTGAGGGTGGTAATGGGAATGGAAATAAAAAACATTTTTGAGGCCTTTGATTCTTGTACACACATTAAATCACAATTTCATTTTTTCATACCCTTTATAATAATGGGGTGGGAGTGATAATGGGGGTGGCCAATGCCAAAAATTTTTTTTGATACCTTAGCTTCTCTTATAAATACCAATTTTATGGACTCTTACTTACTTGATTTATGGATTTACCACCATTTACTTCAATTTGCCCCCCAACTCTTCATCAAAATATAATCTGGTTCCAGATCTCATTCAAATATATACGGGTACCAAATTTCAAGTCAATATCTTAAATGGCTCCAGAGTAATCATGCGCACAAAAAAGTTACAGACCGACAGACAAACAGATTTTTTTTCTCTCAAATTTAAAATCTCAACGTTTCATGACATTCTAAGCCTATTTGAACAATAAAAATTCTTTTTTGCGTCACTATACTTCCACTGGATGTGGAAATGATAATAGAACCGTTGAGTTTTCAGGTTTCACTCAATGACAAAACTGAAAGCAATACGACTTTTATGACATATATTAATTTCCTGCTGATAATAATCTCTGATATGTGATGGTAATTAAAACCAGCTGAAATATTAATAATCTATTAGTAAATCACGCGATAGGTTAAAGGTTAGAAAATTTACACTTATACAAGCTATCATCAATAGCAGAATTAGACCCAAAAATCAAAAGGTAGTGAAAAATTAGCGGAGAACGTTTCCGTGTTGAAAAATGTGGCATATGTAAATTTAAAATCCTGCAGCAAACTTATGACCAGCGGAGGAAGTTTGGTGGGGTATCGCTTGTACTGGTCATACTGTGTGTTCTCCAGCATGGATCCTCTTTTTATTAAGAAATCAAGGGCAGTAACACAGCACATGTTCGGCAGTTTCGTATTCTAGATTATATCTTCCACACTGAGGTGCAACTGCCAAGGTGTGAGGGTGTTTATTTAGTCTGCAGTATTCTTTTAGTAGGTAATCCTACCAAATTCGTAGATGATTGCAGGATAGATTTTCTAGCTTATTAAATTCCTCCAACTATTTCGTATAACGTTAGGATTTATAGTTTATCAGGGAACTGTAAACTAATTCTGAAAACTCTGTTGCGAGTGTAGAACTATACAAAGCACTCTCAGATTTTACAACCAGCTCTGAGTCTTTCTAGCTCACAGTTGTTTAGGGCGAGCAGGGCCGCTCTACGGTACGTAGATATACGAACCGTTTTCCCGCTAATGTTTGCGTTATAGTACAGTAACTAGAGGTTTTAACTTCGGAATAATGTCATATTGAACGGATTTCGTTCATTTTTCGCAGTATAATTGTAAATGCTTCACAGAAAAGATTCTATATTGTGCGGGGGCTTGCTAATTTATAGGGGGTGGCATTTATTGGAGCTGAAATAGAGTCAGATTTTAAGAAGAAAAGGTTCTATGCAATTTTTCACATAAATTGATAGTTTTTAAGTTATAACGACTTCAAAATTGCGATTTTAGCTTTAAAAAAGAGGTATTTCCAAACGGCTTTCGTCAATTATCTCAAAAAGTATTACTTTATCGAAAAAATGTTACAGACCAATTACAGAAAGTACAAACTGGGAATTAGTCATATTTTTTGTTTATTGATGTTGGATTAATAATTTCGGAGATATTTAAGTTTATATTTGGTATCTAAGTGTTTCGAAATTACCTTTAAAGTTTAAAATGCATTTTTTTCTAAAGCAAGTGCTTTAAATGAGCAAACAAATTTGAGCATTTAGGTAATGCTACATCTTAACGAAAAACTGTATTTGAGATATTTTTTTTAAATTACTGGCTAATTATAGTAACAAAATGGCGACCTTTTTATATAAAAAAATATAAATATGCACATTTTTTCGTCATAACTTCTTTATTTCTTATGCTACAGGAACGAGTGATAAAATAATTTGAAAGCGCAATTAATTGTCTTTAATTTAATTTCTTAGCATGCGTGACGTAGGTGTCAGAATTTCTGAAATATTTACCATTTAAACTGCATTTTTCGTCTTATAAACGTTCGAACGCCATTTGTAAACTTTTATATCTCCGAAACTATTAAATCTATGTAAATAAATAAACAAGCGAAATTCATTATCAGTTTATGAGCTTTATTTTTGGTCTCTACCCTTTTTCAATAAAACTAATATTTATTGAGATATTTGGAAAAGGAAAAAAAAATACGTTTTATCGAAAATACCTTTATAGTTTAAACTGTATTTTTTTCTAAAGCAAGTGCTGTATACAAACCAAAAAAATTGAGCATCTACGTCATGCTATATATTAATGAGAAGCAGTGTTTGAAATTCCTTTTTTTTTAATTACTGGCTAATTACAGCAGTGGCGCAGCCAGAAATTTCATCTGGGGGTGGGGGGCAATAGAACCGGCCTCCCCAGAGGTTGAGAAAAACTTTTCAGAAAATGATTGTAAACGGATGTGTGCAGATTCCTCTACTAGACAATATTGGCATTAATTACAAAATATTAATTTCAAGAGATAATTTGGATACTGCTTTTAGACCCTTCCAATTAGTCAAAAAATCGCTGTTTTATGGAAAATCTTCCCACAATTATGACACCTGTAAGAAGTGAAGTATTTGGGTTGTCTAATCATGATTTTCACCCCCCACAGTGCTAAAAAAGGGTGGATTTTGAGAAATATATACATATTATACATATATATGAATCTTAGCGTTTTTTCGTCTTTTTCTTTATTTTGAGGAAAAACTATGCATTTTGGTGAAAAATATCAAGAGAGCAAAGTTGTAGAGCATAAAATTTCTTATAAGTTTTGTCTCTATCATTTTTTTTCGAATTCTGCTCAGTTTCGCCGCTAGAGGGCACGAAAGAAATAAATATACATATGGACTTTTGCGCCTTTCTTTAGATTTTGAGTTAAAGTTATGCATTTTTATGAAAAATTACGTGAGAACAAAGTTGTAGAACATAAAATACAATATATATTTTTATGAAAAAAAAAAAGAAAACACCTAAAGACAGTGAATTTTATGTTCTACAACTTTGATCTCATGTAATTTTTCATAAAAATGTATAATTTTGGCTCAAAATCTAAAAAAAGGCGCGAAAGTCTATATGTATACTTATTTCTTTCGCGCCCTCTAGCGGCGAAACTAAGCGCAATCGAAAAAAAAAGTAGAGACAAAACTTATAGGAAATTTCATGCTCTACTAATTTGCTATCTTGATATTTTTCACCAAAATGCATAGTTTTTCCTCAATATAGAGAAAAAGACGAAAAAACGCTAAAATTCATATATTATATATGTATACATAAGTATATTATATATGTAATACTTAACTTTTTACAGGTCTCATAACTGTGGGAAAAATTTTCTTAAATATTTCCTAATTTGAAGGGACTATTTGTACTAATAGTGATTATGCTTCTTTATTTTTTGGTTCATGGAAGACGGCTTGGGGGGGGGGGAGGGGGCGGGCCCCATGCCCCCAACCTGGCTGCGCACCTGAATTACAGTAACAAAATGGCGACGTTGTTATTAAAAAAATGTGTAGACGTACATTGCTTCGGTCATAACTTCTTTGTTTTTTATGCTACAGAAACAAATAAAAAAACAGTTGAAAGCTTAATTAATAACCTATTATTCTACCTATTAGCATCCTTGACGTAGGTGTCACAGTTTCTGAGATGTTTAACTCTCACTCTAAATTATTATCTTATGGACACTTGGATGCCAAATGTAAACTTAAATATCTCCGAAATTATTAATCCTAGATCAATAAACAAAAAATATAATTAATTCCCCATTTGTACTTTCTGTAATTGGTCTGTAACATTTTTTCCATAAAGTAATACTTTTCGAGATACTTGAGGAAAGCCGTTTGGAAATAACTTTTTTTAAGCTAAAATCGTAATTTTAAAGTCGTTATAACTTAAAAACTATCAATTTATGTGAAAAATTGCATAGAACCTTTTCTTCTTAAAATTTGATTCTACTTCAGCTCCAATAAATATATATATTTTTTAAGTGCCACCCCCTGAGAGGGGGTGGCATCCACCCCCTATAAATTAGCAAACCCTCGCACAATATAGAAACTTTTCTGTGAAGCATTTACTATTATACTGCCAAAAATGAACGAAATCCGTTCAATATGACATTATTCCGAAGTTTTGCATATTTTTTACCTCTAGGTACTGTATTATTAGTGGTTTCTGCTGCCGCGCATAATTGCCAGTAGTTCCGTCTAGAATATAGTGGTCGCAGTAATGGCTAACTACTTCCAGCAACTATTTTAAAGACCTAAAAACAATATTAACTACTTTAAGGTGCTGAAGTATGGAATTCTCTGATAAGAATATTAATAATTTTTTTCGTCAATAATGACATTACTTCTATTGATCAAAGAATAAAATGGACCTGTTCGAATTTTTGTTGCGACTTCTTTGTTTAAAATATTTTTCGACTTTGTCTACTTTTTATTGCGCAACTCTTTCAGACACAATTATCAACTGGTTTAAAAATAATAATGATAAATTCCAAATAGCTTTATAAATTAGTATAAAATGGATAAATTTGAATACAGTTTTTTATCTACTCTACTTTACACCTGCTTACTGTGCGGCATTGACACTAGGAAACTCCAACCATAAATTATCAAATTTACAATGTAGGAAATATTAGGTAAAACAATGATAAACTAAATTTGATAAATTAAATTAATGCAAATAAAATGACAAAATCAATAGTAGCTTTAGATACACATTAGAAATCACATATTTTGTTGAAACTGTTAAGTGGGGCCGACGTTTCAAATTTCAACTTTTACTTTTGTTAGTCATTTACCTTCATAATTTTATTTTACAATTATGTATATAGGCGTATTGTTGCTAAATATGAGACACGTGTTGAGCAAAACGCGTTAATATACAAAATAAATAAAAATAACTATTTGTTAATCGGTTATTTTCAGTTAGTAGGCATATTTTTTCCACGATATTAATTGCTTTGCAAAAACAAAACTTATATATTAATTATAATTATTGCTATAAATTATATTTTTTATTCACCAAAGTAAGTTCACATCCGGTAACTTTCCGTAAACATTTTAGTCCCTTGATCAAAGAAAAGAAAAAGGCGAAAAGCCCAAAAGTTCTGCGACCGGACCGCAAGATATTTAACCCCCCCCCCCTCCCCTTGTTTTCGAGGGCTGGGAACACGATGGTGACAATATTTTCCGATCTAGTGTCCAACTGCTACCTTTAAGAGTGCCACGAAAACAACGAAAATCAGCTGGAAAGCGATATACTTTGTTTTCGAGGGTGAGAATACGATGGTGCTTCGTTGACAGTTGTGTTAACTATGTGTCAAATATTACCGTTTTCCGTCATATTTTTTTCCTTAATTATATTTTTTAGAAGATCAATCCTATATATTTTTTAACGGAACTGTAACCCAGTTCTTTGCTGGCAGC
Organism: Rutpela maculata; assembly: GCA_936432065.2. Lineage (NCBI taxonomy): Eukaryota > Metazoa > Arthropoda > Insecta > Coleoptera > Cerambycidae > Rutpela > Rutpela maculata. The sequence goes on from OW386292.2 coordinate 51,874,271, forward strand.
AGCGTCAACTACCTACCAAATATTATCCTCCTCCATCAAGTGGTTTTGTAGATATAGGCCAACAGACGGACAGACAGACGGAATTAATCGGCTTTAATTTTCGTAATCTGCGTACTCTGAAACGTGAAAATCCGGGATTTTTTCACGATTACAATACTTCCCTTCGGTAATCTCTGTTACGTCCACTCTCTTCCTCAATAACTGACTTTAAAATATAGACTTTTGAGTGGGGTCAACTTTTACTTAGGCAAAATACTATTGTGTACAGAAAAAAAATAGTAATTTGATATACAATTTATTTGAATAACAGACGAGAGTAAAATAATAACATAATAACATCTGTTTATAACTGGCAACTTGGTAATGGGGTCGAGCAAAAAATGGGCAATCTATTTTTTTTTTTTTTTTTAGTTCCTCATATCATGTATTTTCAAGTGGTACTTCATTTATTTGTTAAACAAATGAGGGTAGTAAGTAAGTAAAAAAACATTTAATTAATTCTTTTCCAATCAAATGTCAAGATGTTGCTAGGCAACCTAGTTGCGATCTATTAGCCTACATGTTATCTTTTATACCAACTATTTATAATCCGAATAACAGATGAAGGTGTTAACTTCTTAGTCCGGATCTTGTATTAAAAGGCATATTAACTGACAAACATATGTACATTACCAAAAGCCAAGAAAAGATGTATGAGAAGAGCTGAAAGGGACCGCATGCAACTACTCACAAAAACAATAAGATCAAAGGAATGACAGAAAACGTTAACATTAATAGAAGGGAAAACAACAAAAAGGATAGAAACATACGCAATGGAGTATTGGGGACGTGTTCAAAAAGGGGACCGAACATTTCTACTGAAGGAAGTGCTAATGTCAAATAGGAATTAAAAATAGGGAGGTCATGCTACTCGTGGACAATAACAAGGATCATGAGGATCAAGAGGATCATAAATAAACTAGGAAAAAATCAAGCACACTGGGAACGAACAGTAAAGAAAAAAGGTATCCCATATAGAAGTCTAAATCAGATATGGAGGAAACAGAAGTGCCAGAAAAAGAAAAGCTCTAGAAACAAAAAAAAAAACACAAATAGAGGAGCATAACACTCCAAATCACGACCCAATGCGGCAACGCATCCAACATCTACACTTTCCATCCTATATCCCTGTACCATACGCCATGCGGCTCGCGTTGCTGGCAATAATCAGATTCAAGAAATTTTCATTAATATTTGTTTTTTTTTAATTTGTACAGACGTTGTTTTCTATCAAAGACTTTTAACGAATTTTATCGAAATTTTTGTATCGAAAGGACACTACACGTTTTGTAGGTAAATTGGTGGCCTGTTAAACATGATTAATTTTTGATATGTTGTAGTTCAACTGATTCTGAACAATAAGTTCCTATGGCAAAACTTCAAATTATGGACAGTTTCTCCGATAGATGGCTCCGAAGACTGAACCTACCCCTCGATACTATACCACGATTTCTCAAAACTACTGCAGTTATTGAAATGATACACTTAAAGAAAATGATAAGTGAAATCAACCAAAAAGAGCATATGAAATCGCGCCTATCTTGTTTCATAGTGAAATCAACCAGAAAAGAATAGTCGAACAAATTTTGTCACCATACAATTTTTATTGTCATTTTGAACATGAAATTTAGTTGGTTAAGTAAGTAATCATTTTTTTAGTCCTACCATAACTTTATTTGTTTTCGTAAACAAATAGTAGTTTGGTAATCATATCCTCTTGTAGAACAACAAATTAAATAGTATAATGACATTTTCTTATGTTCACTAACCATTTTCAGTTTGGTCTGCATTTTCAATTTGGTCTACAATTAAATGGTACGACTTTGTTTTTTTGTACACCAACTAATTTTTAGGTTGATCTACACTCATATTGTATAATGACGTTTTTTTTGGTTAGCCAAAATATCAGTATTGAGACATCAGACTACCCAAAACCATCGTTGATAAGATCCATCCAAGTATATCGATGATCCCTGATTCGATGAGAATTTGAACATTGCAATCATGTTATTAATTTCCTATAAATTCATAAGAGTATAAGATAATGCATGATTGATTTTTGTCAGTGATTTGTATGTGGCGTCATCTAGGAATAGTTTCTGTAACAGACTACATGAAAAAAAATTATAGTCTTATTTTTTAAGTTAATGTTTATTTTGTTGTGTGACAAATTCTTATTGATTGATTTAACCCATACTATTTGCAAACAAAAGCCCTGACGCGCGACGTCTTAATTCATCAAAGTGGATTGCAGAACGATGTTAATGTTTATGTAATCAGAACTGCTGGTTAACTCTACAATAATATTGTCAACTATAATAGTAGAGCGAACTGCTACTGGGTTTACAATTACAATTCAACAATAGTTAAAAATAAAATATACTATTATCTAGTTTAATTTGGCAGAAGTCAACAAAATAATAGTCAGATGAAATAATAGTCTTATTCATCTATTTTTTAAGTTAACGTTTGTTTTATTGTACGACAACTTTTTATTAATTATAATAACAATCACCTTTTGTTTGAAAATACCATCAATATAATTTAGTTTGACAAAATTAACGGTATTGTTAGTTAGCCATTTTTTTTTAGTTGAATTTACCCATACTATTTCTTTGAGTGTAGCTGTTGGAAATGAATAACCAGACTATTTACCATTATTTGGTCTTAGACTGATGTGCCTGAACTTCGGGTTTTGCCGGAAGTGGCGTCAAATCACGTTTTTTCGATTGCACAACACCCGTTTTACTTCAATCATATATATAACTAGCTTTATACAAATTCACTATCTTAGTACGTGCATTAGCTGATCGAACATTAATGCTAGCTTAATACCGGGTACATCATATTCTTGGTACAAAACAAAGTTGATTTTATTTTTCAAGATATAAAATTGCAGTTGTGTCTAGTCAATGAAAACTAATTATTTGTGAGACCTTTAAGTACAATAGGCAGTTTTCGTTTATTTATAATACATTAAACCTTATTATTTTTAGCAAAAAATTGCATAGCTGATTATTTTCATTTTTTTTAATATTTACCTATTTTAATCATTCCTCAATAGAAATCAAACCAAAAAAAACTTTATATCAAATTAATTAACAAAGAACAACATTCTTCCCCTATCACGCGTTGGAACCAGCCACACATGCACGGTACGAGGCGCAATGAAAGGCTGGATGAAACAAGGGCAAATTATATTAAAAACAGTTAAAAAATGAACTAGATATACATATGTATATGCGTTGCGATAGCTTTTCTAAGTTTCAAAGTAAGTCATTCTTATTATAAAACCTAACATGCCGCACGTAGGATTTGTTTTCTGTATAAATAAGGTTTAATTAATTTGAAATAAAGTTGTTTTTTTTTGTTTGATTTCTATTAATTAATGATTAAAATAAGCAAATATTTATAAAAATGAAAATAACCAGCTATGCATTTTTCTCTGAAAATAATAATGTTTAATGAATTATAAATAAGCAAACACTGCCTATTCAACTTAAAGGTCTCACAAATAATTAGTTTTCATTGACTAGACACAACTGCAATTTTATATCTTGAAAAATAAAATTTGTACCAAGATTATGATATACCCTGTATCAAGCTAGCATCAATGTCCGATCAGTGGATGCACGTACTTACTTAGTTACTAAGATAGTGAATTTTAATAAAGCTACTTGTATATGATGTATTAAATTGAAACAAACGGTTGTTGTGCGTTCGAAAAATGTAATTTGACGTCACTTCCGGCAAAACCGGAAGTTCAGGCACATCAATCTAAGACCAAATAATGGTAAATAGTCTGGTTATTCATTTTCAGCAGTTATCATTTCAATAACTGCTGTAGTTTTGAGAAATCGTGGTATAGTATCAAGGGGTAGGTCCAGTCTTCGGAGCCATCTATCGGAGAAACTGTCCATAATTTGAAGTTTTGTCAAAGGAACTTATTATTCAGAATAAGTTGAACTACAACATATCAAAACTTCATCAAATTTGACAGGTCACCAATTTACCTACGTGCGGTGTCCTTTGTCAAAAAGCTTTTACTAAATCTACAATTAAGGGGCTCTAACTGATCTGTGGTGGAGGCACTAGGAGCGGAAGAACTAGTTATAATGTTATAAACTATGATATTATGACTAAATAATCATAGTATCATGGTTATAAACAGTTATTAGCCGTAACATTACGTAATTTTCCGATTAACCATACCAATTCGAGTACAATAATCTTTTTTAAAATTTAACTGAAGAATTGTAAATCGTTTATCAAAAGGTTCCTTAAAATCGGTTTAGCCATTCTCGAGCTACGCGTTGACAAAGATACAAGCAGACACAAATATACTGGTGAAATGAGAACTTTTTTTTTATTAGGTCGATCTGTAACTAACTATGTATGTATGTATGATGTATGTAAAAAGTCTAAGGAACTGAATTTCACCCACTTCTAATTGTTGTATCATCATGAAACTTGGCAATTGTGTGTAGCTCTGATGACAATACAATATAGTATTATTCTCAATATTATAATATGTTCAAAATGGCTGCCGCCCCAAGATGGCGGATTATCATTTTCTTTACAGCTGTTACAAACTACCCCCTCGGAAAGGGGTGGTTTGGGTAGTCGTGGACCTCACACGTTTTTCCAGAGGCTGGTACGTAGCCCTGACAATTTGTACAGTGCTGCCGGCTCAAATCCGTGGCAGATGAAAACCCAGGTTTACCTAGTAACGACGGTCACGTCGCTATTAAATAAAACACAAGTCTTGGTAGATTACTAATTTACTGCGGTAAAAATATGACGATGAACACATAACTTTTACATTGAACAAGAAAACCGGTTTTCCCGGACCAATTCGATTGTATAACTAGATTTATCACTTTCTTTACAAATTGAGAATCTAGGATCAAGGGAAAATGAAACGTTCTATTTACTCACCCCCCTCCCCTCTTGCAGTAATTTTCGCGCAGTAAGCCCCGTATTCTACGCTTTCTGGTTACACTTCACCTATGATTCGAGAATTTATTCTCACTCTTGAAATGCTTCTGAAACTATATACTTTGACGTAGGTTAACAATTTACGTATTTACGAAAATATTAGTATTTTGGCTACCAAAAATGACTTTAAAATATTTCGGCGGGTATCGAGTTCTCGCCGGAGTCGAGCCTTTTCAAACGAAGCTGTGGACCGACTGATTTCATTTTGTCCCACGTCCCCAGACTTTCAAAAGTCCGTTGGGTTATCTTTGCTGATCCTAGCGTCTGGGCCAGATCCGGTGGGAAACGTTCAGATTTACTTATCCACTCTGGGAGACTGTTAATAATTACATTGTATGGTAACAACGCTGGCTTCAGGCATAATTAAATTTTATTAATAGTTAGGTCGAGATTTGAAATTAATTTAATTTGGAAAAAAATTATTTAGAAGAAGAAGAAGGGTGCTTTTTGCACACAACTTCAATAGGGCTTGATAAGTAGAAAAGAAATATGTGATCAAAACTTAAAAATTCAAAATGGCAGCGTCAACATGGCGGATAGGCTTTATCAATTATCATCGGATTCGACTGAAAATCGGCATCTAAAGGTTATCGAGGTTGCAGATTACAATTATTCGGTCCATATTTAATCATATATATTAATATAAGAATAAAAGTAAAAAATAAATTAATAGTTTCAAAAAACTAAAAAACACGCTTTTATAAATACTGCTCTAAAAGGCAAAAAATAATCATTTAACCTGTTCTCTCTGTCTACCTCATAAGGGCCTTAGTGTAAGTCGTGTTTGTAATTAGGTTATTTGAGTATAAAGGCATTTAATCTAATTATGTCTTCAGCATTTTAATAATCGAATCTGTTCGAAATAGCGTTCGAAAAGCGCCCCACGCTTTTATCCTCAAATATTATACTTAATTACAAAC